>JAJHSJ010000005.1:59595420-59895420 GCA_021015155.1 Magnolia officinalis | reverse complement strand
TACGGGGCATGTGTGGGGCCCACAATCATCCGAAAAAACGGCTAGCGGTCGTGAAAACGGCAAGTGCCGTTTCTGTTTTGGAAACTGGTCAGGCGCGGGCAGGCGCTGTTTGAATTTGGAAGGTGGTGTGGTGCTCGGCTTACATACAATGTACATGATGTACATGCACCATATGCAGGTCCCATTATGATGATTCTACAAAATCTGCACCAGTCATTCATCTTCTCATATTATTTTAGCCGTCAATACCAAAGTTGAGGCAGTTCCAGATATCAGGTGGGCCCCAAATTGGAGATTAATGGGCTGATCTGTCCGTTGGACCACTTTCCGAGATCTTCAATGACTAAAATTTAATATGTACGGTTAATTTACGGCCCCCATCACATGTATGAAGTTTCGACTCAATCGGATGGCGGGAACCATGTGATCTTATATTCTGAACCATTTCGGGCCTTTTTAAACGTGAACGGCTTGATTTCCTCAGGTCCCTGGCATGTAAATTCTTCAATATTGGTCCTCTGGGGTCCGTTCCTTGCTCTGGTACTTCGGAGCATCAAATCCATGCTTTTAATATCCTTTTTCAATTAATGCTCCTGATTACACCCTGCAATAAGAATATAATTAAAATACTCTGTTAAGCATTATTATATACATAAAATCTGGCAAGAATTGGGGGTCTGAGATGCAATATCCGACCCTCATCAGACCATGTAACACAGTTGATTAGATGAGCTAGAATCACTTATGATGTAGCAGTTTTTAGAAGTTTTACGACCAGCTAATATTATTGAACCATTTTTGTTTAATATTTCACACCCTAGGTTAGAAAATTTAACACTATGATTTTTATCGTATATTTGAGAAATGCTTAACAAGTTATGTTTTAAACCTTCAACGTACAAAACATTCTCAAATAAGGGGAGGTTAGAAAGTTGACCCGTACATTGGCCAATAATCCTGCAGTTTCTACCATCACCAAATGTGACTGAGCCACCAGTCATGTCTTTAAGAGTGGTGAACAGACCTTTGTCACTAGTCATATGCCTGGAGCATCCACTGTCTAGGTACCACTTTGAATGGCTTGAAGATTTGAAAGCCGTGTGAGCAACCAAGCAAGTAACCTTAGGAACCCATTTCATAACTGTTTAGGTTTAGGAGTATAGTTGGTCTTCTTATGTTTGTAGTTGTTGTAAGAATGGCCCATTGAGTTCGATTTTAAGAGCTCCTTAAGTAGAGCAATTATTTTCTCAGCTTAAGAGTTTCAGTTCTGATTTTTATAGTTGATATGGTTACTTTTAATTTTGAAAGATTGAAAAGTTTTAGCATTTTTAGAAAACTTTTGATTAGAACTTTTCTCTTTTGAGTTTGTGGACTCTCCTTTTACAAACTTAGGAGGAATATTCTTCTGTTTAGGAGGAACATTTCTATCATAGCCCAAACCGGATTGGTCGCTACCTTTTCTTGATCCAAATAAAAGTTTTTCTAATTTGGATCACCTTGGGCATACCTCCATGTATCCTTTAAACTCAAAAGTGAAGAGATTTCAAGTTTAAGTTTTTCATTTTCAGATTTCAGATTTTCAATCTGGGAGGTTTTGAATTCTAAATCGCATTTGCATTTTTCAAAACAATCTGAAATATGGAATTTTTCTAAAATAAGAGAATCAAAATTTTCTTTAAGCTTTGAAAACTTCTCTTTTTGAAGTTTAAGTTTGACATCAATTTTACAACTTTCCTTGTATAGGGCATTGTAAGCATCTTGAAGATCTTCTTCATTTTCATGATCACTATTCAGATTTTCTTCACTAGTAAAATCATCATGATCTGAAAAAGTGAACTTGGCTAGAGTCATAAGAGCTTTGACTTCATTGCCCGACTCGGTTTCAGAATCTTCTGATTCAGAAGAAGCTTCAGAACCGGAAGATTCATCCCAAGTAGCCAACATACTTTTCTTTTTGGGTTTGTCCTTCTTAGGACACTTGTTTGCCAAATGCCCATATTCTTGGCAGTTGTAACATTGACTGTCTTTTAATGATTTTCAAGTTTTAGATTTAAATCTTTTCTTATCATTAGCTTTTTGAAAATCAATCCACTTTTTACTTTTGAAATTTTTATAAAACTTTTTCGCTAAAAGGGCCATATCATCTTTTGAATTTTCTAAATTAGAATTGCTATTATTTTCTTGAGAAATATTTTTAGAAGACTTAAGGGCGATAGATTTACCTTTAGGAGCTTTAAAATTTAACTCGTAGGTTTGTAAAGACCCAATTAATTCTTTGTAGACACTGGATGTTCGGCGTCCACGCTGATTTAACATTTGTTATAGGATTAGGCTGATTTGTGATTGTTGGAGTCGCCACTAGCCGAAAAATCTTAGAATCCGTGGTCGGCTAGAATCACGGAATACGTAAGGTTAGAGAAATCCGAAGACTCTCCTTCCTTAAATCGACTCCTGGTCTGTGATCAGAGATTCCAGGGAAGGGACCTCAGTTACAAAGAGGGAAGGTGTTAGGCACCCTCTCTTCCCGTACAAATGTACGGTCTCTACTTAGTGTGGTAGAATAATCTCAAGGGATGATGGATGTTGTGGTCATAATAGGACTAGTGATGGGTGGATTTCTGATGTGGAAAGATCCAAAATTTCAGCAGACCACAGAGCATACATCCAGCAGCGTGTCTGGAAGGCGGATGTGATGTTTATGCCAAGAGGTAAAGAGAATGGACTAGGTCTTTAGGAATTTCTGATGTGACAGGATCCGGTGTACGACAAGTCACAGAACATATGTTCACTAGAGATATAGAGAAGCAGGGAGGTTGAGAGGAGAATGGATGTCATGATGAATGCATGTAAGGTGAATGGGTCTTTGCCTTGATCTTGAGTAGGCTAAAACATAAACTGGACCATGACCTATTTAGGTTAGGCTTATGGGTTAGAAAGGTTGAGTTGAGGGCTAGGGGGTGGATGGAAAAATCTGAACTTTGAGGGGCTTGGGAGCTCCTTCCCTTTCCCTCACTCTCTTCCTCAGTCACTCTCTTTCTCTCCCACTCTCCCTCTCTCTCACTCCTTCTCTTAGTTGTTGGGTGTGTGTTGGAAATGAGAAGAGGAGAGGGCTATTTATAGCCTTCTCTAATGGTTGAATGGTAAATAATGGGTTGAGAGGGTTAAAAACTTAGGTGGCAAGTGGTGGTTGGTGGAGAGAAGAGAGATGACACATGGCATTCTCTCATTGGCTTATGGGGCTGGTAAATTGGTAAATAGTGAAGGTAGGGTGGATAATTTTGAAGGAAAGTTGACTTTTAGATGTTGGGACAGCTGTCCACACACTGATCGCGAGCGGCGGCAACCGAAGTACTGTAGGCGGCAATCAGATTGCCGACCGCGGTAGTCAGACTACCGCATGGGCTTGACTCGGGCCGAGGTCACGCATGTGGGCTTCATGTGGTGCTCTGGTTCGTCCCGTGGTCTTTGTTTTAGATTTCTGGGACTCAAAGTGGTGAATTTAGGTATGGATAGAGGGTTCTGGCTAAGGAATAGGGTATAGGTGAGGCCGTATGTATATTGAACGGCTTGAATCATGTTTTCGAGTTGTGACTGGGGAGTTTTGGGGACTTTTGGGTCAGGGTTTGGTTTAGGCTGGGATTAGGGTTTGGTCCAAGGTATGATCATGGTTCGTGGATAGTCTTAGCCTCCTCAAGATATTAGCCTAGGTGGGGTGTCTGCAGATACCCCTCTTTGATCGAGGTTACGAGCAACCGAAGGTTAAAGCGAGTGGACACCCCACCTTTCTGGTCAGAAAAAAGGGTAGTGACTCGAATCTGTTGTCTGCCATTTATCATTGTCAGATGACTGTTTGGAAAAGAGATGACTTGCACATATCACGAGGGTTGAGGAAAACATTGTGATTGTTTCCTACCCATTCGTCGCGGCTTTACGGATCACCAATTATAACCTTTTCACATCAAATTGTTAATAGCATTGGAGGGTGAGTCTGAAAAGTAAGGGCCTCTGCGCATTTGTCGCGGCTTTACGAGGATTTCCGTACTGTTAGGTCTATCGTTCCTTTGCTATGTAATCATCCTAGGAGTATTCATTCCATTTGATCGTCAAAGTGGTTAGCTGCTCTGTGCGTTGGTGCGGCCTTACGGGGAACTCACTACGCCGACTTGGACTCGATTAAATTTTGTGAACAACCCGGACTAGGTATGTGCAGGTAAACTTTTGCCATGCAATCTTCTGATTCTGATACTTTGGTTACAATGAATTTTTGCCACTTTGAGTTTGATTATTCTTTTCAGAGATAGATCCACTCATTTCTACTAGCATTCATACGACTGTCCAGATATAGAGATTTGACTAATCGTACGTGTATCATGTACAGATCCGATCGTCCTCCCGGGAAACCAGAAGGGATCGAATATTATTTAGTTGTTTGCACTGACCGCAATTGGAGAATATGGAAGATTCCTCAGTGTATTGCGCGCCGCGTGCATCTTTTTTTTTTTTGAAAACTTTGTTTGAAAGATATTCCCTTTGGAACTAGACTCCTTGGGGATTTTATTGAAAAAGATTTTTGGATTTTAGAAAATATTCGTTCGATCTCGCAGGTGGGCGTCGTCGTCCGGTGTTTATTTGCAGCGAGGTCAGATGGCCTCCAATAATAAATTAGTGGGGCTAATGATTTTGAAGAGACAAACTCTTTTGAGGCTATACTTACTGGGGATTTGTTAGTTTGGTAATTTTTGACAATTTCTGGGATCTTTTGGATTTTTTCATTTTTTTATGAAGATTTTTTGGAATTTTGAAAAATAAAATAAAATTTGGAGATTTTTTTGAAGTTTGGGATTTTTGGAATTTTGAAAATATTTTAGAGATTTTTTAGAAGTCTTTGGAATTATTTGGGATTTTTTAGAATTTAAAAAAAAAATGGAGATTTTTTGGAAGTTTTTGGAATTGTTTGGGACTTTTTTAGAATTTTGAAAATTTTTTGGAGATTTTTGGAAGTTTTTGGAATTGTTTGGGATTTTTTTTGGAATTTTAAAAATTTTTTGGAGATTTTTTGAAAGTTTTTGGAATTGTTTGGGATTTTATTAGAATTTTTGAAAATTTTTTGGAGATTTTTTGGAAGTTTTTGGAATTGTTTGGGATTTTATTGGAATTTTTGAAAAAACTCGGGAGCTGTTTTGGCATTTTTTGAAAAAACGCATTCTTTGGATATTATCCACCGGTCAGAGGGAAAAACCGGTCTTCTCTCAACCGCCCTTGGGAACAGCCTGTTGTGCTATGCATGCTTTTGGTCGGGCGGCAGTCCGGCTACCGCCGGTCCGTTGTTTGAACAGTTGGTTCATTCAGTGCATCAGTCCACCCGGTGTGGCCTTCTTCCTTATTTGAATCCTCCATTTGGGACGTCTAGGGATCCCATTTGTGGTCCCTGGAGCTATTTTAGTGGAGGTTTTTCAACCCAAATTTCTTGCATTTTCTTCCTTTCTTCCATTTCAGGTAACCTTAGCCATTGAATTCTTGTTGGATCCTATTGGGCTGTTCATTTTGAGAGCTCTTGATGGGTTAGATTTCCATTTGAGTTTGGAGAGGGCCAGGACCATCGGACCGTCTTGGTTGGATCTGATTCGTTGGATCTTGTTGGATTTATTTGTTTTGGACCAAATTGTTGGCTAGATTTTTATTTTTTTTTATTGATAGAGGGGTGTGATAAGAAAGGGGCTCCACCCTTGTTGATTTTTATTTTTTGCTCCTCTTTTTTTTGTGAAAATTTTGATAACGATCTGGACCGTTGGACGGATGATCTGGGGCTCATTTGAGTGTGTGAATGGTGTAGATTTTGATGATTGGCCATTTTATAGACGATGGATGGATAGGATTTCCCAAGTGGGCCCCACCTCATGATCTTGAGATGTCCAGATGTATGGATTTGTTGTGGATGGACCTTGGAAATGGGCCTTGGGAATGGGCTCTTAATATGGGCCTTGAAAATGGGCTTTGGGAATGGGTTCTTGAGATGGGCCTTGATATGGGCTTTGATGTGGGCCGTGATGTGGGCCCGGACATGGGCCTCGATGTGGGCTTTGATGTGGGCCTTGATGTGGGTCTTGAGATGGGCTTTTTGAATGGGCCTTGAAATGGGTACTTAGAATTGGGCCTGGGCTTTTGGAATGGGCCTGGGTTTTTGGAATGGGCCTGGGCTTTTGGAATGGGTCTCCTTGGAAATGGGCCTTGAGGAATGGGCATGGGCTTTGGGTTTTTGACATGGGTTGTTGTGTGGGCTTTGAATATGGGCTAGGACATGGGCTTTTGACATACTTACGTGTACACCTTGCCTGTGCAGCATGCCTTGCCGTGGTAAAAATGAGGCTAGTTCTTCTCGTCAGTCGACCGATCCATGTTATGTGCCTAGAGAGGGCCGACATTTGTCTGACTTGGCCCGGGAAGGTGGTGCTCTCGCAGTTTTGAGAGGACGAGGAGTCAGGACGCATTGGCCTGATTGGTTTCATGACCCGCAATCGCTATTCTTCGAAGTCTTGGAGCGCACCCCATTTGCCCACCTATTCCAAGTTCGTCTGAGCAGGACAAACATGTCTCTCTTGTCTACTTTGATCGAAAGGTGGCACCCAGAGACTCATACTTTCCAGCTGCCTTTCGGAGAGTGGGGCATTATCCCGTACGACATATACATGTAGCTGGGCCTTCGATACAATGGAGGATCTGTACCTTTCGAGGATGACCTTCCGGTGCCCACTAAGGATGACTAGATGGGATTATTGGGGATGATGCCAGATGTTGTCGACTTTACCGGTCCTCGATTCAAACTTCTCTGGCTATCATCGAACTTTGCCAGACGTATCCCTAAGACCGAGGTTGCAGCTGAGGTGAAGGCTCATGCCCTGATTTTGTACACTATGGGCGCGATGATCTTCTGCCACGGGAATGAGCTTGTAAGCTCCCGTCTATTATCGCTCGTGGCAGACATCACCTTCTCCATATTGTACAACTGGAATGCGGCCCTTCTGGCCCATTTGTACTAAGGGATGGACAAGGCCAACCATTGCATCAGCCGATCCTTGACTAGCTTTTACCCAGTCATCGAGGTACTTTTTTTGTCATCTTTTATGCCTTGTTCTCCCTGGGGATGGTTTGGTGTGCCTTTTTCTGATTATAATTTTGCGCAGAGCTGCTTTTTCGACCACTTTCCCCATTTAGCCCCTACCTTGATCCACCATTCGCCTCCCTTTCCTCGCATGATGCTATGGTACAAAGATAACTGTAGCCGCACGCACTTGTTTTCGGATCTCGCCTGGAGGTCGAATATCGACGCCCTTGTTCCGGATGATGTGAGTGATCTGCCCTTCTTGCATGGCCTATGTGTTGCTTCCTGCTTATCTCTTAGCCTTTGATTTTTTATTTTTTTTTTACAGTTCCATACTAGGTCGTATCTCCGATCGAATGTGGCACTTACTCTAGGGGCTCAGGAGGCCTTCCAAGCCTCACGACATCGCCGCATTTTGGAGGATCCACATGTGACGGATTGGAGATCGGTGCCCGAGAGGGAGTTGATTGCTGCATTGGAGGGTTTCGATGCTAGCGCTTTTGTTGACCCTAGTAGAGAGTACAGCTCCTGGTGCGAGTAGTATAGCATTAGTCCGATCCTACAGCCTGGATACGCTCTTGGTGGCGGCGCACGTTTTGCTGGAGGGGGGATCTTAGGGCCCATTTTCATTGCAAGGACACTGACGCTTATCTTCCTGATGATGACTAGTTCCTTTCATTTTGTATCCTTAGATGTGTAATCGTCATGTTTTATATAAGATCTCAGTTGGCCAACATTGCTCTCTTTTGATTGTCACTTTTGATCACCTTTAGCATCCCAATTAAGTGTATGAAAGTTTGTTCCTAGATTCTGGTCTTCTGGAGTGGACCCTGCCAGAAATTTGCTCGAAAGTGGGCCCGGGCGGCAATCAGACTGCCTCGGGAGGTAGTCGGGCTGCCCGCTGACTTTTATCATCCTGATTTGTCCTGTCAGTGCTGCAGCGATGCAAAACTGTCAGTTCTGTAGGCGGGGGTTGGAGTACCGCAGGCGGTAATCGGGGTGCCGCCTCCGTTCATCTTTTCCTCCAGCGAGTGCCCTTCTTCTCAGTTCATTCTTTTTGTTACTCTTCTAATATTCCTCCCTGTCCCTGTCTGTCCGATCATCCCTTTTGTTCCTTTCCCTTTGTCCCCTTCTTCCTTTGTCTTCTTTTACCTTTGTCTTCTTTCACCGTTTGAGACTAGTTATGGCCAGCAATGATGGGGGTATTAATGGGTTTATGAATGGTGAGAAGGTGGGTGGGCCCATAAATGATGGAGGGAGTTCACTTGTGGATGGGTTGATGGAGGTTCGTGGGGGAGTAATGGGCTCTTTTGAGGAGATCAATGTCATTTATGGCATCCCTCCTACCACCATTAATGGAGGAAGTGAGGTTGGGTTGGATAGGATGGGAGGGTTTGATGGATCTATACCAGATGGGCCGCCCGGATTTATGGATGCTAGGATGGACAGTTTAGGTGGTGAGGATGGTGTGGATGATGGCATTGTAACGGTAGACGGTGTATATGGGATGCATCAGGTTTGTATGAGTGGCGAGCCTTACTTGGGCAGTTTGGATGGCTTGGATCTAACAGGTGATGGAGTTTCTATGGACGGGTTGGGTCAAATTTTTAGTACGGATTTCGAGACACTGTTAGGACAGGCAGTTGCGGTCGGGGCTCAGGGTGTCGGTCCTGCTAGTCACTGGGAGACTTTGGGTGTTGCGGCTCCTGGGGCTTGTGTGTTTCAGACATCTCCTGACGTGGTAGTTATGGGTGGCTTCAGCCCGCCTGTTGCGGCTTTCCAGGGCACCTTGCGTGATGCGATGGGCGACGGTGGCTTCTTTTGTCACCACGAGATAGACCTACTGGATGAGGGGATGCCCATTTTTTATGATTCCCCGGTTGACCCGGGAATTCAGATTATGGAGGGCGTGCTAGTCCGGACCTGTCGATTGCAGCCCCGCGATACTTGCTCATATCGTTTGCACCTTTGGATAGAGAGTTTGACCGAGTTTGAGATCTTTAAGCTGAGTTCCTTGGGCTTCCAGGAGGTTCTCCACTTTCACTGAGTTCGCCTAGATTGACGGCTCTTGAGTGCTGCGTTGTATGACTGTGTTCCTTCCCTGAATCTGTTTTCTTTCAACGATTTGGAGCTAGGCCCTTCACTGGAGGAGTTTTCACGCCTGTCTGGTCTTCCTCTCACCCGAGAGCCCTATGTCCCCTCGTCTGAGCCGGTTCGCTCTACTGACCTGATCTCCTGGTTTGGATTTCTTACTGCTCTCCCTACTGTAGAGGGTGGGGTTGGTGAACTTTCACTTGAGGTCTTGTATGATCGTTATTCCACTTCTCGAGGCGGTACTTGCTCTGACCGCCAGCTGCAGTGTTTGAATGCATTAATATTCTGTATTTTGGCCAAGCTGCTTTTCTCAGGATGGAGACAATCATCGTTAGCAGTTTTGCTGGACGTATTTCGTTGTGTCCTTCACCGTAGGAGCATCATATCTGTGGTGCTGGTGGAGCTTTTCTTGGGGCTGACCGAGTGCTTTCTTGGACGTACACGCATTGTCCGGGGCTGCTGCTCGTTCCTTCAGGTACCTACCCTTTGCTCTGCTTCTTTTTTTTTCTGCTTTGTTTTCCGCTTGCAACTTGAACCTGATTTATTCTCCCCAGGTGTGGTTTTGGGAACATCTTTTTATGACCCCTGTGCTTGTTTGGCCTGATTCCCACCGCGATGATGTGCTGTCTTTGATACTTGATGGCTTCCCCCTTGGTGCTGAGGCCACTGAGCCATTGTACCACCGCATGCTCTCTCAGCTTCGGGGGTGGGATATTAGTTGGGAGGCTACTTGGCTTTGTCATTCGCCATTGATTTGCAGCGCAGCTCGGACTCCTTTACTGCTGCTAGGTCTTCGAGGATACTGCTCTTACCATCCCGTGCGATTCCTTCACCAGTTTGGTTTCTGGCAGGATACTCCAGAGTTCGCCTTTTCTGGATTTGGACATGCTTCTCTTTCTTCTGACTTGATTGCTTTGTATAGGCGAGTCAGGATTTCCTGGCAGGGATCCTTGGATGCGAAGATGTTAGAGCTCGAGTCCTAGGCTCCTCCCTTGGCCACGATGTCGTATCAGCGATGGGTGGCTGAGCAGTCGCTTTATCGACAGGTCCCTGATTGGCATTTGCAGGACGAGATTGTTGATCAGGACATGGTGGGCAATGCTACTTCCTCCTCCTCATGCGTTGATGATTCGTTTGAGGCCTTTGAGGAGTGCCCCTTCATTGATCCATCCTTCTTGCTGGCCAGACATGGTCACCTGATCTCCGAGATTGTTGTCCTTCATCATACATGCAAGGATATGGCTCGTCGCCTAGCAGTGGGACGGCGGTATGACGAGAGCATGTTTGTGGCACACCGTCTAGAGAGAGACGAGGTTTCTATCTGCGCATGGAGATAGAGAGGCTTAGGCAGAGATTATCGCTATATGAGAGGTAGGATCTTACCTGTGGTATGTTGATCAATTGTTTGTCTGCATGAAATCCTTATTTTATTTTTTTTTGGCTTTTGTGAAGAAAGCAACGTGCTTGTAAGAAAAACTTTTAAAGAAATGAAAGAAGATTTTGTTTATGCCAAATTTGCTCATGTTTGCCTGGGTTTGGATTTGTGCTTTAGATGATTGGGATCAGAATTTTTGAGTCCAGCCCATTTTGCATGAGTATTCTAGATTGTGTCCCTAGGGCCTTAGTTTCCCGAGAGGATGTCCGAGATCGCATTACCCTAAGTTTGAACAGATCTTGATAGAGCGTTGATCCGAAGTTGATCCTTCCTTATATCTTGTTGTGATGTCTGCTGCCTCGGCCTCTTCTATACCTGCACTTTTATTATTATATTTTTTTTCTTTTTCTAGCCATTTTTGCCCATAGTGCCCTTTCGGGTTTTCACTATATTTGGCTTTTCCAGTCATTTTTGCCCGTAGCGTCCTTTCGGATTTTTACAACGTCCTGGATTTTTGGTCTTGCCTGCCCCTTGGCAGCTGTACTATTTTTACCCTTGGTGCCCTTTCAGGTTTTCACTAAGTTCGCTACATGTCTGCTGTTTTTACTCGTGGCGCCCTTTCAGGTTTTGCTTAGACATGTCTTTTTCTTTTCTTTTTTTATTTTTCTTTGAAATGCCGGGAGTGATGGAGAGACTTCCTTCATAGCGGGCCAACTAGTTACCTTCCTGTCGTTATCTTTGAGCACAATCATAAACTGCTTTTAGTTGTGTTATTTTCCTTCTTTTTGAGGTTTTCTCCTTTTTTGGGAATTTCTTCTTTTTCTTCATTTTTTTTTTGCTTTCTCCAATTTTTGTTTTCTTTCTTTCTTCCTCCCTTTTTTTTGCCCCTTTTTTTTATTCTCTTCTTTTTTTGAGAGAAATGGTAGGTGTTTCCTGATGGGAGAGGTGGCGAATATATACATTTTTTTGATGGGAAATGTGACGGGTGCAGCTTTGCGATTGTAATCATTAACAAGGTTAGGTATGGTTACCCGTGATAGATTTTCACGTTGTCGGCGTTGATGGGCTCAGGAAGATCTTCTCCTTTCAGACTGGTGAGCCAAAGAGCCCCCCTTGGAGTACTTCTCGAACGATCAACGGTCCGTCCCACGAGGGTTTGAACTTTCCTCTGTGATCTAGTAAGTGTGGTGGCAAGATACGTTTCATGACCATGTCACCTATTTTGAAGCTTCTCTTTCGGACCCTCTTGTTGTAGGCCCGGGTAATCCTTCTTTGATAACATTGGGAGTGGCTTAGCACCCGCATGCGCTTTTCATCTGCCAGGTGCAGTTGATCGAACCTTGCTTATTGCCACTCGCCTTCCTCTACTTGGCTTTCTAGCAATATCCGAAGTGATGGGATTTCGATTTCGACTGGTAGTACTGCCTCCATTCCGTACGTAAGCTCATATGAAGTTGTACTTGTAGCAGACCGTCCAGACGTTCGGTAGGCCCAGAGTGCGTAAGGGAGCATTTCTGACCAGTCGCAATATGTCTTCACCATCTTCTCCAGTATGTGAATGATAGTTTTGTTTGCAGTTTTGACCCCACCTTTCATTTGGGGACGATAAGGGCTTGACCTATGACGTTGAATCTTGAATTTATCGAGAAATTCGCCCATCCTTTTATTGACGAACGGAGTTCCATTATCAGTAATGATGGCTTGAGGGACCCCATAACGGCTAATGATGTTGTTCTTTATAAACTTGACCACATGAGATGTTGCAATGGTGGTGCAGGATGTCTCCTCTATCCACTTGGTGAAGTAATCCACTGTCACCAGGATGTATTCATGCCCGTTTGAAGCTTTGGGGCTGATCTTACCGATGATGTCCAGTCCCCAAACAGAGAAGGGCCATGGTGCAGTCAGGTTATAGGGTTCGGATGCAGGTGCATGCATCTGATTTGCATGTTCCTGACACTTGAAACATTTTCTGACATGTTTGCAGCAATCTGTCTCCATCGTAAGCCAGTAATAGCCGAGTCGTAGGATCTTTTTTGTCATCATATGTCCATTCATGTGTGGGCCGCATAGTCCTTCGTAGATTTCTGACATGATCTGTGCCGTTTCTGTTTCATTCACACAGCGAAGAAGGACTTGGTTGAAGGATCGCTTGTAAAGGGTGCCCCCGGTGATCACGAACTGTGTTGCTAGTCGTTGGATAATGCAACGATCAACTGGTATTTCTCCTTCTGGGTATTTTTTATGTTCAAGGTATTCCTTGATGTCTGTGTACCATGGCTAATTATTTGGGCAGATTCAGCTTCTTCAATCTGCATGCAAAATGTGGGTTCCTCCTGGAGTTCAACCGTGAGTTCCCATTCAGCAGCTCCTTTTAGGATCTCTAGCATTGATGCGAGGGTAGCCAGAGCGTCCGCAAATTGGTTCTTGACTCGTGGCATGTAAGAGAATGTGATCTCTTCTAATTCCTCAATTAAATTCTCGAGGTATACATGATAAGGGATCAACTTCTCATCCTTGGTCTTCCAATTGCCCTTTATCTGGTTGATGATGAGTTGTGAGTCTCCAAAGACCCGTAACTTCTTTACACTGAGGATGATGGCTTCTCTTAGTCCTTCGATGCATGCTTTATATTCTGCTACGTTGTTGGTGCATTGGAATGCCAGCCTCCTGGATATGGGGATTGGGATGTCTTCGGGTGAGTAGAGTATGGCACTTACTCCACTTCCTTTCGAGTTTACAGCCCCATCAAAGAAGAGCGTCCATTCCCCTGCCTTCCTTTCTTCTTCTTCCTCAATCAGAAGGATGTCTTTGTCTGGGAATAAGGTCTTCAACGGTTGATAGTCGGGCAGAGAGTGCGCGGCTAGATGATCGGCCAGTGCTTGCCCCTTAATTGTTTTCTGGGTGACATATGTATGTCGAATTCTGAAATCAGCAGCTACCATTTTGCGATCCTTTCTGTTGGTGCCGATTTTTCGAATAAGTATTTCAACGGATCCATTCGAGCGAGCAGAAGGATTGGGTGAGTAATCATGTACTGTCGTAGCCGTTGTGTCGCCTAGACTAAGGCAAGGCATGTTTTTTCCAAGCTGGAGTATTTGGCTTCATAGCTCGTGAATCGCCTGCTTAGATAGTAGATTGCTTGCTCCTTTCTTCTAGTATCATCATGTTGGCCAAGAACACATCCGATTGCGTCTGTGGTGACAGAGATGTATAACAATAATGGCCTACCCGGAGTAGGTGGTATGAGTACTGGAGGATTCAGCAGGTACTTTTTGATCTTGTCGAAGGCCTCTTGACAGTCGTCATTTCATTCCTTTGGCGAGTTTTTTCGCAGGAGTTTGAATATGGGCTCACAGACCGGAGTGAGCTGTGCGATGAATCAGCTGATATATTGGATTCGCCTAAGGAAGCCTCGAATTTCTATTTTAGTTTTGGGTGGTGGCATTTCGATGATTGCTTTGGTCTTGGTCTCATCCACCCGGATACCATCTTCACTGACGATGAAGCCTAACAGCTTGCCCCCGGTTGCACCGAAGACACACTTTTGGGGGTTGAGGCGGAGCTTGAACTTTTCTAGCATGTCGAAGAGCTTTTTGAGGTCATCGAAATGTCCTTCGATTGTGCGAGACTTGACGATCATGTCGTCCACATAGACTTTCATCTCTTTGTTTATCATATCATGGAACAAGGCAGTCATGGCTCGCTGATATGTAGCTCCTGCGTTCTTCAGCCCGAAGGGCATGACCCGGTAGCAAAAAGTTCCCCATGGTGTGATGAAGGAAATCTTCTCTTGATCTTCAATGGGCATCTTGATCTGATTGTAGCCCGAGAAGCCATCCATGAAAGAGAAGATCTTATGTCCAACAGTATTATCTACCAGTGTGTCGATATGAGGCAGAGGGAAGTCGTCTTTAGGACTTGCTTTGTTAAGTCTCTGAAGTCGCTACACATTCTGACTTTCCCATCCTTCTTTGGAACTGACACGATGTTTGCGAGCCATTCCGGGTAGTTAGAGACTACCAAGAATCCCGCGTTGTATTGCTTGATAACTTCATCACGGATCTTCAGGACCCATTCTGGCTTCATTCTTCGCAGTTTTTGGTTGACAGGCTTCATGTTTGGCTTTGTTGGTAAATGGTGTACTACCATATCCTCATCGAGCCCTGACATTGGACAACCTTGGTTTCAGAAATTCCATCATCTTTTGCTTGTGTTCCGGGGAGAGCGATCTTCCAATGCGCACCTCTCTGGGAGATTCTACGGTCCCTAAGTTTACAATTTCGAAATCGTCTGCTACAACATTGGCTTTTGTTTCAAATTTTTCAAGAGAATTCTCGAATTTGAGAGCGGTATCATCATTTCCCTCATCCGGGGCTTCATCCAAACCCATGAGTTCGAAGTCCAACTCTAGATCGAAATCATACGAGTCGACCTCAAATCCCTGCGATGTGTGCGAAGTTTTTAGCGCAGTGATTTTTGAAAGTTTTTCTATTGTTTTGGTATTTTGAGTATTTTCTGATGTTTTGTGATTTTGGGGAATATCTGATTTTTTTGTATTTTGAGGAATATGTGATGTTTTTGTATTTTGAAAATTTTCTGATTTTCTAGTGTTGCCAAGGTGTCCTGAACAGGACGGTGTTGCAAACCATGATTGTTCTTGCCCTGGTTCGGGATACCAACTGCTATTTACATTGGCGTTTTTTTTTTTAGACCGGCATCCATGGATGGTCTACCGGCTGATTCGATCGTTAAAAGGACAACTATCCATGGTAGTTCCTCCACCTTCTTGATCCTGCTGTTCCGATTTGACTGTTCATGTGGGTCACCTATCTCGATGACCATGATATCTGCTGGGCTGGGCTCAGAGTCAGAGTCAGACACGATCTCTTCGCCCAGAAGTTGGAGTTCTTCTGGCTTCTCAGACTCTCGTGACGGGATCTTGACATCCATCCAATCAAGGGCAGGCCACTTTCCCTTGTCCACCCAATGGATGTGTTGCTTTTGCCCCTTGTGTTGCTGAGCTGATGGTGGGGATGTGTCCCTTTGACTGTGAGCAGGGATGGGTGTTGAAAGTGCACCCACTAGAGCCCTGGTTTGTCAAGTTACGTGAATTGTGGGTCAGACTGTCTACAGAGCTCGATAGGAAGATCAATTCAAGCGTCTGCCTCAACCGGATGTGTGAAAGATCGCCATAGGTAAATCATAGCCTCACATCCCATGTCCCAAAACACCAGGTAAATAAAAACCCTTAAAATAAGTTAGAAATCATAGGGTTTTGAGGAGAGAAAATTTTTTCAAAATAGGAAAATCTCTAAGTTTTTCTCTCCTTCTCGATTTTATCGAAACACCCTCGATATGATCGACCTGCTCTGTCGATGTCCTCGATACCTTAACGATATTATCGATAAGAGTACCAAAAGTGTCCAGCAACTAAATATTCATCTGGACGAATTTATCGATGTATCGATACTCATATCGATATCATCGATATAAGCACTAAATATGTCCAACAACTTCAAAACATATCTGGATGAATTATCGATGTATCGATACACCTATCGATATCATCGATATTCAAATCTCGAGTCCATCGAGAGTGGCTAGATAAGATCGACAGACAGTTTTCTGGCGCCCCTGTTTTTTAATGAAAATCTCAAAATCCTTCGATATATCGATGCTCTTCCGATATGATCTAAATTCAAATATCGATAACATCGGAAGACCATCGATGATATCGATCGAGGGCGCGCATATCTTACAACATATATTTCAGGTTGTTCTTAACAATGATCGGGGGCCCTTCGATAGAATCGATATTCAAATATCGATGATATCGACACCAAATTGATTGCATCGAACAAAGCCATAAATTATCCAGTAAGCTCAAGATAAATCAGCTGGATTTATCGATGCCTCGACTCTGATCTCGATATCATCGACATTCAAATTCCGATGATCACGATGGTTCCCCGATCAATCTTAAAATCTAGAAACATTTCAAAGTCAAGTCTCTCTCATTTTTCAAGTGTCGATGGATTGAACCTGTCATCGATGGAATCGGAGTTCGAAATCGGATGACATCGACAATAGCTTCGATTCATCAACTAATTGGTAAGAAGTTTCAAAAGCGTATGACATTGAGTCCAAGTCATCGAGCAGACCATCGATGCTATCGAGAGTTTACGCTCGATGATATCGAACTCTGTATAAATGTGACCATTTTATATCCGTTGGAAAATTTTGCCTATTTATAGAGGACTTATCCTTTATAGCTGTGAGAGAAAGAAGAGAGAGCTTTTGTGTGTTTCAACTTATATCTTATATCTAAAGCCCTTTCTCTTAAGGGAGTTCATCCTCCAATCCACCCTCATCATTGATATTCAATAGAGTGGATTGGGGAATGAACTTCCGCATTCAAGGATCTTCCAGCTACTACCTTAATGGCAAATCATTATGCTGGGATGCCTTGAATGCATAAGATTGGAGCTACTCTATCTTCATAATAGGAAAATCTTTAGAGAGAAGGATTCCATCTTCACCTTGACCCAACCCTAAGCCTAGTCTTGGTATATCTTTTGTGTTGCGGATCAAGGGAGCAGAAGACTCTTTATCAACAAGGAGGAGGAGATCTTCGGCGTTGTGCTTAATGGGACTCATCAACTTATCTGTAAGTATCTAGAGTCCAAGAGGACACTTGTGATCATTCCTTTGTAGGATTGGGTCTTAAGTGGTTCTCGCCCTTTGAAGCCCTCGTAGGAGGCCTCTGGCGGGAGTGTACGTAGTGGGTGCGTTGTGTGGACCCTGGCTCTGTGGAGAGCATAAACATCCGGGTGCGTTGTGTGGACCCTTGCTCTATGAGAGCATAAATATCTAGTTAGGAGTGAACCAGTAAAACTCTGGGTTTAAGGTGAATCGTGTAAAACCTTAGGTTTTAGGTGAACCTAGTAAAACCTTAGGGTTTGAGGTCAACCGTGAAGAAACCTCCGTGTAAAGGTTGAAGGTGAACCTGATTTAAAACCTTAGGTTTGAGGTGAACCCTGAGAAACCTCCTTGGTGAAATCCGGTACACTCAAGGGTTGAGTGCGGCAGCCGGGAGTGGAGTCGAGTTATCGTCGAACCACTATAAAATGACTGTGTTTGAGATTGCTATTTTTACGATTGTGTGATTTTCTTTAACACTTCCTCATCTAAATATCTGATCACACCACACACACCTATACAGTCATATCCATCATAAGCTAACTTGTATACTGTTTACTTTCTTTGTAGTTTGTGATTGGATCCTCTACCAGGCTTGGAAGCCAGTAGAGTTATTTTTGAGTAATCCTAATATATATCTGTTGTTAGGATTAGTGTGATAGGATTTTAAATAAATCATAAAAACTTTTAAAAAGTCCTATTCACCCCCCTCTAGGACATATTGGCATATTCCGACTTCTACTCAAGCGGTCTTCACCGCTATTTCAATTGGTATCAAAGTGGGTCTCTCTTTAAGGGCTTCACCGCCTAGAGAGTGATCTTGACTAAAGTTGGGAATATGGCCAAAGGAGAGGGCTCATCTGTCACTAGACCTCCAGTGTTTGACGGATCGAACTATGCATACTGGAAGACTCGGATGCACTACTTTTTGAGATCTTTAGACCATGATGTTTGGGATAAAGTTGAAAATGGATATGTGCCACCAATGGATCAAGTTGTACTAGATAGTGGCACAACTATCACAAAACCCAAGTCCAAAGAGATGTGGACGGCGTTTGATAAAGATAAACAAACTTCTGAAGCTAAAGTTATGAACGCCATCTACTGTGCTGTGTCCCAGGATATTTTCAGTCAAATCAATATGTGTGGGACATCTAAGGAAGCATGGGATTTATTGGAAACAACCCATGAAGGCACAAGCATTATGAAGCGATCCAAACTTCAACTCCTTACTTCACAGTTCGAAAGTCTCAGAATGGAAGAGCATGAGACATTTATGGAGTTTTTCACCAAGTTGAACATCATTTGCAACTCCATGGGTGGATTGGGAGAGAAAATTCCAGTGCTAAAAATTTGTAGGAAAATTCTAAGATCCCTACCGGAACGATTCAATCCCAAGGTTACAACAATAGAGGAGTGTAGGAATATAGATGAAATGAAAGTAGAAGAACTGGTAGGTTCCCTACAAACTTTTGAACAAACTTCACACAACCCCAAAAATCCAAAAATACTGTCCTAAAAACCTCAAAGAAAACAATTCATGAGGTCAATGAAAGTGAAAAGGAAGATGAAGATGAAGAAGTAGCCTTGCTGGCACAAAAATTCAGAAGATTCTTTCAGAAGAATCGCGGTCGTCCCTCTAAAGGGAGAAAGGTGAACAACAAACTTCCCACAGGCAAATTTGGTAGAAGAACCGAAGAACCTCAATGTTATGCCTGTCAGGAGTATGGACACCTATCAACTCAATGCCCAAACAGAAAAACTAAGGGCAAGGCAATGGCCGCCACGCGGGATGATACAGATGAGTCAAATTCTGAATCCAGTGACTCAGAAAGCAATGGAGATCAGAAACCATTGAAAATTCTCATGGTCTCCACTACTTCAATCATTCCCACAGAATCAAAGAACGAGAAAGAACAGCTAGCCACGGAATCATCTTCATCTGACAATGGAGAGGAAGAAGATGAAATCAAAAAGGATAGATTGCAAGATGCATATAATCAACTCTATATTCATAACATCAATATCCTTAAGAGACTCGGAATAGCAGAAAACAAAAGTAAGTTGCTGCAGAAAGATTTAGATAAAACAGTGGAAATCAACACACAATTAATAAATGATCTGCAGCAATATCATATGGATAATGACAAACTTGAACGAACTAATACTTTTCTTGAAAACGAGTCTGATGAGCTAAACAAACAGGTTGAACTGCTAAAAGATAAGAATAGACTTCTCTGCAATGAAAATCATACACTCCTGTTTGATCTGGAAGAATCCAAGAAGATAGCCAAGATAAACTACAAGTTTTCCCAGAGTGGCAAAAAGCTAGAAAAACTGTTAGGAATGGGAAGACCTGAAAAGGATAAAAGTGGTCTTGGATATGTAAAACATAAATCAAAGTCTGGAAATGCAGCTCCCAGAACTGAAAAATCTGTTGCTTCTGGAAGCAAAACCATAACAACTCCAGCATGCTATTTGTGTGGTGATCTAGGTCATTATAATTTTGAATGCATAACACCTAGGAGGACTAAACCTAACTCTGGTTAGAATCATGTTAACGAATTATCAACCAGAGAAATACAAAACTTCAAAAGTCCTCTTAAAGATATGGATAGAAGTAATGCCCCTGCATCACCACTCAAATCGATCAACAAAATGAAATGGGTAAGAAAGAATTAGTTCAGATCATGTATCAGAATCTGAACCTGTGCTAAAATGAGGAAATGTTTTTGCTGAGCTTCAAATGATATATCTAAGGTTTCTCACCTCCATGTTTTGCATATAAACATTCGTATGTTTATAATTTTGGTGTGTATACATAATTTTGTTAAGCATATTACTAATTCATAGAAATGCTATAAGTATGCTTGAAGTGAGTGTCGTCTAGTGGCTAAAATCTGAAAAACATTCATAACTGATACTCCTGCTCAATTGTCATGTGTATTCTCAATCTGTAACGACTTAAAATTTTCCGTACTGTGACTCGAGTACCACCTCGACCAGAAATCACTTAGGATTAAATCCTTTAGAAATTTGACGAAGTTAACTAAGTGCTAAACGAAATTAGCCATGAAATCCGTTTGAATCGCTTTAAATACGATCTGCAAGACCCAAAACTTGTAGAATCATAGACGCTAGGTTACCCTAAAGTCTAGGATCAAACAAATTACCCGACTGCTCTCGGGAACAAATTGAAACTCCGTATCAGGTCTAGACTGCACATCGGGAGTCTGAATAATACGAAGTTAAGGAATTAGGAGCGCCTCGCTGGGCTTGACAACCATCTCGGAAATCAAGTCCAGATAGTGTCCCACGGCTGTTCGCTTGAGTCCGGAGCGAGGGAGTGTGAAAACCGTTATTTTCTTTACAAAATAAATATCTGTAATAGTAATCTGGCACGTATCGCTTGCGGACATTTTATAAGCAACCAAACTGTCAGAATCTGACCCAAATACACCCTCAGATCAGGAAAAATTTCACAGACATTTACATGTACTTAGAATTTCGGATCGAGACTCGCTGACCGTTGAACTGAAACTGGTCCGCCACGCGTGATCTGGAAATCTGACTGAAACGAAAACTTAACTTTACCTGGAACCATGGTCGGTGAGCTTAAGTCCGACTTTTGGCTCAAGGAGGCCCACCAGAAACCCTCCGTTGAGCTAAAACAATGCCGATTTGGTTATAATATAAGTATACCTTGAACATAAGTCTATTCCAGAGAGTTTTTAGGCTATATAAGGACCTTAGGCATCCTCTCTCACAGCCATACAAATTTGGGATAAACCCTAATTAAGAAGAGAGAAAAGAGAGAGAAGGCTAGAGAGTTGTGGGAGAAAAACCCTGCTACTGTTTCCAGTCACCACACGGGCTGCACCACCCTTTTCTTGTCGCTTTCCCAGCGATACCGACTCCGTTTTAAGGTAAGAAACCCTAACCCTAAATCTGTTTTGGGGTGTGAAGGTTTTAGGTTATGAAATAGCTAATCGGTTTCGCTCTTTAGGCTACAAAACCGCCGGATACGGAAGCCTAACGAACCTAGCTGATTCGTTGCAATTCTAATGTGTAAGGTGAGGACTTTAGGTGTATAGGTTACAGTTTTTAATGCTTTTAATGTCAGATAATGATAGATTCATGATCTGCATGTAATTGCAGATGTACAAAGTGCTTTCCGTTTCCTGTTTCGATTAAAGATGCAGAATATGGAATTTTACATACTCTAGGTATACGTAGAAATACCGTATACGTACAAATTTTGGAAATGAGTTTGCCATGATTATTTGATGTATGAATATATGGTATATGGATAAAATACTTATTTGGCGAAAGGAATCGCCAAAATACATGTTTGCTTATATACACTATGTATGTTGAAATTGTGTATTCTAGAAAATACCGTATACGTATAAATTTTGGAGATGTATTTGTCATGATTATTTGCTGTATGAATATGATATACACGGATAAAATACTCGCTTAGCGAAAGAATAGCCCTAATGCATACTTTACTAACATACATCATGTGTGTTGAAATAGTGTACTTTAAGTGTTTGTGAAAATGCTTGTGAGAGTAAGTGCTTAGATGTTAGAGCCTTAGGTAGGTGCTGAGATGGGGGTTCTCAACTACCTTAGAGACATGTATGATTCCCTCCATGTGGTTGTTTACTCTAACCACTCACTTATGAAATATATGTATTTATATCCCTATTTGTATAGTGCTATATAATATGCTTTATAACATGCTTTGTAACATGTTTTATAACATGCTTTATGACATGCTTGTTAACATGCTTGAGTTGCTTTGTTTATTATGCTTTACACCACATGCTATGAGTAAAGATTGATTGAGTTTGGGACTATGTCCATAGTCCAGACATTCGGTACCAGACTTGAGATCGTGGCTGAGATTTATGTCGCTACGAAGGATGTGTTTGAGGAACCCGAGTCGTACTTCGGTTGGCGATAGTGGTTGGCCACACGAAGTGCTTTTGCGCTTCATATTGTTTAACTTGTTGTGCGCTCGAGCTAGCCGAGCACGTCAAGTAAACCGTTATGTCTTATGTATGTTCACCATGTTTGGTCGCTACTACTTGAACCTAGGGTACCAAACTTACCAGTGGAATCCTGTTAACCATGGTACCCCGATCCGCTAAGACTCATGAGCCGGACATGGTGGTATGGGACACTGTGGTCGAGCTGTCGGCCTACGCTGGGGCCACGTGCCTCCCCGTAGTGACCAGGGAGGAACCAGACTCTTGAGCCAATTATGGTGGTATGGGACACTATATTTGAGCTGTCGGCCTACACTGATTGGTGACGAGCCCTTTATAGTGACCTCGAGCATACTCTGAATTTGCGGTGAGGTGACGAGTCTTGCTGCAGTATATAAAGTATGGACTAGGCCTGTATCTGTATAGTGATGAACCGTTAAAAAGGTGATGGGGGGGTGGTGTAACCTTTGTGCGTAACAGCCCTGGCAGCCTTTGCAGTGACCTAGAAAATGCACCATCGTCTGAGATTAACTTGGACTGATGACCCTAGAATGGATCATGTTTGAGAATGATACAAGGGAGGTACCTTAGTTTCCCAATACTGTTATTTGAAATGGACTAATAATTACTCGGTAAGCACACTCATCATCGCACTGCATGTGCCTAGTAGATGTGGAGCACTGAGGGATGAACGCATTCGCGAACGTAAGACGGTGTCGCATGAGGGTGGTTTGGCAAGGGCATTCATCATGTCATCTCATACTTGCATTTAATAAGAGTAGTTAGGGTTGTTTGCTTGTACTGCTTTATCATTACTGCTTGACTGAATTGATAACATGTTAACCTATGCTTTATTGTTCCACTGAGTTAGTTACTCACTCCCACGTTACGGGACGGTGTTGTACACACAAACCAGACTCTGTCACAGGTATAGATGGCACGTCAGTTCAGGAGGCGGAGCCTGATTATAATGAGGACCAGGACAAGTTCTCATTCATGCAGTACTCTAACGGCTTTGCTTAGGCCGACTGCATCGGAATACATCTTCTAGCTGTATTTTTTTTTTACTTTTTTATTCAGAAACAATACATGTATATGGGTACTCAGTTAATGTTCATACTCTGGAGTTCATGAAGATTTTGTTCCCTTACATACTTTATATATACAATTTCAGTCTTCCGCTTGCCTTTATACAATCGAACTGGAGTATGAATTACTATTTTGGTATAATCTCACTCATGTTTATTGCTCTAACTCAGACAACATTTAACCATCATTATCTATGTTGCATAAGTGATGCGTTGGAACTCGGGAGTTGAGTTCATACTCGACCCCCCAATTTCAGGGTGTTACAAGTTGGTATCAAAGCATGATTTTGATTAAACCGGACCTGAGTTATGTTCCCACGACGTACGCTGACGCATTACAACCTAGGAAGGTGCGAGAAAAATATAGAAACAGTCCTAGGTTTTCCCGATTTCGCCATTTGGCGAAGTTCATCGAAGTTAGTCATTTTGATCGAGTTCGTACTAGATCCTGACCGCACGTATCGATACCAAATCACTTCTAGACCATCTATTGACGTGTCTAGATCACAATACACCTTACCCCAGCAGTCAAAAATCTACAAATGTCAGTGTGTGTCCGAAAGTGCCCGAAAGTGCCTGAAATAGAGCGAATAGGGGTCGGGGGCCTACCCACGCTAATCCAGGGGTACCCAGGGTGGGACCCAGTGATTTTTGGGGCCTAGGGGACTGGAGGATCACGACCGTGGGGCCCCATTTCAAAAATTCCAAAATTTTTTGGCGAGGCCTCGCCGCTTTTCTGGCTGGGCCGGGCCTGCGGCCTGGGCCGATGGGTTTTGGAGGTTTTACAAACCCCCTAGTACCACTCCCGACCTATTTCCATTACCCAAAACCCGAGCTCATTCACAAACGCCCTCCCCAAGCCATTTTTCCCTCTTACATTGTTGCCCTCTCCCGCAAATCGCCTTTCCAATCCTCTTCTCTACTGTTTTCGACCACAGCCTACCCTTTCCCATCGTGCATTGCAGCCCCCCTCTCCTTTCCCTCTTTGTTTCTCTCATTTGGACCCCCCACACGCCCATTGGAGCTCCAAAACTCGTGTGAGCTTTCTCCCCACCTGTTCTCTCCATTCTCTTTCTTCATTCCCTGTCTTTTGGCCCTCCTCAACACCTGTTGAGGCAACTGTTCATGGAAAACCAAAGAAGTCAGCCCTTTCTCTCCTATTCCGTTATTTTCCATGGCCTTTTTTGAAGTTGTTACGGCCATTTTCTCCATCTCCACCATCCTCTCTCTGATGGGCAAGAGAAAGAGTGCCGCTGATGAGGCTGGGCCTAGTCGCCCTACACGATCAAGGCGGCCGAGAGACACCGCCGCTAGCTCGAGCTTTGCCCGGGAGTTTCGCACGAAGCAGGACCTTGATCCCCGGATCCCTGCTGAATGGGTACAGTTGGCCTACCTCATGGAGTTTATGAGGACTGTAGAGTTCTTTTTGAAGCCCAGGTGGATGGTCGGCTATTTGGGGAATACTATTTGTTCGAGCAAGTGGAGGCGGCCCTCTGGGGTCCGCTATTTGAGGTCAGAGGTCGCGCTAATCCTGGCACTGTCAGAGCCTTCTACGCCAAAATTCGTGAGCCTACACTAGAACCTTTGCAGTTCCGGCTCTTAGTTGGGGTGGATCTGTTTGTCACCATTGATGTGAGGTGATCGCGCGGCTTATGAATATGCCCCTTCGTGACGTACATGCTAGCGAGCTGAATTTGGAGACTGCTCGTGAAAGGGATCGTCGTACACGATACCTTTGTGGTGGCCGACTAGCTGAGTGGCAGCCGAACAAAAGCCTGCTAGCGTCCCACATGTCAGACGACTTCCGCCTACTACATCACATCTTCACATTCAACCTCTACCCCAGACACAGTAATCGCAGCGAGTGCACGCGACTTATGGTTGACTTTCTGTACTAAGTGGGGGCAGAGGGCGAACTTGTGTGTACCCACATTCGTGTTGCTACAGATTTTGAATATTGCATGCTCCACTAGGAGCTCTGATTCACTTCCTTTCGGCCGACTCATATGCAGGATTGCACGGGAGTATGGCTATAGTCTGGGGGTGGAAATGCCAGTACCGGTCCACCAAATCGATGAGAATACTCTCAAGCAGATGAAACTTGGGGCACAGCGACAATGGGCTCGACATGGGGAGAGTGACGATGAGATTGAGAGCGAAGAAGACAAGAGCGAAGATGGGAGTGAAGATGAAGAAGAGGAAGAGGAACCTGAGGCCCAGGACACAGAGGAGAGTTCACCTCCTGCGGCTCAGGAGAAGGACATGGATCGGGCTGCCATAGATGCGCGTTTAGCCCATCTGGAGGAGGGCCAAGCCGCCCTACAACAGGAAGTCGGGCGGGTCCGAACCAAGCTCAGCAAGGTGTCTCGCACCTTGAAGGTCATCCTGTGTTATCTATAAGACAAGAATGCCCCTCCTCCATCGCCTGATTCGGATGCCTAGCCATCTATACTGTTGCTTGTAGTTGTTTTGGTTTCCTCTATAGTAGGTTTATGTTTCATGTTGATGATGTAGTAGTTAGTAGTATGTTTTAAGTATTTGATGTTGTGGATGTATTGGGTCACATGTAATTTCTGTCATGATTTATGTAACTCTGTATTCCATGTATTATGACAATTTTGGGTGAATGAAAAGCATGCAGCCTCCTTTGTTATGAGATGTGTGGAATGCTTTAAATGCTTAAATAATGTGCTACTATGCTTTATCTCACGTACATTGCACCCTATGTTGTATAGGGCATGCCGCGACAATATATGCGAAGCACGACACACCTCCTTCTCACTGGCTCGATGGACCAGACTCCTTCTGGTAGAGGTGGTCCTAAAGGCCAGGGTTTTGGCTCTGATCAGCCTCTTGCTGGTCCTACAGGTGGACTACCACCTTATACACCCCCGGTTCGCGAGCAGCACTGGGCATCTTCGTCTTCCCAGCATGACTCACAGGCTACTCCACCTCCTGATAGGTTTGAGCAGATGATGATGTTGATGCAGCAGCAGCATCAGCAGCTTCTCGCAGGTTTATCGACTCAGGGTGGCAGTGCGGCTCCACCTTCACCATCTACACAGCCAGAGACTGCTGAGCCTCCTGCTCAGGCTGAGCCCACACCTTCCCCTATGTCTTATGTACCCCCTACTGGAGATGTCGGTACACGCGACCTACTCGAGCAATTCCAGTGCTTGAGGCCTCCCTCATTTCTGGGTTCTCACAGACCCGAGGAGGCAGAGTTTTGGCTAGACCACATCTCCAAGATGCTTCGGATGCTGCACTGTACTGAGGCAGAGCAGGTCGAGTTGGTCACTTTCATGTTCGAGAGGAGGCTAGTCTATGGTGGGACAACGTGCTGCGGTCTGTCACAGAGGACTATGTGTGGACCTGGGAGGCATTTGAGTTCCGGTTCCACGAGAAGTATTACTCGCAGACCTACAGACATGAGCAGGAGGATGAGTTCCTACGCCTTAGGCAGGGAGGCATGACGGTTACTGAGTACGAGCACCGCTTCACAAAGTTGGGCCGCTTTGTCCCGACTATCCTTGTCGACGAGCAGATGCGGATGCGTCATTTTTCTGGGGGATTGCGACCTGATATACAGTCGAAGATATGCTGTATCAGTATACCTACTTATGCGGCCCTGGTCCACATGTCTATGACGGCCGAGCAGGATGTGGATCGGTTGGCACGTTTTCGTGGTGCTATGGTTACGAGGCCACAACCCGAAATGCAGAGCAGGCCTTTCTTAGGCAAGAGGCCTCGCATCGACTCTCCCCCCAAGGCTGCGGCGCCAATAGTTGTTTTTCACGGATGAGTCATCCCGTAGAGAGTTGTTTTTCACAGATGAGGGCTAGCGGGTTCTCACCACCGCAGAGGCTGGATCGCCCTCATCCTCAGGTCATATCAGCTCCACCTCTACAGACTGCCCCTGCTCATCCTTCCTTCCGACCTACTGCATCACATTTCAGGCCGCCTCAACGGCCCATGGTACCTCAGCCTAACCGGTCTCAGCAGGCGCGTGTGCATGCGCTCACAGCAGAGGAACCAGAGATGGCACCTGTGGCCTTTGAGGTCACTGCGCATGTTCAAGGTACTCCTGTTTATTTATTGGTGGACACTGGGTCCACTACTTCCATCATTTCATGTGCGGCGGTTAAGCGCCTAGCTTTACATACTACTCCCGCGAAGGGAATGAGACTCACTACGGCTACTGGGACTTTTTCGGATGTCACACGGGTGTGTGAGGGTTGCTCCGTGGATTTGGGTAGCAGGACAGTGCTCGTCGATCTTATTGTTGCTCCACTGTGGAACTACGACATTATCCTCGGTATGAACTGGCTCACTAAGATGAGGGCAGAGATAGAATGTGATACTCGGGTCGTGACAGCCTATGGATCTGACGGCACAGCGTTTACGTTTCCAGTGCAGGTTACTTGGCCCTGCCGTGTTGAGTGTTATACTGTTTTGTTAGTGCCGATTGATGGTCCGACATTAGAGGATACGCTGGTGGTTCGGGAGTTTACAGATGTGTTTAAGACGATTCCTGGTTTGCCACCTCGGCGCGAGATCGACTTCACCATTAATCTTACGCCTGGTGCGACACCTATTTCATTGCCGACCTATCGCATGCCCTCCATGTGAGATGGAGGAACTGCGTAAACAGATTGACGAGTTAGTAGAAAAGGGTTTCATACGACCTAGTGTGTCTCCTTGGGGAGCACCTTGTACTATTTGTGAACAAGAAGGACAGGTCACTACGGTTATGTATTGATTACTGTAGGTTGAACCAGGTCACGGTGAAGAACAAGTATCATTTGCCCAGGATAGATGATCTATTTGATCAGTTGAGGGGGGCGAAGTATTTTTCGAAGATTGATCTGCAGTCGGGGTACCACCAGTTGCGCGTCAGGGATGAGGACGTGCAGAAGACAGCTTTCAGGACGTGCTTTGGGTACTATGAGTTTCTAGTGATGTGGTTCGGCCTTACGAACGCACCAGCCGTGTTCATGGACCTGATGAACCGGGTATTTCGGCCATTCCTATACCAATTCGTCATCGTTTTCATTGATGATATCCTGATATACTCTACGAGTCGGGAGGAGCACGAGGAGCACCTGAGATCGGTGTTGGATACGTTGAAGAAGAACTAGTTGTTCGCATAGTATAAGAAGTGAGACTTCTGGCAGGAGGAAGTCAAGTTCCTTGGACATGTGGTGTCCAAGGATGGGATAGCAGTGGACCTTGTAAGGTAGCCGCGGTTCAGGATTGGCAGCAGCCTGGCTCGGTTACCGAGGTGAGGAGTTTCCTTGGTCTGGCACGGTATTACAGACGCTTCATTTGGGATTTCTCGAAGATTGCCAGGCCATTGTCTCAGTTGACACCGAAGGACCTGAAGTTCGTCTGAAATGAGAAGGCGGAAGCAGCTTTCAAGGAGCTGAAGGATAGGTTGACGTCTGCCTCTGTGCTAGTATTGTCAGAGCAAGGGGTGAAGTACAAGATATACACTGACGCGTCTCGTGTTGGTTTGGGTTGTATCCTTATGCAGAAGGACATGGTGATTTCGTATGCCTCAAGACAATTAAGGAAGCACGAGGAGAATTAACCTACACACGACCTGGAGTTGGCAGCTGTCATCTTTGCATTGAAGCTCTGGAGACATTACCTCTACGGAGAGGAGTTTGAGCTTTTCTGCGACCATAAGAGCCTTAAGTACATATTCACGCAGCGAGACTTGAATATGAGACAACACCGATGGATGGAGACCTTGAAAGACTTCAAGTACGAGGTTTCCTACCATCCTGGCAAGGCAAACCTTGTGGCAGACGTGTTGAGCCGCAAGAAGGCCATAGCATTTGCGGCTCCATTGATGATAGCTGAGTAGGACATGGTTGAGTTCGTGCAGGACTTCGAGCAGAGACTCACCGTGGAGGACACATTTGAGTGTGTTGTGCACGTTCGGGTGTGACCACTTATTGACGACAGGATCATTGAGGCCCAGAAGGGTGATGTGCGGTTGTCTGAGCTTCGAGAGCAAGCTAGCGACGCCGAGGACTCCGAGTGGAGGGTTGGTTCTGATGGGGGTCTACGATTACATGGCCGCCTATGCCTTCCTGATATTCCTGACTTGAGACAAGTGCTTCTCGAGTCTGCTCATAACTCGAAGCTCGTGATGCATCCTGGTAGTACGAAGATGTACCAGGATATGAGACGATTGTATTGGTGGGATAACATGAAGACCCACATCGCTGAGTTCGTTTCTCGTTGCCTGACGTGCCAGCAGGTCAAGGCAGAACATTGTCGACCTCCTGGACTGCTTCAGCCCATGCCCATAGCAGAATGGAAGTGGGACTTCATTCCATGGATTTCATATCGGGACTGCCGAAGACGAGGAAGGGACACGATTCCATCTGGGTGATTGTGGACTGGTTGACCAAATCAGCCCATTTTCTCCCTATCAGAGTCACGAACTCTGTAGACGACCTTGCTAGATTGTATATCAGAGAGATCGTCCGTCTGCATGGAGTTCCTTTAGAGATCGTGTCGGACAGAGACACTCGGTTCACATCTATCTTCTGGACTCGTATCCAGGAAGCGATGGGTGTGAAGTTGAAGTTCAGTACGGCGTTTCATCCTTAGACTGATGGGCAGACAGAGCGGGTGAATCAGATTCTGGAGGATATGTTGCGAGCATGTGTGTTGGACTTCAAGGACAGTTGGGATGACTGTCTTCCTTACGCAGAGTTCGCCTACAACAACAGCTTCTAGGCGAGTATTAGTATGGCGCCATATGAGGCTCTGTATGGTCGTCCTTGCAGAGCACCACATTGTTAGGCGGAGGTTGGTGAGCGTAGTCTGATTGGCCCAGAGTTGGTGCAGGCGACTACAGAGAAGATCGACATTATCAGGCGTCGACTTCTTACAGCGCAGAGCAGGCAGAAGAGCTACGCCAATATGAGGCGGCGACCACTTGAGTTCGAGGTCGGAGATCACGTATTCCTCCGAGTTTCCCGTATGAAGGGAGTCCTTCGGTTTGGGAAGAAGGGGAAGCTCACACCGAGGTTTATCGGTCCGTTTCAGATACTGTATTGAGTGGGTGATGTGGCATATCGTCTCGCTTTGCCCACACCACTTGCAGCTGTACACAACATATTTCATGTATCTATGTTGAAGAAGCACTGAAAAGGCCTAACTATATGTCCTAGAGGGGGGTGAATAGGACTGCCAAATAAAACTTATAACAGCGGAATTAAAAAGAATATGATAGCCAAATTAAATCACAATGCAGAAAAGTGAAACAACCTCAAAATTTAGATCTTGAGAGGTTGATACAAATGTTGTTCTAAGGACAACCTTTCACCAAAAACCAAAGTTTATGGTAGGACAACCTTATTTCTAGAAAGATCTTTGTATCAAATCTCAAACCAAAGAGGAATAAAGAAATAAATACAAACTGAATTGAAATAAATTGTAATCACAAATGTATTGTTCTAGGGACAGCCATACACCATAAAAATGGCAGGGCAACCTTGCTGGAACAACTTTTAAAAGAAATTGAATATCAAACTGATAAAGGAATAGCATAAAATAAATTCTAAACTATTACAAAATTCTCACAATGCTTGAATTAAATGATTACAACATTCACCACCATACAAACATCCCACAAAAGAATAATTAAAGATTAGAAGTATAAATCATTCAACCACAACACAAGGGATTATAGTGGTTCGCTTGTGTGTTCACCAACTGTTAAACAACAGCCACACAAAATGTTACTCCACTCCTAATATCCTCACACAAGGGATATTAGCGTTCACTAACAAAATAGGTTTTCCCAGGTTCACCAAAAACCTTTACAATTGTGTCTTTGTCTGTGGGCTTACACAATTAAAAAAACCCCACTTCTGAGTTTTCCTGGCTCTCCTCAGATAACCAATACAACAAGATTTTTCTGGCAAATCTTGAAAGAAACCAAAACAGAAAGGAATTTACAATTAAATGTAAAATACCTGATTATCTCCTTCGTTGTAGCAGCCCGGTAGAACCAAGTTAGAGCAGATGATCGAATGTCCAAGTTCAATGTCCAGTACTCAATTACAATGGTTCTAATTCTAATAAATTTTAAATTAAACCAAGTAGGGCTTGCCTTAATTGATTTTGATTCCAAAGAAAGGGAATAAAAATTTCTCTTATCAAATTAGATTGGAATACTAGAAACAAAATCAATTAAATAAAGCTAAGGAAATAGAATATTAAATAAGCACACTTAGCTTAGATGGAGCACAGAATTATCTCTCAGAAGTTCGACGAAGATTGGCTTGAATGGATTAATTAATTCGATGATTACTTCTGAGATTCGTGCTCTATTTATAGGTGAGCAGATCGTGTGTTCGACTGGTCTAGAGAGCTCTTCGACTAGTCGAAGAAATAACAGATTTGAAAAAAATCGGGCGTGATAAGCTTTGACCGTTCTACGACTGGTCGAAGGCCTCCTTCGACTGGTCGTAGGTCACCTTCGACTGGTCGAAGGTCTCCTTCGACTGGTCGAAGAACTTAAAATTCATCGCTAGACTTTGAGTCGAAGACTTTCGACTGGTCGAAGATGCAGTCGACACTGTTCCTTTGACTGGTCGAACAGATTCCTGGACTAGTCGAAGCCTAACAGAAATTATCCGATTTTTGTAACAAACTTACGACTGATCAAGGAAATTCTTAGACTGGTCGAAGCAACTCTAGGACTAGTCGAAGAAGGCCTAAGACTAGTCGAAGAACAGACCAAACATATGTAAAATAAACATTCGATTTATGTATCCAAAGTGACCTACTTCTAAGGTCAACCTAAGGTCAGTCAAACCTCAACCATGAAGTAAGGACATTGAAACATTAGGAACTAGTGACCTGGAAGTATGAGCCTTGAAGTCTTGATGTAGTTCAATCTTGAAATCTTGATGTAGCTCAATCTTGAAAGTGTCTTGAGTTCATTATGAACTGCCTTGTACTCTTCTTGAAGTCTTGCAGCTTGAGTCATGTCTTGTGAGTAGTTCTTGCATTCAAGTTTGATCTTTGTACTCGTGAGCTTTGCTTGTTGTGAGCTTAGCTTGTTGTGAGCTTAGCTTGTTCATGAATGTTGATCTTTGAGAGTGCTTCACTTATGCAAGATATATAATAGTGATTTTGGCACCACAAATTTGACAACAAACAGGGATATAAAATATAGCACTTACAATCTCCCCCTTTGTCAAATTAGTGACAAAACATATAAATATCCAACATAAAACATAGATAATATCCTACTCAAATTCAGTCAACCAAGTGCTAAGTTATAAAGTTATTACAGACCAGAAGTCTCATATAAACTAATCAGAACTATAACCAGATGACGGAGCAAGAATAGAAGGATCAAGTTGGTGCATGCCTTTGTTCAATCGCCTAAGATATTTGTGCATGTACTTGAATTGTAAATCATGAGCAATAGACATGTTTTCCATCTTTACATTTATATTCTCAACTTTATCCTCTAATGCACTCAGACGAGCATCAACATCAGATAGTTCAAAATCTGGATCATTTGTCGAGTCAGAATCCAGTTCCTCAAAAATGTCATCCATATTAATGTCATCACCAGCTTCTTCATGACCACCACCACCACCACCACCTTTTCAGGAAGTAAATCCAGCTTCATCTTATTGATATTAGAATTGTTGAAGATCAGATGATGGATTGGTGCCTCATCAAACGGCATATCGACTAACATATGTGTAGCCAATACAGTCATTAAATAGGCAAAAGGAATGTCACTATGACCAGGATGGAGTCTAAACTGAAGAATGAAATGACAGATTAAGGATGGTAAACAAATCTGAGTACCTTTGGAGATAGCATGGATAACACGAACCATAAACGAAGTCAAGTCAGTTTTATTACCCGAACGAGGATACAGATTAGACACAAAGATTTTGTGGAGAATTCTGTACTTGGGTAACAAATACCTTGCGGGAAGCGCATTCCCTTTTTTGTGTCCATTGAACATCCATGTAGCACAAGTCTCTAGTGAGCATGCGTTTTTCATACATTGAGGGTTTATCAGTTAAGTTATGGATAGGAATACCCTCATCATTCGCAGGAATGTCCATAAGAGCTGAAATTAAATGACGATCAATATCAAAAGGCCCTTCTCTAGTAGATATTTTAAAAGTTAAATTATCCTGTGAAAAAGCACTAATACATGTAAACATGGATTGGGCAATGGACCGGTACGCAGGCCCACCCCAACGTAATAAGTTAACCTAACCTACAGCTTCAAGCATAGGAAATATGTCAAAAGGTGCAATATGATTAACATCAACAGGATGTTCAACAATAACATTACGTAATTTGATGTCTCTAACATAAGATGGATCATCATTGGTAACAAGAAGATGATGCTTAGTGATAATGGTCGATCTGGAGGAAGAAGAAGGACCACGGGAAGTAGTTTTTCTACCTCTAGAAGCCATTTGCAACACGGATATCAAGGAAATAAGAAGTTGCAAAGGATTGAGAAATGAGTTTCCTCAAAACAGATTTTTCAAAATCCAAAACCCCAAATCTCAATGAAATCCAAAATACAAAGCTTAAAGCTTGAAAAGTAAACAATCTAGACACAAATCTGCAAGAAAAACATGATTTGGAACACTAACCTTGAAGAACATGAAAGATGGGTTCGACAAGTCGAAGCTTGGCTCCTTAGAGAGGAAAAATGAAGTGAGGAAGAAAGCAAAGATCCCCAAATTTTAAGTGATTTCCAAGATCTACGACTGGTCGTGGATATCTACGACCGGTCGAAGGTCGACTGGTCGAGTATACTCACGACTGGTCGAAGGATGTCCAAAAATTCATATTTCTTGCAATTTATACAAAAATTGGAATTCAATCTAGCAAATATATACACTATGATACAAGTAAGCATAAATAATCATTTTAAAATGCACATGCCAAGTAATCAAGCAGACCATCGATGCTATCGAGAGTATACACTCGATGATATCGAACTTACTCGATGATATTGAACCTACTCGATGATATCGAACTCTGTCATAAATGTGATCGTTTTATATCTGTTGAAACTTTTTTACCTATTTATAGAGGACTTGTCCTTTGATGTTGTGAGAGAAAGAAAAGAGAGCTTTTGTGTGTTTCAACTTATATCTTATATCTAAAGCCCTTTCTCTCAAGGGAGTTCATCCTCCAATCCACCCTCATCATTGATATTCAATAGAGTGGATTGGGGAATGAACTTCCGCATTTAAGGATCCTCCAGCTACTACCTTAATGACAAATCATTATGCTGGGATGCCTTAAATGCATAAGATTGGAGCTACTCTATCTTCCTAATAGGAAAATCTTTAGAGAGTAGGATTTCATATTCACCTTGACCCAACCTTAAGCCTAGTCTTGGTATATCTTTTATGTTGCGGATTAAGGGAGCAGAAGACTCTTCGTCAACAAGGAGGAGGAGATCTTCGACGTTGTGCTTAATGGGAGTCATCAACTTATCTGTAAGTATCTAGAGTCCAAGAGGACACTTGCGATCATTCCTTTGTAGGATTGGGTCTTACGTGGTTCTCGACCTTTGAAGCCCTCGTAGGAGGCCTCCGGTGGGAGTGTACGTAGTGGGTGCGTTGTGTGGACCCTTGCTCTGTGGAGAGCATAAACATCCGGGTGTGTTGTGTGGACCCTTGTTCTATGGAGAGCATAAATATCTGGTTAGGAGTGAACCAGTAAAATTATGGGTTTGAGGTGAACCGTGTAAAACCTTAGGTTTTAGGTGAACCTGGTAAAACCTTAGGGTTGAGGTCAACCGTGTAGAAACCTCCGTGTAAAGGTTGAAGGTGAACCTGATTTAAAACCTTAGGTTTGAGGTGAACCTTGGGAAACCTCCTTAGTGAAATCCGGCACACTCAAGGGTTGAGTGCGGCAGCCGGGAGTGGAGTAGACTTATCATCGAACCACTATAAAATGACTGTGTTTGAGATTGTTATTTTTACGATTGTGTGATTTGTTTTAATACTTCCTCATCTGAATATCTGATCACACCACACACACTTATACAGTCATATCCATCATGAGCTAACTTGTATACTGTTTACTTTCTTCATAGTTTGTGATTGGATCCTCTACCAAGCTTGGAAGCCAGTAGAGTTATTTTTGAGTAATCCTAATATATATCTGTTGTTAGGATTAGTGTGATAGGATTTTAAATAAACCATAAAAACTTTTAGAAAGTCCTATTCACCCCCCTCTAGGACATATTGGCATATTCCGACTTCTACTCAAGCTGTCTTCACCGCTATTTCAGGTGCCTTCTCATTCTTGCTTGTATTGCTTATAAGGGGCACTCCTAGTTCTAGATCCCTTGCAGGTGGACATGTTTTCGTGCCCCTAGCCTCATGTGATGGGCTTGGGGGTTCTGCCCCTGGCTTTCAATATTCCTTTGATGCCCCGAGGATCATATCCCACTTTATTGGTGGCTAGATAGACTCCTGGTTAGCATGTTCTGTGAGTTTAAGTTGTTGGAGATGATCCTCAAGAGAAGTCATCTTGTTTTCACAAACTGACCCAGCCTTTATGAACTTTATGGGTGTGTACTTAAATGGTTGCCCCTTTTTTGGCCTTTTAGCCTGATCCTCTGGTGTCGGTTGATATCCTAGTTCCTGTCTCTTTACGTTGGTAGGTGCTAATTTTACCACCATACCTTTTTCATGAAACTCGGTACGGTAGTTCAGAATTAATCGCTCAGCAGGAGGGATGACATATTCATCAGCGAGAGGATACGGATTAGCGATTGAGTTTACAACTTCGAACTCGAAGCTGTGATACGAAATGTCACCCTCTGTATGCTGAACGTCGATCACTGGGATGTCAGTTTCTGGGATATTGACCGTCGCTGGTAGGATGGTTTCTGGCTCGGCTAATACTGAAATGATTCTGTTTCCCGAAGGGAATTTAACCCTTTATCGAAAGGATGGCCCCAACAACATGGAGCCTGACCCCCCCAACAGAAGGTTGAATGAGGCAGGGATGTCGATGACTTAGAATGTGACCGGTCATATCTGGTCCGATTTGCAATTCGAGATCGATTTCCTCCTCAACCTGTCTTCGAGAGTTATCGAAGGCTCGGACGCTCATGGTGCTGGGTCTGAAAGAAGATGGTTCGATCCCTAACCGTTCGACAGTCCTTAGAGGGCAAACGTTGAGATTGGATCCGTTATCAATGAGCATGAGTGGGATCTTGAAATTCTTGTGGCGGGTGACTATGTTTAGTGAGCGACCGTGTTTACGACCTTTAGGTGGTAATTCATCATCAGAGAAGGTGATAGCCCGTGGTGCAAGAAGTTGTCCGATCATACTTGCCACCATTTCGGGAGGTACATCAGGAGAGATATGGGCATTATTTAATGTTTTTGTAAAGATTTCTTGATGTGATCTTGATGTGCACAAGAGTTCCCAGATGGATATTTGTGTGGGAATGGTTTTGAGTTGAGCTGTTATGTTATAAGCAGCATTGGTCTTGCAAGTGGTTCCCAACAAAGTTCCTCGGGTTTCTTTCGAATTCTGATTATCTCTCCTGAAATACCTCTCATTATTACCCACTTCATCGCATTCTGGGTAATGCCATGGGACTGCTTTTGGGTCGTAGGAGGGAACCGTTCTTCCTTCCAAGAATATCAGCGATTCTTGAGGATGAGGAGTTACAGCTGGAATGTTTTGTGGTGGATCCGATGACTTTTCTTGAGGTGCTACCATGTCCTGGCTGGTTTTGGAAGCAGAGTTTTCTTCCCCTTTTTGATGTGTGGAAAGGATCCTCTGGGCATGTGCCAGCTGGTGAGGCATTAGGAATGTTGGGGCTTGAACAGGGGGTGCCCCTTGCAAGGTTAGCGGGGTTAGATCAGGGAGGCCTATCAGGAGGACAATGGGTTCAGGATTTGACCTTTTTGGATGTACCAGGGATGGAGTTGAATGTGCCCCTTTGGGGGCAAGATGCTGAAAGTGTGACCTGTTGGGTGCTGCTTCGAGGAGTACAAGAGGAGGTGTTGATGGTGTTGCAAGAGATCGAGTGGCGGGTGCTGCTTCCAGATAAACAAGAGGTTGAGTGGCTGATGATGCTTCAAGGAATACAAGAGGCCCAAGCGATGGCGCCTATTGGTATCCCTATGCCCGGTTTGCTGTGTCAGGCATGATTGCTTGTATGGAATGATGTGGAGAGTAGTACACGGGTTGCCCTCCTTCAATGTGGTTGACAATAGAGGTGTCAGATGTGTTGGGTCCTGCTTGATGCGATAGTAGGGGATTTTGGAGAATGTTGGCTTGGGCTATATTGCTAGCCTGTGGGGTGATCGCGATTTTCTGAGTTTCGATCAAATCTTTGACCACGTGTTTCAAAGCGAAGCAGCGGTCCGTTAGATGGCCAGGAACCTGATGGTATGCGCAGTATTGATTTTCATTATAACTAAGTGGTATGGGATTAGGTGGAAGTTGAGGCTGGAGTGGTGTCAACAACTGCTTTTGCATGAGTATTGTCAGCACTTGACTGTATGATTGTGCTAACGGGGTGAATTTCCTGCCTAGCATTGCCTACTTTTATGGACCTTGCGCATGACCCCTAGGCTGTTGCTGTTGTTGTTGAGACGGTTGTGCCTGATATCCCTGTTGGGCTTGCTGTGGCTGGTACTGTCTATTTGACTGTGGCTGGTACTGCCTGTCTTGACGTGGCTCCGATTGTGGAGCATATTGGTTGTTTTGAGTATTAGCGACAATGTTGTTAACTTCTGTAGTGCGCTGTGCAGGAGCAGTGCTGTTTCCATTCCCATATCCACGGGTTTCCCCTCGATTTTGTTTCTTTTGATTAAGGGGGCCTGGTGCGGCCATGGGGAAATGGTTCCAGCCCTAATCCCGACTTCGACTTGTTCTCAGCCCGGATGAGCTAAGAAAAGTTGACGTATGGATATGAGATCAGATACCCTGAAATGCTGGAATTTGCTGAATGTACGATCAGGGATATCTGCTCCTCATCATCGATGGAGTTTCTCATTCGAGCTGCCATGGCTCGCCATCGTCCTACGTAGGCTGATAAGGACTCATCACTTTTTTGTCTTAAGGCATCCAGATCAGATCTTCTCGGAGCCATATTCAGGTTGTATGAGAACCTATCAATGAATGCCTGGGAAAGCTTCTCCCCGGTTCTGATTTGGTGGATGACCAATGAGGTGTACCAATCCAAAGCGTCACCCTTAAGGGATTTCTGGAAAAGCCGTATCAAAGCTCCATCATTCCCTGCTATCGCGTTGAGTTCCCCATAAAATGTTTTTAGATGTGCTGTGAGGCACCCACTACCGTCATACCTTTTGAATTCTGGTACCTCGAAGTTTGGAGGTACCCGGGCGTCTGGGAAGGGACAGAGGTCCCTGAACTTGGTGGATGGGTGATTGAAAAGGCCTAGCTATATGTCCTAGAGGGGGGGTGAATAGGATAATGCCAAATAAAACTTATAACAGCGGAATTAAAAAGAATATGATAGCCAAAGTAAATCACAATGCAGGAAAGTAAAACAACCTCAAAATTTAGATCTTGAAAGGTTGATACAAATGTTGTTCTAAGGACAACCTTTCACCAAAAATCAGAGTTTATGGTAGGACAACCTTATTTCTAGAAAGATCTTTGTATCAAATCTCAAACCAAAGAGGAATAAAGAAATAAATACAAACTGAATTGAAATAATTTGTAATCACAAATGTATTGTTCTAGGGACAGCCATACACCATGAAAATGGCAAGGCAACCTTGCTGGAACAACTTTTAAAAGAAATTGAATATCAAGTTGATAAAGGAATAACAGAAAATAAATTCTAAACTATTACAAAATTCTCACAATGCTTGAATTAAATGATTACAACATTCACCACCATACATACATCCCACAAAAGAATAATTAAAGATTAGAAGTATAAATCATTCAACCACAACACAAGGGATCATAGTGGTTCGCCTGTGTGTTCACCAACTGTTAAACAACAGCCACACAAAATGCTACTCCACTCCTAATATCCTCACACAGGGGATATTAGCGTTCACTAACAAAATATGTTTTCCCAGGTTCACCAAAAACCTTTACAATTGTGTCATTGTCTGTGGGCTTACACAATTAAAAAAACCCCCACTTCTGAGTTTTCCTGGCTCTCCTCAGATAACCAATACAACAAGATTTTTCTGGCAAATCTTGAAAGAAACCAAAACAGAAAGGAATTTACAATTAAACGTAAAACACCTGATTATCTCCTTTGTTGTAGCAGCCCCGTAGAACCAAGTCAGAGTAAATGATTGAATGTCCAAGTTCAATGTCCAGTACTCAATTACAATGGTTCTAATTCTAATAGATTTTAAATTAAACCAAGTAGGGCTTGCCTTAATTGATTTTGATTCCAAAGAAAGGGAATAACAATTCCTCTTATCAAATTAGATTGGAATAGCAGAAATAAAATCAATTAAATAAAGCTAAGGAAAGAGAATATTAAATAAGCACACTTAGCTTAGATGGAGCACAGAATTATCTCTCAGAAGTTCGACGAAGATTGGCTTGAATGGATTAATTAATTCGATGATTTTTTCTGAGATTCGTGCTCTATTTATAGGTGACCAGATCGCGTGTTCGACTGGTCTAGAGAGCTCTTCGACTAGTCGAAGCAATAACAGATATTTGAAAAATCAGGCGCGATAAGGTTTGACCGTTCTACGACTGGTCGAAGGACTCCTTCGACTGGTCGTAGGTCTCCTTCGACTGGTCGAAGAACTTAAAATTCATCGCTGGACTTTGAGTCGAAGACTTTCGACTGGTCGAAGATGCAGTCGACACTGTTCCTTCGACTGGTCGAACAGATTCTTGGACTAGTCGAAGCCTAACAGAAATTATCCGATTTTTATAACAAACTTACGACTGATCGAGGAATTTCTTAGACTGGTCGAAGCAACTCTAGGACTAGTCGAAGAAGGCTTAGGACTAGTCGAAGAATAGACCAAACTTATGTAAAATAAACATTCGATTTATGTATCCAAAGTGACCTACTTCTAAGGTCAACCTAAGGTCAGTCAAACCTCAACCATGAAGTAAGGACATTGAAATATTAGGAACTAGTGACCTTGAAGTATGAGCCTTGAAGTCTTGATGTAGTTTAATCTTGAAATCTTGATGTAGCTCAATCTTGAAAGTGTCTTGAGTTCTTTATGAACTGCCTTGTACTCTTCTTGAAGTCTTGCAGCTTGAGTCATGTCTTGTGAGTAGTTCTTGCATTCAAGTTTGATCTTTGTACTCGTGAGCTTTGCTTGTTCATGAATGTTGATCTTTGAGAGAGCTTCACTTATGCAAGATATATAACAGTGATTTTGGCACCACAAATTTGACAACAAAAAGGGATATAAAATATAGCACTTACAATCTCTCCCTTTGTCAAATTAGTGACAAAACACATAACCAAGATAAACATAAAATAAAACAACTGGTTAAAGAGATATGAACCAGTTCATATCAACTCGCTTACCTGCAAATCAATATTCAATATTCAACATTCAACCAGTTTCATTCAACTAGTTCAAACATACTCCCCCTAAGTAACATAACCAATGCTACTCCTCTCACAATCATATCGTTAAGAATAAACCATTCTCCCCATTTTTGTCACAATATGACAAAGGAAACAACAATAAAGGAGAACTAAATAAAGGGATATATAAGAGTAAACATGAGGAGTTATGAGATTATAGCAAAACAGAGATAGAGATACTCAACATAGCTTCACATAAAATAAATATCCAGCATAAAACATAGATAATATCCAACTCAAAATCAGTCAACCATTTGCTAAGTTAAAAAGTTATTACAGACCAGAAGTCCCATATAAACTAATCAGAACTAGAACCAGATGATGGAGTAGGAATAGAGGGATCAAGTTGGTGCATGCCTTTGTTCAATCGCCTAAGATATTTGCGCATGTACTTGAATTGTAAATCGTGAGCAACAGACATGTTTTCCATCTTTACATTTATATTCTCAACTTTGTCCTCTAATGCACTTAAACGAGCATCAACATTAGATGGTTCAAAATCTGGATCATTTATTGAGTCAGAATCCAGTTCCTCAAAAATGTCATCCATATTAATGTCATCACCAGCTTCTTCATGACCACCACCACCACCACCACCTTATTCAGGAAGTAGATCCAGCTTCATCTTATTGATATTAGTATTGTTAAAGATCAGATGATGGATTGGTGCCTCATCAACCGGCATATCGACTAACATATGTGTAGCCAATACTGTCATTAAATAGGCAAAAGGAATGTCACTATGACCAGGATGTAGTCTAAACTGAAGAATGAAATGACAGATTAAGGATGGTAAACAAATCTGAGTACCTTTGGAGATAGCATGGATAACACGAACCATAAACGAAGTCAAGTCAGTTTTATTACCCGAACGAGGATACAAATTAGACATAAAGATTTTGTGGAGAATTCTGTACTTGAGTAACAAATACCTTGCGGGAAGTGCATTCCCTTTTTGTGTCCATTGAACATCCATGTTGCACAAGTCTCTAGTGAGCATGCGTTTTTCAGACATTGAGGGTTTATCAGTTAAGTTATGGATAGGAATACCCTCATCATTCACAGGAATGTCCATAAGGGCTGAAATTAAATGACGATCAATGTCAAAAGGCCCTTCTCTAGTAGATATTTTAAAAGTTAAATTATCCTGTGAAAAACCACTAATACATGTAAACATGGATTGGGCAATGGACCGGTATGCAGGCCCACCCCAATGTAATAAGTTAACCCAACCAACAGCTTCAAGCATAAGAAGGATGTCAAAAGGTGCAATATGATTAACATCAACAGGATGTTCAACAATAACATTACGTAATCTAATGTCCCTAACATAAGATGGATCATCATTGGTAACAAGAAGATGACACTTAGTGATAATGGTCGATCTGGAGAAAGAAGAAGGACCACGGGAAGTAGTTTTTCTACCTCTAGAAGCCATTTGCAACAAGGATATCAAGGAATTAAGAAGTTGCAAAGGATTGAGAAGTGGGTTTACTCAAAATAGATTTTTCAAAATCCAAACCCCAAATCTCAATGAAATCCAAAATACAAAACTTAAAGCTTGAAAAGTAAACAATCTAGACACAAATCTGTAAGAAAAATGTGATTTGGAACACTAACCTTGAAGAACATGAACAATGGGTTCGACAAGTCGAAGCTCGGCTCCTTAGAGAGGAAAAACGAATTGAGGAAGAAAGTAAAAATCTCCAAATTTTAAGTGATTCCCGAGATCTACGATTGGTCGTGGATATCTACGACCGGTCGAAGGTCGACTGGTCGAGTATACTCACGACTGGTCGAAAAATGTCCAAAAATTCATATTTCTTGCAAATTATTCAAAAATTAGAATTCAATCTAGCAAATATATACACTATGATACAAGTAGGCATAAATAATCATTTCAAAATGCACATGCCAAGATCAAATTTTATCTTTTTGAACCTGCTTTTATCGAGAGGTTTTGTGAAAATGTCAGCTCGTTGATCTTCGGTAGCAATATATTCTAGAGATATAATTTTTTCTTCTACTAATTCCCTTATATAATGAAATCTAATGTCAATGTGCTTAGTACGAGAATGCTGAATAAGATTTTTTGAAATATTTATCGCACTGGAATTATTACAATGTAATAACATAGAATCCTGTTTAATTCCATAATCACTTAGCATTCGTTGCATCCAAACAAGCTGTGTACATGCATTACCAGTTGCGATATACTCAGCTTCAGCTGTTGAAAGTGATATAGAATTTTGTTTCTTACTAAACCAGGAAACTAGACAATTTCCAATGTAAAAACAACCACCACTGGTTGATTTTCTATCATCTAGATTACCAGCCCAGTCAGCATCCGAGTACCCAGTTAATTGCACACTAGTCTCATGAGGATACCAGAGACCGAGATTTACAGTACTTGCGACATATCTAATAATTCGCTTGACAGCAATCAAGTGAGATTCTTTTGGATCAGATTGATATCTTGCGCAAATACCAACACTTAGAGAAATATCAGGTCTACTAGCAGTTAAATATAACAAACTACCAATCATACTCCGATAAAGTTTTGAGTCAACATTTTTACCATTAGAGTCTTTTGAGAGTTTCAGGGTAGTACTCATAGGAGTATCGAAATTCTTGCCATTCTCAAATCCAAATCTCTTGATTAGATTCAAAGCATACTTAGATTGAGAAATGAATATTCCTTCAGGTTGTTGTTTTACTTGTAATCCCAAGGAAATAAGTCAATTCCCCAACCATGCTCATTTCGAACTGTGATTTCATCAAATTTGCAAACTCAGTAGTCAAGTCAGTACAAGTTGATCCATAAATGATATCATCAACATAAATCTGTACCATTAAGATATGATTATTATGTTTTTTAACAAACAGAGTTTTATCAACAGATCTCATTTGAAAATTATGACTTAAAAGAAATTTCGTTAGTTTCTCATACCATGCCCTAGGTGCTTGTTTTAATCCATAAAGTGCCTTTTTAAGCCGATACACATAATCAGTATTTTTGGGATCTTCAAAACCCATTGGCTGTTCAACATAGACTTCTTCATGTAAATCGTCATTTAGAAAAGCACTTTTCACATCCATCTGATAGATCTTTATCTTTTTAAAACATGCAATGGATATAAATAGTCTGATAGATTCAAGACGTGCTACTGGTGCAAAAGTTTCATCGAAATCAATCCCTTCAATTTGAGTATAACCTTGTACCACTAGTCTAGCCTTGTTTCTAATTATATTTCCACACTCGTCAGACTTATTTTTAAAAATCCATTTTGTTCCAATGATGTGTTTATCTTTAGGTCTTAGTACGAGATACCAAACATCATTTCTTACGAATTGGTTAAGTTCTTCTTGCATCGCAACAATCCAATTCTCATTAGCAAGAGCTTCTTTTACGTTAGATGGTTCTATTTGGGATGTAAAACATACATAATTACATATATCCTCAAGTTGTCTACGAGTGCGAACACCGGTGAGAGGATTTCCAAGAATTTGTGTGGTTGGATGATCTTTAACAGTCCTTAACTCAGAATTAGGCTGATTCGATGATGTATCGGGTTTATCAATGATTAGAACTTCATCATTATCTGAATTAGAGATTGGCGTGTTTAAGTGATCATCAATGACAACATTAATGGACTCTTGAATCACACCAGTTCTTTTGTTCAGAATCCTATAAGCTCGACTGTTTAAGGAATATCCTAGAAAAATTCCTTCATCACTTTTCGTATCGAATTTTCCCAAATTTTCACGATCACGTAAAATATAGCACTTGCTGCCAAAAACTCGAAAGTATTTAACAGTAGGCTTTTTATTGAACCACAATTCGTAAGCCATTTTATTATTATCTTTGCTAGTGTAGACTCGGTTAATAATATAGCAAGCTGTGTTGACTGCTTCGGCCCAAAGATTTTTAGAGAGCTTCATGCTATTCAACATGACATTAGCCATTTCTTGAAGCACCCTATTCTTTCTTTCTACAATTCCATTTTGTTGTGGAGTTTTGGGAGCAAAGAATTTATGTAATATTCTTTGGTCAGTACAAAACTTCTCAAAATTGCTATTCTCAAATTCAGATCCATGATCACTACGAATTTTACTGATTTGAGAAGATTTTTCAGTTTGAATCCTTTTGAAAACTTTTCTTACTTCTTCAAGGGTTTCAGATTTATCCCTTAAGAAGACTACCCAAGTGAATTTGGTAAAGTCATCAACTATTACCAGGATATACTTTTTCCGACCACGACTTTCCGTTCTGGTAGGTCCTATCAGATCCATGTGGAGGAGTTCGAGTGGTCTTGATGTGGTATTTGAATTCACCTTTTTGTGTGAGTTTCTTGTTTGTTTGCCTATCTGGCACTCACCACATATTTTATCTAATTTCTGAAGTTTGGGTAAACCTCTTATAAGTTCTCGTTTGCTCAATCTATATAAATTTCGATAATGTACATGTCCAAGACGTTTATGCCATAAATCAGTCTCGTCTGTATGGACGATGTAACATGTTTAATTAAATGAGCTGGATTCGCTAATAATATAGCAATTTTCAGACGTTTACGTCCAGTTAATATTACAGAACCCTTATTGTTTAGTATCTCACAGCTTTGATTAGAAAACCGAACACTATGGTTATTATCACATATTTGAGATATACTAAGCAAGTTATGTTTTAAGCCTTCGATATATAAGACATTTTTAAACACAGGAAGATTAAAAAGTTGAACCATACCTTGGCCTATAATCTTGCAGTTGCTACCATCACCAAATGTGACTGAACCATCAGACATATCTTTCAGATCCGCGAATAGAGCTTTGTCACCTGTCATATGCCTGGAGCATCCACTGTCTAGGTACCACTTTGAATGACTTATTGCTTTGAAAGCAGTGTGAGCAACCAAGCAGGCAACTTTAGGAACCCATTTCAAAACAGTTTTGGGTTTAGGAACATAGTTGGTCTTCTTTTGTTTATAGTTGTATGAATGACCTATAGAGTTAGATTTTAAGAGCTCCTTGAGTAAATCAACTATCTTTTCAGCTAGTGGATTTCGTTTCTGATTAAAGTTGACATGGCTGCTTCTAGGTTTTTGAAAAGTTTTTGAATTTCTAGAAAAATCTTGATAAGTACTTTTCCCTTTTGAGTTTGAGGACTCTCCTTTAACAAACATAGGAGGAATATACTTTTGTTTAGGAGATAAATTTTTATCATAGCCTAACCCGGATAGATCGCCACATTTTCTTGATCCGGATAAAAGTTTTTCTAACTTTGGATCACCTTGTGCATATTTCCATGTGTCCTTTGACTCAGAAGAGAAGATACTTCATTTTGAGTTTCTCAATTTCAGATTTCAAATCAACAATTAGGGAGTTTTTGAATTCCAAATCGCATTTTGATTTTTCAAAACAATCTGAAATTTGTGATTTTTCTAAGACAAGTGATTCAAAACATTCTTTGAGTTTAGAAAACTTTTCTTTTTGAAGTTTAAGTTTGACAGCAATTTTACAACTTTCCTTATATAGGGCATTGTAAGCGTCTTGAAGATCATCTTCATTTTCACATTCACTACTCAGATTTTCTTCACTTGTTGAGTCATTATCTGAAAATGTGAATTTGGCTAGAGTCATAAGAGCTTTAACTTCATTGCCCGACTCAGTTTCAGAATCTTCTGATTCAGAAGAAGCTTCAGAATCAGATGATTCATCCCATGTAGCCAACATACCCTTCTTCTTGGGTTTGTCCTTTTTAGGACATCTATTTGCTAAGTGCCCATATTCTTGACAGTTGTAACATTGACTATCTTTTAAAGATTTTCGAGATTTTGGTCTAAACTTCTTTTTATGAAACGATTTTTGAAAATCAACCCTTTTCTTGCTTTTGAAAATCTTGTAAATTTTCTTAGCTAAAAGAGCCATATCATCTTTTGAATCAGAATTTTCTTCTGAATTATATTTAGAAGATTTTAGTGTGATAGATTTACCTTTAAGAGCTTTAAAGTTTAACTCGTAGGTTTGTAGAGAACCAACTAGTTCTTCTACCCTCATATTATCCGTATCACGAAGTTCCTGGATCGCGGTTACTTTAGAATTGAACCGTTCAGGAAGTGAGCGTAATATCTTTGCACACACTTTACTTTCTGGGATTTTATTGCCAACACCCCACATTGAGTTTACAATGTCATTCAATCTAGTGTAAAAGTCCATAAACATTTCATTTTCCTCCATATGAATTTCTTCAAATCTGGTTGTGAGGAGTTGGACTTTAGATTTTTTGACAATTGTAGTACCCTCGTGTGTCATTTCTAATATACCCCAAGCTTGCTTTGCAGTATCACAGGAAATGATTCTTTTGAACTCATCCGGTGATAGTGCGCAAGTAATTGCATTTAGTGCTTTAGCATTAGCACTACTCTCACTTTTCTGATGAGTGGTCCATTGGTAATATGGTGTGACTTTCATAGATTTTGAACCATCAATCCTAGTAACTTCCATGATAGGAGGTTTCCATTCAGTCACTGTGGCTTGCCACACATTTTCATCCATTAATTTGAGGAAGATCCTCATTCTGGCTTTCCAATAGGCATAGTTGGAGCCATCAAAGGGTAGAGGCCTTGTGACTGAAAGGCTATCAAAATTTGACATCTTAAATAGCTTAAATTGTTAGCTCAGGAATTAAATCCAAGAATTAAAAAAGAGCTATTAGGCTCTGATATCACTTGAAAAGGCCTAGCTATATGTCTTAGAGGGGGGTTGAATAGGACAATGCCAAATAAAACTTATAACAGCAGCATTAAAAAGAATATGATAGCCAAAGTAAATCACAATGCAGGAAATTAAAACAACCTCAAAATTTAGATCTTGAGAGGTTGATACAAATGTTGTTTTAAGGACAACCTTTCACCAAAAACCAGAGTTTATGGTAGGACAACCTTATTTCTAGAAAGATCTTTATATCAAATCTCAAACCAAAGGGGAATAAAGAAATAAATACAAACTGAATTGAAATAAATTGTAATCACAAATGTATTGTTCTAGGGACAGCCATACACCATAAAAATGGCAGGGCAACCTTGCTGGAACAACTTTTAAAAGAAATTGAATATCAAGTTGATAAAGGAATAGCAGAAAATAAATTCTAAACTATTACAAAATTCTCCCAATGCTTGAATTAAATGATTACAACATTCACCACCATACATACATCCCACAAAAGAATAATTAAAGATTAGAAGTAAAATTCATTCAACCACAACACAAGGGATTATAGTGGTTCGCCTGTGTGTTCACCAACTGTTAAACAACAGCCACACAAAATGCTACTCCACTCCTAATATCCTCACACAGGGGATATTAGCGTTCACTAACAAAATAGGTTTTCCCAAGTTCACCAAAAACCTTTACAATTGTGTCTTTGTCTGTGGGCTTACACAATTAAAAAAACCCCACTTCTGAGTTTTCCTGGCTCTCCTCAGATAACCAATACAACAAGATTTTTCTGGCAAATCTTGAAAGAAACCAAAACAGAAAGGAATTTACAATTAAACGTAAAATACCTGATTATCTCCTTCGTTGTAGCAGCCCCGTAGAACCAAGTCAGAGTAAATGATTGAATGTCCAAGTTCAATGTCCAGTACTCAATTACAATGGTTCTAATTCTAATAGATTTTAAATTAAACCAAGTAGGGCTTGCCTTAATTGATTTTGATTCCAAAGAAAGGGAATAACAATTCCTCTTATCAAATTAGATTGGAATAGCAGAAACAAAATCAATTAAATAAAGCTAAGGAAAGAGAATATTAAATAAGCACACTTAGCTTAGATGGAGCACAGAATTATCTCTCAGAAGTTCGACGAAGATTGGCTTGAATGGATTAATTAATTCGATGATTTCTTCTGAGATTCGTGCTCTATTTATAGGTGAGCAGATCGCGTGTTCGACTGGTCTAGAGAGCTCTTCGACTAGTCGAAGCAATAACAGATATTTGAAAAATCAGGCGCGATAAGCTTTGACCGTTCTACGACTGGTCGAAGGACTCCTTCACTGGTCGTAGGTCACCTTCGACTGGTCGAAGGTCTCCTTCGATTAGTCGAAGAACTTAAAATTCATCGCTGGACTTTGAGTCGAAGACTTTCGACTGGTCGAAGATGCAGTCGACACTGTTCCTTCGACTGGTCGAATAGATTCCTGGACTAGTCGAAGCCTAACAGAAATTATCCGATTTTTGTAACAAACTTACGACTGATCGAGGAATTTCTTAGACTAGTCAAAGCAACTCTAGGACTAGTCGAAGAAGGCCTAGGACTAGTCGAAGCACAGACCAAACTTATGTAAAATAAACATTCGATTTATGTATCCAAAGTGACCTACTTCTAAGGTCGACCTAAGGTCAGTCAAACCTCAACCATGAAGTAAGGACATTGAAATATTAGGAACTAGTGACCTTGAAGTATGAGCCTTGAAGTCTTGATGTAGTTCAATCTTGAAATCTTGATGTAGCTCAATCTTGAAAGTGTCTTGAGTTCTTTATGAACTGCCTTGTACTCTTCTTGAAGTCTTGCAGCTTGAGTCATGTCTTGTGAGTAGTTCTTGCATTCAAGTTTGATCTTTGTACTCGTGAGCTTTGCTTGTTCATGAATGTTGATCTTTGAGAGAGCTTCACTTATGCAAGATATATAACAGTGATTTTGGCACCACAAATTTGACAACAAACAGGGATATAAAATATAACACTTACAGTGATCCACTCCTTGCTGTCTCTGAAGCTAATTTTGTACAATCTACAACTGCTCTCGTAATTCCTCAATTTCTGACTTGCCCTGTTGCAGATATCTTGCCCCTTGCTGTAGGGCTTGTGCTGCTTTCTCTTCATATGGATCAAGAATGGGCGGTTGCTGGAAAGATGGTGGACTCCCGGTGGTAGGAGGTAGCTGAAATTGAACACCGCTCCCTTTCAGAGGAAGGTGTGATGTTCGGAAATGGTTCCCGCCTGGGGTATCTGCCAATTCCGGAATGTTACTCCCGTTAGGGGGAGTGAGTTGGACTCGAAACTGGCCCACTTCTTGGGCATCCGTTAGTTCTTGTCTGTGGTTTCCATGTGTTGTAACTGAATTGTTGTGATGTGCTGAATAGAGATATGTCGGAGGGTTGCTCCCGATTGCTGGCTGTTGTTGATATTGTGCTGAATCTTCTGGGAGAGGGAGCACAAGATTTGCTGGAGGAATGAGAGAGAAGGCAAAAGGTGTCTGAGGGAGTGAACTATTTTATACGCGAGGCTGGGTTGCCTGTGCATTCGGTGTAGCATTTGGCACTAGGCGAAGTAGTAACTCTTGCATTGCTCGAAGGCTTTGGACCATTTCTTGCATAGTGGTATTGACTTGTGGATCTGTTTGAGCTGCTGGTAGTGGTGCGGGTGTAGGTGCTGGTGCGGGTGAGGATGTTTCGGGAGTTGGTTGAGGAGTTGGTTCTTCTTCATGGGTAGCTTGAGAGGCCATGGCTGCACGGGATCGAGTGGTCATGGTTTGATTCTCTGCCAAAGTAAGAACAGGCCGAAGATTTTTTTTTTTTTTTGTATGAATGCAAAGATGATGTCCCTTGAGATTGGAATATCACACGTTTTCGAGTCGGGTCTCAACTAATGCGAGCTAGCATGTCCCCAGTGGAGTCGCCATTCTGTAGACACTGGATGTTCGGCGTCCACTCTGATTTAACATTTGTTATGTGATTAGGCTGATTTGTGATTGTTGGAGTCTCTACTAGCCGAAAAATCTTATAATCCGCGGTCGGCTAGAACCACAGAATACGTAAGGTTAGAGAAATCCGAAAACTCTCCTTCCTTAAATCGACTTCTGGTCTGTGATCAGAGATTCCAGGTAAGGGACGTTGGTTACAAAGAGGGAAGGTGTTAGAAACCCTCTCTGCACGTACAAACACACGGTCTCTACTTAGTGTGATAGAATAATCTCAAGGGATGATGGATGTTGTGGTCATGATAGGACTAGTCACACGTGGATTTCTGATGTGGAAAGATTCGAAATTTCGGCAGATCACAGAGCATACGTCCAGCAGCGTATCTAGAAGGCGGATGTGATGTTTATGCCAAGAGGTAAAGAGAATGGACTAGGTCTCTAGGAATTTCTGATGTGACAAGATCCGGTGTACGGCAAGTCACAGAGCATACGTTTACTAGAGATCTAGAGAAGCAGGGAGGTTAAGAGAAGAATGGATGTCATGATGAACGCATATAAGGTGAATGGGTCTTTGGCTTGATCTTGAGTAGGCTAAAACATATACTAGACCATGACCTATTTGGGTTAGGCTTAAGGGTTGGAAAGGTTGAATTGAGGGCTAGGGGGTGGCTGAAAAAATCTGAACTTTGAGGGGCTTGGGAGCTCCTTCCCTTTCCCTCACTCACTCTCTCTCTCTCTCTCTCCCATTCTCTCTCTCTCTCTCTCTCTCTCTCTCTCTCTCTCTCACTCCTTCTCTTAGTTGTTAGGTGTGTGTTGGAAATGAGAAGATGAGAGGGCTATTTATAGCCTTCTCCAATGGTTGAATGGTAAATAGTGGATTTGAGAGGGTTAAAAGCTGAGGTGGCAAGTGGTGGTTGGTGGAGAGGAGAGAGATGTCCCATGGCATCCTCTCATTGGCTTATGGGGCTGGTAAATTGGTAAATAGTGAAGGTAGGGCGGGTAATTTTAAAGGAAAGTTGACTTTTAGACGCTGGGACAACTGTCCACACGCGGGCCGCGAGCGGCGACAGCTGAAGTACCGCAGGCAGCAATCAGATTGCCGCCCGCGGCAGTCAGACTACCGCCCGGGCCTGACTCGGGCCGGGCTCGCGCGTGCGGGCTTCATATGGTGCTCTGGTTTGTCCGGTGGTCTCTGTTTTGGGTTTCTGTGACTCAAAGTGGTGGATTTAGGTATGGATAGATGGTTCTGGCTAAGGTATAAGGTATAGGTAAGGCTGTATGTATATTGAACGACTTGGATCACGGTTTCGGGTTGTGACTAGGGAGTTTTGGGGACTGTTGGGTCAGGGTTTGGTTTACGCTAGGATTAGGGTTTGGTCCAAGGTATGATCATGGTTCGTGGATAGTCTTAGCCTCCTCAAGATATTAGCCCGGGTAGGGTGTCTACATTCTTATACCCTCATATTGTCCGTATCACGAAGTTCCTATATCGCAGTTACCTTTGAGTTGAACCGTTCAGGTAGTGAGCGTAGTATCTTTGTACACACTTTACTTTCTAGAATTTTATCGCCAAGACCCCACATAGAATTCACAATGTCATTCAATCTTATATAGAAGTCCATGAACATTTCATTTTCTTCCATATGTATTTCCTCAAATTTAGTTATGAGGATTTGGACTTTAGATTTCTTGACAATTGATGTACCCTCATGTGTCATTTCTAAAATATCCCAAGCTTGCTTTACAGTATTACAGGATATAATTCATTTGAATTCATCCGGTGATAGTGCGCAAATGATTGCATTTAGCGCTTTTGCATTGGCACTACTTTCGCTTTTCTAAAGTGTGGTTCAGGTAAAATAAGGTGAGACTTTCATTAATTTTGATCCATCGATACCAATCACTTCAGTGGTAGGAGAGATCCATTCAGTCACTGTGGCTTGCCACACGCTCTCATCCATGGATTTTAAGAAATCCTCATCCTGGCTTTCCAATAGGTATAATTGGAGTCATCAAATGGTGGAGGTCTAGTGATTGAAAGGCTGTCAAAAATTTGACATCTTATAAATAACTTAAATCGATTAGCTCAGGAAATAATTCCAAAAATATAGCAACTAGAACGAGCTATTAGGCTTTAATACCACTTGAAAAGGCCTAGCTATATGTCTTAGAGGGGGGGTGAATAGGACTATGCCAAATTTAAAATTTTAACAACGGAATTTCAATGAATAAAGGAATGATAACACTTTAAACAAATCACAATATGGAAATGTAAAGCAACCTCAAATACTAGAATAGAGAGAATGATACCAATGTTGTTCTAAGGACAACCTTGCACCATAAAAACGAAGGGTTTATGGCAGGACAACCTTACTAGAACAATTTGAATATCAAAAACTCAAATTGAAAGAAATAAAAGAAATAGCAAGAAATAAATTCTAAACTATTACAACATTCTCCACAATGCTTGAAATGTAAATATTACAACATTTACATCCACACATACATCCCACAAACTTAAATGATAAAAGTTATAGAAATTAAACAAACATTCAAACTACAAGACACAAAGAATTATAGTGGTTCGCCTGTGTGTACACCAACTATTAAACAACAGCTACACAGCTTGCTACTTCACTCCTAATATCCTCACACAGGGGATATTAGCATTCACTATGAAAATAGGTTTCTCAGGTTCACCTAAAACCTTCACAATTGTGTCTTTTAATGGGCTTACACAATTCAAAAACCCCACTAAGTTTTCTGGCTCTCCTCAAATAACGAACACAATGAGATTTTTCTGGCTCAATCTCAAAAGAAACTAAAAACATACAAGATTTACACAAATGTAAAATACCTGGATTTCTCCTTTTATAGCAGCCCGGAAGAACCAAATCAGAGTAGAAGTTCGAATATAGAAGTTCAATTGTTCAATACTCACTTTGAAATGGTTCTAGATTCTAGATTAATTTTAAATTAAACCAGTTGGGCTAGCTCTATTTGATTTTGATTCCAAGAAGAAGGAAAACAATAATTCCTCTTTTTAAATCAGATTGGAATATTGAAACAAAATCAAATTGACAAAGTTAACAAAAGAGAATATTAAATATGCACAATGTAGCTTAAAAAGAATGCAAACTTATCTCTCAGAGTAATGCCTTGATTTTACTTGAATTAGATATAAAACTTTAAAATTCGTGTTCTATTTATAGATGCAGAAACCACGTCTACAACTGGTCATGTGGCCACCACGACTGGTCGTAGGACGAACTGCATTTTGAAATTTTAAGCGCGATCGGATAAAACTATTCCACGACTGGTCGTAGGCACTTCACGACCGGTCGTGAGGCCTCCACGACTGGTTGTGACTTGCACACGACTGGTCGTGAGACACCAGATATTGTTACTGGAGTTTGAGTCGTAACTGCAGGGCTGATCGTGAATGAGTCAGTAATGTTCCTACGACCGGTCGAGCAGTCTCCAGGACTGGTCGAAGCTCAACTAAAAAATTCTGAAAATTTACAAAAACTTAGGACTGGTCTTGGAATTACCTGGACTGGTCGAGCCAGTTCTAGGACTAGTCAAAAAAGGTCCAAGACTAGTCTTAGAACAAACCAAACACTTATAAAATGATTCAATTTGAATTATGTATACAAAATGACCTACCCTAAGGTCAATCTAAGGTCATTCATACCTTGAATGTGAAGTATGGACATTGAGACTTCATTTTTTCAGATGATGGTTGACCTTTGAAGATTATGAAGCTTGAGATCTCTATACTTGATGTAGCTTGAATTTGAGATCTTTTAAAGCTTGGTTTTGAACTATACTTCATCTTGTACTTTAGTCTTGAGTTGTACTTGATCTTAAGTTGTACTTGAGACTTGAACTTTTGATGTAGCTCTTCAAATACTCTGAACTTTGAAGCTTACAGGAGTGGACAATGTACCTAACCTTGCTTGTCTTGAAGTAGATCACCGTTCTTAACTTTTAGTATTGTGATGCAGTGTCTTGAACATATAAACCAACATGCTACACAAGACACAGATTATGTTTTTGGCACCACAAAATTTGATAAACAAAGGAGCAAGAAACCATAGCACTTACAATTTCCCTCCAAAAAATGTCGAATATTGGCGACAACCTACAATGTTCTTGCAAATACTCTACCCTTTCGCAATGAAACTACAGTCGTTGCAAAAAGCTTAAGTTGGTATTTCTTGCAACGAGTTAACGTAGTCATCGCTAAACCAAACTGTTTGCAATGACTTTTGTGTCATTACAAAAACTAATGCTTTGCGACGATACTCAATTCGTCGCATGAAGTGGACATTAGCGATGACAATTGAAACGCGCCGCGAAAAGTATTTCCCGCGATGTAATTTTCCACTAAATTATTTGTGCGATGACAATTGTAGCTCGTCGCAAAAATGTCGAATATTGGCGACGATGTACAATGTTCTTGTAAATACTCTACCCTTTCGCAATGAAACTATAATTGTCACAAAAAGCCTAACTTGGTATTTCTCGCAACGAGTTGACGTAGTCGTCGCAAAAAGACCTGTGAAAATAAGTCTAATTTTGTATTTGTGCAGCGAGCTTAACTAGTCGTTGTTAAAGCCACTATTTGCAACAATTTTTGTGTCGTCACAAATTTTATTTTTATTTTTTGCGACCACACCCAATTCATTACAAAAAGTGGTTATTAGCGACGACTACTTAAGCTCATCGTGAAAAAGTCTTTACCGCTACATGATTTCTTGCGAAAAACTCATGCGGCAAGTTTTAGCGACAAATTTTGCGATGACAATTGAAGCTCGTCGCAACAAAAGTCACTATTAGCAACGATTTAAAATACCATCGTAAATAGCGGATTGTTTGCGACGACTTAGAATGTCGTAGTAAAAATTCAACTTTTTGCAATGAAATTAAATTGGTCACAAAAAGTCTAAATTGTTGTAGTGCCATTATGTATGTGTTATATCCACACCGTCCATCCATTTTCGATGTCTTACTGTGAGGCATGTCTAAATCTCAAGTGGACCACACCACAAAAATGCAGTGTCGACAGTGAGGCAGATCCAAAGCTCAAGTGGACCACACCACAGAAACCCTCCTAGGCCCACCATGATGTTAATTTTCCATCCCGGTGAAACAGACCTAGATAAATCGAAAATACAAATATTAGGGTCATGTAAAATTCCGCGAGAAGTTTTCGATAGCAGCCGTTCAATTCCAACTACTCCATGGAGTGTGGTCTGCTTTAGTTTTCAATCTGCTCATTTTTTTGACCGATGCCATAAAATGAGATGGAAAAAATGAATGAACAGTACGGATATAACACATTCACGGTGATAGTACCTGCAGAACCTGGTGACATCAACAGGCCACCCAGGTCGGTGGTGTGTAGCACACCACCCAATCTGCTTCTCTTTCAGGTGGGACACACTATAGCAAACAACACGCGGCCATCCATAAAACCATCCGCAAAACCTCCAAATTCAATAAGTGGGTCTCACACGTTAAGTCAATGGCATCCAACTCATCGAATGGTTACGTCCCACCTCGATTATGGAATGCCCCGCTACTAAGGAAATCTAATCCTCCGGTGCACCCAGCACTTGAGTTTGGAGGTTTATGGGGTTTTTTTTATTTTTTATTCTTCTATGGTGTGGCTAACCTAATGGTTATATTGATATATTTTGTGCTCGTGACAATCATAGTGGACCACAACTCCTGGACGGTTCAGATGTCATATGCACATCACGTAGGCTCCACAGTATCCCACACGGTTACAATTAGTTTATCCATATATATATATATATATATATATATATATATATATATATATATATATAAAGTAAAATGCGTACTCTCGCCGTGTACACTTTGAAGGAGCCCGTTCAGCATGTACATTCGTAGAATGAATCAGTTTTACTCCTGTATTAGCTGTGGCCCACAGATAAGTAGAGGAATACGGCATCTACGTACAAGCTATGCCCGTATTACGAGGGGGTTAGGATAAAGGGAACTTTTGCCACGTTGGCATGCGTGAACCGGATTCGAACTGCGTGGTGTAGCACACAGCACCGAGCTGGTTACCGTATCTTACTGGAAAAGCTCTTTTGGCTCCATCATGATTTATGTGTCTCATACACACGGTCCAAATATTTTACTAGTTCATTTCAGTACATGGTAAAAAGAAAAGAACAAAATAAAAAAAAAAAAGAAAAAAAAGAAAGAAGGGGAAGTAGAAAAGAAGAAGAGGCGGATGCAAATAGTTTGTGGACCATACCATGGGAAATAACGGGGATTCAACGCGTACCTTGTGGGCTATCATTTGTGTGACCTAATCAACAGGTTGGATGGCCAATAAACATTACATATAAGGTTTTTTGGTGGGCGCTTAATTGCCACTATTTCCTGTGGTGTGGTCCACTTGAGATTTGGATGTCTGATTTTTGAGCTCATGCCTATAAATAAGTTGGAAAGATTAATTGGTAGTGTGGAAAAAGCACATGTATCATGGCGTGGTCCACAAAACTTTTCTACTAGCACATGGACCGATGCATACATGTGAACCGCTGAAAGTGGGACCATACACAAATATTAACCCAAAGGACCCTTTTTTAAAAAGATCCCTTAAAGTTGTTCAACTTTGGGGGAGACCGCTCTTTTCAAAGCCTAAGAAACCGCCACCCTTTCTTACTCAATTCTACTTTTCCTTTTTTGTCTGCAGACATGCCGGCTTGTACTGCCACCAAAAACGTGCATGCGCTTCCATGACTATGGTATGCGTGCTACTCAATTATACCAACCACCTAGCCTACATAAAAATAAAAAAAAAAAAAAAAATCTCCCTCAGACATTATTATCTTTTTATTGATTTTGTTACACATTCTCATCTCTCTTAATTAAAATAAAACTTTGATACTTTCATGATGGATTGGATGATAAACCAGCACTTAGAAATCACTTAAAATTACATGCATGGCCATGTTTCTAAAGTTTGGTTACTCAAATCAAAACTCAGCCAAGCCAATTGGACTCAGTTACTTCATGTGAAAAGAAACGCATTGTGGGGATTTTAATTGTTTTGTGATTTTATTTACGTATTAACTACTCTTCCCGCACATGTTGCTGTGCGTCAATAACAGACTCTCAAGTTTCAACATAAGGTCACAGATTCGAGCTCGAAAGTGTGTAAAAAATTTCTTTTTTACTGCTCTTACTCTTCTAAGAGTGGGAATCTACTCATCAAGTAAACCTAACCCAGTTGAATATCAAGCCGAGTTAAACTATGCAAGTAATAGGTTATAGATTAAATATTTCGTGAACCAAAAATTGCAATTATATGATAGTGTGACTACCCAATTGGTAGGCGTTTATTAGACGGATAAAATGAAATACATCCAATGGCTTTACTTGACTATGTATCAAGGATCATGTGCTATACCAAAGTATCGAATAACATCCCTAACATATCGATCGGTACAAGAAGTTTGCCGAGTCTGCACGCTTGCTGAGACATCAAGCATCAAAGTGGGCCACAATGGACAAAGTAACCAGTAGGTCAAGCAACTTTTTTCTGCAGGTCTTTGTTTCGTAAGACGTAAATTACCTGTTCTCCCCGGGCCATGGGAAGTTCCTGTGGTCCGAAGCAATGTGGGGCCTACACGGATGCTCCTGAAAAATCTACTTCGACCATCAGTTTCTAAATATCACAATAAAACAGGAATCCAAAAATCAGGCAGATTCAAAACTAATGTATACCACATCACATAAAACAGTGAGAATGAAAATGTACACTGTTGAAACCTTTTTTGAGCCGACCATCATGTTTATATGCCATCCAAACTGTCCATAAGATTATTACCGCCCAGATAAACTGTAGGCACAGATATCATCTTGATACGAAACTTCTGTGGCTCCCACGAAGTTTCCAACGGTAGGCATTCAATACCTCCTATTTTGTTTAGTGTGGCCCACCTGAGTTCTTGATCTATCTGATTTTTGGATTTCTGTCCTATTGTGATCTTGAGAAACTGGTAGACAGAGTGGATTTGTCACGGGCATCTCTGTGGACCACACAGCTTCTGACATAGGAACTTCCCGTGGCAACAGGGCGCAGGCAATTCCACGTCCTGTTTTGTATGCTGCGGCCCACTTGAGGTGTCAAAATAATCTTATGGAATGCTCGAATTCCAAACGTGTGTTCCATATGTCTCGTGTACCTACGTGTGGATGAGCAGTGCCCCCACACACGTTCGTGGAATTCGAAAACCTCATCTATCTCTATATATATTGCACAGATAGAAATCCATTCCCTCCGTTACTCACCAAACCCCCTATCTCTTGCTACCTAGCTAGAAATACCCATCTTTAAACCATGGCTGTAGTAACTCCACCAGTCTGTTTATCTTCCCTTCAAGAAGTGTTTTTTAGGGTTCTCTCTCATTCCCAAGGCATTATTCACCACACTCCATGGCTTATGATGAAGCTTGAGACCACTATTCTCTGAGATGAACAAGAGAAATGTCTGTGCATGGCTTTAACACACGAGGGGAATCGAGTTCACCTGGTCCGAGCAACTACATCATGTATTGTTATCGTAGTCTTCGTCATTTTAATTTGTAATGTTAGAGTGTATTTTGTATGAATAACTGTCTTATATGATTGTATGCGGTGGCAAATAAGAGGTAGATGTGTGAATTTAATAGGCGTTATTGAGAATGATGGTTGAGTGATGAGTGTAATAATAATTTTTAATTGTTTGGCTGAAGTACATGCATGACTTCTTTTCATTCTTCCCTGTACTTGATATCCCTCCCGCTTCATCCTCTATTCTCATTCTCTTCATTAGTTTCTCCTTCCTAATAACCTCTTAAGTTGCTGTTCCATATCTTACAATTGTCATATCCGGGAAATCAATGGTCTGGATTACCTATCCATTTGCTCTGGATTACACGGAAAGAACAAATAGAAATCTGTTCATGACCAGGTTTGATCACCAGGAAATATGGATGGCATCCTTTCTACTGGTAGGGTCAATATATCACTTATCAAGGACCATGATACAATGTTCTCATTAATCTTATTTTGACCTTTATTTTTTAAAATTGAATGAGTTCACCATTTTAAATATATTTCCATGGCCATCTATTTATTTTTACCAACAGATGAGTTAGGATTAGGAATGATGAATGATGATTATTCCAATCAAGAAGAAATGCCAACAGTCTGGTCATGACGCCACAGATTGCATGCACTTGCTGAAACTGTGAACCGAGAATATTAGATGTCTACATATTTTGATTTGTAAGTTGATTTCCATGAAAAATGTTGAGAGGCTAATGATCAACAATGAAAGGCATCTCTCATTATCTTGTAAATGAATATTGATTAATCTTTTTGGAAATAAAAAATAAAAAATCAATTCACTTATGTTTTTTTTAAAGAAAAAGTCTAATAATGTCGGTCAAATATTTCTATGGCTACTTACATGTTTTCTAAGCTGGCTTCATTTCCGTCCATTTGATACTCTAAGAGAGTGTGATTAATGCGGGGGCATTTTCACACTGGGTTCGAGTGGGGTAACCTGTGAGACGCAGGGACACACTCGGGGTGGGTGACCTATATGATTTGGGGCCTACGGGAGAGGTCTCGTATTCGAGATCCTCACCGGGGGTGATTAATGCGCATTTCATACTGGGCTCGAGTGGGGTAGCCTGTGAGATGTGGGGACACACTCGGGGTAGGCGGCCCATATGGGGCGGGGTGGGTTGTGTGAGGCGGTACCCATGTGATTTGGGGCCCACAAAGGGGGTCGGCTGAGGTCCTAACCCATGCGATGTGGGGTCTGGGCTATGAGATAAAATGATTAATTCGCCATGCTCTAACAATTCGAGCTTTTAGAGCAAGTGGTTAACTGTCCTGCATCAAATTGTTATCAAAGTAGGAGGTGATCTCATGTTCGAGACTCCTTACCAAGGGTTATTAATGCAGGGGCATTTTCACACCGGGCTCGAGTGGGGTAGCCCGTGGATGCGGGGACACACTCAGGGTGCAAAAAATTAAAATAAAATAAAAAATCCATTCTTCCTATTTCAAGAAACAAGTACCCACATATCAGGGTTGGTTTCTTTACACAACACGACTTGAGCTTTAAGATTTGCTACTAAGAAGTTTAGCGTAGCATGCCTGTGTTGTGTTGGACGTTGTGGGACCCACCATGATCTTTTTTATATTCACGTTGTCCAACTATTTTGCTAGCTCATTTCACAGTGTGAACCCATGAATGAAGCACATTTGAAGCTCTAGTAGACCACACCATAGGAAACAGTGGGGATAATGATACCTACCGTTGAAATCTTCTTAGGGCCCACCGTAATGTTTATTTTCTATCCAACCTATTGCTTGGATAAAGGAAAAAAAAAAAAACAAATATTACCTTGATCTAAAAAATTGGTGGCCCTTAAAAAGTTTTTAATGGTGGTCGTTCGGTGACCACTGGTTCCTATGGTGTGGTCCAGTTGAGCTTTCGATTTGCTTAATTCGTTTTTTAGTTCATGTCCTAAAATAACCTGAAAAAATAGATGGATGGCATAGATATAAAACAAAAACATCATAGTGGGCCCCACAACATCCAACATCACAACACCATTGCTGGGTTGTGGGCAACACCACCTGATCAGCATCCCTTACCCAAAACATCAGACAAGTCCGCCCAACAGGTGGTGAAAGCATATGCTTGATCGCCCATTTGTTTTGGAAAGTTGATGAGTGCAAAAGCTTATTTATTGGGCCAGGGCATTGACTGAAACTGGCCTGGATAATGAACAGACTGGATCTACCGCATGGTTTACCGCTTTGTTTGTCGGACCTGGAGTGAGTAGATTGTCTCATAAATAGAATGTTATCATCCAGGCCGCTATATAAAAATTATGTTCAACACCCTCCTCACTCCTGTTATGGAAAATGTCCTAGTTAAAAATATTTTAAATAAAAAATTTATATACAAGTATATAGGCATTTGTGAAAAAATTTGGCTTTTTACGTTTGAGAATAGCCTTATATCGGAAAGGAGAGAAGAAAATTTTCTCTTAATAAGTAGGGTGTTGAGTACCTTAGTATTTGCTTGGTGAAATAGAGTACTACTGAGAATCACTAAAACATGAGCACGAGCATGGGCTCAATGTAAGGGCGTGGACATGTGAGGTAATGTGGATGTAAAGGCACTGGTGGCACAATATGCACTCCGCACATGCGCATCGTGTCGCAGTATGACAATGTTTTAGAGAGATGGATTAGGTGGTTGGATTCGGAGTGTTGTGGTTAAGAAGTCTGAGAGAGACCTCTCTGCCTTATATAAGAGCTAAAACTAGACGTTTAAGAGGCCTAGTATAACTGCTCATGTAGTAATAAATCAGACCATACAGAAACTGGTACATGTGGCTATGTAACGTCCTTAATTTTTGTTAAGATTACCAAAAATCCTTAAAAATTTTTTTAAATATAATTAGCCTACGTCGTTACTTATTGACCCTTGACACTCGAGGTGAGCCTATACGTAGGTGATACCAATAAAGAACCACATGAATTCGATTAATCAACCATAGGAAACCAACGAATCCGCCCAATCACTTAAACCTCAAGTCTAGCCTCGTGATTTGTTCATCTAAGGCCTAAAACTAGTCAACCTATCACTGACCAATCAAGTCAACCATAACTAAATAAAGACCTACCTAAAGTCAAGATAACTATGGGTCAGATCTTAATTAATAACCAAATCAACTTAGTTACTCATTTAGCCTAAGAACTAACGGTCTAGAGTGATCATGACCGAATTGCCTTTTTCACTAATTACGAATAGGTCGCACTAAGAACATAGTTAATCCAAACCCTAATAATTGCACACAAGAAATCTTGATATCTAATTCATTCAAGAAATGCCTTAATTATCTAAACAAGCTCTAAATCGCTTGTTAGTGAGCCACTAGTTTCGAAACGATATAATAATGTCTTTCTCACTAGGCTTGATTCCATCGCGGGTGGCGAATCAAGATAACACCCATAACTGCACAACTTGGGCCAGAAGCCGAGTGCTTGAAATACGCAAATATCCAAGACTGAAACCTGAAACGCCCTGAAAATCAGGGGTCGAGTCAAGCTCAGCTCCCGAGTTCCAACGCATCACTTATGCAACATAGATAATGCTGATTATGATGAGTGCATTGAAACATGAATGGGATTATACCAAAACAGCATATTATACTCTAGAGACAGTTAAATTACACAAACGGAAGACTGTAATAGATATATAAAATATATCAACTATTGTAAGTCTCTAGAGTATGAACATGTTACCAGGTTAAATATAGACATGTATACACCCAAAAAGAACAGAAGGAATATACATGGGTGTTCCAAAAGTGCAAACTAAAGTAATCCCTGTAATCCAGTCGATCCGAAGATGGTCTACATAGACCCGTCTAATAGATATATAAAGGAGAAACCCTCTTCATCATCGTAAAAGTCCGGCTCCACTTCGCAAGCATTGTCATCATCTGAAACTCAAACATGGTCTGGTTGGTGTGTACAACACCGTCCCGTAACGTGGGAGTGAGTGATCAACTCAGTGAAACAATAAAGCAAAGCTTAGCATGTTATCAATTCAATCAAGCAGTAATGATAAAGCAGTAAATCACACATCCCTAAGTACTCTTGTTAATGCAAATGGTATGAATGTATGATGCATGTCCTCGCCTACGCTCCCTCAGCGACTTCATCTCACGTTCGCGCATGATAACACTGCCTCAGTGCTTGACCTGCTACGCCTGATTGCACGCGTAATGCAGTGCATGCATATGATTACCAAGTTCTTATTAGTCCTTTTCATACAACAGGGTTGGGAAACTAAGGTACCTCCCTTATATCAATTCCCAAACAATGATCCATTCTAGGGTCATCAATCCTAGTAAATCTCACACGAAGTTGCGGTTCTATGTCACTACCACCAACGCCCTACCAACTGGCAGTCTATTTTCGAAGGCGCGTCACCGACCCGACTGGGGACCACAGTCAGGCTGCGATGGGGTAGGCCTAGCTTATACTCTCGTTGCTACGGAAGCTCGTCGCCTCAACGTAAAGTCAGAGTATGCTCATTGTCACTACAAAGGGCTCGTCACCAATTAGTGTAGGCCGACAGCTCGAATACAGTGTTCCATACCACCGTATTCGGCTCACGAGTCTGGGTTGCTCACTGGTCACTACGGGGAGGCTCATCGCCCCATCATAGGCCGACAGCTCGACCACGGTGTATCATACCACCATGTCCGGCTCATGAGTCTTAGCGGATCAAGGTACCAAGGTTCATGGGGTTTCACTGGTAAGTTTGGTACCTTAGGTTCAAGCAGTAGCGTCTAAACATGGTGAACATACAATGGTAAATCGGGTTATTAGACAAGTTCGACTAGTACGAGCGTACGCTGAAGTAACCAACAAAGTACCACTATCGACAACCATCGTATGACTCGGATTCATCGAACGTGTCTTTTGTGGCGACATGACCTCAACCACAAAATCAAGGCCTATTACCGATTGCCTGGACTATACAATGGCCTCAATCACATTCGATTACAACAAAATATCATAGAAGATAGTTAAAGTAGTTATGAATCAAGATTACAAATCATATAATCAAAGGTCCAATAATGTCCGCTTTAGGGCTGTCAAGGCTGTTGTACGGAATCGTTACACCACTCCCCCATCACCCTTCACGGCTTTATTTTTATATGTTATAGAATACGACTTAAACATGTATTTATACATATGCATTACATAGATAAACAGACATCATAATATACGGTACATGGAGGAAATTATACACATCGTTAGGGTAGTTGAGAATCCTATCTCAACGCCCAATTAGAGAAGAATTTAGAAGCACTTACTCATACAGACATTTTTACATACACTTAGTCTGCACATTACATCATACATGGTATGTAGTAGATAGAATACGTATTAGGGCAAGTCCTTTCGTCAAAGGATTGCCGCCTATACAACAATCACATATCCACGATGGTTAGTCGTGACATACACTAATGCATAGTTTATACTCACTTAGATATTTTCACAAACACTTAAGCTACAACTTGTACATACACGACGTATGTTAATATAACAGGTATTAGGCTAATCCGTTCACCCAGAAGTTGATACACATGCATCTAACATACATAGACATCAATTAATCATGGCAAACACAAATCCGCATTTCATATGTATACGGTATTTTCTACAAATATGAAGAATACAGTATATTCAACATAGTTAACATATATCTGAAAAATGAAACGGACAGCACTTTGTACATGTGCAATAGCATCCACGTCAGTAATATATCATTAACTGACATTGAAAGCCTTGAAAACCATAACCTATATGTTTAAAGTGCACACCTTATGCCGTAGAAGCGTAACGAATTCGTTTTAAACACGAGGTCTTTGTCAACGGCGGATTGACAACCTATATCACGAGTTAAGTTAGCTATTTCGCTACTTGTAACAATTGAAACTCTAGAACAGATTAGGGTTAGGTTTTCTTACCTAAGAACGAAGTCAGAATCACCGGTAGAGCGATACGGAAGAGCTGATTCAGCCCGTGGAATGATGAGATTGAATCCCATGGATGAACTCCACCTCTCTCTCTCTCTCTCTTTCTCTCTCTTTACTCTCTTCTCTCCTTGGGTTTCCCAAATTCGTATGGGATGAGAGAGTGAGGGCTTAAGGTCCTTATATAGGCCTAAAACTGATGGGAATAGCCCCAGGGCCAAAGTATACTTAGTTATATCGAAAGAGAGTCTATTTCAGCTCAACGGAGCACTTCCAAAGCCCCCCTTGAGCCAACGGTCAGACTTAAGCTCACTAACCTTGGATCTAGGTCAAGTTAAGTTTTCAGTCCGAGCGAATTTACAGATCGCCTGTGGCGGACCAGTTTCAGTTCAACGGTCCACGATCACCGATCAGGGCCACAAGTACACTGGCCTGTGTAGGAAATTTCCCCTGATCCGAGGGTGTATTTGGGTCAGATTCTGACGGTCTGAATCCTTATATTTGGTCCGCAAGCGACAAGTCTTAGATTACTTAAATTTAGATTTTTATTTCTAAAATATCAACGTTTCTCACACACTTCACTCCGGGCTCAAGCAAATAGCCCCGAGACACAATCTGAATTTGATTTCCGAGATGGTTGTCAAGCCCAGCAAGGTAGTCTTACGCGTTTAGTCTCGTGGTCATCGGACTTTCGACGTGCGGTCCAGATCCGATACGGAGTTTCAATGTGCTCCCGAGAACAACTCGGTAATGAGATTGATCCTAGATTTTAGGGTATCCTAGCGTCACTGATTCTACAAGTTTTGGGTCTTGCAGATCATATTTAAAGTGGATCAAGCGGATTTCGTAGCTAATCTAGGTTAGCACTTACTTAATTTTGTCAAATTCCTAAAGGATTTGATCATGAGTGGTTTCTGCCTGAGGTGATACTCAGGTTTTTGTACGAATTTTTTAAGTATTGTTCTTCATCACCTAAACTTTAGGATTCCTGCCTAATATGAAAGTACTTAAAAACATTTAAAGAACAAGGTGGTGAAAGGTGAAATGGGAGATTTGGAAGGAAATGGGTTAAAAAGGGATTTTGGCCTTTAAGATTGAGTTTTGAGAAATTAATAAGGTGTTAGGATCGACCCATTGCCTAAGGACGTCTAATTCCAAGTGACAAAAAATTCAGGGTGTTACAATCTACCCCCCTTAAAAAATAATTTCGTCCCCAAAATTGGCTAAGGGTAAGTAAAGATATTATTAGTACAATTGCCTAATTTTTTTTTTATCGATTTCAAGTTTATACACGTGGCAGGGTGTACACTATCTATGCTAGTCTGGCTCATTATAGTCTACCCTCCTTAAAATTGTTTCGCCCTAAACTTGGCTAAGGCTCCTATTAAGTTCGTATTCAATGAGCACAGTTGTAAATACACCGACCTTGGCTATTATAATTCAGTTCGTACCCATTGTTAGGCCCATTCTGTAATATGAATTGGTTTAGCACTTGAATCCTAATTGCTTTTATTTCAGTAGTTTCAATGTTGACTTTCTAAGAAAGGTTCAAATCCTATTTAATGACCTATCCTTACGTGTATCCTGGATCAATCCCCTTCGATCCTGGGCCAGTGGGGCAAGGGTCCACCATGCTTTCGCTGCGCCACTTTGATCAAAGAGGTGTATTAGCCGACCTAACTAGATTGGGCTCATAATGTTCTACCCCCCTTAAAAAATATTTCTAGTCGCAAGGCTCAAGAAATCTGTGTCTCGCTCCGTATGTCAGAATGAGGTGTAATTTCGGACTAATTCCTAACTGTCTGTTGCCCATTTGAGAAATTTCTTAGGCCCGAGCAAAGTATCCCTATTGGCTATATGTTCTTAACACTTCTCAAAAGCGAAGTAACAAACTTTTGGTTGTAAGTGGTTCGGCCAACACAGAAGGAAAGTTGTGTAGTGGGTCTGAGCCGAATACATAGACCTTCTGCCTCGTGAGGACAAAAAATTTGTCGTATCAGTTCTTAATCCTAGTCGATCCTGACCTTCTACTTGATCAGAGCATAGAGTTCATTGGTAACTACTAGGATTGAGAATTCAATTCAAACCGCGAATACCTCGCTTATATATAGTTCTCTACTCTGTGTTCCTGATTGTAATAAGCCCTTGAGAAGGAAATTCTAAGGGGTGTGTTGACTTGACCTAATGTTCAATCCGAGGGATACATGAGTTTTGTCTGAACGTAACTAGTTATTACTCAAAACCACCTTCCTAAGAGTTATTAAAGAAGCCTATAGGTATTGAGGGGAACCAATGAAGGAATGAGATCTCACTCCAAACTAATCAAGCCAACTAACTAAGTTATCTTTCAATTGTCTTAGCATAATCAGTGTTTACATTCCTTAGTATAACCAACTAATAGTTGTAATCCAAAGTTTATGCTCATACACTAGATGATTTCATACCCTTTCTAATAGAAGAAATTGTTTATCGCTTAAGGTCAAACGTTGTCTGAGTGGAATTGAGTTGCCTAAACTTGAATTTAACTACACTCGAGCACTACACACATGCTCATACTAGCTAAGGAGGTCCTAGGGTTCACGTTATCAATTTATTGGCTTTCCCATACTGTCAGGTCTTTCAAAATCTAGGAGCACCACTCTAGGTCCAAAACTCTATGAGCCTATTTGGCCAGTGGTCTAAGCTGTATTAAATGGATTGCATTGCTAATCCCACTTCGGGATTGGGAATGACATGTTTAGAAGGAGGGTGGGATGGGATTAAAATCAATTTCATAGGCTTTAGAAAATGGGCCTTGTGTTGGAAAGTGTGAGATGGGATTTCCAAATCTCATAGTGATGAATTTCCAAGTGTAATTTGAAAGGAAATCCCGAGATTTACTTTTAGTTGCATACATTCCAACCATGGTATTGGAAACCATGGGATACACCCAAACTAGGGACAAAACCTTACACATGCATCTATTGTTACTTCTACAATTCCATCCACCCTAATCTCTCCTAATGCAGTTGGTCGAACGAGCCCTAAATGTCCCGTCATTTAGAGGTTGTGAAGATTATGGGACACAAAAACGTGGGTTTCGTGCCCAAATGAGGGGGTATAAGGAAGGTAGAGAATTGTAAAGAGTAGTTTTTGGGTAATTGTGGTAGATGGGTGTAAGAGGTAGAAGAAGACGGAAGCTTGAGTGAATAGAAGTCGGGATGTGAGATCATTTTACATGGTCTCGGCTATGTACGGGCTATACTATTGTAGATAATCTCGCCTACCAGTAAAACTTGAAATTCTAATGGGGTTTCTAGATTCCATCGCTCCCTTCCTAAGTCAGAGTGCGTCAGTGTGCATCATGTTACCATAACCCAGGTCCAGTTTAATCTAAATCATGCTCTGATACCATCTTATAACGCCCTGAAAATCGGGGGTCGAGCGAAGCTCAGCTCCCGAGTTCCAACGCATCACTTATACAACATAGATAATGCTGATTACGATGAGTGCATTGAAACATGAATGGGATTATACCAAAACAACATATTATATTCCAGAGACAGTTAAATTACGTAAACGGAAGACTGTGATAGATATATAAAATATATAAACTATTGTAAGCCCCCAGAGTATAAACATGTTACCAGGTTAAATATAGACATGTATACACCCAAAAAGAACAGAAGGAATATACATGGGTGTTCAAAAAGTGCAAGCTAAAGTAATCCCTTTAATCCCGTCGATCCAAAGATGGTCTACATAGACCCGTCTGATAGATATATAAAGGAGAAACCCTCCTCATCATCATAAAAGTCCGGCTACGCTTCGCACGCATCGTCATCATCTAAAACTCAAACAGGGTCTGGTTGATGTGTACAACATCCCGTAACGTGGGAGTGAGTGATCAACTCAGTGGAACAATAAAGCAAAGGTTAGCATGTTATCAATTCAATCAAGCAGTAATGATAAAGTAGTAAATCACACATCCCTAAGTACTCTTGTTAATGCAAATGGTATGAATGTATGATGCATGCCCTTGCCTACGCTCCCTCAGCGACTTCATCTCACGTTCGCGCATGACAACACTGCCTCAGTGCTTGACCTGCTACTCCTGACTGCACGCGTAATGCAGTGCATGCATATGATTACCAAGTTCTTATTAGTCCTTTTCATACAGCAGGGTTGGGAAACTAAGATACCTCCCTTATATCAATTCCCAAATAATGATCCATTCTAGGGTCGTCAATCCTAGTAATCTCACACGAAGTTGTGGTTCTAGGTCACTACCACCAACGCCCTATCAACTGGCAGTTTATTTTCGAAGGCGCGTCACCGACCTGACTGGGGACCACAGCCAGGCTGCGATGGGGTAGGCCTAGCTTATACTCTCGTTGCTATGAAAGGCTCGTCGCCTCAACGTAGACTCAGAGTATGCGCGCGGTCACTACAAAGGGCTCGTCACCAATTAGTGTAGGCCGACAGCTCAAATACAGTGTCCCATACCACCGTATTCGGCTCACGAGTCTGGTTGCTCACTGGTCACTACGGGGAGGCTCGTCGCCCCAGCATAGGCCGACAGATCGACCACGGTGTCCCATACCACCTTGTCCGGCTCATGAGTCTTAGCGGATCAAGGTACCAAGGTTTATGGGGTTTCACTGGTAAGTTTGGTACCTTAGGTTCAAGCAGTAGCGTCCAAACATGGTGAACATACAATGGTCAATCGGGTTATTAGACAAGTTCGCCTGGTACGAGCGTACGCTGAAGTAACCGACAAAGTACCACTGTCGACAACCATCATATGACTCGAATTCATCGAATGTGTCTTTTGTGGCGACATGACCTCAGCTACAAAATCAAGGCCTATTACCGATTGCCTGGACTATACAATAGCCCCAATAACATTCGATTATAACAAAATATCCTAGAAGATAGTTAAAGCAGTTATGAATCAAGATTGCAAATCATATAATCAAAGGTCCAATAATGTCCGCTTTAGGGCTGCCAGGGCTGTTGCACGGAATCGTTACACCACTCCCCCATCACCCTTCACGGCTTTATTTTTATATGTTATGAAATACAACTTAAACATGAATTTATACATATGCATTACATAGATAAACAGACATCATAATATATGGTACATGGATGAAATCATACACATCGTTATGGTAGTTGAGAATCCTATCTCAGCGCCCAATTAGAGAAGAATTTAGAAGCACTTACTCATACAGACATTTTTACATACACTTAATCTGCACATTATATCATACATGGTATGTAGTAAATAGAATACATATTACCGCCTATACAACAATCACATATCCACGATGGTTAGTCGTGGCGCACACTAATGCATAGTTTATACTCACTTAGACATTTTCACAAACACTTAGGCTACAACTTGTACATACACGACGTATGTTAATATAACAGGTATTAGGCTAATCCGTTCACCTAGAAGTTGATACACATGCATCTAATATACATAGACAACAATTAATCATGACAAGCACAAATCCGTATTTCATACGTATACAGTATTTTCAACAAATATGAAGAATACAATATATTCAACATAGTTAACGTATATCTGAAAAATGAAACGGACAGCACTTTGTACATGTGCAATAGCATCCACGTCAGTAATATATCATTACTAACATTGAAAGCCTTGAAAACCATAACCTATACGTTTAAAGTCCGCACCTTATGCCGTAGAAACGTAACGAATTCGTTTTAAACACGAGGTCTTTGTCAACGGCGGATTGGCAACCTATATCATGAGTTAAGTTAGCTATTTCGCTACTTGTAACAATTGAAACCCTAGAACAGATTAGGGTTAGGTTTTCTTACCTAAGAACGAAGTCAGAATCGCTGGTGGAGTGATACGGAAGAGCTGATTCAGCCTGTGGAATGATGGGATTGAATCCCAGGGATGAACTCCACCTCTCTCTCTCTCTTTCCTCTCTTCTCTCTCCTAAGGTTTCCCAAATTCGTATGGGATGAGAGAGTGAGGGCTTAAGGTCCTTATGTAGGCCTAAAACTGATGGGAGTATCCCCAGGGACAAAGTATACTTAAGTTATGTCTAAAGAGAGTCTATTTCAGCTCAACGAGCACTTCCGAAGCCCCCCCTTGAGCCAAAGGTCGGACTTAAGCTCACTGACCTTGGATCTACGTCAAGTTAAGTTTTCAGTCCGAGCGGATTTACAGATCGCCCGTGGCGGACAAGTTTCAGTTCAACGGTCCACGATCACCAATCAGGGCCACAAGTACACTGGCCTGTGTAGGAAATTTCTCCTGATCTGAGGGTGTATTTGGGTCAGATTCTGACGGTCTGAATCCTTATATTTGGCCCGCAAACGACAAGTCTCAGATTACTTAAATTTAAATTTTTATTTCTAAAATATCCACGTTTCTCACACACTTCACTCCGGGCTCAAGCAAATAGCCCCGGGACATAATCTGGATTTGATTTCCGAGATGGTTGTCAAGCCCAGCAAGGCCGTCCTACGCGTTTAGTCTCGTGGTCATCGGACTTTCGACGTGCGGTCCAGATTCGATACGGAGTTTTAATGTGCTCCCAAGAGCTAGGTAATAAGATTGATCCTAGATTTTAAGGTATCCTAGCGTCACTGATTCTACAAGTTTTGGGTCTTGCAGATCATATTTAAAGTGGATCAAGCAGATTTCGTAGCTAATCTAGGTTAGTATTTAGTTAATTTTGTCAAATTCCTAAAGGATTTGATCCTGAGTGGTTTCTGCTTGAGGTGATACTCGGGTTTTTATACAGATTTTTAAAGTATTGTTCTTCATCACCTAAACTTTAAGATTCCTGCCTAATATGATAGTACTTAAAAACATTTAAAGAACAAGGTGGTGAAAGGTGAAATGGGAGATTTGGAAGGAAATGGGTTAAAAAGAGATTTTGGCCTTTGGGATTGAGTTTTGAGAAATTAATAGGTGTTGGGATCGACCCATTGCCTAAGGACGTCTAATTCCAAGTAGCAAAAATTCCGGAGTGTTACAGAAACTTAAGTGAAATGAACCTCCTACTCTTTCATGAAGTTGTAGCTTTTTGACCGTTAGATCTCGACCAAACTCGAGGTATGAGTTAAGGATATTTCCCTTCTCATATCCATATCGCCGCGGCCTTGATCCAGCACCGACAATCGTCAATCGTAAGTGGGGTCCCCAAGGTTGATTGAAGTATCTGATTACCGCCTGATTCTGACAAACCATAAATCATATAGTGGGGCACCTTTCCCCTAACATGGATGAGCCAGTGGGCCCCCGACAAGACCATGTAAATCGAAATCAGCCCCATCAGGGATAAGTTTAATAGGAAAGAGGCCCCCAAGGCCATTTGCATACTTATCTAGGGTTATAAATAGCCTAGATTTTCACTCCCTCACTCCCATAAAATTTTTATTGTAGCAGGGAGAGGGAGTGAGGAGAAAACGAGAGAAGAGGCATGTGGGGGAGTTGAATTGAGAGATTTTCCCTACCACCATGGGCTGCAACATAACCCACAACTGTGCCACGCTATAGGAAATAACCCGGCAACAAAAGAGAGGTAACAATCGAACCCATCTCGTGATTTAGGCCTTAGAGGCAATTTGCATGCGCCCTTGCAAACTCATCAATTGGTTGCTAGAATAGGTTGAATTCGCTAATTTATTGATCATGCTTCCTATTATTCACCTGCCTATGCACTTAATTTGCCTTACCTCACATGAAGTGCTATGTTAGTCGTAACGCGGCTTACATGTTCCATAAAATGACGAATAGAGTATAATTTCCTGATTTATTGCTTATATCATTTCCTGTACCTGCATAGTTGACATATTAGTGTTATTGATTGACTGGACTACTTGGGTAGTCGGGTTGGCCAGCAAAACGCAGATCCATGAGGGAGGCCCTTACTAGGTCGGCCGCCCTAGATTAGTCCGATTGACTTGGGGCGAACGCGGACAACCGACAATAATCGGACTACACCGGATGCTTGCATCCAATGCCAGTTGCGCCGAGGTTCTCCAAGTCCATCGAACTAATTTATTAGTTGACCAACCATGTGTGTCCACCGTGTATTATCACACCTGCTTGAAACTGGAGCACCCCCATACCTTAGAGAGGCCTACTAATAACCATTAGTGATACGATCCCCAAGTCTTAGGAGTCGGGCATGGTGGTATGACACACTGTGTCTATGCTATCGCCCTACGCTGGGGTGATGAGCCTCCCCTTAGTGACCAATGAGCAACCAATAAGGCTATGAGCCTAGTACATCAAACTGTAATGATGTCGCAATCATTCCACAATTGCATTTGGGTGACGACCCTTACATCATTTGTGGGCGCCCTCCACCCGTTGATGGGCGGCTTAATCCTGTGTATTCGGGTTGTGTCATCCGGGTCCTAAGTGATTGGTGGGCCAGTGTTAGCCTCACATTGATTGGAGAGTTGTTCTCTAGGTGATAAACCCTAATATGGATCAAGGATCGTAAGCATAGAGCCGCTATGACTGCTCTGGACTAAACAATCTGAATAAGGCCATTGATTATATGGATATGTTCCAGCTTCCCAAATCTTGCTTGATGAATGAACTTAATTAATTCGCTTGGCTAACACAAGCATTCATTACATCGTATTAGCTAGGTGTGATGACTTGGCAGATGAAGTCGCATGATGAGGGAGTGTTGGTCATTTACGAATGTGAAGATGGAGTCATTATGAGGGAGTGTTGGATGGCGAAGGCATGCATCATATCATAATAGTATGCGTGTGCATTAACAAAAGTATCTAAGGATTGTATGCTTAAATTGCTTTTCATTAATTGTACATGTGGATTTGATAACTTGAGTAACTTGATGTTAATGGAACCACTGAGTTGATCACTCACTCTCACTCTACGATGGTGTTTTAAAACACCAACCAGACCATATCTTAGATACAGGTATCAAAGAGTCAGATGCGCTAGACTTGGCATCCATAGACTCGGAGGAGGAGCTCTCGTACTTCCAGCTCTTGGGTGAGTAGCTTGCCATAGGGCCAGTGATGGGGATGTAAGGCAGCGACTTTTTGTACATTTTTTTTAACTGTATGTATTTTGCTGTGACACGATCCCGTATACGAAGCGTATACGCATCATTTTTCTAGTCATGTTCTAAGTTAGTTATGTTGATTTCAGTATACGCCGCATGATCCATTTAATTTCTCGAATGCACATACACCAAGCAAATAAAACCCAAATCAATTATTTTCTACGAAGCATAAGTGGCATCCGGGAATTCGGGAGTTGGGCATTACTTGACCCTCGAAATTCAGGGCGTTACAAGCTTGCCCAACGGTCATAACAACTAACCATTGTGTCTAAACGGCTAGCATGCAGCTGGTCTCCCATATGCAAAATGGTCAGAAACTGCTAAAAATGGATAGTTTCTCACCAACAATTAGAAACGGTCCATTTTAATTGTAACCCTAAACCAAAATGTCCACCACCCTTGCCTATATAAATCGAGCTTTGCTGGTACATTTCAACAACACAAGTCATTCGACTTATCTTCTCATATGAACTAGTAAAGCTTCAAGTGTTTCTTGATTAAGCCAGTAGGTTCAATACAAACCTAAGCTAGCAAGTCCATAAGAACCAGACCAGTGTAGTGGTCTAAGCCAACAAGAACTAGACCATTGTAGTGGTCTAACCCAACAAAGTTAAACTTCATTTTTTATCTTTCTTTTCGATTTGGAAATTTTCTTTTAGTTTTCATCTGCCATCAAAATTGTGTTTACAGAGTTCCACTAGTGGTTCCTTCATGCTTACTGAATGCTGAACCACGCACTGGCTCATCGTATCCTGAAGGCTAATTGCTTGGAATCTGTCAGCAATCTCAATTACTTTAAGAATGAACGAATAATGCTTTAAGGACAATGTGATCACACGTGCTTCACCCCGTCCTTAATATTTTCCACTTTTCAATTTCTTTCTATTTTGCAATAATTATAAATCCATGATTTAAGAATATCAAAATTTTAATATTCTTAAAGCGTTAAAGTAACAAAAAATAAAGGTGTATCCTCTATCAAATTGATGAACCAAGATCTGATTCATCTCGATTTGTTCGACAGAACCAAATTTACAACAAGAAAATATAAAGTTTCTATTGACAACATTGAAGATTTACTAGATCTTGGATCCTAATCTTTAGCCATTGCCTGAGGCAATTGACAAAGACACTCGAACAAGTTGTTACATGCAATAAATGAGCTGAAGATGAACTACTGTGTCGTGGACACATTTTGAACACGTTATCTGACCGATTGTACGATCTGTACACGTAAACTACATCTTCAAAAGAAATTTGAACCACCCTAGAGTTCAAATACATGGTCGAATAAGAAGGTACCAACAAGTTCTTAATATGTACGCACTTCAACTTTAACATGGTAAATAATAAACTGTTTCTATCCAAAATCCAAGAATTGTACCTAATTGTAAAAAAAAATTAAGGCCCTTAAAATTTATCTCCCTGAATCATTCCAAGTCAGGGCTGTTATTGTAAATTTACTCTCGATGTGGAAAGACTATAGGAAGAAGTTGTTGCATAAGACTGGGGATAACACGTTAGAACAAATTTAGAAACATTTGAGAATTGAGGGAGAATCCTGCAACCGTGATAAGAAAACCGAAAATGGAAATTCCTCGTCGAATGTACTAGCAGTAAAAAAGACACAAAACAGGAATCCTGAGAAGGATGATTCCCTAAAACCCAATAAAGGAAAATTCAATAAACCACAGAAGAAGAATGGAAAGTTCAAAGGCCCTTGCCATGTCTGTAAAAAAACTGAGCATTATACTCGAGTATGTTGATTTTGCAAATCAAAGAAAGAAGCAAGTGCGGTTGAGGATAAAATAATTGTAATGATCATTGAGGTTAACACGACCCCTGGTAAAGTCCTCGGTTGGTGGTAAGATATGCCTACCACATTCCATGTTTACTACAACAGGTCGGCCTTCAAAACCTATGAAGATGTGACTAATGGTTAAAAAGTCCAAATGGGTAATGATGTTAGATTGAAGGTCGTGGGCAAAAGAACCGTGTAATTGGTGTTAACCTCTAGTAAGAAGATGATCTTCACTAATGTGTTGTACATCCCAAACATAATACGAAACTTAGTTTCTGGGGATCATATGAGAAAACTTAGAATACGAGTAGTGTATGAATTGGGCAAGCTAATTATGTCAAAGAATGATGAATATTCTTATAACGACATGATTAAGTTTTCTTTAATTAAAAGTAGCACTTTTATTTATATGGTTGAATCTGTAGTATCATGGCATAGTAAATTAGCACATATAGAATATAGTAGCTTAAAATTCATGGCTAAAAATGGTCTAATCTCATACACTAATACTGAGAACAATAAGTGTGAAGTGTGTATACAGTCTAAAATGACAAGAAACTATTTTCAAGCATCAAGAGGTCATCTCAAGTATTAGATCTTGTGCACATTGACATCTATGAGTTGAATAACATTCTTACTCATGGAGGTAGAATGTATGAAAAGGAGAGCTTAAGATGTCCTAGGGGGGGGGGGGGGGGGGGGGGGGTAAGGTGAATAGGATAATGCCAAATAATCAAAATAAGTGCTGAATATGTAAATAAAACAAAAATCTCAATTGCTTGAGTATTGAAACCTTGATTCCAAATAATTCGTAGGACAACTTTCACTTAAAGTTTTAGGTAGGACAACCTTATGTCACGAATTTCTTTAAAATCAAAACCTCAAACTTGTAAGAGTAAATTAAAGTATTACAACATTCACCACTCAACTGAAATTAAATCCATTCAATCTACCAAAAATAGAAATAAAGCATTCACCACATGGCACATAGAATTATAGTGGTTCGGTGCTTTAAAAACAATCACACCTACTCCACTCCCAAAATTACTTCCCTCGTAATTTTGGCTTTCACTATGAAAAGGTTTTCACAGGGTCACCTTAATAACCTTATATAATTCTTGTGAATTTCATAGGCTATCATAGTAAAAACCCAAACTGAGATTTTAACAGGCTATCTCAGACAAAAACTTAACTGAGATTTTAACAGGCTATCTCAGAAAAACCTAAAAGAGTTTAGAATGTATACTTATCTTCACCGTAGAAGATGTAGCAGAAGCTTGTATTAGAAGAATCTCTTTCTTGAATGTAAATTGTACCGTGCTCAGTCAGATAGAAAGGGTCTAAGGTTCTATTAATTTTAATTAAGTTAAACCCAAAAGATACTTAAATCGATTCTCTTAGATCTCAAAAGAAGAGTATAGTTTACTCTCTTAGATTAAACTTAAAATATCTGAGATAAAAGGGAATTGAAAAAGCTATTTAAATTAAATTATAAATACCGTCCAATAGCTTGCTAATAACTTGAGCTTCTGTCTCTCTTACTGAAGGATTCTGATAATTAACTTGTGTAATTCGAAATGAGAGAAGAACTCAATTTATAAGAAAAGAAAAACTTTTGCTAGCACGAGTTAACCTTCGACTAGCCTAAGTTCAGCAGATTCGATTCAACGGATTTCAGATTAAATGGAATAAGAATTATTCAAAATTCGGCTGGCCCAAGGTCAACTTTGGCTAGCTGAACAACACAAATCGGCTAGTCGAATTTAACCTTCGACTAGCCAAATTTGACCTTCGGTTGGCCGAGTTTCCCCAAATTCCAGAAGTTGATGTTGCTGGAATTTAACCTGAACTTTCTTGGGCTAGCCAAATTTGCAATAAAAAATTGTTATTGCTTCGGGCTTGAAGTTGGGTTGGCCGAGGAAGCTTAGGCTGGCTGAATTCCAGGCAAAACAAGTGAAAAAATCCATATTTAAACAATTTGGAAAGCACCTAGTCCTAAGGTCTTTCTAGGGTTTTATATCACCTAAGATATATCAAATATCTGATTCTTCTTTGAATTGAGCTTAGTCTCGGACTTCGTCTTGAATTTGAGCTCGATCTTTTCTTGAACATAAGACAATCTTGAGCTTGATCTTCTCTTGAATATAGACCGATCTTGAGCTTGATCTTCTCTTGAACATAGACTGATCTTAAGCTTGATCTTCTCTTGAACATAGACCGATCTTGAAAATCTACTATAAAGTGATTTTGTCTTTACAAAATTTGACAACTTATGCGTGCTCAACATCTTAGCACTTACAAGGTACTTTATAACCTTTATTGATGAGTACTCTCAATACATGTATGTATAACTACTAACGAATAAAGATGAAGCACTAAGTATGTTCAAAGTATATAAAGTGAAAGTAGAAAATCAATTAAATAGGAAAATAAAAATTCTTTGTAGTGACAAAGGGGGAGAATACTTCTTGAGTGAATTCTTAAACTTCTGTGAAGAACATGGCATAGTACACCAGTGCACTGCACCATAAATACCAAAGTAGAATGGTGTAATAGAAATAAAGAACATGACCTTATTAGAGATGGTAAACTCAATGCTAATACAAGTAAAGTTGCTACTAAGTCTACGGGGTGATGCACTGCTTGCAGCGTGCCACATCTTAAATAGAAGTCCTTCTAAGAAAAGTAAAACTTCACCATATAAGATATAGAAAGGTATGAAACTTAACCTGAGGTATCTTAAAGTGTGGGAGTGTCTCACATATTTCAGGACACCTGATCCCAAAAGAACCAAGTTAGGACCCAGAGCTAACAAGTATGCTTTTGTAGGGTATGCACAAAATAGCAAAGTCTATAAACTCCTAAACTTAAGAGTCTAACACTATTATAAAATCAAGAGACGTTGAGTTCTTTGAGAACTCACTATCTTTATAGTCAAAGAAAAATGAAATCCAAACTCCTAGAAGTGAAACAGTGAGTAAAGCTACACAAGAGGTTGAAGCTCTAAACAAACCTCATAAGAGCCAGAGGGTATGAGTATAAAAGAGTCTTGACTTATAATAAATAGACTCTTAGTATATTTTTTTTCCATCTCATAGAAGGTGATAGAGAGAATGTTATCATGAAGATGCTTATAGTAATGGCTATAGAAGATGACCCTAAAACCTTTAGTGAGGTTATCTCTTCTAGAGAGTCAACTTTTTTGAAGAAAACCATCGACAATGAGATGGAATCGATAATGTAAAATCAAACATGGAATTGGTGGAATTATCTCTAAGTTCTAAACTCATATGGTGTAAGTGGGTATTTAGGAAGAAATATCACATTGATGAGACTATCCAAACCTTTAAAGTTAGATTAGTAGCTAAGGGGTTTGGACAAAAAGAATGAATAAATTATTTTAAGACATATTCTCCAATAACTAGAATAATGTCCATTACGATTTTATTTGGGCTAGCATCCATACATCATCTACACATCCACCAAATGGATGTAAAGACATCTTTCCTAAATGGCGACCATAATGATGAGTTATACAAGAAATACTGGAATGCAATTAGTAGAGTTCTTGGTTACTTAAAAGAAACCAAAGACGTAGGTTATTTTACTCAAAGTTTCCTGCTATATTATAAGGATATACCGATGCGAGTTGAATATGAAGTGCAAGGGTAACAAGTTCACTACAGGGTAGGTCTTCACCCTAGGAGGTGTAGTTGTATCTTAGGGATCTAAAAAATAAACCTGCATAACTCACTTGACTATGGAGTCTGAGTTCATAGCCCTAACTACAATAGGAAAAGAGACTAAGTGGCTAAGGAATCTTTTATTAGAAGTTTTGTTCTATGTGAAGCCTATACTGGTTGTTTCATTATATTGTGACAATGAAGCTACATTGCTAGAGCCTACAGCGACACTAATAATGGAAAGTTTACGACATGACTATGTAAAACAATTGATTTAAGATGGAATTATTGCAATTTTCTATGTAAAATTAAGGAATAACTTGGCTGATCCTTTTACTAAACCTCTAACGAGAGATGTAATAAGGACAACATCTAGAGGGAGGGGGTTGAAACTCTTCAACCTAAGTTCCATTAGTGATGGAAACCCAACCCAAAATTAGAAAATCTCTAAGTTTGGGTTCAATGAGTAAGAATAAGTTACTTATATGTGAAAAGTTTCAGCACTAAAGTTATATAAAACCTCATCCAGAATAGATAGTGTTGCGTGTTATGGGTAGAGGTTTGAGTCTTAGAGCTCTAAATGGAATCCAGTCTAAAAGGACAAGTGTCTTAATAATAACAAAGATGGATTTTCACCTATATGAACGTAGAGGTGGTGCCATCTCTCATGAGAGTCTCTCATGAGAGTCAGAGTTTCTCTTGAGATTGTTCATTAAACAGGATAAGCACATGGACATTAATTATGCCAAGCAAGATTTGTATGAACTCAAATAACATAAAGTGAGTATTTGTTTGATATCTCTGGCTCTATCGTCTAGGAATAACCATTTTAAAGCTACGACTATCATGAATTTCGATAGAACTTTGAGATACTTATACTAAGGAAAGATTTAAATAAAAAATTTTTGTTTCTTTCTGCATATAAGTTGTATCTATTCTGGTAAGTGTTTTTCTTCGAAAATAATTTTCAACTTAAGTAGGGAATTGTTATGGAAATTTTTTTAGTTTAAAATATTTTTAAATTAAAAAAAGTATATATATATATATATATATATATATATATATATATATTAAAAAAACTTGGTTGTTTTTTTTTTTTTTTTTTTTTTTTTTTTTTTTTTTTTTGTATTTGGGAATAGTCCCATATTAGAAAGGGGAGAAGAAAATTCTCTTAATACGTAGGGTGTTGAGTATCTTACTATTTGTTTGGTGAAATAGAGGAGTACCGATACTTGCGTGTTCCAGTGCTTCCAATGCGGGCGAGCATGTGCATGTGCTTCTTTTCCTTTTTCAAAAGAAGAGATTATATTCCAAGAGCATTTACAACTCATTCGGGCTCAAGCCAGGCGAACAAAAAGACACTGGCTACGGCCTATCATAAGCGGGGAAAAAATGACTATATACTGGGACCGTGCCCTGATCTAGAGCCCACTCGGATGGCTTCAAGATCCGCTTTATTAAGGAAAATTGAACCTTTGATCCTAAGGGGGAGGTCCACAACATGACGAGTCAGGAAGGAGTGCTGGTGAACGGATCCCAAATGGCCCATACCATCTGCAGGGCCATTCCCCTCCCTGAGGACATGGTTGAACGTGAATGACCCGACTGCCCTTAGCCTGCCAATCCTCTTGTGCCAGTATTCCTGGTGCCAACTAGGCTCCAACGAGCCATTGAGGAGGGCTACCACTATCCTGGAATCGGATTTGACCTGAACCATGTTAAATTCTAACTCCAAGCAGAGCGGTAGACCATTGTACACAGCCCCACTTGGTGCAAGGGCATGGGCATGTGACGCAGTGTGGCTATAGAGACGCTAGTGGTGCACTTTGCACTTCGCATGTGCACATCATGTCGTAATGCAACAATGGCTAAGAAAGATGGGTTAGGTGGATGGATTCAGATTGTTGTTGGTAAGAGGTCTGAGAGAGACCTCTCTACCTTATATATGATCTAAAACTAGCCGTTTAAGAGGCTCGGTGTAACTGCTCATGCAGTAATAAAACAAATCATGAAGAAACTATTGCATGCGGATATCCCAACAGTCATAAATGGCTAGCCACTGTGTCTAAAGGACTAGCATGTAGCTGGTCTCCCACATGCCAAACGGTCAGAAACTGCCAAATAACGGCTAGTTTCTCACCAATAGTCAGAAATGGTCCATTATAATTATACCTTTGGACTAAAACCTCTAGCCACCATTGCCTATATAAACCAAGCTTGGTTGGTTCATTTCAACAACACAAGCCATTCGATTCATCTTCTCATATGAACCAGTAAAGCTCCAAGTGTTTTCTGATCAATCCGGTAAGTTCAATACGAACCTAAGCCAGCAAGTCCATAAGAACCAAACCGGTGTAGTGGTCTAAGCCATCAATAACCAGATCAGTGTAGTGGTCTAATCCAACAAAGTTAAACTTCATTTTCTATCTTTCTTTTTATTTGAGAATTTTCTATTAGTTTTCATTTGTAAGGAAAATTGTGTTTACGGAGTTCCACTAGTGGTTCTTTCATGCTTGTTGAATGCAGAACCACGCACAGGCTCGTTGTATCCTGAAAGCTATTTGCCTGCAATCTGTCAGCAGTCTCAATTACTTTGAGAAGGGGTGAATAATGCTTTAAGGACAGCGTGATCACACGTGCTTCAACATGTCCTTAATATTTTTTGGTTTTCAATTTCCTTATATTTTACAGTAATTATAAAATTGTATTTTGAGATTATTAAGTTTTCAACAACTGTGCATACGGGGAGAAGATTTTGGAACACCTACAGAGTTGGTCTAATGGGCACCATGCAGATATGTTATGGCCCGAATATTGCAATGGTAAGATAAGTTCAGATTAACCATTCGATGTGAGACTTTGGTGTCTCATTGCGGACCAATGGTTCAATTGTAGATTTTGTAAGTCATTGATCATATGGCTCTCAAAGTTCAATCGCTTGCATTTTGAGATAAAAACCTATTTAAATAGTGGCCAATCAAAACAATTGTTCAATCGTTAAACATTTTTGCCACAATGCACTGAGGAATTCAATAGAGCTTTTATGTAGTTGACCTCTTAGTTAGCATGCTTCTACGAGTAAGATGGCAATGAGATGTCTTTCTATTCGAATTCAGAGCTTTGTTAATCCCACACGCATGCATAACGAATACCATGTACATGCCACCATATCTACCACGAAAGATTGGATGCAACTTGCCTATAAACCTTAGATATGTGTGTTGCACTGTGATTTCTGGGTTATAGTACTCACTATAGTCATATGTCTCATGGGTTCATTACAGGGCATGAACCAAAACATGAGACACATTCAAAAATCAAGTGGGCCACACCACAGGAGCGGTGGAGGTGAAAACAACAATCATTGAAATCTTCATGGAGACCATCGTGATTCTAATGTTCCATCCAACCTGTTCATAAGATGATTTCCACTGGAACGAAGATGAAACACAAAGTATCATCCTCATCAATAGCGATCCTTTTATCCTCACTATTAATTGTGGTGTAGGGCATGACTTTATAATCGACTTAATTTTTGAGAGTGTCTTGACATTAGCTGACATGATAGTTGATAGACATGCTGAGTGAATATAACACAAACATCGTAGTGAACCCCATAGGGCTTATGTTGAATAGATGTCTTCAATCTATGTAGAATCAGGGGAATCGATTGATCAACAGTCTTGCTCGATAAATCGAACCATCCTAGAATTAGATAGATTGCTCATTAGACAGTTTTGGACCCTGCTCGATCGATCGAACCTTCAGGTTGATCAATTGACTAAATGTAGAAAATTTCTTATTTACTCTCTGGAAAAATTTTCACAAGTTTGATCGCTCGAGCTTTGGTCTGCTCGATCGAGCGAAGAGTACTTGATCAATTGAAGGGTGCTTGATTAGTGTCGATCGATCGACACTAAGATCGACGGCGTGCTCGAACTGCGTAAATGCGTGACTTGTTTCCAATTCTGATTGTGATAGTATATATATCGGGTGTAATCGGGATTAGGTCATAATAAAGGTTTTCTACGATGTTCCTAAGGGTTCTGGAGAAGAAAAGCTAAGGTTTTAGGAGATTTGAATGGGGTTCTCATCATTGTAAGTGCATTATCTCTTGTAATATTGTTTCATAGTGGATTACTTGTCTCTTTATGCCATAGTTTTTTCCCGTGATGGTTTTTTCACTTAAAATTCGTATGTTCTTAGCATGTTTTGTGTACATTGATTTCGTCTTGTTTGATTGAATTCGGGTTTGCTTCCTCATAATCCCCAATAAGCGGTATCAGAGCTAACATTGAGGTTTCGAGTTCTAATCTGTAATATGTCGATGAAAGAGTCCAACGTGAAGTACAAAATGGAGAAGTTCACCAATAGAAATAATTTTGAACTATAGAGGTTGAAGATGAAAGTCCTTTTTAGTTCAACAAGGATTGCAATACACTCTCCTTGGTAAGACGAAGCATTTTGCGTATATGAGTGATGAAGAATGGGATAAACTTGATGAGAGGGCTACAACCTCGATCAAACTGTGTCTAATAGATAACATTCTCTAAAATGTCCTAGATCGAAAGACCGACGCAGGGGTATGAACGAAACTTGATAGTTTGTACATGAAGAAATACTTAGGCAGTCATCTGTATCTTAAGAAACATTTCTACAATCTTAAGATTACAAAGAGATCTGATATTAATAAACACATGAGCATGTTCAATAAATTGCTATAAAAACTAACAAATGTGGAAGTTAAGATCGAAGATGAAGATCAAGCCATAATTTTGTTGAATTCGCTTCCATGGTCTTACAAGAATCTCGTAGACACTCTGATCCATGGTAGGCATACCATTGATGTTGAAAATGCCATCTCATCCCTTCATGAGAAGTAGTTGAGAAGGAAAAGCAATGGCGAGGGTACCTCTACAGATGCATTGGTTGCCAGGGGAAGGAATTGTGAATGGAAGAAAGGGAATTCCTGATCTAAATCCAAATCGATAGGCAGGGGAAAATTAAAGTGCTGAAATTATGGCATGACATGACACATGAAGAAGGATTGTCAGAATCCTAAGGGTCAAAAGGGAGAAAAATATGATAATACGGTGAAGGAAACCAACATAGTTGAATCCAAAGAGGAAGTAGAAGGTGTTGATGTTCTCACCATATACAAATCCAAATATCTCAGCATGAGTAGATTCTAGATATGGGGGCATCATACCACATGACTTTTCAGCGAGATTGGTTCACCAATTGCAACAAATATGATTGTGGACATGTATTTATGGGCAAAGACATTGCATGTAAGGTTGTTGGAATCGGTTCAGTGTGCATTAGGATGTTCGATGGGGTGGAGCATATCCCCATGAATGTAAGACACCTTCCTAGCCTTAGGAAGAATTTGATCTCTCTTAGGGCATTATAGGCACTTAGGTGCAAGTTTAATGGTTTTGATTGGGTCCTCAAAGTTTCTAAAGGGGCACTCGTAGTGATGAAAGTACGATGGAATAACAATCTTTACAAGTTGATCGAGAATACTGTATCTGGTGGAGTTGTAGTGTTTTTATTAGATTCCACATTGGCACATTTGTGGCATGTGCGTCTAGCCTACATCAGTAAGCATGGTATGAAGGTACTTTCTGATTGTAGCTTAATTCATATTTTAAAAAGCATTTATTTTTTTTATATATGTGAGGATTGTATATATATGGTAAAAAATCATGACTAACTTCTAAGACTGGATAACATGTATGTAAAGGAGTGCTTGAATATGTGCATTCAGATGTGTGAGGCCCGTCGCCCATTGTTTTGCGAGGGATTATTATGTTTTGTCTCATTCATAGATGACTTTAGAAAAGTGTGGGTTTATTTTATAAAAAAATAAATCTAATGTATTGATCACATTCAAGGTGTGGAAGGCAATAGTTAAGAGGCAGACATGACGGAAACTGAAGGTTTTAAGTATAGACAATGGAGTTGAATTCACTTCAAAGGAATTCAACGAATGTTGTAAAGATTAAGGGAATATAAGGCACACACTTGAACATAATGGTGTAGCAGAACAGATGAATTGGACTCTCTTAGAGAGAGCCCGAAGCATATTGAGCAATGCTAGATTGGGCAAGGAGCTATGGACTCAGGCCATGAATACGGCTTGTTATTAGGTGAATAGGTCCACGTTTACACTGATAAGCTATAAAATTCTTAAAGAAGTGTGGAGTGGTCATGATGTTGACTACTTATGATTGCTTGTATTTGATTGTGTAACATCCCGGATTTTTGCCAACCTGGAATTAGACGTCCTTAGGCAATAGGTCGATCCTAATACCTTAGTAACTTGTCAGAACTCAATCACAAAGTCTAAAAACGCTTTTGAACCCATTTCCTTCACAAATCCCACCTTTCAGCACCTTGTTCTTTCAATTTTTCTAAGTACTTTCACATTAGACACTATCTTAAACTAGTTAAGTATTAATAACATGGATCACTTTATATACAAACTACAAAGGCCCAGCTACCACCTCAGACAGAAATCATACAGGACTAAATCCTTTAGAAATTAGGCGAGTATTAGCTAGTGCTAAACTAGAGTGCCTGTGAAATTAGCACTAATCACTTTAAATACGATCTGCAAGACCCAAAACTTGTAGAATCATTGACGTTAGGTTACCGTAAAATCTAGGATTAATCTCATTACCCAGTTGCTCTTGGGAGCATCACGAAACTCCATATCAGATCTGGACCGCACATCGAAAGTCTAATTAACGCGAAGTTAAACGGTTAGGACCGCCTTGCTGGGCTTGACAACCATCTCAGAAATCAAATCCAGATAATGTCCCGGGACTATTCGCTCGAGCCCGGAGCGAGGAGTGTGAAAAGTCTGGGTTTCTTTAGAAATTAAATTAAATTTAAGTAATCTAAGACTTGATGTTTGCGGGCTAAATATAAGCAATCAGACCATCGGAATGTGACCCAAATACACCCTCGGATCAGGAAACATTTCCCATACATGTCTGTGTACTTGAAATCCCCGATCGAGTTTCAGTGACTGTTGAAAAGAAACTGGTCCGCCACGCATGATCTAAGAATCCGACTGGAATGAAAACTTAACTCGACCTAGATCCATAGTCAGTGAGCTTAAGTCCGACCTTTGGCTTAAGGGGGGGCTCCATAAGTGCTCGTTGAGACGGAACAGTCTCCATTTGGACATAACCTAAGTATACCTTGACCCTGAGTCTAAATTGGTGAGTTCTGGACCTATATAAGGACCTTAAACCCTCACTCTCTCATTCCATACGAATTTGAGAAAACCTAGGAGAGAGAAGAGAGAAAAGAGAGAGAAAGTGTGAGAGTAGTGGGAGGATCTCCCTGATGCTCTACCTTGCCACTATACAAGCCTAACCACCTCGTTCTAATCGCTTTCCCGGTGATTCTAGCTTCATTTCTATGTAAGAAAACCCTAACCCTAACCTGTTTTAGGGTTTGGATTGATTCAAGTAGTGAAAGAGCTAACGTAACTCGTGATTTAGGTCGTCATATCGACGTTGACGAAAACGTAGAGATTCTATCGACTCTGTTACGATTCTACTACATAAGGTGCGGACTATAGACGTATAGGTTATGGTTTTCAACGCTTTCAATGTCAGATAATGATAGATTCATGATCTGCATGCAATTGCACATGTATAAAGTGTTGTCCGTTTCGTTTTTCAGTTTTACGTTAGCTATGTTGAATATACCGTATTCTTCGTATTTGTAGAAAATATCGTATACTTATAAAATACGGATTTGTTCTTAACATGATTATTTGTCATGACTATATGCTTGTATGTATGCGACAACTCCCTAGCGAAAGGACTTACCCTAAATCACGTCATGGTCACTATACGCTATATATGTTAAAAAGTGTAGCCCAAGTGTTTGTGGAAATGACTGAATGAATATATGGAACTTGAATTGCTGCTCGCCATAACTATCCGTCATGGGTGCACACGTGTTATAATTGGGGCAACTCCCTAGTGAAAGGATTTGGCCTAATACCTATGTGATCAACACATGTCATGTATGTTGATGTATGTAGTCTAAATTGTTCGTTGAAATGTCTGAATGAGTAGTAGTTAGTAAATTGTAATGTATAAGGGTGTTGAGATATGATTCTCAACTCCTTTAACTATGTGTATGAATTCTTTAGATATCTGTGTGAATAGGAATTGAATATGTACAAACTCATGCTTATGTTGTACTTCATAACATGCTCAATTGATTGTACGATTTTATCTATGTAATGCATATGTTTAAATTCATGTTTAAGTTGTATTCCATAAAGGCCATGAAGGGTGATGGGGGAGTGGTGTAACGATTCCGTGCAACAGCCCTGACGGCCCTAAGCGGACAATATTGGATATTTGATTGTATGATTTGAAATCTTGATCCATTACTGCTTTAATTCTCTGTACTTGAATGTGATTGGGGCTATTGTATAGTCCAGGCAATCGGTAACGGGATTGAATTCGTGGCTGAGATTCATATGCCACATGAGATGTGTTCGACGAACCAGAGTCGTACTTCGGTTAGCGATAGTGGTTGGCCACGCGAAGTGCTTATGCACTTCATGTCGTTCAACTTATCGTGCGCTCGAGCTAGCCGAGCTCGTCAAGTAACCCGATCTGTCTAATGTATGTTCACCATGTTTGGATGCTACTGCTTGAACCTAAGGTACCGAACTTACCAGTGCAACCCCGTTAACCTTGGTACCTCAATCTGCTAAGACTCATGAGCCGGACATAGTGGTATGGGACATCGTGGTCGAGCTGTCGTCCTACGCTGGGGCGATGTGCCTCCCCGTAGTGACTAGTGAGCAACCCAGACTCGTGAGCTAAATACGGTGGTATGGGACACTGTATTCGAGTTGTCGGCCTACACTGCTTTGATGGGTGATAGGGGAGCGGTGCAATGATTCTGTGTAACAGCCCTAGCAGCCCTGACCGTACCCAGTGTAGTGACCTCGAGCATACTCTGAATCTACGGAGAGGCGACGACCCTTCCCGTAGTAAACAGAGTATAAACTAGGCCTGTATTGATAAGGTGATGGGGGAGCGGTGCAACGAGTGCGTGTAACAGCCATGGCAGCCCTTTACAGCGACCTAGAACTGCATCATCGTATGATATTTTCTAGGATTGACGACCCTAGAATGGATCATTGTTTGGGAATGATATAAGGGAGGTACCTTAGTTTTTCAATCCTGCTATTTGAAAAGGACTAATAACAACTCGGTAATCATGCTCATCATCGTACTGCATGTGCCTAGAAGATGTGGAGCACTAAGGGATGAACGCATGCCGCGGACGTAAGATGGTGTCGCATGAGGGAGTTTGTTGGTGAGGCCATGCATCATGACTGCATTCGTACTTGCATTAATAAGAGTATTTAGGATTGTTTGACTGTACTACTTTATCTTTACTGCTTGACTGAATTGATAACATGTTAACCTATACTTTATTGTTCCACTGAGTTGATCACTCACTCCCACGTTATGGGACGGTGTTGTACACTCCAACCTGACCCTGTTGTAGTTGCCGGTGATGATGATGCTTATGAGGCGGAACCGGACTTTTGCGATGACGAGGATGCCTTCTTGTATATGCTATATTCTGGCGGCTTCATACGAGTCGTGTCTTGATCGACGGGGTTTCAGGGTTGCTGACTAGATGCCATTACATTTTTTTGTATATTTTGGACTTGCACATGTAATTATTTAACCTGGTAATGTTATCACACTCTGGAGACTCACCACAGTTTATATATTTTATATATCTATCACAGTCTTCTACTTGTAATTTAACTCTCTGGAGTATGATATGTTGTTTTGGTATAATCTCATTCATGTTTCAATGCTCTCATCATAATCATCATTATCTGTGTTGCATAAGTGATGCGTTGGAACTCAGGAGCTGAGCTTTGTTCGACCCCCGATTTTCAGGGCATTATAAGATGGTATCAGAGCATGATTTGGATTAAATCGGACCTGGGTTATGGTCACACGATGCCCTCTGACGTACTCTGACTTAAGAGGGGGGGACGGAACGTAGAAACCGACTTAGGATTTTCTAAATTCGCCGAACAGCGAAACCGACCGAAATAGACCGCTGAGATTGAGCCCGTACACACCCATGATCACGTGAAACGATCCCGAATCACGTCTAGACCGTTAGTCGACGGGTTTGAGTCGTTCCCTAGAAATAAATGTCCTTAGGTTGTGGATCAACCACAACACCTTACACTTCATCTCAAAGCTTAAAACCCCTTTTACCCAATTCCTTCAAAATCTCACCCTCCACGACTGTATTCTTCATTTCTTTTAAGCACATTCATAATACACACTAATCCTAGGGTATAAATGACGAAGAACAATACTGAAACTAAAATTTACCAGAAATAGGAAATAAATGGATAAAATGGATTTTGACCCTTAGAATTTTGGAATCTAATCAAATAAATGGGTTAGTTGGATAGATTAGTGCCTCCTACCCCAAAATCATATGCTACACGTGACATAGACTCAGTCCAGTTTGTAAATTGGCCCCGATACGGCTTAAAATGGAGTTGGGGGCCAAATGGGGCACCTCCAGAGGGACCCAGAGTTTTCTGGGGCCTAGGGTGCACGAGGACCTCGCCCATGTGGCGAGCCTTCACCCATCTGTCCAAGGGGTGGCGAGGCCTCGCCGATCAGCGGGCTCAGCGGGCTGGGCCATTCGGGCCGATGGAGTTTGGAGGGTTGGGGAACCCCCTAGTGTATGGGTCGTGGTTTAAAACCACCCCAAACACCTATTTCCTTCACAAATTCCACCTCTAAGCTCTCCCTTTCTTGTGAAACTGTTGTCTTCTCTTTCAAATCTCCCTCCCAATCGCCCAATCCCTCATTTTCAGCCACAACCCATTCATATCCATCGTTCACAGCAATTCCTACCTCCCTACCCTCTCTATTCTCTCCCGTTTGGGCTCTTACATACCCCAAAAAATGTGTAAGTTCCTTCACCCATCCTACCTTTCCATTTTTCATCTTCAGTCACTGTCATTTGGGCCTCTACAACATCTGTTAGGCTCCAATCTGTGGAGAACCAAACCTCCAGCCCTTTCTCTCTCTCTCCATCACTTTTCATTCACTTTTCCATGGCTCTATCCGAGCTTGTTACGGCCATCTTCTTGGATGTCTAGCTATCCATACTGTTGTCTTGTAGTTTGCATGAGTTACTGTCTTAGGGTGTTTATGTTTTCATGTTGATGGGTGTAGTAGTTAGTAGTATGTTTTAAGTGTTTGAAGCGTTGGTTGAATTAGCTCACATGCATCTTCTGTCATGGACCGGAGTTGTACTTGACAATTGTGAACTCCTTCTACCCCTCCACCATTACTTCTCTAAACCCATCTCTTACTCCTTTTGCCCTCACCATTTCACACCCATATGGGCACAACAATCCATATTTTTGTGTCCCATGACTTTCACAACCTCCAAATGTTGGGATGTTTAGGGCCCGTTCGGCCATTTGCATTAGGGGAGTTTAAGGTGGATGAAATTGTAAAAGTAACAATAGATGCATGTGTTAGGTATTGTCTTTGGATTGGGTGTATCCCATGTTTTCCAATACCATGTTTGGAGTGTATGCAATTAAAAGTAAATCCCAGAATTTTCCTTTCCAAGTACACTTAGAGATTCATTATCCTGGGATTTGGAAATCCCATCTCACACTTTCCCACACAAGGCTCATTTTCCAAAGCCTATAAAATTAATTTTAATCCCAACCCACGTACCCACCTACCAAATATGTCACTCCAAATCCCGAGGTGGGATTACCAATGCAGTCTCATTTAATACAACAGGCCCTTGGAGTTTTGGACCTAGAGCGGTGTTCCTAGATTTTGACAGGCCTGACCGTATAAGAAATCCAACAAATTTATAATGTGAACCTTAGGACCCTCTTAGCTGGTATGAGCATGTGTGAAATGCTCGAGCGTAGTTAAAGTCAAGTGCAGGCAACTCAATTCCAAACAGACAACGTTTGACCCTAAGTGATAAAAATTTCTTATATTAGAAATGGTATAAAATCATCTAGTGTATAAGCATAGACTTTAGATTATAACCAGTGGATTACTGCTACTCCTAAATTAAGACTAGACTACTAGTTAGGCTAAGGAAGGTAAATGACTAATTAATTATGCTAAGCCAATTGAATAATAGACTTAGTTATTCGGCTTAACCGACTCAGACCCACTACACAACTTTCCTTCCGTGTTGGCCCGACCACTTGCAACTAAAAGTTTATAACTTCGTCTTTGAGAAGTATTAGGAGTATATAGCCGATAGAGACTTTGTCTTTTAGGCCTAAGGAATTGCCCAAATGGGCAATAGACAGTTAGAAATTAGGTCCCAAATCACATGCCATGTCGGCATACATATTGTGCATATGGACTTAGAAAGATAGCCTACCTGTTAAGTTAGACATGATTAAATAGGATAAGTCTGGACCATGACAAAACTCCTTAGTAGAATTAGGCATCTTGCCACAAACTCACACTTGTCCCTGAATCAACCACAATACCCATCATCTTTAGCTCCTTTCTATGACCATAGGTATCAATGCTATAGTACACATCGTCGATGAAAGACATACCAATGTATTTCCCATTTCATGTCGAGGATACGTCCTAAATCACACCTTGTTCCGACAACATACGGATCAGGACATAGATCTTGAGCCTTGAGGGTGAAAATAAATTTTTAAGGGGGGTAGAACATTATGAGCCTAATCTAGTTAAGTCAGTTTATACATCCTTTTGATCAAAGTGGCGCAGCGGAAGCATGGTTGGCCCTTACCCACTGGCCCAGGATCGAATGGAATTGATCCAGACTATATGTAAAGATAGGTCATTAAATAGGATCTAAATATTCCTTAGAATGTCAATAATGAAGTTATTGAAGGAAAGCAATTAGGGTTCAAGTGATAAACCCATTCATATTAGAGAACAGGCCAAACAAAAGGGTATGAGCTGAAACTACAATAGCTGAGGTCTGTGTATCCATAAATCCGCTCGCTAAATACGAACTTAAAAGAAGCCTTAGCCGATTCTCTACTACTACCTTGGACATAGATAATAACGAGGACTCTCTTAGACCAAGACCTAAAGGGCAACCCGAGAAATAGGACATTTGAACCTTTCAGTGATAGACATTCCCTAAGTTTTTAGAGTGATCGGTCTATGGAGTTACTGAAATATACAACTGCGAAACATTCGCGGCTTGACCCAATTCTCAATCCTGGGCGACTACCAATGGACTCACGACTTTGACCGAGTAGAAGACCAGGATCTACCAGGACTAGGAAGGGATACGATGAGCTTTCTACCCTGGCCAGGTAGATGATCGATGTATCGGGATCAAGCCCACTATAACCGTCTCTCCGTGTTGGTCAAACATTGAAAACATCTATCTTAATCTAAATAGATGGGAATTGTCGTCAAGACGTCAAATAGATAACAGAAAAAATTGTATCAACCTATTAGGGAATAAGCAAGGGATAAAAGAAATAAATTTTTAAGGGGGGTAGTACCTAAAATGTACTAGACTAGCATGCACACGATACACCCTACCACGCATATAAACTTGAAATCAATAAGTCTTAGGCAAATGAAATAATGGAATCTTTACTCATCTCCCTTAGCCAATTTCGGGGACGAAATTATTTTTAAGGGGGGTAGATTGTAACATCCTGGATTTTTTCCAACCTAGAATTAGACGTCCTTAGGCAATGGGTCGATCCTAATACCTTATTAACTTGTCAGAACTCAATCCCAAAGTCTAAAATCGCTTTTGAACCCATTTCCTTCACAAATCCCACCTTTCAGCACCTTGTTCTTTCAATTTTTCTAAGTACTTTCACATTAGACACTATCTTAAACTAGTTAAGTATTAACAACTTCGATCACTTTATATACAAACTACAAAGGCCCAGCTACCACCTCAGACAGAAATCATACAGGACTAAATCCTTTAGAAATTAGACGAGTATTAGCTAGTACTAAACTTGAGTGCCTGTGAAATTAGCACTAATCACTTTAAATACGATCTGCAAGACCCAAAACTTGTAGAATCATTGACGTTAGGTTACCGTAAAATCTAGGATTAATCTCATTACCCAGTTGCTCTCGGGAGCATCACGAAACTCCGTATCAGATCTGGAACGCACATCGAAAATCTAATTAACGCGAAGTTAAATGTTTAGGACCGCCTTGCTGGGCTTGACAACCATCTCAGAAATCAAATCCAGATAATGTCCCGGGGCTATTCGCTCGAGCCCGGAGCGAGGAGTGTGAAAAATTCTGGGTTTCTTTAGAAATTAAATTAAATTTAAGTAATCTGAGACTTGATGTTTGTGGGCCAAATATAAGCAATCAGACCATCGGAATGTGACCCAAATACACTCTCGGATCAGGAAACATTTCCCATACATGTCTGTGTACTTGAAATCCCCGATAGAGTTTCAGTGACCGTTGAAAAGAAACTGGTCGCCACGCGTGATCTAAGAATCCGACTGGAATGAAAACTTAACTCGACCTAGATCCATAGTCAGTGAGCTTAAGTCCGACCTTTGGCTCAAGGGGGGGCTCCATAAGTGCTCCGTTGAGACGGAACAGTCTCCATTTGGACATAACCTAAGTATACCTTGACCCTGAGTATAAATTGGTGAGTTCTGGACCTATATAAGGACCTTAAACCCTCACCCTCTCATTCCATACGAATTTGAGAAAACCTAGGAGAGAGAAGAGAGAAAAGAGAGAGAAAGTTTGAGAGTAGTGGGAGGATCTCCCTGATGCTCTACCTTGCCACTATACAGGCCTAACCACCTCGTTCTAATCGCTTTCCCGGCTATTCTGGCTTCGTTTCTATGTAAGAAAACCCTAACCCTAACTTGTTTTAGGGTTTGGATTGATTCAAGTAGTGAAATAGCTAACGTAACTCATGATTTAGGTCGTCATATCGACGTTGACGAAAGTGTAGAGATTCTATCGACTCCGTTACGATTCTACGACATAAGGTGCGGACTATAAACGTATAGGTTATGGTTTTTAACGCTTTCAATGTCAGATAATGATAGATTCATGATCTGCATGCAATTGCACATGTACAAAGTGCTGTCCGTTTCATTTTTCAGTTTTACGTTAGCTATGTTGAATATACCGTATTCTTCATATTTGTAGAAAATATCGTATACGTATAAAATATGGATTTGTTCTTAACATGATTATTTGTCATGACTATATGCTTGTATGTATGCGACAACTCCTTAGCGAAAGGACTTGCCCTAAATCACGTCATGGTCACTATACGCTATATATGTTAAAAAGTGTAGCCCAAGTGTTTGTGGAAATGACTGAATGAATATGGAACTTGAATTGCTGCTCGCCATAACTATCCGTCGTGGGCGCGAACGTGTTATAATTGGGGCAACTCCCTAGTGAAAGGATTTGGCCTAATACCTATGTGATCAACACATGTCATGTATGTAGTCTAAATTGTTCGTTGAAATGTCTGAATGATTAGTAGTTAGTAAGTTGTAATGTATATAGGGTTTGAGATATGATTCTCAACTCCTTTAACTTTGTGTATGAATTCTTAGATATCTGTGTGATTAGGAATTGAATATGTACAAACTCATGCTTATGTTGTACTTCATAACATGCTCAATTGATTGTACGATTTTATCTATGTAATGCATATGTTTAAATTCATGTTTAAGTTGTATTCCATAAAGGCCGTGAAGGGTGATGGGGGAGTGGTGTAACGATTCCGTGCAACAGCCCTAAGTGAACAATATTGGATATTTGATTGTATGATTTGAAATCTTGATCCATTACTGCTTTAATTGCTCTATACTTAAATGTGATTGGGGCTATTGTATAGTCCAGGCAATCGGTAACGGGATTGAATTCGTGGCTGAGATTCATTTGCCACGTGACATGTGTTCGACGAACCAGAGTCGTACTTCGGTTGGCGATAGTGGTTGGCCACGCGAAGTGCTTATGCACTTCATGTCGTTCAACTTATCGTGCGCTCGAGCTAGCCGAGCTCGTCAAGTAACCTGATCTGTCTAATGTATGTTCACCATGTTTGGACGCTACTGCTTAAACCTAAGGTACCGAACTTACCAGTGCAACCCCGTTAACCTTGGTACCTCAATCCGCCAAGACTCATGAGCCGGACATAGTGGTATGGGACATCGTGGTCGAGCTGTCGTCCTACGCTGGGGCGATGTGCCTCCCCGTAGTGACTAGTGAGCAACCCAGACTCGTGAGCTGAATACGGTGGTATGGGACACTGTATTCGAGCTGTCGGCCTACACTGCTTTGATGGGTGATAGTGGAGCGGTGCAATGATTCTGTATAACAACCCTAACAGCCCTGACCGTACCCGGTGTAGTGACCTCGAGCATACTCTGAATCTACGGGGAGGCGACGACCCTTCCCGTAGTAAACAGAGTATAAACTAGGCCTGTATTAATAAGGTGATGGGGGAATGGTGCAACGAGTGCGTATAACAGTCATGGCAGCCCTTTACAGCGACCTAGAACTACATCATCGTATGAGATTTTCTAGGATTGACGACCCTAGAATGGATCACTGTTTGGGAATGATATAAGGGAGGTACCTTAGTTTTCCAATCTTGCTGTTTGAAAATGACTAATAACACCTCGGTAATCATGCTCATCATCGTACTACATGTGCCTAGAAGATGTGAAGCACTGAGGAATGAACGCATGTCACGGACGTAAGATGGTGTCGCATGAGGGAGTATGTTGGTGAGGCCATGCATCATGACTGCATTCATACTTGCATTAATAAGAGTATTTAGGATTGTTTAACTGTACTACTTTATCATTACTGCTTGACTGAATTGATAACATGTTAACCTATGCTTTATTGTTCCACTGAGTTGATCACTCACTCCCACGTTACGGGACGGTATTGTACACACCAACCAAACCCTGTTGTAGCTGCAGGTGATGGCGATGCTTATGAGGCGGAACCGGACTTTTGCCACTACGAGGATGTCTTCTTGTATATGCTGTATTCTGGCTACTTCATGCGAGCCGTGTCTTGATCGACGGGGTTTCAGGGTTGCTGACTAGATGTCATTACATTTTTTTGTATATTTTGGACTTGCACATGTAATTATTTAACCTGGTAATGTTATCACACTCTGGAGACTCACCACAGTTTATGTATTTTATATATCTATCACCGTCTTTCGCTTGCAATTTAACTGTCTCTGGAGTATGATATGCCGTTTTGGTATAATCTCATTCATGTTTCAATGCTCTCATCATAATCATCATTATCTGTGTTGCATAAATGATGTGTTGGAACTCTGGAGCTGAGCTTTGCTCAACCCCCGATTTTCAGGGCGTTACAGATTGCAACACTTACTCTCATGTACCATCGGTTGAGAGAAATAAGTTCGACCAAAGAATAAAAAAACTTACCTTTGTGGGTTACGGTGATGTCGTGAAAGGGTTTAGGCTGCACAACCAAGTCACTCGAAAAATCACTTTGAGCCATGATGTCAATTTTAATGAGTATTCTTTGTTCAACAAGGACAAAAGCAAGGAATTGAAAAAATAGTAGTGATTGATGTTAAAATTGAAAGGGTGAGACACATTTTGAAGTTGAGTCACAAACAGAGGTATAGGAGCAGGTGGACCAACCACCTCTCAGCCATATACAGAGATGACTCAAATGTTGCATTTTCCCTCATTACGGATGAGGGAGATCTGTCTACCTTTTAGGAAGCACTAGATGACCCAAATGTTGAGAAGTAGATGGTGACATGCATGTCAAGATGGACTCTCTACATAAGAATGAGACATGGAAGCTGGTGGAGCTTCCTGTGGGGCGTAAAGTGATCGGATGTAAATGGATTTACAAGAAGAAATATGATAGATACAATGCGAAATTGGTTGTGAAAGGGGTCCGTAGAAGGAGGGTGTCAATGTTTGTGAGATTTTCACACACATGATCAAGCAGATGTCTATCAAATTTGTATTGGCGATGTTTACCCAATATAACCTGGAATTGGAACAGATGGATGTAAAGACTTCTTTCTTACATGGGAAGTTAAATGAGCAGATTTCTATGAAGAAACTAGAAGGTTCAAAGTACAAGGGGCTAAGAATAAAGTTTGTAGGTTGATGAGCTTGTTATATGACCTGAAACAGTCACCTAGGTAGTGGTATAAAAGGTTTGATACTTTTATAATAGGTCAGTGATTTACTACAGTGAGTATGATTATAAAGTGTGTATTACAAGACACTGCATTGTACTATTATTGTACATAGATAACATGCTTATCACTAGCTATAGCATGTCTGAGATCGATACATTGAAGACTCAATCGTCAGGGACATTTGAAATGAAAGATCTTAGGATGCAAAGAAGATTCTTGATATAGACATTTATAGAGATAGACAAAGCAGCATGCTACGGTTATCACAGGTATAGTACCTTGAGAAGTGATATAGATCGGGTCGCGGACACTTTCATGTCCAAGATGGACCATAGAAGGCCCGATCTGAGGTAGAGGTGTTCTGGACCATCAGAAACTTACAACAAGCGTATCTCGCAAACCAGAATGAGTTACTCGAGGTACCATTTATGACTTTGGGGTAGGAGAAGCTACCTTAGCCAAACAACTTGGCTGTTCTGGGTTGCCCATGCCGAATTTGTGATATTTCATCAGATCCACGGTTGAAAATCCATTTCATTTCCATTTTTACTATTTATAGTAAGTTTTAGTCTGATTATAACTCTCCATCCTTTAAGCTTAAAGAGTTGTGTCCAACATGAAAAGTGCTTCAAAAAATTAAGAGAATAATGTGCTTAAGCCAAATAGGACACTTACTATAAATAGTAAATTTACTATTTATAGTAAGTTACGAATTTTAGGGAGTTTAAGTTGGAGTTTGATATTGAAACTTCTTCTAAGGTTTGGTATAACTATTTAGAGTATTGTAAATTCTTTTTTATTATCTATCAATGAAATTTTAAATGTATTAGAATTTATTTCTATTCTTTCCTATTTTTTCCTCGTGGATTCGAGGAATCTCTGCGAGGAGTTCAGAGAAGCTACGTGGATTCGAAGTAGTTATTGTTGAGGAAGACGATGATCAACCTCAACATGTCCTTCCCTGCGTTAATTGGCATGAGGGCGAAGACACTTCTTGGACTGATGGCAAATAACGAAGGTATGGACTAAAATCTAGTGGACAGTGACCCATGGATTTGTTATCTTTTAGAAAGAATGGAAGCTTTCCATCAGGAGAGTTAGTTGACCATACAAGGTCTACAGGCAACCCTTAACCGTCTTGCGAATACGCTAATTCTGCACCGGGCCTATGGCGATGCTCAACTGCTCGTTGTCGTTATACAACACAACCCCGATTTCCGCAGAGCACCAGCCAATGATGGTGAATCAGAGGCCACCACTTCAATCGTGAGGAAGTCGTTGTACATGTCAAAGGTAAAGATAAATTTACAGCGATATCTTTCGAATGAGGTGTACTGTAAACTAAAAGTTCTGTAATGTGATCATTGATGTCAGGAGCAGTGAGAATTTGGTGTCGAAAATAATGGTGGTAAAGCTACAACTGAAAACAAAAAGGCACCCATCTCAATACATGATTGGATGGATCAAGGAGGTCAACAAAATAGGCGTAACAGATTAATGCACTGTCTCGTTTTTAATTGGTAAAAATTATAAGGATCAAGTACTTCGTGATGTGGTCGACATAAAAGTTTGTCATATGTTACTTGGTCAACCATGGTAATATAATGTTAATGTTACGCATAGAGGCCGGGATAACGTATTTATATTTATTAAAGATGGTAGAAAGACTATCCTTGTCCCTATTGGAATGGAGAAACAACAGGTGTTCTGGACCATCAGAAACTTACCACAAGCGTATCTCGCAAACCAGAATGAGTTACTCGAGGTACCATTATGACTTTGGGGTAGGAGAAGCTACCTTAGCCAAACAACTTGGCTGTTCTGGGTTGCCCATGCCGAATTTGTGTGATAATTCATCAATCCACGGTTGAAAAATCCATTTCATTTCCATTTTTACTATTTATAGTAAGTTTTAGTCTGATTATAACTCTCCATCCTTTAAGCTTAAAGAGTTTGTCCAACATGAAAGTGCTTCAAAAATTACGAGAATAATGTGCTTAAGCCAAATAGGACACTTACTATAAATAGTAAATTTACTATTTATAGTAAGTAATACGAATTTTAGGGAGTTTAAAGTTGGAGTTTGATATTGAAACTTCTTCTAAGTTTGGTATAACTATTTAGAGTATTGTAATTCTTTTTTTATTATCTATCAATGAAATTTTAAATGTATTAGAATTTATTTCTATTCTTTCCTATTTTTTTTCGTGGATTCGAGGAATCTCTGCGAGGAGTTCAGAGAAGCTACGTGGATTCGAAGTAGTTATTGTTGAGGAAGACGATGATCAACCTCAACATGTCCTTCCCTGCGTTAATTGGCATGAGGGCGAAGACACTTCTTGGACTGATGGCAAATAACGAAGGTATGGACTAAAATCTAGTGGACAGTGACCCTGGATTTGTTATCTTTAGAAAGAATGGAAGCTTTCCATCAGGAGAGTTAGTTGACCATACAAGGTCTACAGGCAACCCTTAACCGTCTTGCGAATACGCTAATTCTGCACCGGGGCCTATGGCGATGCTCAACTGCTCGTTGTCGTTATACAACACAACCCCGATTTCCGCAGAGCACCAGCCAATGATGGTGAATCAGAGGCCACCACTTCAATCGTGAGGAAGTCGTTGTACATGTCAAGGTAAAGATAAATTTACAAAGCGATATCTTTCGAATGAGGTGTACTGTAAACTAAAAGTTCTGTAATGTGATCATTGATGTCAGGAGCAGTGAGAATTTGGTGTCGAAAATAATGGTGGTAAAGCTACAACTGAAAACAAAAAGGCACCCATCTCAATACATGATTGGATGGATCAAGGAGGTCAACAAAATAGGCGTAACAGATTAATGCACTGTCTCGTTTTTAATTGGTAAAAATTATAAGGATCAAGTACTTCGTGATGTGGTCGACATAAAAGTTTGTCATATGTTACTTGGTCAACCATGGTAATATAATGTTAATGTTACGCATAGAGGCCGGGATAACGTATTTATATTTATTAAAGATGGTAGAAAGACTATCCTTGTCCCTATTGGAATGGAGAAACAACTTAATACTTCTAAAGTGGATGGACAATCTCTCATAACCGAACATGATTTTGTTAAACAACCTGCAAAAATAGGAGATGTATATGCATTACTTGAAAAGAAAAAATATATGGAGCCTGTGAACATCATAGAGGATTTGAAACTAGTGTTGCGGGAGTTCAAAGCGATTGTGCTCGATGAACTCTGTAAGTGTTATAATGTTTAAAGCACCCTTAGTTATCAAATTTCGTTTAGTCAAAACATTCTGTCAAGTGATCTTCAAGTATGGTTCAAGATCAAGATTCAAGTCTGGTCCAAGTTCTAGTAAAAGATCAAACTCAAAATGAAGTCAGGATCAACTGATGTTCTAGTAGAAGATCAAGCTCCACAGAAAAGTTAAAGTCTCAAATCTACTTCAAGACAAAGAAGTTCAATCATTTCAGGTATTATAAACCCTAGAAAGACCTTAGGTTTAGGTGCTTTCAAAAACTATTTAATTTAAGTTTTTATACTTGTGATTGCTTGTTATTCGCCCAGCCTAAGGTTCGATTCAACTAGTCTAAGTTTTTCTCGGCTAGTCCTAGTACAAACTGAAGCAAAATTATTTTTCTGTTGCAAATTAGACCAGTTAAATGGTCTGTTCGACTAGTCGAAGGAGGATCTTCGACCAGCCCTAGGTTTCTCGGCTCGAAGTCCTACAACTAAATTAGTTTGGATTTTGGCATCTTCGGCCAGTCAAAGATTTGATAAGAGAGAAGCTCCAATTTTTCACAAGCTATTGAATGGTATTTATAAATTATTTTTATAGCTTTTGTTTAATTCCCTTAATCTCAAATTCTACTCTATTGACAATCCAATGTGAAAAGGTTGTGAATGGTGACCCGTAAAGCCGCAATGAATGCGCAGGGGACAATCACAACGTTTTCCTCAACCCTCGTGATATGTGCAAGTCATCTTTCTCCAAATAGTCTACTGACAATGATACAATTGCAGGCAATAGATTCAAATCACTATCCTTTCGGACCAGAAGGGTGGGGTGTCCACTCGCTTTGGCCTTCGGTTGTTCGTGACCTCAGCCAAAGAGGGGCATCTGTAGACACCCCACCCAGGCTAACATCTCAAGAAGGCTAAGACAATCCAGGAATCATGATCATATCTAAAACGAAACCCCAGTTCCAGCTTAAACCTATAATCCTGACCCAAAATCCCAAAACCAAAAATCGTAATCCAAACCGTTCAACCCACCGATAGCCCCTGCCTATACCCTATACCTTGACGTGAGCCCCTTACCCGAACTCAAAACCCTAATTCGAACCTTAACCCGAAACCCCAATCCGCACCGTACCCGAACCTGAAAACCTAATCTAAACCATTAAAACCTCCCAAACCCAACCCAAAGTCCCAAATCTAGGACCTATTTAAGCCAAGTCAATCTAGAAATATACCCGGACGAGCCAAAAACCCCAAAAGGGGACCATTGGACGAATCAGCGCATCAAGTAAAGCCCACACGCTCGGGCCCGGCTCCGAGCGCGTCCCGGGCGGTAATTGGACTACTGCCGGCGGAAGTTTGACTACCACTGGGGGTACTCCAATTACCACCGCTCACGGCCCGCATGTGGACAGTTGTCCCAACATCCGAAAGTCAACTTTCTCCTGAATTTACCCCTTCCATCTTCACTATTTATAGTTTTACCAGCCTCAAGAGCCAATGGGAGCGCGCCACGTGGTGCTCCTCTCTCTCTCTAGCCAATCACAAGCCTCCATTTCATCATTTTAACCCTTACATAAACCCTATTTACCATAAAGCCATTAGAGAAGGCTATAAATAGCCCTCTCCTCTCCTCATTGCAAGACAGCCAACAACAACTTCCACTTTCCAAGTGAGAGAGAAAGAGAGAGAGAAGAAGAGAGCGAGAGGGAGAGTGAGAGAGAGAGCTCAAGCTCCCAAGATCAGATTTTTTCTAGCCATCTCTTAGCCTCCTCCTAATCTCCTCAACCCTAAATTTAACCTGGATTGGTCATGGCGCAACTCATGTCTTAGTCAATTCAAGTCCAAGCCAAAGATCCATTCACCCACATCCAAGCATTCATCATGACATTTATTCCCTTCTCAACCCCCCTTCTTTTCTAGATCTCTAGTGAACGTATGCTTTGTGCACTACAAAAAAAGGCAAAGGATTCAGACCACGTTACTTTTTTGCTACGGATATAAACCTTAGCTATACTTGATACGGTTTTAATCTGTAGCTAAAAGTGGATACACAATTAATAATTAATAGTGTTGTAAGAGGCTCTATGAGGCCTAAAAAAAAACTATAGTTCTATCTAAGCCGTCTATATATTTGTAAATATTACTTTAGAGGTTGAAAAAAAAATCAGCTAGATCGAAGGCTCAAGTGGACCACACGGCAGGAAACATTATAACTTGATTTATAGTTGCTTCTTATGGTGTGGTCCAGTTGGGCCTTAAATATACCTGAAATTTTGTTTCTTAAAATAAAATAATTTATTAAAATTATATATAGGAATGGATTAACGAAATACATCATGGTGGGCCCCACGGAGTCCCTACTCGGTACGTCCGTCAAAAAGCCCCAAATTTGGGCGCGCGGTCTAAAAATATCAGCGCCCAAAATCTCTCTCTCGCAATCTCTCTCCCCATCTCTCTCTCTCGCAATCCTCTCTCTCTCTCTCTCTCTCTCTCTCTCTCTCTCTCTCTCTCTCTCTCTCTCTCTCTCTCTCTCTCTCTCTCTCTACCGCAACCCAGTTGCCGCCCAAACTCTCTCTTGCGCACTCTCTCCCTGTCTCTCTCTCTCTCGCACTCTCTCTCCTTGTCTCTCTCTCTCTCTCTCTCGCGCAATCTCTCTCTCTCTCTCTTTCTCTCTCCTGTAACCCAGCTGCCCTGTTCTACCGCAATCCAGCTGCCCTATGATGACATTGTAACGGTGCTCTGACCACACCTCATCGGCCTACAAATCCAACGGATTAGGGTTTCCACTTCTGGAAGGTGATATTCTTTTGATCTTCTCAGTTTTAATATATTCATGATTGTTTGATAGTGCTAAATTCATGAACCGAAATTCTCTTTCTTTTTTATTTTCAGGATTTCTTCTTTGAAGTTCGATGACTCATTTATTTTGATATTGATGTTGCTCACCAAGTGTTTGATGAAATGACTCAACGAAGTGTCGGCTAGTGGCAAGGAAGGTATGCACACCAAACAAATACCATTTTTCCTTGATTTTGATGTTGCATATAAGGTGTTTAAGGAATACTTGTTGCTGTTTTACAAATAGTGAGAAACTGAAAGTGCCCTGTATGTGTTTGTAAAAATGCTGCATAGGCTCAATTTTGGTTAAAACTCGGCTTTACTGGCCTGACTTGCTAACTAAACCGAGCCGAGTTAAGTTCAAGTTGGCATCAGCTAGTGGCCGAGCTGAGGCCAGCTCTACTCAGTGTTCACCCCTAGTAGGACGCAATCACTCAGGTGGATAGAAAATTCAGGTGAGCCTCACCACAAGAAACAGTTAGAACGAAAACATCCGCCATTGAAACCTTCCTGGAGCCAACCATCTAAACCTTTCATAGGCTTATTACCACTCAAATAAAGTATAGGTACAAATATCATTCCGATACAAAACTGTCATGGCACCCAAAAAGTTTCCAATGGTAGGCATTAAATCCCTTTTGTTTCTTTTGGTGTGGCCCACCTAAGTTTTATATCGGCCTGATTTTTGGATTCCTTTTTTGTGCATTTTTGTTGCTGTTTCAGCTTGATTCTTCAAAAATAATTTCTCTTTTATTTTTATTCCAATGTGGTAGAAACAATTGGGTGTTCCACTAGACTTAAATGATTTAGTCTTATTGGCTTCGGATTATGAACTTCACTAAGAAATTGGATGTATTGCTCTTTTGCATGTATTTCAAAAAGGTAAACAATTACCATATTTGTTTGGAAAATCATGTTTGCAACAGTAAGCAGGATTCAATTTTTTGATTTTATCTTTAATTTTCCTGTTAGACTGGGTTCACCTGTCTTTCGTCTTGGATGATTTTTGTTATGCTTCCTTGCTATTTTATATGAATTTGTTGGGTTTTCCTCGTTTCATTTGTGGTCCCCTAGATGTAATTTTCAATTATATCAATGAAATTATAGATGGTCTCTGCCCAACCCATGGATGAAACTTGGGCCGGGCTCATCCCAATCCCAACTAGCCCAACCCAATTGTTCCATGGTGGGGATCTTTAATTGTTTATCAACACTCTTAATCATGCTTATCCAATCCAGATAAACAGGCGCTGTTGGATAAATGTTTGGGTTGCCGAGTTGAGGTAGGTCTGGAAATTAGGTCCCAGTACATGCCCAATTTTCAATCCTAACCAGTGAGCTATGGAATTGAGCTTTGGTAGGCTCACTAGCCAAATACTCACCCCTCCAAAGGACTCTTATACTGAGCTTGGAGATCTCTGGTGTGCTGGAAAATTCTACTACAAATACATTGTGAGGTTACAAACCAATGATCTACTATTCTGAGCATAATGAATTATGTTATAACAGATCATTTTGTTTTCTAACTTCTTGCTTGGACCACAATGAGTCATCCAAATAGGCCCTTTGTATTTTGTTTTCCTACATTTAGTAATCATTTGATGTAGAGATCTCACAATTTAATCAGCCAATTAGGCAAAATTTCATATGAAGTTCATTGCTCATCAATTAAATGTGTCTCCAACACACATTTATGTACAACCCTGGACATTCATAAGGTGGCCCCTATGGACGAATGCCCCTTTCATCCCCAAGAATCAAGCTGGTCCATTTATCAGGTGGCAATGGATGTCTAAAGAAATGGGTGGATTTGAAGATGACAACCAATGAGTTCTAGATCTGAAGCTGCTGTTCACTTCATCCTCATGCATTTCTTGTTGCCTCAATAAACTTATGTATGTTTAGTTCTGGATTGATGTGGATCATTCTGCAATTATCTCCTTCAAGTCTTTCAAAAGTTTTTTTTTTTTTTTAAATACTCCTTTAAATCTCTACTATTGAACAGGTGAACTGCCCCACATGTGTCAAAATGGCATGTATGTCCAACATATGAGCCTGGTGCCAGGTCTGGCACTACATATACATGAACATGCCTTGTACCTTTTTTTTTTAAGAAATAAAAAACAAGTTAATATCCTTCACCATCATGTCTTAAACCACACTTAAAATTTCTAAAATATAAAAACCAATAAAGAAAAGCTTATGCCATAGAGACTAAAATCCCAAATAACTTGAAAGCATCTCAAGTTTCTAATAGTTTCAACGAATCTAATCTGGCAACACAAAGTCGCAGACATCATTGATCAGAATTACATGAACAAATTAGGCCTCGATGTCTTGAATGTTGTCTTAAGTTTCCTAGTTGGTGGCCTAACCTTCTTGAACACCAACGGGAACATGTAGTTCTCGTTGCACTATATGAGGAGAATGACAAACCTTCTTCTTCAACTGAGTAAGTTCTCCAATACGATATTGAAATTTCAAGTCATGTAACTGCTTATTTATTTTGAACCATGTGTAGCACTATCATGCATCTGATTATTGTTCAGATATTTTCTCATTTCATGCACCAGATCTAATGATTTTATCCGGGTAATCTACATTCTACATTTCAAACAATAAGAAGTCATTATTCCAGGAAGTTATCTTTTGCTTTGAAGATGTCATGGGAAGAATATTTCCTAGTTGGATTTTTTTTTGGTAAACAAGATAATTGAGGAATGTCTTATTTTCCTATTTCTTTCCACGCTGATGTTTTTTTTTTTAAAGATCTCCAACTCTTCAACAAATGCCATTATCTTATAGAATCAATGTCTCCCTATATGATATTTTTTTTGGCAATTAGATGTAGATGCAACTTTTTTAGCATGCTTTCCATGTTTATGACAGGTTCATTCAGCATAAATTAGGTGGGCCAACACCGTCTGAATATGAAAAACTACAAGTAGAAATGCAAGATTTGTAGTTAAAGTATGATGAGCTTTCAGTAACTCACCTAGACACTTGCAGGGAGGTAAACCATTTTAACCATACAGACTGATAGAATTAAGGACTATACATTGTGGAATTCTGTGTTTATTTTTTACTGAGGCATGGGGTCAGCTTCTGCCCTGATTTTGAACTATTCAGGCTGGACCTATTCAAAGTTTTGATTACACATTGCCTCATGCAACCCTTTGACAGTCCTACTTCCACATAATATGATATAGACTTCCAAAATCATAACCAACCATTTTAGCTCTCCTACTTGATATGGTTTTCAATTTTGACCCATTGGTTTTAGATTTCAGATGGGTTAAACAACATTGTATTTCAGCCCTTCCAACATTTACTGTGAAATGTTTGAATATCTTGCTTCCATATTAAGATTTCTCATTTTTCTGTTCCCTTTCCTTTTTTTTTTGTGATTTTCACTGTTGCACCTTCTTCTTTGAATTCTTTTATAATAGTTAGCATGTTGGCAAATAGTTCTTAAATTAAGATGTTTTCAGTTGTAGGCAAATGCTTCTTATCTTTGCAAATTGGGATATCCAAAACATAGGCCCCATTTCAAAGATTGCCTCATCTATATGATGCTCACATGATGGAGCAATGCAAAGGCACAAGATTTGTTGAGCTAAGTCCACATGTTTTTGCAGTTGCAGATGCTGCTTACTGGTAGGATCATACTCATGTTTTGTAGTGAAACGTATTGTTTCTTCTTCTTGTTTATGGATATGATTCATTGGAAATAGGGCAATGATTATTCAGGTGATTAACAACAAATGTGATGATGGGGCTAAGGCAGATCTCTGGTTATGCAGGGTAATCCTTTTTGTTCTTATGGTGGGTTACTTGCCTTTTGAAGAAACGAACCTTATGGCATTATATAAAAAGGTGAGTTTGGATCTATGAGCGTTATGTACACTCACAAATACATACATGTATATATGTGGCTGACATAACTGCATTTGTTGCAGATCATTAAGGCAGATTTCACTTGTCCCTCATGGTACCCTACCAGTGCAAAAAAGCTAATCAAAAGGATTTTGGACCCTAATCCTTTAACTGTATGTACTTTTCCTTTTTGTGCTTTGACATAAGCACCATGCCTTCAGCTTGTTAGAATAAATTGTTGAAATTATAGCCGGGTCTCTTTGCAAGCATCTTCAATAGACAACAAGGTGCATTCTTGCACACACTTCTTGTTGTAATTGGTGCATTCTTGCACATGTTTATTTTAAAATTTTGATGCATTCAATTGTGAAAGGATTTATGACTTCGAAAATGAAAGAGAGAAGCTCATTATGGAGAAGGACACAGTCATTCAAGAGCATGCTTCCCTGGAAAATCAATTTGTTTCTTTACAGACACAGATAAACACCTCACTGCAGAAGTAGATAACCTTACAAGCAAGGTTCTTAAACTTACAATCTTGTCGAACACAAAATGCACGCGTCTTTATTGCCTTTCCTATTGTAGGTTAGTTCCATAAAGAAGGAATATGATCAAGCCCAATCTAAGCTCAATTTGAGTCGTTCAAAGATGAAAGAATGTGACGCTAAGATCAGTGCCATTGTCAAGGAGCAACAAAAGCTTCAACATAAAATTAGTGATGCAAATGTTGAGAGGAAAAAATTGGAAAATGAGGTACTTGCAGTGGTTATTCTGTTCCTATTTTATTTAACTTGCTTGATCTATGAAATTGTGTATGTGTTCTTGATAGAAACCCACTCTTTTCCATTCACACAGATTAAGCGAATGGAGATGGAACAGAAAGATTATTGCCTGAAGGTAGATAAACTACTAGAAAGGCATAGTTGGATTGCAGCTGAGAAACAATTATTTGGAAAAAGTGGGACAGATTATGACTTCTCATCTCGTGATCCTCATAAATCAAGGGAGGATCTTGAGAAACTTCAAGCTGAACAATCTGGGTGTGTGATTAGATTACTTGTTGTGTTATTTCCTGTGCTTCTTTGTTTTCTTTTCCAAGACAATGAAATAGTATGATTCAACACCTAATTGATGTTTGGTTTTGCATTTTTTTTTAAAGAAGAAGGTTAATGGACATGCATCTCAGTTAATATGATTGATTGCTTTCAGCCTTGAGAAGAGGGTCAACAAAAAAGTTATGGCAATGTTCGAGAAAGCTGAAGATGAATACAATGACTTATTATCCAAGAAAAACATCATTGAGGTATATTGCTGTATTTCTCAGCCTGTAAAGGATCTCATCTTTTATTTATTTATTTATTTATTTATTATATAAATTGAATTTGTTTATGTCTGAAGTTGTTTGTTTATTGTATTATTCTCTTGCTTAGAATGATAAGTCAAAAATCAAGAAGGTGATTGAAGAGCTTGATGAAAAGAAGAAGGAAACACTAAAAGTTACTTGGGTTAAAGTGAACAAGTGAGTCAACACTTCTCTGCTCTCATGTTCCAGTTCATATTTTGTGCTTTCTAGTTGAAAATCAAGAATGCAATTTACTTTTGTTGGTATATTTCAGCGAAAGAAATTTCCTTTTCGGATTATGTTAGCGTGCGTGATTTCAGCGTTTCAGATGGCTGAAACTATGGCCCAAATTGTAGTATCTGGCTTCCTTAGATCCTTGGATCAGACGAATTCGGTGGATCACGGGGACAGGTCGTGTTTATGTATTTGCTCGAAATTAATGGAGCAGACCTGGATGTGCGTCGGAGCTATCCGGATGAGCGGGGGTCCCTGGAAGGTGGGAACCGCTGTTATGACCATGATGAAGTTGTCCATTTCCTATGGACAACATTGGATGGGACTGACCATTTGAACAGGCCGTATTTATGTATTTACTAGAAATTAATGGAGCAGACCCGGATGTGCGTCGGAGCTATCCTGATGAGTGGGCATCCCTGGAAGGTGGGAACCGCTGTTATGACCATGATGAAGCTGTCCATACATATAACCTAAACCTATAACCTAACCTAAACCTAAACCTATACCTAAACCTAAAACCTAAAACCTAAAACTAAACCTAAAACCTAAATGTATTATCAAATCCTTAAACCTAAGCCTACACCTAATCTTAATCTTAGCTCCTTAACCTAAACCTAACAACTTGAAACCCAAACCTGAACTCGATTCCGATGTCCTAAACCTAAACCTTAACCTATTCTCAATTCCCTAAAGCTATAACCTATAAACTAAACCTAAACCTATAACCTAAACCTAAACCGAAAACTAAATGTATCTCAAATCCCTAAACTTAAACCTACACCTAATCCTAATCTCAACTCCTTAACCTGAACCTAACTTGAAAACCCAACCTAAACCCGAATCTGGACCTATAACCTACCTTAACCTATAACCTAAACCTAAAAACTAAACCTAAACCTAAACCTAAAACCCTAAATGTATTCTCAACTCCCTAAACCTAAACCCACCTACACCTACTAATCTCAACTCCCTAACCTAAACCTAAACCTAAACTTGAAAACCCAAACCTAAACCCGATCCCGAACCCGAACCCAATTTCATAAACCTAAACCTTAACCTATTCTCAATTCCTTAAAGTTATAATCTATAACCTATAACATATAACCTAAACCTAAACCTAAAAACCTATAACCTTAACCTAAACCCAAACCTATAAACTAAACCTTAAACCCATAACCTATAACCTATAACCTAAAACTTATAACCGAACCTAACCTTAACCTAAACCTAAAACCTAAACCTAAACCTATAACCTAAACCTATGACCTAAACCTAACCTAAAACTAAATGTATTCTCAATCCCTAAACCTAAACCTACACCTAATCCTAATCTCAACTCCTAACCCAAACCTAAACCTAAACCTAAAAACCAAATCTAAACCCGATCCCGACCCGAACCCAATTTCCTAAACCTTAACCTATAACTAGGGGTGCACACGGTTCGGTTTGGTCCGGTTCTGGGGTGAAACCGGAACCGAACCGTTCCTAACGGTTCTAGGAAATTCGAAACCAGAACCAGACCGTTGACACTCTAGAACTGAACCGGAACCGAACCGTTAAAACCGGTTCGGTTCCAGATCGGTTCCACGGTTCTGGGCTTTTTATAATCCAGCCCAATTGCAAGCCCATGTCCATCCATTGTGCGGGTTCAACCTTCAATCAAGACCGTCCATCATGCAGGGCCCCACAAGCTAAGCTGTGGAATGAGCTTTTTCTATAAACATTGCATAGGATATGGCCTCACAGTAATAATGGGCAAAAACGAACTTACCAGCTATAGGTACATTTACTAAGGAATGATCCATTTTTGAGAAATCTGATTTTCCATACACTGTTTTCACATGTGAGGACTGCCATACGAAAATGCTAGAAATAATCAGGAGTGCACCCTACCAAACTAAAGGGTGGTGATGCTCACTGCTATAATTGTTCAACTACTGTCAACTCAATTTGAACTCAATATTCTTTTTTGTGTTAAGGCCAATTTGGATGCGGAATTAAAATAATTAGTACTTATACATCTTCAAATGGATGTGTCAGGCATACAACACTTGCTTCCCAGAAATTCGACCAATGGTCCAGATTTACATAACATGTGGTCCACCTAAAGAGCGGAGAGCAGAATCTTTAGGTCAGGACTGCTTAGTGTTACGACTACCCACCTAAATGAAAGACTCAAATTGCTCCTGTTTGTTTGTGTTGAAAATGTAAAATAGAATGAGAAATGTAAAATACATCGGTTTGGTTCCACGGTTCGGTTCTACAGATCGGATCCACGGTTTGGTTCTACGGATCGGTTCACAGTTCGGTTCGGTTCTACATACCCCCAAACCGAGAACCGAACCGATGTCACCGGTTCTTTGATTTTTGGAACCGGAACCGAAACCGGTGCACTCTAGAACCGGACCGTTTGATTGGTTCTGGATCGGTTCCACGGTTCTACCGGTTAAATGTGCACCCCTACCTATAACCTTAACATATAACCTAAACCTATAACCTAACCTAAACCTAAACCTATAACCTAAACCTAAAACCTAAAACCTAAAACTAAACCTAAAACCTAAATGTATTATCAAATCCTTAAACCTAAGCCTACACCTAATCTTAATCTTAGCTCCTTAACCTAAACCTAAACTTGAAAACCCAAACCTGAACTCGATTCCGATGTCCTAAACCTAAACCTTAACCTATTCTCAATTCCCTAAAGCTATAACCTATAAACTAAACCTAAACCTATAACCTAAACCTAAACCTAAAACCTAAATGTATTCTCAAATCCCTAAACTTAAACCTACACCTAATCCTAATCTCAACTCCTTAACCTGAACCTAAACTTGAAAACCCAAACCTAAACCCGAATCTGGACCTATAACCTAACCTTAACCTATAACCTAAACCTAAAAACTAAAACCTAAACCTAAACCTAAAACCTAAATGTATTCTCAACTCCCTAAACCTAAACCTACACCTAATCCTAATCTCAACTCCCTAACCTAAACCTAAACCTAAACTTGAAAACCCAAACCTAAACCCGATCCCGAACCCGAACCCAATTTCATAAACCTAAACCTTAACCTATTCTCAATTCCTTAAAGTTATAATCTATAACCTATAACATATAACCTAAACCTAAACCTAAACCTATAACCTTAACCTAAACCAAAACCTATAAACTAAACCTTAACCCATAACCTATAACCTATAACCTAAACTTATAACCGATAACCTAACCTTAACCTAAACCTAAAACCTAAACCTAAACCTATAACCTAAAACCTATGACCTAAACCTAAACCTAAAACCTAAATGTATTCTCAAATCCCTAAACCTAAACCTACACCTAATCCTAATCTCAACTCCCTAACCTAAACCTAAACCTAAACCTGAAAAACCAAATCTAAACCCGATCCCGAACCCGAACCCAATTTCCTAAACCTAAACCTTAACCTATTCTCAATTTCCTTAAAGCTATAACCTATAACCTATAACATATAACCTAAACCTAACCCTTAACCTAAACCTATAACCTAAACCTAAACCTATAACCTTAACCTAAACCAAAACCTATAAACTAAACCTTAACCCATAACCTATAACCTATAACCTAAACTTATAACCGATAACCTAACCTTAACCTAAACCTAAAACCTAAACCTAAACCTATAACCTAAAACCTAAACCTAAACCTAAAACCTAAATGTATTCTCAAATCCCTAAACCTAAACCTACACCTAATCCTAATCTCAACTCCCTAACCTAAACCTAAACCTAAACTTGAAAACCCAAACCTAAACCCGATCCCGAACCCGAACCTGATTTCCTAAACCTAAACCTTAACCTATTCTCAATTCCCTAAAGCTATAACCTATAACCTGCACCTAAACCTAACCTAAACCTATAACCTTAACCTAAACCTAAAACCTAAATGTATTCTCAAATCCTTAAACCTAAACATACACCTAATCCTAATCTCAACTCCTTAACCTAAACCTAAACTTGAAAACCCAAACTAAAATCGATCTCAAACTCGAACCCGATTTCCTAAACCTAAACCTAAACCTTAACCTATTCTCAATTCCTTAAAGCTTTAACCTATAACCTATAACCTATAACCTATAACCTATAACCTAAACCTATAACCTAAACCTAAACCTTAACCTAAACCTAAACCAAAACCTATAACCTATAACCTAAACCTTAACCTATAACCTATAGACTATAACCTACCTTAACCTAAACCTATTCTCTAAACCTAAACCTATAACCTAAAACCTAAACCTAAACCTAAAACCTAAATGTATTCTCAAATCCCTAAACCTAAACCTACTCCTAATCCTAATCTCAACTCCCTAACCTAAACCTAAACCTACGCCTAATCCTAATCTCAACTCCCTAACCCGAACCTAACCTAAACTTGAAAACCCAAACCTAAACCCGATCCCAAACCCGAACCCGATTTCCTAAACCTAAACCTTAACCTATTCTCAATTCCCTAAAGCTATAACCTATAACCTAAACCTAACCTAAACCTATAACCTAAACCTGACCTAAACCTATAACCTTAACTTAAACCTAAAACCTAAACCTAAACCTATAACCTTAACCTAAACCTAGGTTTTGAGTTTAAAAGTCCGTCCTAGGTTTGAACACATTACTCATGTTGGATTTTGTCATAGTTTAGAAGATTTGTAGGTACATTTTTAATTTCTTCATCTATAAGTTTTTTTTTTTTTTTTTTTTTTGTCTTTTTTTTCTTTTGAGATGTGTACAAAGGCATGCTTGTTTGATTGTGTTTACAAATGCTATTTTATACAGGCTGACAAGCTAAACAAGTCAGTGGAGGATGAAATTCATTTTCTCAAGGGAATGGTTTCAGAACTTGAAAGTGATCTTGTGTCTAAGTCCACAGAAGTTACATCTGCAGTTTCAAGGAAAGAAGAAGATCTATCTTCTGCATTTGCTAAAATTGACCGTCTGAAGGAAGAAAATTTTGTAAAAACGTGAGCATTATTAAATGCATATGGAGGGTGTTTATTGTGTTAGAGTGTATTTGTTTCTTGCACATGAGGGCACGCCTTAGTTGCAATTCTTATGATAGGTTGAGCACTGTGAAGTATTGTTTATTTAGAAATATGAATGTAGGATACATTGTATGATTTGATTGCTATATGTAATAAATGCATCGTTGTTTTTTTTTTTCTGATTGCATTTTATGTACTATTTCTATCAGCATTAAGCTTAGATGAGTTATCAATCACAGCAGGTTCTTGTAATGGAAACAAGTCGTATTATTACAATTAAAAAAAAAATAACTACAAATATAATGCGTAGCTATAGCTACGGCTTTTGTTCGTAGCTATTGGTATTTATTGCTACGGATATTATTGGTGTATTGGTATCTATTGCTATGGATAAATCCCTTTTGATACGGATATGATCCGTAGCACGTCCGTCGCTATTGGTGGGGTAGCTAAATGTATTGCTACGGATATAATCCGTAGCTATTGGTATCTATTACTACGGATATGATCTGTAGCTATTGGTATCTATTGCTACGGATATAATCCGTAGCTACACCTTTAGCTACACCACCAATAACAATGAACGTGTTACGTATTATATCCATAGCAAAAGGGCTTTTGCTACGGATTTTGGCCGTAACCTTTACCCATTTTTCTTGTAGTGGTGACTTGTCGTACTCCAGATCCTTTCACATTAGAAATTCCTAGTGATATAGTCCAGTCTTCTTACTTTTTACATAAGCATCATCACATCCGCCTTCTAGACACGCCATTGGACGTATGCTTTGTGGCTTGCCGAAATCTCGGATCTTGCCATATCAGAAATCCATGTGTGTGCCTAGTCCTATCTCAATCACATCATCCATCCCTTGAGATTGTTTTACAACACAAAGTAGAGACCATACTTTTGTACGGGCAAAGAGGGTGCCTAACACCTTCCCTCTTTGTAACCGAGGTCCCTTATCCGGAATCTAGGATCGCAGACCAAAAGTCAATTTAAAGTAAGAGAGTCTTCGAATTCCTTAAACCTTACGTATTCCGTGGTTCTAGCCAACCGTGGGATTCTGAGATTATTTGGCTAGTGGCTACTCCAACATCCACAAATCAGCCTATTAATCCCCACACATCAAAACCATAACATACAAATCAGCGTGGGCACCGATTTCCAATGTCTACAAAATGGCGACTCCACTGGGGATTGTCTAGCTGCACTAGCTGAGACCCGACTAGAAAATGTGTGGTATTTTAATCTCAAAGGACATCATCACTGCATTTACAAAAAAATCTTTGACTTGTACTTTCTTAGACACAGATTAGAACCATGACCACCCGATCTCACGCAGCCATGACCTATCAAGCTACCCATGAAGAAGAGCTGGCAGCTCAACCAGCTCCCAAAACATCGGCACCCACACCTACACCAACACCAGCGCTACTACAATATCTCCAACAGACCCACAGGCCAATACAACCACGCAAGAGCTACTACTTCGAACGATGCAAGAATTACTACTTCGCCTAGTGTCAAGTGTCATACCGAATACACCGGCAACCCAGCCTAGTGTACAGAACAGTTCACTCCCTTAGACTCCTTTTGTCTTTTCCCTCATACCTCCAACAAATCCCGCGCTCTCTCTCCTAGAGGAGTCAGCACAAGATCAACAGCAGCCAGCAAATGGGAAAAACTCTCTCACACATCTCTACTCAGTACATCACAACAATCAGGTTACAACACAAGTTCCCCCTAATGGGAACCACAGACAAGAACTGGTGAATGCCCATGAAGGGGGCCAGTTTCGAGTCTAACTCACTCCCCTTAACGGGAGTAACATTCAGGAATTGACAGATACCCCAGGTGGGAGCCATGTCTAAACATCACACATTCCTCCGAAAGGGAGCGGCGTTCAATTCCAGCTACCTCCCGCCACAAGGAGTACACCGTCTTTCTTGCAACCCCCCATTCTTGATCCATACGAAGAGGAAGCAACACAAGCCCTATAGCAAGGGGCAAGGTATACGCGGCAAGGCAAGTCAGAAATTGAGGAACTACGAGAGCAGTTACAAATGGTGCAAAATCAGCTCCAAAGGCAGCAAGGAGTGGATCACCCATCCACCAAGTTCAGGGATCTTTGTCCCTTCCCAGACGCCTGGGTACCTCCAAACTTTAAGGTACCCAAATTTAAAAGGTATGACGGTAGTGGGTGCCCCACAGCACATCTAGAAGCCTTTTGTGAGGAACTCAATGCGATCGCAGGAAACGATGGAGCTTTGATACAGCTTTTCAGAAATCCCTCAAAGGTGATACCTTGGATTGGTACACTTTGATAGACAGTCACCAAATCAGAACCTGGGAAAGACTCTCTCAGGCATTCATTGACAGATTTTCATATAACCTGAACATGGCTCCAAGAAGGTCTAACCTGGCTGCCTTGAGACAAAAAGCAATGAATCATTATCAGGATATGTGGGACGATGGCAGGCCATGACAACTCGAATGAGAAACCCCATCGATGACGAAGAACAGATATCCATGATTTTACATTCTGCAAATCTCAGCATTTCAAGATATCTGATCTCATACCCATACGTGAACTTCTCTCAGCTCATCCGGGCTGGAGAGCAAGTGGAAGCCAGGATTAGAGCCAGAACCATTTCCCCATGGCCACACCAGGTCCCCACAATCAAAAGAAACAAAGTTGAGGGGAAACCCATTGGATATGGGAATGGAAACGACACTGCCCCTGCGCAGCGCACCACAGAAGTCAGCAATATTGTCACCAACACTCAAGGTAATCAGTATGCTCCACAAACAGAGCCACAAAAAAACATGTAGTACCAGTCACAATCAAATAGGCAGTACCAACCACAGTAAGCCCAACAAGGATATTAGGCATAGCCGTCTCAACAATCGCAGCAACATCCTGGGGGGAATGCGTAAGGCCCATACAAACAAGCAATGTTAGGCAGGAAGTTCACCCCTTTAGCACAAACATACAGTCAGGTTCTGACAATGTTAATGCAAAAGTAACTTCTAACACCGCTTCAGCCTCGACTTCTACCTAACCCCTTGCCACCTGATTATAATGAAAATCAGTATTGCGCATATCACCAGGCTCCTGGCCATCTAACAGACCGCTGCTTTGCTCTGAAACATGCAGTCTAAGATTTAATCAAAAGCCAGAAGATTGCAATCACCCCGTAGGCTAACAATACGGCTCAAGCCAACATTCTCCAAAATCCCCTGCCATCGCATCAAGCAGGACCTAGCACATCCAGTACCCCTATCGTCAACCACATTGAGGGAGGACGACCCATGCATTCCTCTCCACATCATTCCATATAAGCAATCATGCCCGAAACTATAAATTAGACATGAGGATACCGACAGGCGCGATCGCCTGGGTCATAGGTGTTCCTCGAGCCAGCACCAACAACACAACCTCTCATATTCCTCAAGGCAACACCAACAACACAGCCTCTCGTAATCCTTGAAGCAGCACCTAACAGGTCACATCCTCAGCTTCTCATCCCCCAAGGGGGACACCCAACTCCATCCTCAATACATCCAAAAACGTTGAATTCTGAACCTGTCACTCTTCTAATAGGCCTCCACGATCTAACTTTGCTAACCTTACAAGGGGGACCCCCGGTTCAAACGCCAAGTTTCCTAATGCCTCACCAACTGGGACATGCCCAGAGGACCTTTCCAACACTTCAAAAGAGGGAAGAAAATTCCATTGCCAAAGCCGGTCAAGAGTTGGTAGCATCTCAAGACAAATCATCAAGTCCATCACAAATAGTTCCAACCACAATCTCTCAACCTCAAGAACCACTGATATACCTAGAAGGAAGATCAGTTCCCTCCTACAATCCAAAAGCAGTCCCATGGCATTATCCCGAATGTAACATCCGAAAAATCGAGGGTCGAGTAGTAACTCAACTCTCGAGTTCCAGAACATCACTTATGTAACATAGATAATGATGATTAAATGTTGTCTGTGTTAGTACAATAAACATGAGTGAGATTCCACCAAAACAGTAATTCATACTCCAGATTCATGTATAAAACGCAAGCGGAAGACTAAAAGGTGTATATAGAAATATATAAAATAAAACATTCTCGATCTCCAGAGTATGAACACTAACTGAGTCACCGTATAAATACGTGTTGGTTCTGAATCAAAATGTCAAAATAGTACAACTGAAATTGTCAACCCTTTAGCTCCGTAGCACTGGACAGCCTATACGAAGCCTCCAGCGAACTGCATGTAGGAGAACTCCTCCTGATCGTCATAGAAGTCGAGCTCAGTCTCCTGTCCTCTAGTGATACCTGCATCTGATACAGGGTCTGGTGGGTGTTTTAAAACACCGTCCCGTAACGTGGGAATGAGTGGCCAACTCAGTGGAACAATAAAGCATAGGTTAACATGTTATCAATTCATCAAGCAGTAATGATAAAGCAGTACAATCAAACAATTCTAACTACTCTTATTTAATGCAAGTATGAAATGACATGATGTATGCCCTTGCCAAACCACCCTCATACGACACCATCTTATGTTCGCGAATGCGTTCATCCCTCAGTGCTCCACATCTACCAGGCATATGCAGTGCGATGATGAGCATGATTACCGAGTAATTATTAGTCCATTTTAAACAGCAGTATTGGGAAACTAAGGTACCTCCCTTGTATCATTCCCAAACATGATCCATTCTATGGTCGTCAGTCCTAGTTAATCTGATACGATGGTGTGTTTTTAGGTCGCTGCAAAGGCTGTCAGGGCTGTTACGCACAAAGGTTACACCACTCCCCTATCACCTTTTTAACGGTTCATCACTATACAGATACAGGCCTAGTTTATACTCTATACACTGCGGCAAAACTCATCGCCTCACCGCAAATTCAGAGTATGCTCGAGGTCACTACAAAGGGCTGCCAGGGCTGTTGCTCGCAATCGTTACACCACTCCCCCATCACCTTATCAATGTAGGCCGACAACACGAATATAGTGTCCCATACCACCATAATCGGCTCACGAGTCTGGTTGCTCACTGGTCACTACGGGGAGGTACGTGGCCCCAGCGTAGGTCGACAGTTCGACCACAGTGTCCATACCTCCATGTCTGGCTCATGAGTCTTAGCGGATCGAGGTACCATGGTTAAAAGGGATTTCACTGGTAAGTTTGGTACCCTAGGTTCAAGCAGTAGCGTCCAAACATGGTGAACATACATAAGACAGATCGGGTTGCTTGACGAGCTCGGCTAGCTTGAGCGCACAACAAGTTGAACGATATGAAGCGCATAAGCACTTCGTGTGGCCAACCACTATCGCCAACCGAAGTACGACTCGGGTTCGTCGAACACATCTCACGTGGCAATTGAAACTCAGTCAGGAATTCGATCCCGTTACCGACTGCCTGGACTATACAGTAGCCTCAATCACATTCAATTTCAGATATTTAAAGCAGTAATGGATCAAAATTCAAATCATACAATCAAAGACTGATATTATCCATTTAGGGCTGTCAGGGCTGTTGCACGCACTCGTTGCCCCACTCTCCCATCACCCATGACGGATCATACAACGTAAACATGAATTTAAACATATGCATTACATAGATAAAATCATACAATCAATTGAGCATGTCAAGAAGTACAACATAAGCATGAGTTTGTACATATTCAATTCCTAATCACACAGATATCTAAAGAAATCCTACACATAGTTAAAGAAGTTGAGAATCATATCTCAACACCCTTAAACATTACAATTTACTAACTACTACTCATTCAGACATTTCAACAAACACTTTAAAGTACATACATCAACATACATGACATACGTTGATCACATAGGCATTAAGCCAAATCCTTTCACTAGGGAGTTGTCCCAAACATAACACGCGTACACTCACGACGGATAGTCATGGAAAGTAGGAATCCAAGTTCCATATTCATTTGAACATTTTCACAAACACTTGGGCTACACATTTCAACAGATATAGCGTATAGTGGCCGTGACGTGATTCAGGGCAAATCCTTTCGTCAAAGGGGTATCCCCAATACAACAATCATATATCTATGACAATTAGTCATGGTGAGCACGAATGAGAATTCTATACTCATTCAGTCATTTTCACAAACACTTAGAATACACTATTTCAACATACATAGTGTATATTAGCAAAACATGTATTAGGTCGAGCCCTTTCGCCAAACAAGTATTTTATCCATATATAATATATTCATACAACAAATAATCATGGAAAACAGATTTTGAAAATTTATACGAATACAGTACTTTCTACAAATACCTAGAGTATGTAAAATTCCATATTCTTCATCTTTAATCGAAACGGAAAACAGACAGCACTTTATACATGTGCAATTGCATGCAGATCATGAATCTATCATTATCTGACATTGAAAGCGTTGAAAACTATAACCTATACACCTAAAGTCCGCACCTTTTGTCGTAGAATCGTAACGAAGTCGATAGGTTTGCTAAGCTTTCGTATTTGGCAGATTGGTAACTTATAGGATGCTTTAGGTTAGTTATTTCATAACCTACAACTATCAAAACCCCAAAACAGATTAGGGTTAGGGTTTCTTAGCTAGAAACAGAGCTGGAATCGCCGGGAATGCAATTAGAACGGAGTGGTGGAGCTCGTGGAGCGGCAGGAAAGCATGGCAGGGAGATTCTCCCATATCTCCCACACTTTCTCTCTCTTTTCTCTCTTCTCTCTCTAGGGTTTCTCTCAAATTCGTATGGCTGCAATGAGAGATGGTTTAAGGTCCTTATATAGCATAAAAACTCACCGAAATAGACTCCAGGTCAAAGTATACTTAGGTTATAACTAAAGTGGTCCTGTTTCAGCTCAACGGAGCACTTTTGGCGGGCCCCCTTGAGCCAAAGGTCGGACTTAAGCTCACTAACACTGGATCTAAGTACTATTAAGTTTTCATTCCAGTAGGGTTCTTAGATCACGCGTGGCGGACCAGTTTCAGTTCAACGGTCAGTGGATCTCGATCGGAGATTCCGAGTACATGGATATGTGTATGAAATTTCTCCTGATCCGAGGGTGTAATTTGGTCTGATTCTGACGGTCTGGCTGCTTAAAACTGATCTGCAAACGAGAGGTGCCAGATTACTATTTGAGATATTTATTTGTAAAGAAAATCAAGTGCTTTCACACTCCTCGTTCCGGACTCAAGCGAATTACACTGGGACACTATCTGGATTTGATTTCCGAGATGGTTGTCAAGACCAACAAGGCGGTCCTAATTCCTTAACTTCGTGTTAATCAGACTTCTGACGTGCGGTCCAAATCTGATATGGAGTTTCGAGATGCTCTCAAGAGCAGCCGGGTAATGAGATTGATCCTAGATTTTAGGGTACCCTAGCGTCAATGATTCTACAAGTTTTGGGTCTTGCAGATCGTATTTAAAGTGATTGGTACTAATTTCACGGGTACTCTAGTTTCACACTGGCTAATTCTCGCCTGATTTCTAAAGGATTTAGTCCTGAGTAATTTTCGTCTGAGGTGGTACTTAGTCCTTTGTAGTAATGTTTAGTTTAAGTATTGTTCTTCATCACCTAAACTTTAAGATAGTGTCTAATGTGAAAGTACTTAGAAAAATTGAAAGAACAAGGTGGTGAAAGGTGGGATTTGTGAAGGAAATGGGTTCAAAAGCAGTTTTAGACTTTGGGACTCAATTCTGACAAGTTAATAAGGTGTTAAGATCGACCCATTGCCTAAGGATGTCTAATCCCAGGTTGGCAAAAATCTGGAATGTTACAATCTACCCCCCTTAAAACAAAATTTCATCCCCGAAATTGGCTAAGGGTAATAAGGAAAGATTTAATTATTTCTTTGCCTAAGTTTTATTGAATAGGATATATACTAGCCTGGTTCATTTTTAGTCTACCCCCCTTAAAACTTATTTCTTTATCCATTTCTCATACCCTGATGGCTTGCTACAATTTATTTCTTTACCTATTTGGAGTCTCGACGACAATCCACAATTATTTAGAGTAAGATAGTTGTTTTCATTGTTTGACCAACACGGAGAGACGGCTATAGTGGGCTTGATCCCGATACATCGATCATCTACCGGGCCAGGGTAAGAAGCTCATCGTATCCCTTTCAAATCCTGGTGGATCCTGGTCTTCTGCTCGGCCAAGCAGTGAGTCCATTGGTAGTCGCCCAGGATTGAGAATTGGGTCAAGCTGCGAATGCTTCGCAGCTGTATATATTCAGTAACTCCATAGTCCGATTACTCTAGAAACGTAGGGAATGTCCATCATTAAAAGGCTCAAATTGTCTATGTCTAAGGTTGCCCTTTAGGTCTTAGTCTAAGAGAGTCCTTGTTATTATCTATGTCCAAAGAAATGGTGAATCAAATCTTACTAGATCATCCTAAAACGGTTTCTCATAGTAGAACTTACTAGGGCTTCTATAATGTTCGTATTCAACGAGCACAGTTTCGATCCTGGGCCAGTGGGGTAGGGTCCACCACGCTTTCGCTGCGCCACCCAGATCAAAGAGGTGTATTGATTTGACCTAGCTACACCTATCAGTCTCTAACATTCTCTAATATAACCGGTAGTCTAGTCTTAATTTAGGAGTAGTGGAAATTCATAGGGGTAGTCCAAAGTCTATGCTCATACGCGAGACAATTTCACATCATTTCTATTACAGGAAGGGTTTTATCACTTAGGGTCAAATGTTGTCTAAATGGAATTGAGTTGTAAGGACTTAAATTTAACTACTCTCGAGCACTTCACACATGCTCATACCAGCTAAGAGGGTCCTAAGGTTCACATTATTAATTTGTTGGATTTCCTATACGGTCAGGTCTGTCGAAATCTAGAAGCACCACTCTAGGTCCAAAACTCTAAGGGCCTATTTGTCAAACCACCATTTACTCTAAAAGCTTAAGCTATCAGAGTGTGGTGGGTTAATGTATATCAAGGGACTTTATCTCTTCAACACTATTTGGCCAGTGGTCTTAAGTTGTATTAAATGGGATTGTATTGCTAATCTCACTTGGGATTGGGAATGGCATGTTTGGTATGAGGGTGGGTGGGATAAAAATTAATTTTATAGGCTTTGGAAAATGAGCCTGGTGTTGGAAAGTGTGAGATGGGATTTCCATATCCCATGATGAGGAATTGCTAAGTGTAATTTGACAAGAAAACCCGGGATATACTTTTCATTGCATACATTCCAAACATGGGATTAAAAAACATGGGATACACCCAATTTAGGGACCATACTTTACACATACATTTATTGTTACTTATACAATTCTATCCACCTAACTCACCTAAAGTAATTTGGCCGAACGGGCCCTAAACATCCTCAAACATCCGAAACATTCTACCAACTACTACACCCATCAACAGGAAAACAAAAACATCCAAAGACGGTATCCCATGAAAACCACAAGACAACGATATGGATGATTTGGCCTCCAAGAAAATGACCTTATAAGCTCAGATAGAGCCATGAAAAATGAGGATAAGGGGAAAATGGGGGCTGAAGTTTTTGGTTCTCCACGGACTTGAGCCTCAACAGAGATTGTAAAGGCCCCAACTGACAAGGATTGAAGGAGGAAAATGAATAGATGGGATGGGTTGAGAGCTTACCTGAATTTGAGCTCCAAATGGGGCATGCAAGTGCTCAAATGAGAGAGAATGGAGAGGGTAGGGGGTAGGTTATGTTGTAAACATTGGAGGAGGATGAGTTGGGCAGGAAATGATGAAATGAGTGATTAGAGAGAAGGTTTGAGAGGGAAAACAACAAGTTGAAAAGAAAAAATGGGGCTTAAAGGGTGAAATGAGAAAAAGGGGGGCAAACAGACCTAAAATAGGGGTCCCCCAGCAATTTGGCACGCACCACACGTGCCTAGGGGTCAGGCCGACCATGACCAGACCCGGCCCGACCAGCCCGGCCCAACCTGACCGCGGTTCCACCCTTGTCCGCCTTACCCGGCGCCGCGCCACCGCAGCTGGACAATGTTCACCATCCCCCCAAGGTGCCAAATGCACCCTGGGTCCACTTGGTTCCCCCCCGGATTGATGCGTGTGGCCCCCGACTCCGTTTCAAGTCGTTTCGGGTCAAATCAGACGTATCTTGCAATCTGGAATGATTTATCTGATGTAAAATATATGATTTTGGGGTAGAACGAGCTAACGAAGTCAACTAACCTTGCTGTGCCAGGTTACGCAGCTTGAAATTGTGAAAAAACCTTGGATCAATGGTCGTTTCCCTGTTTCAATTTTGTTTTTACTATAAATAGTAGTTTTAGTTTGATTACTCTCCATCCGTTGGGCTTTAGGAGTTGCGCTCAACGCGAAAAGAGGTTGGAATAATTAGGAGAATGGTCTGGTGAAGCCAAATAGGACACTTACTATTTTTGACCGAAAACCTTGCGCACTAGTAGGCATCACGACCTTATAGTAAGTCGCGAATTCTAGTAGTTTTAGTTGTAGTTTGTTTCTGATTTCTTTCCCATTACTTGGTATCCTTATTTAAAGGGTTGTGAACTCATTTTTCTTTTGTCATTCATTAATCAATTTCAAATTTATTAGAATTTATTTCTTCTTTCTGCTTTCTTTTCTCTTAAATTCGAGAAGTCTATGTGAGGAGTCCAGAGAAGCTCCGAGGATTTGGAGTAGTTATCCTCATCACGTTTATCCCGTATTCTACCGATTTTCAATGGTTGGGGTGAGGTGGATTATGATCTAGACTCATTAATAGACGGCCTAGGAATGTTTTAAGGTCGACCCGTGCAACCATGGTTGAATACAAACTCAATTTCGGCGTTCATTTTCAGTGAACTAGCCATTGGACGGAACAAGGATGCCTAAGACTATTTCTACATTCCGTCGCTCCCTCTTAAGTCAGAGTGCATCAGAGTGCATCGTGTGACCATAACCCAGGTCCAGTTTAATCCAAATCATGCTCTGATACCAACTGTAACATCCCGAAAAATCGAGGGTCGAGTAGTAACTCAACTTTCGAGTTCCAGAACATCACTTATGCAACATAGATAATGATGATTAAATGTTGTCTGTGTTAGTAGAATAAACATGAGTGAGATTCTACCAAAACAGTAATTCATACTCCAGATCCATGTATAAAACGCAAGCGAAAGACTGAAAGGTGTATATAGATATATATATAAAAAAACATTCTCGACCTCCAGAGTATGAACACTAACTGAGTCACCGTATATATACATGTTGGTTCTGAATTAAAATGTCAAAATAGTACAACTGAAATTGTCAACCCTGTAGCCCCGTAGCACTAGACAGCCTATGCGAAGCCTCTAGCGAACTGCATGTAGGAGAACTCCTCCTGATTGTCATAGAAGTTGAGCTCAGTTTCCTGTGCTCCAGTGATACCTGCATCTGATACAGGGTCTGGTGGGTGTTTTAAAACACCGTCCTGTAACATGGGAATGAGTGGCCAACTCAGTGGAACAATAAAGCATAGGTTAACATGTTATCAATTCAGTCAAGCAGTAATGATAAAGCAGTACAATCAAACAATTCTAACTACTCTTATTTAATGCAAGTATGAAATGACATGATGTATGCCCTTGCCAAACCACCCTCATGCGACACCATCTTACGTTCGCGAATGCGTTCATCCCTCAGTGCTCCACATATACCAGGCACATGCAGTGCGATGATGAGCATGATTACCAAGTAATTATTAGTCCATTTCAAACAGCAGTATTGGGAAACTATGGTACCTTCCTTGTATCATTCCCAAACATGATCCATTCTATGGTCGTCAGTCCTAGTTAATCTCATACGATGGTGTGTTTCTAGGTCGCTGCAAAGGCTGCCAGGGCTGTTACGTACAAAGGTTACACCACTCCCCCATCACCTTTTTAACGGTTCATCACTATACAGATATAGGCCTAGTTCATACTCTATACATTCCGGTAAAAATCGTCGCCTCACCGCAAATTCAGAGTATGCTCGAGGTCACTACAAAGGGCTGGTAGGGCTGTTGCTTGCAATCGTTGCACCACTCTCCTATCACCTTATCAATGTAGGCCGACAACACGAATATAGTGTCTCATACCACCATAATCGGCTCACGAGTCTGGTTGCTCACTGGTCACTATGGGGAGGCATGTGGCCCCAGCGTAGGCCGACAGCTCGACCACGGTGTCCCATACCACCATGCCCGGCTCATGAGTCTTAGCGGATCGAGGTACCATGGTTAAAAGGGATTTCACTGGTAAGTTTGGTACCCTAGGTTTAAGCAGAAGCGTCCAAACATGGTGAACATACATAAGACAGATCGGGTTGCTTGACGAGCTTGGCCAGCTCGAGCGCACAACAAGTTGAACGATATGAATTGCATAAGCACTTCGTGCGGCCAACCACTATCGCCAACCGAAGAACGACTCGGGTTCGTCGAACACATCTCACGTGGCAAATGAAACTCAGCCACGAATTCGATCCCGTTACCGACTGCCTGGACTATACAATAGCCCCAATCACATTCAATTTCAGAAATTTAAAGCAGTAATGGATCAAAATTCAAATCATACAATCAAAGACTGATATTATCCGTTTAGGGCTGCCAGGGCTGTTGCACGCACTCGTTGCTCCACTCCCCCATCACCCATGATGGATCATACAACGTAAACATGAATTTAAACATATGCATTACATAGATAAAATCATACAATCAATTGAGCATGTTATGAAGTACAACATAAGCATGAGTTTTTACACATTCAATTCCTACTCACACAGATATCTAAAGAAATCCTACACATAGTTAAAGAAGTTGAGAATCATATCTCAACACCCTTAAACATTACAATTTACTAACTACTACTCATTCAGACATTTCAACAAACACTTTAAAATACATACATCAACATACATGACATATGTTGATCACATAGGCATTAGGTCAAATCCTTTCGCTAGAGAGTTGCCCCAATCATAACACGTGTACACTCACGATGGATAGTCATGGAAAGTAGGAATCCAAGTTCCATATTCATTTGAACATTTTCACAAACACTTGGGCTACACATTTCAACATATATTGCATATAGTGGCCGTGGCGTGATTCAGGGCAAATCCTTTCGTCAAAGGGGTATCGCCAATACCTCAATCATATATCCATGACAATTAGTCATGGTGAGCACGAATGAGAATTCTATACTTATTCAGTCATTTTCACAAACACTTAGAAAACACTATTTCAACATACATAATGTATATTAGCAAAACATGTATTAGGGCGAGCCCTTTCGCCAAACAAGTATTTTATCCATATATAATATATTCATACAGCAAATAATCATGGCAAACACATTTCCAAAATTTTTACGTATACGGTACTTTCTACAAATACCTAGAGTATGTAAAATTCCATATTCTTCATCTTTAATCGAAACAGAAAACAGACAGCACTTTGTACATGTGCAATTGCATGCAGATCATGAATCTATCATTATCTGACATTGAAAGCGTTGAAAACTATAACCTATACACCTAAAGTCCGCACCTTTTGTCGTAGAATCGTAACGAAGTCGATAGGTTTGCTAAGCTTTCGTATTTGGCAGATTGGTAACCTATAGGATGCTTTAGGTTAGTTATTTCATAACCTACAACTATCAAAACCCCAAAACAGATTAGGGTTAGGATTTCTTAGCTAGAAACGGAGCTAGAATCGCCGGGAAAGTGATTAGAACGGAGTGGTGGAGCTCGTGGAGCGGCAGGGAAGCATGGCAGGGAGATTCTCCCACATCTCACACATTTTCTCTCTCTTTTCTCTGTTCTCTCTCCAGGGTTTCTCTCAAATTCGTATGGCTGCAATGAGAGAGGGTTTAAGGTCCTTATATAGCATAAAAACTCACCGAAATAGACTCCAAGTCAAAGTATACTTAGGTTATAACCAAAGTGGTCCTGTTTCAGCTCAACGGAGCACTTCTGGCGGGCCCCCTTGAGCCAAAGGTCAGACTTAAGCTCATTAACACTGGATCTAAGTACTATTAAGTTTTTGTTCCAGTAGGGTTCTCAGATCACGCGTGGCGGACCAGTTTCAGTTCAACGGTCAACGGATCTCGATCGGAGATTCCGAGTACATGGATATGTGTATGAAATTTCTCCTAATCCGAGGGTGTAATTTGGTCTGATTATGACGGTCTGGTTGCTTAAAACTGATCCGCAAGCGAGAGGTGTCAGATTACTTTTTAAGATATTTATTGGTAAAGAAAATCAAGTGTTTTCACACTCCTCGCTCCGGACTCAAGCGAATTACACTGGGACACTATCTGGATTTGATTTTCGAGATGGTTGTCAAGCCCAACAAGGCGGTCCTAATTCCTTAACTTCGTGTTAATCAGACTTCCGACGTGCGGTCCAGATCTGATACGGAGTTTCGAGATGCTCCCAAGAGCAACCGGGTAATGAGATTGATCCTAGATTTTAGGGTACCCTAGCGTCAATGTTCTACAAGTTTTAGGTCTTGCAGATCGTATTTAAAGTGATTGGTACTAATTTCACGGGTACTCTAGTTTCACACTGGCTAATTCTCGCCTAATTGCTAAAGGATTTAGTCCTGAGTAATTTCCGTCTGAGGTGGTACTTAGTCCTTTGTAGCAATGTTTAGTTTAAGTATTGTTCTTCATCAACTAAACTTTAAGATAGTGCCTAATGTGAAAGTACTTAGAAAAATTGAAAGAACAAGGTGGTGAAAGGTGGGATTTGTGAAGGAAATGGGTTCAAAAGCAGTTTTAGACTTTGGGATTCAATTCTGACAATTTAATAAGGTGTTAAGATCGACCCATTGCCTAAGGATGTCTAATCCCAGGTTGGCAAAAATCCGGGATGTTACACCGAATGTGCTGAAGTAGGCAACAACGGGAGGTATTTTAGGAGGGATAACTAGAACCCAAAAGAAACCCAGGGAACTTTATCGGGAACCACCCACAAAACCGATATTGCTTACTATATAGCAGCTCAACTCAAATCCATTCCCGCACAAATTTCCATTTGGGAACTCTTTTGCACGTCACGATCGCATTGAGAAATCTTTACGAAAACATTGAATGATGCACATATCTCTCCTGACGTACCCCTCAAAATGGTGGCAAGTATGATCGGACAACTCCTCGCACCACGAGCCATCACTTTCTCCGATGAGGAGTTGCTACCTGAAGGTCGCAAACATGGGTGCTCATTAAACATAGTTGTCCGCTATGAGAATTTCAAAGTTCGACTTGTACTCATATACAACGGATCAAGCCTAAATGTTTGTCCTTTAAGGACTGCCAAGCGTTTGGGGATAGAACCATCTTCTTTCAGGCCCAGCACCATGAGCCTTCGATAATTTCCGAAGGCAAGTCGAGGCGGAAGTCGACATTGAGATACAAATTGGACCTGACATGACACTTGTCACGTTCCAGGTCATTGACATCCCTGCCTCATTTAACCTTCTGTTAGGGCGACCATGGCTCCATGCTGTTGGAGCCATCCCATCTACCCTCCATCAAAGGGTTAAATTCCCATCGGGCAATCAAATTATCTCAGTACTGGCCGAGCCAGAAACCATCCTACTGGTGGTGGTTAATATCCCAGAAACTGACATCCAAGTGATTGACGTTCAGCACACCGAGGGTGACATATCGTATCACAGATTCGAGTTCGAAATTGTAAACTTAATCATCAATCGTCACCCTCTCGCTACTGAATATGTCATTCCCTCGGTTGAACGACTAATTTTGAACTACTGAACTGAATTCCTTGAGAAAGGTGTGGTAGTAAAGCCAGCACGTGCCAACGTACAAGGACAGGGACTAGGATATCAACTGACACCAGAAGATTGGGCAGCAAGGCTGAAAAAGGGTAAACCATTCAAGTACACACCTATCGAGTTCGTTAGGGCTGGGATAGTTTGTGAGGACACAATGATTTCCCTTGAAGACTGCATCCAACAACTCAAATTCACGGAACATTCCAGCCAAGAGTTCATCTGGCCACCAATAAGGTGGGACAAGATCCTAAGGGCATCAAAAGCACCTCCAACACCAAGGGCAGAACCCCCGGACCTATCACATGAAGCTAGGGGCATGGAAACAGGTTCACCCATGGAGAACCTGAAACCAAAGGTGACCCGTACAAAGCATACAGGCAGGAACTGGGAAACATCCATCCTTACTCATAGTCAATGGGACACATCCCCGCCATCAGCTCAGCAACACAAGGAGCAGAAGCAACCCATCCATTAGATCGATAAAGGGAAGTGGCCTTCTCTTGACTGGACAGACATCAGGATCCCACCACAAGGTGAACCCGAGGAGCCCGAAGAGCTCCAACTTCTGAGCGGAGAGATCGAATCAGACTCCGACTCTGACCTAGCCTAGAAAACATCATGGTCATTAGGACAGGTGACCCTCAGGAACAGACAGCAGAACAGCAAGATCAAAACGGGGAAAGAACCAAGATGGTTAGCCATCCCCCTGACGATCGAATCAGCTGGTAGGCCATCCATGGATGTCGGTTCCAAAAAAAAAAAGCCAATGTAAATAGTAGTTGGTACCCCGAGCCAGGACAGGATCAATCATGGTTCGCAATGCCATCCTGTTAGGGATCCCATGGTGACACAAAAAAATAAAAAAAAATTCAAAATACAAAAACATCACATATTCCAAAAAATACAAAAAAAAAAAATCAAATATTTCTCAAAATCACAAAACATCAGAAAATTTTCAAAATACAAAAACAATAGAAAAAATTTCAAAAATCACTGTGCCAAACACTTCACACGCAGCGTGCGAGTTTAAGGTCGACTCGTACGATTTCGATCTAAAGTTAGACTTCGAACTCATGGGTTTGGATGAAGCCGTGGATGAGGGAAATAATGATATAGCTCTCGAACTCGAGAACTCTCTCGAAAGGTTCAAAACAAAGGCCAACGTTATGCAGACGACTTCAAAATTGTGAACTTGGGATTAGCAGAAATCCCTAGAGAGGTGCGAATCGGAAGATCGCTGTCCCCGGAATACAAGCAGAGGATGATGGAATTTCTGAGACCGAGGTTGTCCAACTTTGTTTTCTCTTACGAGGACATGTCAGGGCTCGATGAAGACTTGGTGGTACACCATCTACTAACAAAGCTAGAATGAAGCCTGTCAAGCAAAAGCTATAAAGAATGAAGTCAGAATGGGCCCTGAAAATCTGTGATGAAGTCATCAAGCAATACAATGCGGGATTCCTTATAGTCTCCAACTACCTGGAATGGCTCGCAAATATTGTACCAGTTCCAAAAAAAGATGGCAAAGTCAAAATGTGTATCGACTTTAGAGACCTCAACAAAGCAAGTCCTAAAGACTATTTTCCTCTGCCTCATATCGATACACTGGTAGATAATACTGCAGGACACGAGATCTTCTCCTTCATGGATGGTTTCTCAAGCTACAATCAGATCAAGATGGCCATCGAAGAATGAGAGAAGGCTTCCTTCATCACATCATGGGAAACTTTCTGCTATTGGGTCATACCCTTTGGATTGAAGAATGTAGGAGTTACATATCAGCGAGCCATGACTGGCTTGTTCCATGACATGATAAACAAGGAAATGGAAGTCTACGTAGATGATATGATCGTCAAATCTTGCACGATCGAAGGACATTTCGAAACCTCAAGAAGCTCTTCGACAGGCTAGAAAAGTTCATGCTCCGCCTCAACCCGCAAAAATGTGTCTTTGGTGCAACCAAAGGCAAGCTGTTAGGCTTCATCATCAGTGAAGATGGTATTCGGGTAGACAAAACCAAGACTAAGACAATCATCGAAATGTCGCCGCCCAAGACTGAAAAGGAAATTTGGGGTTTCCTCAGAAGGATCCAGTATATCAGCTGATTCATCACACAACTCACTCCGGTGTGTGAGCCCATATTCAAACTTCTGCGGAAGAACTCGCTAAAGGAATGGAATGACGACTGTCAGGCGGCCTTCAATAAGATCAAAAAGTATCTGCTAAACCCCCCCAGTGCTCATGCCACCTACTCCATGTAGGCCACTACTGCTATACATTTTCGTCGCAGCAGAAGCAATCGAATGTGTCCTCAGCCAACACGACGACACAGGAAGAAAGGAGCTAGCGATCTATTATCTAAGCTGACAATTCACAAGCTATGAAGCCAGGTACTCCAGCATAGAGAAAACGTGTCTCACCCTGGTCTGGGCAACACAACATCTACGGCAGTACATGATCACTCATCCAATCCTTCTACTCGATCGCATGGACCCGTTGAAATACTTGTTCGAGAAACCACACTAACAGCAGGATTGCAAAATCGCAACTACTGCTTTCCGAGTTCAACATCACTTATGTCACTCAGAAGGCAATCAAGGGGCAAGCACTAGCTGACCACCTAGCAACACACTCTCTGCCTGACTACCAACCACTAAAGACCTTCTTCGCTGATGAGGATATCCTCCTGATTGAGGGAGAGCAAGACAGAAAGGCAGGAGAATGGACACTCTTCTTCGACGGGGCTGCAAATTCAAAAGGGAACGGAGTAGGCGTCATACTCTACTCTCCAGATGACATTCCAATTCTCATATCTGGGCGACTGGCATTCCAATGCACTAACAACATGGCTGAATATGAAGCATGTATCACCGGTCTAAGAGAAGCCATCATCCTCAACGTGAAAAGGTTACGAGTCTTCGGAGACTCGCAACTCATCATCAATCAAATAAATGCCAACTAGAAAACCAAGGATGAAAAGCTGATCCCGTATCAAGTCTACTTGGAGAATCTAACCGAGGAATTCGAAGAGATCATATTCTCCTATATGCCCTGAGTTAGGAACTAGTTCGCAGACGCTCTGGTTACCGTCGCCTCGATGTTAGAGATCCCAAAAGGAGTTGATGAATGGGAACTCACTGTCGAACTCCAAAAGGAACCCGCATTCTACCTACAGATTGATGAAGCTGAAACTCCCTTAAATGATCAGTCGTGGTACATAGACATCAAGGAATATTTCAAACATCAGAAGTACCCGAAAGAAGCAACACAAGCTGATCGTCGCACTATCCAACGGCTAGCAACACAACACCGAGGGCGTTCTCTACAAGCGATCCTTCAACCAAGTCCTTCTCCATTGTGTGGATGAGGAGGAAGCAACACAGATCATGTCAGAAATCCACGAAGGACTATGCGGCCCACACATGAATGGGCATATGATAGCAAATAAGATCTTACGACTCGGCTACTATTGGCTTACGATGGAGACAGATTGTTATAAACACGTTATGAAATGCTTCAAGTGTCAGGAGCACGCAAATCAGATCCATACGCCTGCTTCTGAACTATACAACCTGACAATACCATGTCCCTTCACCATATGGGGACTTGACATCATCGGCAAGATCAGCCCCAAAGCTTCAAACGGGCATGAATACATCCTAGTGGCGGTAGATTACTTCACCAAGTGGATAGAGGCGGCATCATACACCACCATCGCAGCATCTCATGTGGTCAAGTTTATGAAGAACAACATCATTAGCTGTTATGGGGTCCCTCAGGCCATTATCACAAACAACGGAACTTCGTTCGTCAATAAAAGGATGGGCGACTTCCTCGACAAGTTCAAGATTCAACGTCATCGGTCAAGCCCTTACCGTCCTCAAATGAATGGAGAGGTCGAAGCCACAAATAAGACCATCATCCGCATACTGGAGAAAATGGTGAAGACATATCGCCTGGTTAGAGATGCTTCCTTATACACTCTGGGCCTATCGAAAATCTGTACAGTCTGCTACAGGCACAACTCCATACGAGCTCACATATAGAATGGGAGCAGTACTACCAGTCGAAATTAAAATCCCATCACTCCGGATACTGCTGGAAAGCGAAGTCAAGGAGGGCGAGTGGCAACAAGCAAGATACGATCAACTGCACCTGGTAGACGAAAAACGCATGCGTGCGCTAAACCACTCCCAATGCTACCAAAGAACGATTGCACGAGCCTACAATAAGAGGGTTCGGAAGAGAAGCTTCAAAGTCGGTGACATCTTCATGAAGCATATCTTACCACCGCACTTACCAGATCCCAGAGGAAAGTTCAAACCCTCGTGAGACGGACCACTGATCATTCGGGAAGTACTCTCAGGAGGAGCTCTTCAGCTCACCAATCTGAGAGGAGAAGATCTTCCCGAGCCCATTAACGTCGATAATATGAAAATCTATCACGGGTAACCACACCTAACCTTGTCAATGATTACAATTGCAAAGCTGCACCCATTATATATATATATATATATATATATATATATATATATATATATATATATATATATCCGCCACCTCTCCTATCAAAAATACCCGTCATCTCTCCCACAAAAAAAAAAAAGAGAAAACAAAAGCAAAAACAAAGAAAAGGGGGGGAAGAAAAAAAAAGTAACAAAAAAAAGGAGAAGGAAAAGACAGGAAATCTCAAAAAAAAAGAAGTAAAAGAAAGAAAAAAGAAAAAAGGAGGAAAATAAGTCCATCCCACATCCCCAAATAATCCAACCCAAAAAGCAGCTTACGATTGTACTCAAAGACAAGGATAGAAAGGTAACCAGTTAGCCGGCTATAAAAGAAATCTCTCCATTGCTCCCAATACTCCAAAAAAAGAGGCATGTCTAAGCAAAAGGGGCGAGGTGAAAACCTAAAAGGGCGCTTTGAGTAAAAACAACAGACATGTAGTGGACTTGGTGAAAACCTGAAAAGGCACCAAGGGTAAAAACAACACAGCTGCCAAGGGGCAGGCAAGAGTAAAAACTCGGGACATGGTGAAAATTTGAAATGATGCCATGAGCAAAATTGACGAGAAAGCCGGTCGTGGTGAAAATCTGAAAAAGCGTACAGAAGAAAAGAATGGCTAGAAAAGAAAACAAAAATAAAAGTGCAGGTACAGAAGTGGCCAAGGCAAGAAGTACAATAAAAAGATGCAAGGAAAAGACCAACCTCAGATTAGTGCTCTATCAAACTCTGCTCAAATCCAACAGGACGCGATCCTAGGCACCCTCTCAGGGAACCAAGATCTCAAGTACACAATCTAGACTACTGCACATGATGTGGGCTGAGCCCAATATTCTGATCTCAATCATACAAAGCATAAATCCAAACACAAGCAAACACTGACAAATTTGGCACAAACAAGATATTCATTCCTTTAAAGACTTTTTACAAAGTACATTACTTTCCTTTTAAAAAAAAAAATCATGCATACAGGACAAGCAACCGATCAAAACCAGGGACCCCAGGTAAGCCCCTATCCCTCGTACATCGATACTCACTGCCTAAGCCTCTCTATCTCCATGCGCAGGTAGAAGGCCTCATCCCTGTCTAGGCGATGCGCCGTGAACATTCTCTCATCGTACCGTCGCCCCACTGCTAATCAACGAGCCATATCCTCACATGTATGACGAAGGACAGCAATCTCGGAGATCAGTTGACCATGCGTGGCAAGTAAAAAGGACAGATCAATGAAAGGCCGCTCCTCGAAGGCCTCGAATGAATCCTCAACACATGAAGAGGATGAAGCAGTATCACCAACCATATCCTGATCATTGGCCTTGTCTGCCAAATGCCAGCCAGGAACCTGACGATAAAGTGAGTGCTCAGCCACCCATCGCTGGTATGGTACTGTAGCCAAGGGAGGAGCCCAAGACTCAAGATTCAAAGCTGTCGCATCTAAGGAGCCTTGCCAGGAAATCCAGACTCGTCGATACAGGACGATCAGATCAGAAGGAAGAGGAGCATGTCCAAATCCAGAAAAGGCAAAATCTGGGATATCCTGCTAAAAGCCAAACTGTCGAAGGAAACGAACGTGATGATAAGAGCAATATCCTCGAAAGCCTAACAACAACAAAGGAGTACGAGTGACGCTACAAATCAAGGGCATCCGACAAAGCCACAGAGCCTCCCAACTAATCTCCCATCCTCGAAGCTAGGAGAGCATGCGATGGTTAAGTGACTCAGTAGCCTCGGCACCAAGGGGAAGGCCATCAATCAACAGAGAGAGCACATCGTCACGGCGGGAATCGGGCCACATAAGTGGAGGGGCCATATAAAGATGCTCCCACAGCCACACCTAAAAAAGGTACAAGTCAAGCTCAAGTTGCAAGTAGAAAATAAACTAAAGGAAATGACTAGAGTAAAGAGTACCTGAAGGAATGAACAACAGCCCCGGAGGATGCGGGTGTGTCCCAGCGAGCACTCGGTCAAACCCAAGAAGAGCTCCACTAGCACCACAGAAGTGATGCTCCTACGGAACAAAACACGGCAGAATACATCCAGTAAAACCACCAACGATGACTTCCACCAACCCGAGAAAAGTAGCTCAGCCAAGACACAAATATCAATGCATTCAAACACTGAAGCTGACGATCTGATCCGGGACCTTCTCAGGAAGTAGAACAACGATCATACAAGAGCTCAAGAAAAAGCTCACCAGCCCTGCCCTCTACAGTAGGAAGAGCAGCGAGAAATCCAAACCAGGAGATCAGATCGGTGGGACGAACAGACTCAGACGAGGGAACATAGGGCTCTCGAGTGAGAGGGAGACCAGATAAGCGCACAAACTCCTCCAAAGATGGGCCCAGCTCCAGTTCATTAAAGGAAAATAAGTTCAATGCTTGAACCCAATCGTACAAAGTTGCACTCAACAGTCGCCAGTCTAGGCAAACTCGATGAAAGTGAAGAACCTCCTGAAAGCCCAAGGAGCCCAATTCAAAGATCTCAAACTCAGTCAAGCTCTCGATCCAGATATGCAATCGCTCAGAACAGGTGTCGCGTGGCTGGAAACGACAAGTCCGGATAGGCACACCCTCTATAATTTGGAACCCAAGATTCACTGACGAATCATCAAAGATGGGCATCCCCTCGTCCAGTAGGTCTATCTCGTGATGGCGGAAGAAGCCAGACTCACCCATTGCATCCCGTAGAGTGTCCCAAAAGATGGGATAGGCAGCCCCGAACCGCCAACGATCGCCACATTAGAAGCAGTCTGGAAAACAGATCCCCCAGGAGCCGCAACACCTAAAGTATCCCAGTAGCTGAGGGTACCTGTACCCTGATCTCCGACAACAGCTGACTGTCCCATCACTGCCCCGAAATCCGCACCAAAAATCTAACCAAGGCCATCTGCGAGTACATCATCCGCCAGATCCAAATCGCTCGAACTGCCTAAGTGGGGCCCGCCACCTATCTGGACCCGATCCATCCCATCCACACCATCCACTCCTGTTAACATATCATCCCTAACACCCAAAAGCAGCCCACCAAAATCCGGACCATCCACCATCCCTCCAACACCATCTCCATCATCCAATGGCCCACCAAACATGGAACCATCAAGACCATCAAGTCTATCCAACCCATCAAACCTACCAAACCCATCCATCCCATCCAACCCAACCTCATATCCTCTATTAATGGTGATAGGAACCATGTCATAAATGACATTAATCTCCCCAAAAGAGCCCATTACACCATTGTCCACCTCCATCAATCCACCCATAAATAAGCTCTCACCCTCATAAATAGAGGATAATGCACCACCAACCCCTCCAACATTCATGGGCCCACCAATCTCCTCATCATGGTCAGCCATAATAGCCCCAAAAAAGAAAAGAAAAAGACTAAAGAAAGAAGAGGGCAAGAAAGAGAAGACAAAGGAGAAAGGGACAAAAGGGGATGATCAAACGGCCTAAGCAGAAGGAATAAACAGAAAGGGACAGGGAGAAATGAAAAGAGAAGTGGAGGACTTGCTGGAAGAAAAAATGGACGGAGGCAGTAATCAGATTACTACTAACGGTACTCGGAGTACCGTTGTAGGTACTAACACCACTGCATCACTGCGGCACCTGACAAAACAGGAAGAACGGGCAAAAGTCAACGGGCGGCAATCCGACTACCGTCGGCGGTAGTTCGACTACCGCCCGGGTCCACTTTCGGCCGAAATCAGGTCAGGGTTCACTTCAGAAGGGCCAGGACCATGGAACGTACATCCAAGTGCTCATATGAGATTTACAAAAATGATCAAGAAATAATCCAACAAAGCAACATAAAGCAGCATTAATTTCATATAAACAGAGGATTACACAGCTGGTGATACATGATACAATGGAACTAATCATCGTCAGGGAGGTAAGCGTCTGTATCCTTGCAACGAAAGTGAGGCCCCAAAATTCCCCCTTTAGCAAAACGCGCACCGTCACCTGGAGCGTAGCCAGGCTGCAAAATCGGGCCGATGTTGTACTGCTCGCACCAGGAACTGTACTCCCTCGCTGGATCCACGAAGGCACTAGCATCAAAACTCTCCAAAGTAGCAGCCAACTCCCGTTCGGGCACTGATCTCCAATCGGAAGGACCAGACGGTAGACTAAGTGGAACCAATGGGCTACCAGTCAACTGCCAGAAGAGCCTCTCTCCGAGATACCACTTCGTTACACGAGGATCCTCAAGAATGCGACGTCGTCGTGAGGCCTGAAAATCCTCCTGAGCTTCAGGAGTGAGTGCCGCATTCGACCGAAGGTATGGCCTGGTCCGCAACTATAGAAAGAAGAAAAGTCAAAGGCGGAAAGACAAGAAGAAAGCAACACGTGGGCAACAAAGGGAAAATCACTCACATCATCAGGGACAAGGGCATCGATGTTCGACCTCCAGGAGAGATCAGAAAACATGCGTGTACGGCTGCGGTTATTCTTGTACCAGAGCATCATGCGAAGAAATAGAGGCGAATGATCTATTAAAGTGGGCGCTAGATGGGGAAAATGATAGAAAAATCAGACCTGCGTAAGAACACTATCAGAAAAAGCGCACCAGACCATCCCCAGGGAGAGTACTACAGAAGGGACATCAAGAAACTACCTCGATGACTGGATAAAAACCAGTCAAAGACTGGCTGATGCGACGGGTAGCTTTGTCCAGCCCTTCATACAAATGGTCAAGGAGGGCCACATTCCAATTATACAGCATGAGAAAGGTGATATCAGCCACAAGCGATAACAGACGGGAACTCACTAGCTCATTCCCATGGCAAAAGATCATCTCTCCCATGGTGTACAAAATCAGAGCATGGGCTTTCACCCCAGCCACGGCCTCAATCTCAGGGACACGCCTGGCAAAGTTCAAGGACAGCCAAAGCAGCCTGAATCGATGACTGGAGAAATCTATGGCATCCAGCATCATCCCTAGCAGCTCCATCCAGTCATCATCAGAAGGCACCGGAAGATCCTCCGTCATATCGAAGACCCAGCTGCATATATATATATATATATATATATATATATATATATATATATATATATCATAAGGAGTGATGCCCCACTCCCCAAAGGGCAACTGGAAAGTATGGGTCTCAGGGTGCCACCGTTCGGTCAAGGCAGATAAAAGGGACATGTTCGTCTTGCTCAGACGAACTCAAAATAGGTTGGCGAACAGAGTACATTCCAACACCTCAAAGAACAAATGTTGTGGATCATGAAACCAATCAGGCCATTGTGTCCTGACCTTGCGCCCCCTCAAGATAGCAGGTGCGTCACCTTCCCGAGCCACGTCAGAAAGGTGGTGACCCTCTCGAGGTACATAACCAGGTTCGGTTGACTGGCGAGAGGGACCGGCCTCATTCCTGCCACGACGAGGCATGCTGCACAAACGAGGTTCACAGGTACATATCCTTTTCAGCAAGCTTCAGTACAAGTCAGCGGCCTAGGTCCATTTTTAAAAAGCCCATAAGGCCCAATCCCATTTCAAGGTCCATTTCCAAAAGGCCCATTCCAAGGTCCATTTCAAAAAGCCCTTGTAAGGACCACTTTCCAAAAAAGCCCATAAGGCCCAAGTCCATTTCAAGGTCCATTTTCAAAAGGTCCATTCCAAGGCCCATTTCAAAAAGCCCATATCAAGGCCCACTTTCCAAAAAAGCCCATAAGGCCCAAGCCTATTTCAAGGTCCATTTTCAAAAGGTCCATTCCAAGGCCCATTTCGAAAAAGCCCTCTTTCCAAAAAAGCCCATAAGGTCCAAACCCATGCCAAGGCCCATTTTAAGAAGCCCATGTCAAGGCCCACTTTTCAAAGGAAGCCCATAAGGCCCGTTTTCTAAAGCCTACAAGATCCATTTTCAAAAGGCCCATTTCAAAAAGCCATTTTCAAGGCCCATCTTCAAAGCCCACCCGCATGACCATAACTCAGGCCCACCTCCACACATCCATCTCTCAGAGCACATATTCAAATATACGTAGATGGTCACATCAAAGATCATGATGTGGGGCCCACTTGAAAGATCACATCCATCCATCGTCCACAAAAATGACCAATCATTGAAACCTACACCATCAAAGCACTCAAGTGGACCCCAAATCACCCATCCAATGATCCAGATCATTCAAAAAAAAATAACAAAAATAAATAAATGAGAAGGGCAAAACAAAAAGATTTTTCTAAATAAAAGGTGGGGCTCCTTTCTTATCACACCCCACTCTAACAAAACAAAAATGATAATGACAAAAACAAAATATGATGAAAAATCCAGCCAACTCTTTGGCCCAAAACAATAATCCAACATGATCCGACGGCTGAGATCTAATGAAGACAGTCCAACGATCCTAATCACGGCCCTCCCAAGGTTCAAGTGAAGATACAAATCCATCAATATTTTCCCAAAAAAGAAAAAAGAAAAAACGTGATCCAGTAAAATTCAAATAGAACTCCTCAAATAAGATGATCAAGTCACTTGAAGATGGGAGAAGGAAAGAGAATATAAACAAAAAAATCAAAAAAAAAAAAAAAATCCAAATAGCTTCCAAGGACCACAATGGAGTCCCTGGACGTCCTAAAAACTGATTTCAAATAGAGGGAGAGGAGCCACCGTCTGAACCAATGCACACAACGGACCAAAGAGCAAAACGACGGACCGGCAGTAATCAGACTGCCTCCTCCAACCAAAAGTTGCATGAGACAGCATGTTGTCCCTCATGGTGAGTTGGATCGACTGGTCTCTCCTTCGGACCACTGGATAAAAACAAAAAAAAAGCAAAAAATCAAAGATCCCTTCCCAAAATATCGTGAGAAATTCAAAATCTCACGATAAATTGAGAATCTCAATAAAGCATGCCTTAAAAATTGCCCAATAATAATAATAATAATAATAATAATAATAATAATAATAATACATATGAAATCCCCAGGGAGTATAGCCCCAAAGAAGATAATCTTTAAAAAAATTAATAATAATAAATACAAAAGCCCCATTAATTTAATGGAGGCCATCTGACACAATAAAAACTGGATGACGACGCCCTCCCGCGAGATCAGACGAATCTTTCAAAAAATTCAAAAATATTTCAAACCGTTAGCCCCGCCAGCTCATCAGTGGAGGCAACGCGACTGTTTACTTAACTTACACAATAAAAATCGGGCGATCTCAACCATCCCTGAGATCGGACGAATCTTTCTAAAATCTAAAAAATATTTCAAACCATTAGCCCCATTAATTTATTAGTGGAAGCCATCTGACTTTTTAAAAAAATATTTTCAAATAAAATCTCCAAGGAGTCTAGTTCCAAAGAGATTAGATTTCAAACAAAAAAGTTTTCAAAAATGCACGCGGCGCGCAGTACACTAAGGAATCTTCTATATTCTCCAGTTGTGGTCAGTGCAAACAGCTAAATAAGATTAGGTCTCCCCTGGTTTCCACGGAGGATAATCGAATCCATACATGATACATGTACGATTGGCCCAATCTCTATATCTGGACAGCCGTAAGAATGATGGTAGAAATGAGCGGATTCATCTCTATTAAGAATAATCAAACTCAAAGTGACAACAATCCATTGTAACCAAAGTATCAGAATCAGCAGACTACATGGTGAAAGATTACTTGCACATACCTAGTCTGGGATGTTCGAAAATTTTTCTCGAGTCCAAGTCGGCGTAGTGAGTTCCCTGCAAGGCCGCACCAATGCACAGGGCAGCTAACCACTTTGACGATCAAATGGATGGAATACTCTTAGGGTGATTACGTAGCAAAGGAACGACAGACCTAACAGTATGAAAATCCTTGTAAAGGCATGACAAATGCGCAGAGGCCCTTACTTTTTAGACTTACCCTCCAATGTTATTAACAATTCAATGTGAAAAGCTTGTGATTAGTGACCCGTAAAGCCGCGACGAATGCGCAAGGGACAATCATAACATTTTCCTAAACTCTCGTGATATGTGCAAGTCATCTTTTTTCCAAATAGTCTACTGACAATGATACAATTGCAGGCAACAGATTCGAATCACTATCCTTTCGGACCAGAAGGGTGGGGCGTCCACTCACTTTGTCCTTCGGTTGCTCACAACCTCAGCCAAAGAGGGGCATCTGGAGACACCCCACCTAAGCTAACATCTCGAGAAGGCTAAGATAATCCGAAAATCATGATCATATCTAAAACCAAACCCCAGTCCTAGCTTAAACCTAAAATCCTGACCCAAAATCCCAAAACTAAAAATCTTAATCCAAACTGTTCAACACACCGACAGCCCCTGCCTATACCCTATACCTTGACCTGAGCCCCTTACCCGAACCTAAAACCCTAATCCGAACCTTAACCCGAAACCCCAATCCAAACGGTACCTGAACCCGAAAACCTAATCTAAACCATTATAACCTCCCAAACCCAACCCAAAGTCCCAAATCTAGGACCTATTCAAGCTAAGTCAATCTAGAAATATACCCGGACAAGCCAAAAACCCCAAAAGGGGACCATCGGACGAATTAACTCATCAAGCAAAGCCCACAAGCTCGGGCTCAACCCGAGCGCGTCTCGAGCAGTAGTTAGACTACCGCCGGTGATAGTTTGACTACCGCCGGTGGTACTCCAATTACCACCGCTCGCGACCCATGTGTGGACAGTTGTCCCAGCATCCGAAAGTCAACTTTCTCTTGAATTTACCGCTTTCATCTTCACTATTTACAGTTTTACCAACCTCAAGAGCCAATGGGAGTGCGCCACGTGGCGCTCCTCTCTCCCTAACCAATCACAAGCCTCCATTTCATCATTTTAACCCTTACCTACCCCCTATTTACCATAAAGCCATTGGAGAATGCTATAAATAGCCCTCTCCTCTCCTCATTTCAAGACACCCAACAACAACTTCCACTTTCCAAGTGAGAGAGAAAGAGGGAGGGAAGAAGAGAGTGAGAGGGAGAGGGAGAGTGAGAGTGAGAGGGAGAGTGAGAGAGAGAGAGCTCAAGCTCCCAAGATTAGATTTTTTTTTCTAGCCATCTCTTAGCCTCCTAATCTCCTCAACCCTAAATTTAACTCGGATTGGTCATGGCGTAACTCATTTCTTAGCCAATTGAAGTCCTAGCTAAAGATCCATTCACCCACATCCAAGCATTCATCATGACATTTATTCCCTTCTCAACCCCCCGCTTTTCTAGATCTCTAGTGAACATATGCTTGTGACTTGCCATACCCCGGATCCTATCACATCAGAAATTCCTAGTGATCTAGTCCAATCTTCTTACTTTTTACATAAGCATCATCACATTTGCCTTCTAAACATACCATTGGACGTATGCTCTGTGGCTTACCAAAATCTCGGATCTTGCCACATTAGAAATCCATGTGTGTGCCTAGTCCTATCTTAATCATATCATCCATCCTGAAAAGGCCAAGCTATATGTCCTAGAGGGGGGGTGAATAGGACTATGCCAAATTAAAATAAAATCAGCGGAAATAAAATAAACCAATAGCCTTACAACATGAATCAATTCACAAAGCTAAATTTAAATCACCTTGATAAATAGATATCGAGAGATTGATGCAAATTCAGTTCTAAGGACAACCTTACACCATAATCAACAAGGGCTTATGGTAGGACAACCTTATTTCTAGAACCTCTTTTGGATCAAGGACTCAATATTAATATAAGTAAATGAAATATCAAGGAATTGAATTTAAATGCAGAAGTAAGATCTAAATTATTACAACAATCCCCACACTTGCTTGAAATGTAAATAGTTACAACATTCACATCCACTTGTACATTCCACACAATCGAATGATAAAAGATATGACAATTAAGCAAGTATTCAAACCACAAGTCAAAGAGTTATAGTGGTTCGCTTGTGTGTACACCAACTGTTTTCCAACAGCCACACAAAAAGCTACTCCACTCCTAATATCCTCACACAGGGGATATTAGCGTTCACTAACAAATAGGTTTTCACAGGTTCACCAAAAACCTTTACAATTGTGTCTTTTTCACTTGGGCTTACACAATTCAAAAACCCCTCTTTTCTGAGTTTTCTGGTTTTCCTCAGACAACCAATACAATGAGATTTTTCTGGCTTAACCTCAAACAAAACCAAAAGTAAATGAATTTTACAGAATTGTAAAATCCCTGGATTTCTCCTTTTTCGTAGCAGCCCGGTAGAACCAATCGGAGTAGATGATTTGAATGTCAAAGTTCAATTTCCAATACTCACATTCATAAGGTTCTAAGTTCTAATTGATTTTAGATTTAACTCGTTGGGCGTAGCTAAATTTGATTTTGATTCCAAGAAGAAGGAATAAGATAATTCCTCTTTTCAAATAAGATTGGAATATAGAAACAAAATCAAATTAAATAAGCTAGCAAAAAGGAATATTAAATAAGCACAATCTAGCTTAAAATAAACACAACTTATCTCAGAGTGATCACTTGAAAATTCTTGAATCGTATGAAGTTTAAGTTATCAAAACTCTGAATTTCGTGTTCAATTTATAGAAGCAGAAATCGCTCCTACGACTGGTCTTAGAAACCTACGACTGGTCGTAGCTCTAACAGATTTTTGAAAAAATAAGCGCGATCTTTAAAAGCCGTTCTACGACTGGTCGTGAGTACCCTACGACTGGTCGTGGGTCACCTACGACTGGTCGTAGATCCTACGACTGGTCGTAGGACCAGTGATATCGTTGCTGGACTTTAAGTCGTAGCTCCACGACTGGTCGTGGATGAGTCGAAGCCACACCTACGACCGGTCGAAGGACCTCCAGGACTGGTCGTGGGCGTACCAAAAATTCTGAAAAATCTTCAACTACTTAGGACTGGTCGTGGAATTTCTTGGACTAGTCGAACCAATGCTAGGACTGGTCGAACAAGAGCTAGGACTGGTCGTAGAATAGACCAACCTTATGTAATTTAAATATTTGATTAATGTATCCAAAGTGACCTACTTAAAGGGTCAACCTAAGGTCATTCAAACCTGAACCATGTCGTATGGACATTGAACTTCAACCATTCAACGAATGTAGATAATTTGAATCATATCAGGCTTGAGATCTTGAACCATATCATGCTTGAGATCTTGAACCATATCATGCTTGAGATCTTCATCAACATAGAACTACTTCATGCGTTGTTTCTTTAGATTTGAACTTCAACATTGTAGCTTCTTGAGGCTTCAACATGTAGCTTCTTGAGGCTTCAACATGTAGCTTCTTGAGGTGTCTTGAATTCCAATAAATGATCATACAAGTACAGAACACAGATAGATGTTTTGGCACACAAAATTTGACAACCAAAGGAGCATGAGATCATAACACTTACAATCTCCCCCTTTGTCAAATTTGTGACAAAACACCCAAAATATAATACTTCAATTTGAAACAAAGTACTCACTACATATTCACAACAAGTTCAACAATAGAGAAGCATGCACAGATATATATGATAAGAAATAACTAGCATCATTCTCCCATAACTACCCCTAAGAAGCTTAACTCCCCCTGAGTAATAGGTACCCCTGAGAAGCTTAACTCCCCCTGAGTAATAGATAATAGGAGCACATCTCCCAAAACTTCTCCCCCTTTTTGTCACAAAATGACAAAGGAAGAAGGGCAGCAATAATAATGAATATAGCAGTTAGTATATAGATTCAAGAGAGCTTTAGTGCATAATTCAAAAAGTCAGTGAGTATGTAAAGTTAAAAACAAATATTACAGACTTAGTAAAACATTCAGTCAGAACCAGAGGATGGAGCAGGATTAGAAGGATCAATTTTGTGTAAACCCTTAGCAATCCGCCTCATATATTTGCGAAGATAAGAGAATTGCGTGTCTTGTGAAACACGAATTTGAGCCACTTGCTCTTGAAGGGAATTCAATCTCTCATCAAAATCAGAGGGCTGAAAATCAGGATCATCAGCCGAGTCTGACTCAAGTTCTTCAAATAAATCATCCATATTCACGTCTTCAGTAGGATCACCAGCTTGACCAGCATCTCTTGCTTCAGCACCACCGCCACCAGCATCCACTTGGCCATCAGCCAATTCTAAAGTCATCTTGTTAAGATTTGAATTATTAAAAGGGAGATGATGGATGGGTTTTTCTCTAGTAGGCATAGCAACAAGCATATGATTTGCCAGCATAGTCAACAAATAACCAAAGGGTATATCACTATGTCCAGGATGTTGACGAGACAGAATAATGGAATGACAAATTAAGGAAGGTAAACATATTTTTGCACCAGAGATGACAGAATGCAAAACACGAACCATAAAAGCAGTGAGTTCGGTTTTATTGCCAGCACGAGGATAAAGATTAGAGATGAAAATCCTATGTAGTACTCTGTGTCTGGGTAACAAAAATCTTGAGGGAAGTGCATGACCTTTATGAGTCCAATGAACATCCAAATTACATAAATCTCTAGTAAGCATTCTACGTTCAGATTCAGAGAGACTGTCATGTAAAATATTAATTGGAATGCTCTCATCATTGACAGGTATTTCCATAATATCAGCAATCAAATGTCGATCCACTACAAACAATCCTTCTTGAGTATCAACTTTAAAAATTAAATTCTCAAGAGAAAAATCACAGATACATGCAAACATGGATTGGGCAATGGACTGGTATGCAGGTCCACCCCAATGCAAGATGTTATCCCATCCCACAGATTCCAACAGAGGAGGGATACCAAATGAAGCAATGTGATTAACATTCACAGGACGCTCAACAATAATATTTCGCATACGCAAATCCCGAACATTTGGAGGATCATTTTCGGGAGACCGAAGATGACGTTGTACAATAGAAGTTGATCTAGAAGAAGAGGGACCTCTAGTAGTTTTCTTTTTACCTCTAGCATCCATTTTTAATGGAGGATTTCAATGAAACAACAAGATGCAAGATAGAAGAGATGAGGTTTTAATAGATCAGATTTTTCAAGATAAAACCCCAATCTTGCAATGAACGACCCAATAGATTCAACAAGAAAGTGATTTGAAACACTAATATCAAGAATCTATAATAAAAATGCAAAGGAACCACTAACCTTGAAGAACTAAGAAGGTGGGTTCGACCGGTCGTAGCTAGAGCCGTTGGTGGGAAAAAAGAAATGAGGAAGAAGAGTCAAAATCCCCAAAATAAAGTGAAATCCCGAGTTTCACGACCGGTCGTGTAAGTGTTCGACCGGTCGTAGCACGACCGGTCGTGTACACTCACGACTGGTCGAGTACGACTCAAAATTTGCAAAATTTTCAAATAATTTTTAAATTTAAGCAAATAACTCATCAAACTTATGTACATTATGATACACCAAATCATGCAAATTCAATTTAAATTGCACATACCGAGATCAAACTTTAATTTATTAAACCTGCTTTTGTCGAGCGGTTTAGTGAAAATGTCCGCAAGTTGAGTCTCGGTTGGAATGTAATCCAAACATATTACCTTTTCTTCCACTAATTCACGAATGTAATGAAATCTAATATCAATATGCTTAGTACGTGAATGCTGAACTGGATTTTTAGAGATATTTATTGCACTGGAATTATCGCAAAATAAAATCATAGAATCCTGAGTAATTCCATAATCGCTTAACATTCGTTTCATCCAAACAAGTTGAGTACATGCATTTCCAGCAGCAATGTATTCAGCCTCAGCAGTTGATAGCGATATAGAACTTTGCTTCTTACTAAACCAAGAAACAAGACAATTTCCAATGTAGAAACAACCACCACTGGTTGATTTCCTATCATCAATGTTTCCAGCCCAGTCAGCATCTGCATACCCGGCTAATTGAACATTAGTCTCATGTGGATACCAGAGACCTAGTTTAGTAGAACTTGCGACATATCGCATAATCCGCTTAACAGCAGTTAAGTGAGATTCTTTAGGATTTGATTGATAACGAGCACAAATACCAACACTCAAGGCGATATCTGGTCTACTAGCAGTCAGATAAAGTAAACTACCAATCAAACTACGATACAATTTAGGATCCACATCATTACCTGCAGAGTCTTTAGAGAGTCTCAAAGTTGTACTCATAGGAGTATCAAAAATTTTACCTTTCTCAAATCCAAATTTCTTGATTAAGCACTGAGCATATTTGGTTTGAGAGATAAAAATTCCATCAGGTTGTTGTTTTACTTGCAATCCTAGGAAATAGTTTAATTCACCAACCATGCTCATTTCGAATTTAGACTTCATCAAATCTGCAAACTCAACAGTCATATTAGTACAGGTTGATCCATAAATAATATCGTCAACATATATTTGAACCATTAGAATATCATCGTTATACTTCTTAACAAAGAGTGTCTTATCAACACATCCCATCTGAAAATTATGACTTAGTAAACACTTAGTCAGTTTTTCGTACCATGCTCTGGGAGCTTGTTTCAGACCATAGAGAGCCTTCTTAAGATGATACACATGATCAGTAAATTTAGGATCTTCAAACCCTGTTGGTTGTTCAACATATACCTCTTCATGTAAATCACCATTCAGAAAGGCACTCTTTACATCCATTTGATAAATTTTAATCTTTCTAAAACATGCAATGGAGATAAAAAGTCTGATTGATTCAAGACGAGCTACAGGGGCAAATGTCTCATTATAATCAATACCTTCAATTTGCGTATATCCCTGTACAACTAGTCTAGCTTTATTTCGAATAATATTTCCAAGTTCATCAGATTTGTTTTTGAAAATCCATTTTGTTCCAATAATATGTTTATCTTTAGGTCTAGGAACAAGATACCAAACATCATTTCTGACAAACTGATTAAGTTCTTCTTGCATCGCATGAATCCAGTTTTCATCCGAAAGTGCTTCTTTTACGTTAACCGGTTCAATCTGGGATGTAAAGCATACATAGTTACATATGTCCTCTAATTGTCTACGAGTGCGCACACCAGTGAGAGGGTTTCCAAGTATTAGAGAAGTTAGATGATCTTTAACAGTCCTTAATTCAGAATTAGGTTCACTTGATGAAGTTTCTTGTTTTTCAAGTATAAGCACTTCATCATTATCCGAACTAGGAATGGGTGTATTCAAAAGATCGTCAATCACAACATTTATTGACTCTTGAATCACACCGGTCCTATTGTTCAGAACACGATATGCACGACTGTTTAACGAATATCCTAAAAAGATCCCTTCATCACTTTTAGTGTCAAATTTTCCCAAATTTTCACGGTCACGCAAAATATAACACTTACTGCCAAAAACTCGAAAGTATTTGACAGAAGGCTTTTTCTCAAACCACATTTCATAAGCCATTTTATTATTAGTTTTACAGATATAAACACGGTTAATAATGTAGCAGGCTGTATTCACTGCTTCAGCCCAGAGATTCCTAGGGAGCTTCATGCTATTTAACATAACATTTCCCATTTCTTGAAGCACTCTATTCTTTCTCTCTACAATTCCATTTTGTTGAGGAGTTTTAGGTGCAGAGAATTCATGCGATATTCCCTGATCGCTACAGAATTTCTCAAAACCGCTATTTTCGAATTCGGATCCATGATCACTACGGATCTTGTTAATTTGAGAACTTTTTTCAGTTTGAATCCGTTTTATAATTTTTTCACTTCATCAAGGGTTTCTGATTTGTCTCTCAAGAATGAAACCCAAGTGAATCTTGTATAATCATCTACAATAACTAAGATGTATTTTTTGCCACCTCGACTTTCCGTTCTTGTTGGTCCTATAAGATCCATGTGGAGAATCTCGAGTGGTCTTGTGGTGGTATTGGAGTTCACCTTTTTGTGAGAGCTCCTAGTTTGTTTACCATACTGGCATTCACCACAAATCTTGTCTACTTTTTGCATCTTAGGTAGACCTCTAATTAGTTCACCTTTGCTCAATCTGTATAAATTTCGATAGTGTACATGTCCGAGGCGTTTATGCCATAATTCTGTCTCATTGGTATGGACCATGTAACACTTTTGTTTAGATGAGCTACTTTCACTTACTATATAGCAGTTTTCAGAAGTTCTGCGACCAGTTAATATTACAGAACCCTTTTCATTTATAATTTCACAACCTTGATTAGAAAATTTAACGTTATGGTTGTTATCGCATATTTGAGATATGCTCAACAGGTTGTGTTTTAAACCCTCAACATATAAAACATTTTTAAATAAGGGAAGGTTATAGAGTTGGACCGTACCTTTGCCAATTATCTTGTAGTTGCTACCATCACCAAATGTGACTGACCCATCAGTCATATCTTTAAGATCGGTGAATAGTGCTTTGTCGCCTGTCATATGTCTGGAGCATCCACTGTCTAGGTACCATTTCGAATGGCTTGTAGCTTTGAAAGCAGTGTGAGCAACCAAACAGGCAACCTTAGGAACCCATTTCAGTACTGTTTTGGGTTTAGGAGAATAATTGGTCTTCTTTTGTTTATAGTTGTAAGAGTGACCTACTGAGTTAGATTTTAATAGCTCCTTAAGTAAATCAATAATTTTTTCAGCTAGTGGGTTTCGAATCTGATTTTTAAGATAGCTGTTTTTGGGTTTAGGAAAAGTTTTTGTATTTTTAGAAAAAACTTGACTAGTACCTTTTCCTTTTGAGTTAGAAGTCTCTCCTTTCACAAAATTGGAAGGAGTATTCTTCTGTTTAAGAGATCTGCTTTTATCATAGCCCAACCCGGATCAATCACCACATTTTCTTGATCCGGATAATAATTTTTCTAATTTCGGATCACCTTGGGCATATCTCCATGTGTCCTTCAAACTCAGAAGAGAAGATACTTCATTTTTAAGTTTCTCATTTTCAGATTTCAAATTTTCAATTAGGGAGGTTTTGAATTCTAGATCACACTTAGACTTTTCAAAACTATCTGAAATATGAGATTTTTCTAAAATAAGAGTTTCAAAACATTCTTTAAGTTTATAAAACTTTTCTTTTTGAAGTTTAAGTTTGACAGCAATTTTACAACTTTCCTTATATAAGGCATTGTAAGCATCTTGAAGATCATCATATTCATGATCACTATCCAAATTTTCTTCACTTGTTGAATCATCGTGATCGGAAAAAGTAAACTTGGCTAGAGTCATAAGGGCCTTAAGTTCATTGCCCGACTCGGTTTCTGAATTTTCTGACTCAGAAGAGGCTTCAGAATCAGACGATTCATCCCAAGTAGCCAACATACCCTTCATTTTGAATCTGTCCTTTTTAGGACATTTGTTTGCTAAATGCCCATATTCTTGACAGTTGTAGCATTGACTATCTTTCAATGATTTCCAAGTTTTAGACTTAGGTTTGGAACGTTTCTTTTCATTTTCCTTTTGAAAATCAACTCTTTTCTTACTTTTGAAAATCTTATAAAACTTTTTCGCCAAAAGGGCCATATCATCTTCAGACTTTTCTGAATCTGAATTTTCTTGAATAATACTTTTAGATGACTTCAAAGCAATAGACTTACCTTTAGGAGCTTTAAAACTTAATTCATAGGTTTGTAAAGAACCAACTAATTCCTCTACCTTCATATTATCCGTATCACGAAGTTCCTGGATTGCGGTTACCTTTGAATTGAACCGTTCAGGAAGAGATCGTAGTATTTTTGCACACACTTTACTTTCTGGGATCTTATCGCCAAGACCCCACATTGAGTTTACAATGTCATTCAATCTAGTGTAAAAGTCCATAAACATTTCATTTTCCTCCATATGAATTTCTTCAAATTTAGTTGTGAGGAGTTGGACTTTAGATTTCTTGACAATTGATGTACCTTCGTGTGTCATTTCTAAAATATCCCAGGCTTGCTTTGCAGTATCACAGGATATGATTCTTTTGAACTCATCCGGTGATAGTGCGCAAGTGATTGCATTTAGTGCTTTAGCATTAGCACTACTCTCATTTTTCTGAAGTGAGGTCCATTGATAATACAGTGTAATTTTCATAGATTTTGAACCATCAACACCAGTTACTTCCATGATAGGAGGTTTCCATTCAGTCACTGTGGCTTGCCACACACTTTCATCCATTGATTTGAGGAAGATCCTCATTCTGGCTTTCCAATAGGCATAGTTGGAGCCATCAAATGGAGGAGGTCTAGTAACTGAAAGGCTATCAAAATTTGACATCTTTTTATATAGCTTAGATCGTTAGCTCAGGAAATAAATCCAAATAAAAAGCAACAAAATGAGCTATTAGGCATTGATACCACTTGAAAAGGCCAAGCTATATGTCCTAGAGGGGGGGGTGAATAGGACTATGCCAAATTAAAATAAAATCAGCGGAAATAAAATAAACCAATAGCCTTACAACATGAATCAATTCACAAAGCTAAATTTAAATCACCTTGATAAATAGATATCGAGAGATTGATGCAAATTCAGTTCTAAGGACAACCTTACACCATAATCAACAAGGGCTTATGGTAGGACAACCTTATTTCTAGAACCTCTTTTGGATCAAGGACTCAATATTAATATAAGTAAATAAAATATCAAGGAATTGAATTTAAATGCAGAAGTAAGATCTAAATTATTACAACAATCCCCACACTTGCTTGAAATGTAAATAGTTACAACATTCACATCCACTTGTACATTCCACACAATCGAATGATAAAAGATATGACAATTAAGCAAGTATTCAAACCACAAGTCAAAGAGTTATAGTGGTTCGCTTGTGTGTACACCAACTGTTTTCCAACAGCCACACAAAAAGCTACTCCACTCCTAATATCCTCACACAGGGGATATTAGCGTTCACTAACAAATAGGTTTTCACAGGTTCACCAAAAACCTTTACAATTGTGTCTTTTTCACTTGGGCTTACACAATTCAAAAACCCCTCTTTTCTGAGTTTTCTGGTTTTCCTCAGACAACCAATACAATGAGATTTTTCTGGCTTAACCTCAAACAAAACCAAAAGTAAATGAATTTTACAGAATTGTAAAATCCCTGGATTTCTCCTTTTTCGTAGCAGCCCGGTAGAACCAATCGGAGTAGATGATTTGAATGTCAAAGTTCAATTTCCAATACTCACATTCATAAGGTTCTAAGTTCTAATTGATTTTAGATTTAACTCGTTGGGCGTAGCTAAATTTGATTTTGATTCCAAGAAGAAGGAATAAGATAATTCCTCTTTTCAAATAAGATTGGAATATAGAAACAAAATCAAATTAAATAAGCTAGCAAAAAGGAATATTAAATAAGCACAATCTAGCTTAAAATAAACACAAACTTATCTCAGAGTGATCACTTGAAAATTCTTGAATCGTATGAAGTTTAAGTTATCAAAACTCTGAATTTCGTGTTCAATTTATAGAAGCAGAAATCGCTCCTACGACTGGTCTTAGAAACCTACGACTGGTCGTAGCTCTAACAGATTTTTGAAAAAATAAGCGCGATCTTTAAAAGCCGTTCTACGACTGGTCGTGAGTACCCTACGACTGGTCGTGGGTCACCTACGACTGGTCGTAGATACCTACGACTGGTCGTAGGACCAGTGATATCGTTGCTGGACTTTAAGTCGTAGCTCCACGACTGGTCGTGGATGAGTCGAAGCCACACCTACGACCGGTCGAAGGACCTCCAGGACTGGTCGTGGGCGTACCAAAAATTCTGAAAAATCTTCAACTACTTAGGACTGGTCGTGGAATTTCTTGGACTAGTCGAACCAATGCTAGGACTGGTCGAACAAGAGCTAGGACTGGTCGTAGAATAGACCAACCTTATGTAATTTAAATATTTGATTAATGTATCCAAAGTGACCTACTTAAAGGGTCAACCTAAGGTCATTCAAACCTGAACCATGTCGTATGGACATTGAACTTCAACCATTCAACGAATGTAGATAATTTGAATCATATCAGGCTTGAGATCTTGAACCATATCATGCTTGAGATCTTGAACCATATCATGCTTGAGATCTTCATCAACATAGAACTACTTCATGCGTTGTTTCTTTAGATTTGAACTTCAACATTGTAGCTTCTTGAGGCTTCAACATGTAGCTTCTTGAGGCTTCAACATGTAGCTCCTTGAGGCTTCAACATGTAGCTTCTTGAGGTGTCTTGAATTCCAATAAATGATCATACAAGTACAGAACACAGATAGATGTTTTGGCACACAAAATTTGACAACTAAAGGAGCATGAGATCATAACACTTACACATCCCTTGAGATTGTTTTACCACATAAAGTAAAGATCGTATATTTGTACGGGTAAAGAGGGTGCCTAACACCTTCCCTTTTTGTAACTAAGGTCCCTTACCCAGAATCTAGGATCGCAGACTAGGAGTCAATCTAAGGTAAGAGAGTCTTCGGATTCCTCAAACCTTACGTATTCCACGTTTCTAGCCGACTGTGGGATTCTGAGATTATTCGACTAGTGGCGACTCCAACATCCACAAATCAGCCTATTAATCCCTACACATTAAAACCATAACATACAAATTAGCGTGGGTGCCGATTTCCAGTGTCTAAAGTGGCAAGCCACTTTGACTAAATGGAAACCTCTTATGACTGAAGTAGTAGCCGAGGATGGATCCAAATTTATGAGAGAAACTGCATTTTATTTATGGATTACAGGTCAGAAAAGTGAAAGCAGTGCTAATGTTAAAGCTTTAAATGCCATAACTTGCACTTTATCACCTGATGAATTCAAAAGAATTATTTCATACGATACAGCTAAGCAAGCTTGGGACATTCTCGAAATGACACATGAAAGAACTACTATTATCAAGAAATCAAAAGTTATAATCCTCACTACCAGATTTAAGGAAATTCGTATGGAAGAAAATGAAACTTTCATGGACTTCTATACAAAACCAAATGACATGGTAAATTTCATGTGGGGTCTAGGAGATAGAATCCCAGAAAGCAAGGTTTGCGTAAAAATATTGCGATCTCTTCCTAAGAGATTCAATTCTAAGATTACTACTATTCAGGAATTAAGGGATACTGATCTTATGAAGGTTGAGGAGTTAGTTGGCTCTCTTTAAACATATGAGTTGAATTTTAAGGCTCATAAACCTAAGTACATTGCTCTTAAATTTTTCTAAATATGTTTCAAAAGAAAACAATATTAATTCTGATTTTGAAGAAAATGAAGATGATATGGCAATGTTAGCTAAGAAAATTTATAGAATTTTCAAAAATAAAAAAATAAAAATTTTTTAAAAACCAACTGATAAAAGAAAAGTGTAAGTGTTATGCTATCTAACTCCTATAATTGTCAAATTTTGTACTGCCAAAACCTCTTGGAATCTGTGTCTTGTGTAGCGCTTCTTGGAATTTGTGTCTTGTGTAGCGCTCCTACAAATTCAGGACAATGCATCTCATGTACAAGAACAAAGGTCTTTACTTCAAGAACGTCAAATGCAAGATTACATGTTCTTGTTCAAGTACAACATCAAAGTGTGAATTCAAACTTTCAAGCTTCAAACTCAAGTCTTCAAGATCAAGCTGAAGCTCAAGCTTCAAACTCAAGTCTTCAAGCTCAAGCTCAAGCTTCAAGTCAAGCTTTAGAAGTCTCGAGTTCAAGCTTTTACATATGACAAGATCTCAAGCTTCGTGAACTTCAAAGATCTTCTATCAACCGAAGGAAAAGAGAACTCAATGTTCATATTTCACTAAAAAGGTTTGGATTACCCTAGATTGACCTTAGGGTAGGTCATTTTGAATACATAAGTTAAATGACTCATTTTATAAGTGCATAGTCTGTTTTTAGAATATTCTTAGGCTGTGTTCGACTAGTCCTAGCACTGGCTCGACTAGTCTAAGAATTCCTCGATCAGTCCTAAGTTTGTTACTGATTTTTGAGAATTTTTGTTGTAGCCTCGACCAGTCCTGGAGACTGCTCAACTGGTACTGTGAATAGTGCTCGATTCGTTCTCGACCAGTCCTAGAGGCTCGACTCAAAGTCCAGCAATTAAATTGGGTCGCGCACGACCAGTCGTAGACAGGACTCGATCGGTCGTGGAAGCCGCTCGATCGGTAGAGAAGGTCCTTCGACCAGTCGTGAAACCGTCTTATCTTATCACGCTCGAAATTTCAAAATTTTGTTGGTCCTACGACCAGTCGAGCTGACCGTAGGACCAGTCGAGCAAGTGATTTCTGCTATTATAAATAGAGTACAATTTTCAGAGTTTCATATCCAATTCAAGCTAAATCAATACGTCACTCTGAGAGATAAGTTAGTCATCTTTTTAAGTTATATTGTGCATATTTAATATTCTCTTAATTTAGCTTTGTTATATTTGATTTTGTATTCTACATTCCATTCATATTTGAAGAAGGGATTAAGATTTGCCCTTTTTGGAATCAAAATCAAATAGAGCTAGCCCAACTTGATTTAATTTAAAATCAATTTAGAACCTAAAACCATATCATAAGTAAGTGTGAACATTGAACTTCTATGTTGAACTTCTACTCCGATTTGGTTCTTTTGGGTTGCTTCAAAAGGAGAATATCCAAGTATTTTACATTATTGTAAATTCTGTTTTTTTGGTCTCATTGAGATTGTACCAGAAAAATCTCTCTGTTTTGGTTTGTCTGAGGTGATCCAGAAAACTCAGAGTGTGGGGTTTTTGAATTGTGTAAGCCCACTTGAAAGACACAATTGTGAGGGTTTTAGGTGAACCTTAAAAAACCTATTTTCATAGTGAACGCTAATATCCACTGTGTGAGGATATTAGGAGTGGAGTAGTTGTGTGGCTGTTGTTTAACAGTTGGTGTACACAAAAGCGAACTACTATAATTTCTGGTCTTGTGGTTGATTATTTATTTTATTTTATGGATGTTAAAATTTCCCTTTACGCACTTGTGGAGAATGTTGTAATTTCTTTTATGTTTCAGTGGGAATGTCGTAATAGCGTAGATTTCCTTCCTTTGCTATTTATTTCTTTATTCCTATGTATTAGTTTGAGTTTTTGATACACAGACTGTTCTAATAAGGTTGTCCTGCCATAAACCCTTGGTTTTTATGGTGTAAGGTTGTCCTTAGAACAACATCTGTATCAACCTCTCAATACTCGTTCTTTAGAGGTTGTCTTTAATTTCAGCATTGTGAGGTTGTTTAGTGCTTTCAGTATTTAATTTATTTAAATTTCGCTATTAATTTTTTAATTTGGCATAGTCCTATTCAACCCCCCTCCCCCAAAAAAAAATAAAAAAATCTAGGACTTAATAGCTCGGCCTTTTAAAGTGGTATCAAAGCCTAATAGCTCATTTTTAAATTATTATTTCATCTGGATTAAATTCTTAAGCTAATCGATCTGAGCTATTTGAGATGTCAAATTTTAATAACCTCTTAGTCACTAGGCCTCCACCATTTGATGGCTCCAATTATGCCTATTGGAAGCTAGGATGAGAATTTTCTTAAAATCCATAGATGAGAACATGTGGCAAGCCACAGTGACTGATTGGACCCCTCCTACAACTGAAGTGACTGGTATCGATGGATCCAAATCTATGAGATTCACACCTTTTTTCTCTTAGACCACTCTTTAGAAAAGTGAGAGTAGTGTCAATGCAAAAGCATTAAATGCAATCACTTGCACACTATCACCGGATGAATTCAAAAGAAATATATCCTGTGATACTGCAAAGCAAGGTTGGGATATTTTAGAAATGACACACGAGGGAACAACAATTGTAAAAAAATCTAAAGTCCAAATCCTTACAACTAAATTTGAGGAATTACATATGGAAGAAAGTGAAACTTTCATGGACTTTTATACTAGATTGAATGACATTGTCAACTCTATGTGGGGTCTCGGTGATAAAATCCCAGAAAGTAAAGTGTGTGCAAAGATACTACGCTCACTACCTGAACGATTCAATTCAAAGGTGACTGCGATCCAGGAACTTCGTGATACGGATAATATGAGGGTAGAGGAATTAGTTGGCTCATTACAAACCTATGAGTTAAACTTTAAAGCTCCTTAAGGTAAGCCCTTAAATCTTCTAAAAGTATTTCATAAGAAAATTGTTGTAATTCTGATTTTAAAAATTCTGAAGATGATATGGCCCTTTTAGCTAAAAAATTTTGTAAGATTTTCAAAAGTAAAAAGAGAGTTGATTTTCAAAAATCAAATGATAAAAAAATATCTAAATCTAAAACATGAAAATCTTTAAAAGACAGTCAATGTTATAACTGCCATGAATATGGGCATTTAGCTAACAAGTGTCCTAAAAAGGACAAACCTAAAAGGAAAGGAATGTTGGCTACTTGGGATGAATCTTCCTGCTCTAAAGCCTCTTATGAGTCAGAAGATTCTGAAACCGAGTCGGGTAATGAAGTCAAAGCCCTTATGACTCTAGCTAAGTTCACTTTTTAAGATAATGATGATTCAACTAGTGAAGAAAATCTGATTAGTGATCATGAAAATGAAGATGATCTTCAAGATGTTTATAATGCCTTATACAAGGAAAGTTGTAAAATTGTGGTAAAATTAAAACTTCAAAAAGAAATGTTTTCAAAACTTAAAGAAAATTTTAATAATCTTGTTTTAGAAAAATCTCACATTTCAGATTGTTTTGAAAAAACTAAGTGCGACTTAGATTTCAAAAACTCCCAAGTTGAAAAGTTAAAATCTGAAAATGAAAAACTAAAATTTGAAGTCTCTTCACTTTTGAGTTTAAAAGACACTTGGATGTATGTCCAAGGTGATCCTAAGTTACAAAAACTTCTATCCGGATCCAGAAAATGTGGCGACCGATCTGGATTGGGCTACAACAAAACTATTCCTCCTAAACATAAGAATACTCCACCCAAATTTGTGAAAGGAGTCTTCAAACTCAAAAGGGAAAAGCCTGAATCAAAATCATTTAAAAAATGCTAAGTCTTTTCAAACTTTAAAACCTAGAAGTAACCATATCAACTACAAAAATCAAAATCATAATCCTTTAGCTGAAAAAATTGTTGATTTACTTAAGGAGCTCTTAAAATCTAACTCATTGGGTCGGTCTTATATCAACTACAATCATAAGAAGACCAACTATACTCCTTAACCCAAGACTGTAATGAAATGGGTTCCTAAGGTTACGTGCTTGGGTGCCCACACTGCTTTCAAAGCTACAAGCCATTCTAAATGGTACCTAGACAGTGGATGCTCCAGACACATGACAGGTGACAAAGGTCTGTTCACTAATCTAAATGATATGACTGATGGTTTAGTCACATTTGGTGATGGTAGCAACTGTAGGATGTTTGGCCAAGGTACGGTTCAATTCTTTAACCTCCCTTTATTTGAGAATGTTTTATATGTCGAAGGGTTAAAACACAACTTATTAAACATTTCTCAAATATGCAATAATAATCATAGCATAAAATTTACTAACTTAGGGTGTAAAATTTTAAATAAAAATGGTTCAGTAATATTAACTGGTCGTAGAACTTCTAAAAACTGCTACATTGTAAGTGATTCTAGCTCATCTAATCTATCGTGCTACATGGTCCATACTGATGAGACCGAGTTATGGCATAAACGCCTTGGACATGTACACTACCGCAACTTATATAGATTGAGCAAAGAGAGTTAGTAAGAGGTTTACCCAAAATACAAAAAACTGATAAACTATATGGCGAATGCCAAATTGGCAAGCAAACAAGGAGTTCTCAGAAAAAGTTGGACTCCAATGCCACATTTAAATCGCTCGAACTCCTCCATATGGATCTTATTGAACCAAGTAGAACAGAGAGTCAAGGTGGTAAGAAGTACATACTGGTAATTGTAGATGACTTTACCAGATATACTTCGGTAGTCTTCTTAAAGGACAAATCAGAAACTCTCGATGAAGTAAAAAAGGATACTTAGATGTATTCAAACAAAAAAAGTGTCTCAAGTCTGTAAGATCTGTAGCGATCATAGATCAGAATTTGAGAATAACAGTTTTGAGAAGTTTTGCCGTGATCAGGGATTATCACATGAATTCTCTGCGCCCAAAACAGCTCAACAAAATGGTATAGTAGAAAGAAAAAATAGAGTGCTTCAAGAAATGGCAAATGTAATGTTAAATAGTATGAAGCTCCTTAAAAATCTTTGGGCCGAAGCCGTAAATACTGCGTGTTATATAATTAACTGTGTTTACACTAGAAAATCAAATAGTAAAATGGTTTTTGAAATATGGTTTGATAAGAAGCCTACTGTCGAATACTTTCGGATTTTTGGCAGCAAGTGCTACATTTTACATGACCGAAAAAATCTGAGTAAATTTGACACCAACAGTGATGAAGGGGTATTTTTAGGGTATGATCTAAATAGTCGAGCATATCGGGTTCTTAATAAAAGAACCGATGTAATTCAAGAGTCCATTAATGTGGTTATTGACGATCACCTGAATACACCTGTCTCAACTTCAGAAAATGATAAAGTCCTTTGAATTGATAAACCAGATACTTCATCAAGTCAACAGAACATTGAACTGAGGACTGTTAAAGATCATCCAACTAATCAGATTCTTGGAAACCCTCTCACTGGTGTGCGTACTCGTAGACAACTAGAAGATATGTGTAATTACGTGTGCTTTACATCTCAGATAGAACTGGCTAACGTAAAAGAAGCTCTTACTGATGAAAGTTGGATAGTTGCGATGCAAGAAGAGCTTAATCATTTGTTAGAAATGATGTTTGGTACTTAGTTCCTAGACCTAAAGATAAACACAAAATCAGAACTAAATGGATTTTCAAAAATAAGTCTGATGAACTTGGTAATATTATTAGAAACAAGGCTAAGCTGGTTGTATAGGGGTACACTCAAATTGAAGGCATTGATTATGATGAAACCTTTGCCCTAGTAGCTCGTCTTGAATCAATCAAACTGTTTATATCCATTGCATGTTTTAGAAAGTTCAAAATTTATCAAATGGATGTAAAGAGTACTTTCTTAAACGACGATTTGCATGAAGAAGTGTATGTTGAACAACCAACGGGTTTTGAAGACCTTAAGAATATGATCATGTCTATCACTGTAACGACCCGTAAATTTTCGTACTTTGGCTCGAGTACCATCTCGACCAGAAATCAATTAGGATTAAATCCTTTAGAAATTTAACAAAGTTAACTAAGTGCAAAACTCGTTTAGCCATGAAATCCGTTGGAATCGCTTTAAATACGATCTACAAGACCCAAAACTTGCAAAATCATTGACTCTAGGTTACCCTAAAGTTTAGGATCAAACTCATTACCCAGCTACTCTCGGGAATGACTTGAAACTCCGTATTAGGTCTAGACCGCACATCGGAAGTCCGATAAACACGAAGTTAAGGAACTAGGACCGCCTCACTGGGCTTGACAACCACCTAGGAAATTAGGTCTAGTCGATGTCCCACGGCCATTTGCTTGAGTCCGGAGCGAGGGAGTGTGAAAACCACTTTTTTCTTTACAAAATAAATATCTGGAATAGTGATCTGGCACCACTCACTTGCGGATCAGTATTAAGCAACCAGACCGTCAGAATCAGACCAAATTACACCCTCGGATCAGGAAAAATTTCAGGAACATTTACATGTACTTGGAATTTCGGATCGTGTCCCACTGACCGTTGAACTGAAAATGGTCCGCCATGTGTGATCTGGGAATCCGACCGAGATAAAAATGTAATCCCACGTAGATCCATGAGTTGTGAGCTTAAGTCTGACGTTTGACTCAAGGAGGGCCACCAGAAACCCTCTTTTGAGCAGAAACAACGCCGAAATGCTTATACTAGACGTACCCCTTGAACAAGAGTCTATTTCGGAGAGGTTTTAGGCTATATAAGGGCCTTAGAATAGCCCCTCTCACAGCCATACGAATTTGGGATAAAACCCTAGAGAGAGAGAGAGAAAAGGAAGAGAAAACTTGGGATTTGTGGGAGCACCTTCCTCCTACTGCTTTCAATCATCACACGGCCTGCACCGGCTCTTTCCAGACACTTTCTCGGCGATACCCACTCCGTTTTAAGGTGAGAAACCCTAACCCTAGATCTGATTTGAGGTATATAGGCTATAGGTTATGAAATAGCTAACCGATTTCACTCTTTAGGCTAGAAAACTCCCGAATATGGAAGCTCATCGAACCTTGCTGATCCGTTGAGATTCCAAGGAGCAAGGTGAGGACTTTAGGTGTATAGGTTACGGTTTTCAACGCTTTCAATGTCAGATAATGATAGATTCTTGATCTGTATGCAATTGAACATGTACAAAGTGCTTTCCGTTTTCTGTTTCGATTAAAGTTGTAGAATATGGAATTTCACATACTCTAGGTATACGTAGAAATACCGTATACGTATTTTTTTTGGAAAAGTGTTTGACATGTTTATTTAATGTATGATTATACAATATATGGATAAAATACTTGTTTGGCGAAAGGAATCGCCGTAATACATGTTTGCTTGTAAACACTAGGTATGTTGAAATTTTGTATTCTAGAAATGGCGTATATGTATAAATTTTGAAAATGCAATTGTCATGATTTATTGCTGTATGATTATGGTATACATGGATAAAATACTCGCTTGGCGAAAGGATAGCCCTAATACGTATTTTGCTAACATACGTCATGTATGTTGGAATAGTATACTCTAAGTGTTTGCGTAAATGCTTGTGAGTGTAAATGCTTAGGTGTTAGTACCGTAGTTCGGTGCTGAGATGGAATTCTCAACTACCTTGGAGTCATGTATGATTCCCTCCATGTGGTTGTTTACTCTAACCACTCACTTATGATGTATATGTATTTGTATCCCTATTTGTATAGTGCTCTATAACATGCTTTACAACATGCTTTATATCATGCTTCATAACATGCCTTATGACATGCCTACTAGCATGCTTGTATTACTTTGTTTATCATGCTTTACTCCACATGCTATGGATGAAAATTGGTTGAGGTTGGGACTATGTGTATAGTCCAGACATTCGGTACCGGACTTGAGGTTGTGGCTGAGATTCATGTCGCCACAAGGGATGTGTCTGACGAACCCGAGTCGTACTTCGGTTGGCGATTGTGGTTGGCCACACGGAGTGCTTTTGCGCTTCATATCGCCCAACTTGTTGTGCGCTCGAGCTAGTCAGGCTCGTCAAGTAACCCGATATGTCGAATGTGTGTTCACCATGTTTGGTCATTACTATTTAAACCTAGGGTACCAAACTTACCAGTGGCAATTCCGTTAACCATGGTACCTCGATCCGCTAAGACTCATAAGCCGGACATGGTGGTATGGGACACCGTGGCCGAGCTGTCGGCCTATGCTGGGACCAAGTGCCTCCCCGTAGTGACCATTGAGCAACCCAAACTTGTGAGCCGAATACGGCGGTATGGGACACTGTATTCGAGCTGTCGATACTTACGGTGAGAGCCGAGTACGGTGAGACTTGTGCTCGTGTTGACGGGCAATGAGTCCTCTGTAGTATCTTTGAGTATACTCCAAAGGTCTGTGATTAGCGACGAGCCCTTCACAGCAACTAGAGTATGAGTAGAGCCGAGTACGGTGAGACCTGTATTCGAGATGACGGCCAGCGATTGAGCCGAGTACGGTGAGACCTGTACTCGAGCTGACAGTCAGCAATTGAGCCGTATACGGTGAGATTTGTATCCGTGCTGACGAGTGACGAGCCCTTTGCGATGCCTTCGCGATGCCTCTCGAACCATAATACCGTATGAGATTAACTAGGATTGACGGCCCTAGAATGGATCATGTTTGGGAATGATACAAGAGAGGTACCTTAGTTTCCCAATACTACTGTTTGAAATGGACTAATAATAACTCGGTAATCATGCTCATCATCGCACCGCATGTGCCTAGTAGATGTGGAGCACTGAGGGAGGTATGCATTCGCGAACGTAAGATGATGTCGCATGAGGGTGGTTTGGCAAGGGCATACATCATCATGTCATTTCATTCTTGCATTTAACAAGAGTAGTTAAACTTGTTTGATTTGTACTTCTTTATCATTACTGCTTGATTGAATTGATAACATGTTAACCTATGCTTTATTGTTCCACTGAGTTAGCTACTCACTCCCACGTTACGGGACGGTGTTGTACACACCAACCAGATTCTGTCACAGGTATAGACGGCGCGTCGGTTCAGGAGCCGGAGCCCGATTTCGATGAGGACCAGGATGAGTTCTCATTTATACAGTACTCAGACGGCTTTGCTTAGGCCGACTGCATCGCGGGGATTTCAAGACTCATCTTTTAGATTGTATTTTAATTTTTGATTCAGAAACAGTACATGTATATGGGTACTCAATTAGTGTTCATACTCAAGTGTTCATGAGAATTTTGTTTCTTTACATACCTTAAATATACAATTTCAGTCTTCCGCTTGCCTTTATACAACTGAACTGGAGTATGAATTACTGTTTTGGTATAATCTCATTCATGCTTATTGCTCTAACTCAGACAACATTTAACCATCATTATGTATGTTCACTACCAAAAAAAGGGACAAAGGCTACGGATTAAATCCGTAGCCTTAGACCTATGGCTACGGTTCTAGTCCGTAGCACGTCCGTAGTCGTAGGTGCAGTAACAATAGGTCTGGAACCTATAGCTACGGATTTAATCCGTAGCTATAGGTCACAACCGCTACGGATTGAATCCGTAGCAATTATATCCGTAGCTATAGGTCACAACAGCTACGGATTTATTCACTACAGCTACGGATTACATCCGTAGCTATATCTGGCAATAGCTACGGATATAATCCGTAGCAACTATATCCGTAGCTGTAGATTGCAACAGTTACGGATTCAATCACAACAGCTACGGATTGAATACGTAGCTATATCTAGCAATCGCTACGGATATAATCCGTAGCAATTATATCCGTAACTGTAGATTACAACAGCTACGGATTTAATCATAACGGCTATGGATTTAATCCGTAGCTATAGGTTACAACGCTATGGATTATTTGTTTATTCAATTATCACCTGTATAATCATTCAATTACCACCTGTATAATCATCTTATAAAATCATTCAATTACCACCTGTATAATCATCTTATATAATCATTCAATTACCACCTGTATAATCATCCTGTATAATCATTCAATTACCACCTGTATAATCATTCATTCATTCCATTACAATCAATTACAATCATTCATTCATTCAATTACAATCAATTACAATCCTTCATTCAGACAATTACAATCCTTCATTCAGACAATTACAATTACAATCCTTCATTCAATCAATTACAATTACAATTACAATAATGCTGAAAATACAAATCTTTGGCTTCATTAGGGAAATTTGCTCGACTTCACCCTGAAATTTCAAAGATAAAGAATTGAAAGAATAAATATCTTCATTCAATGAATTACAATTACAATTTACAATTACAATAATGCTGAAAATACAAATCTTTGGTTTAGGTTAGGTTATAGGTTAAGGTTTAGGTTTAGGAAACCGGTTTCAGGTTCGGGATCGGATTTAAGTTTGGGTTTTCAAGTTTAGGTTTAGGTTTAGGTTAGGGAGTTGAGATTCTGATTAGGTGTAGGTTTAGGTTAAGGGATTTGAGAATAGGTTAAGATGTAGGTTTAAGAAATCGAGTTCGGGTTCGGGATCGGGTTTAAGCTTGGGTTTTCAAGTTTAGGTTTAGGTTTAGGTTAGGTAGTTAGGTTTAGGTTAGGTTGTAGGTTAAGGTTTTGGGAATTGAGAATAGGTTAAGGTTTAGGTTTAGGAAATTGGGTTCGGGTTCGGTATCAAGTTTAATTTTGGGTTTTCAAGTTTAGGTTTAGGTTTAGGTTAGGAAGTTAGGTTTAGGTTACATTGTAGGTTAAGCTTTAGGGAATTGAGAATAGGTTAAGGTTTAGGTTTAGGAAACCAGGTTCGGGTTCGGGATCGGGTTTAAGTTTGGGTTTTCAAGTTTAGGTTTAGGTTTAGGTTAGGGAATTAGGTTTAGGTTAGGTTGTAGGTTAAGGTTTAGGGAATTGAGAATAGGTTAAGGTTTAGGTTGAGGAAACTGGGTTCGGGTTCGAGACGGGGTTTAAGTTTGGATTTTCAAGTTTAGGTTTAGGTTTAGGTTAGGGAGTTAAGTTTAGGTTAGGCTTTAGGTTAAGCTTTGGGGAATTGAGAATAGGTTAAGGTTTAGGTTGAGGAAATTGGGTTCGGGTTCGGCATCGGGTGTAAGTTTTGGTTTTCAAGTTTAGGTTTATGTTTAGGTTAGGGAGTTAGGTTAAGGTTAGGTTATAGGTTAAGGCTTAGGGAATTGAAAATAGGTTAAGGTTTAAGTTGAGGAAACCGGGTTCGGGTTTAAGTTTGGGTTTTCAAGTTTAGGTTTAGGTTTAGGTTAGGTAGTTAGGTTTAGGTTAGTTTGTAGGTTAAGGTTTAGGTTTAGGAAACCGGTTTCGGGTTCGGGATCGGGTTTAAGTTTGGGTTTTCAAGTTTAGGTTAAGGTTTAAGGAATTGAGAATAGGTTAAGGTTTAGGTTGAGGAAATTTGGTTCAGGTTCGGCATCGGGTTTAAGTTTAGGTTTTCAAGTTTAGGTTTAAGTTTAGGTTAAGGAGTTGAGATTTAGGATTAGGTGTAGGTTTAGGTTTAGGGATTTGAGAATAGGTTAAGGTTTAGGTTTAGGAAACCGGTTTCGGGTTCGGGATCGGGTTTAAGTTTGGGTTTTCAAGTTTAGGTTTAGATTTAGGTTAGGTAGTTAGGTTTAGGTTAGGTTGTAGGTTAAGGTTTAGAAAATTGAGAATAAGTTAAGGTTTAGGTTTAGGAAACCGGGTTCGGGTTCGGGATCGGGTTTAAGTTTGGGTTTTCAAGTTTAGGTTTAGGTTTAGGTTAGGGAGTTAGGTTTAGGTTCGGTTGTAGGTTAAGGTTTAGGGAATTGAGAATAGGTTAAGGTTTAGGTTGAGGAAACTGGGTTCAGGTTCGGGACCGGGTTTAAGTTTGGGTTTTCAAGTTTAGGTTTAGGTTTAGGTTAAGGAGTTAGGTTTAGTTTAGGTTGTAGGTTAAGGTTTAGGGAATTGAGAATAGGTTAAGGTTTAGGTTGAGAAAATTTGGTTCGGGTTCGGCATCGGGTTTAAGTTTGGTTTTTCAAGTTTAGGTTTAGGTTTAGGTTAGGGAGTCGAGATTTAGGATTAGGCGTAGGTTTAGGTTAAGGGATTTGAGAATAGGTTAAGGTTTAAGTTTAAGAAATCGGGTTCGGGTTCGGGATCGTGTTTAAGTTTGGGTTTTCAAGTTTAGGTTTAGGTTAGGTAGTTAGGTTTAGGTTAGGTTGTAGGTTAAGGTTTTGGGAATTGAGAATAGGTGAAGGTTTAGGTTTAGGAAACCGGGTTCGGGTTCGGGATCGGGTTTAATTTTGGGTTTTCAAGTTTAGGTTTAGGTTTAGGTTAGGGAGGTAGGTTTATGTTAGGTTGTAGGTTAAGGTTTAGGGAATTGAGAATAGGTTAAGGTTTAGGTTTAGGAAACCGGGTTCGGCTTTAAGTTTGGGTTTTCAAGTTTAAGTTTAGGTTTAGGTTAGAGAGTTAGGTTTAAGTTAGGTTGTAGGTTAAGGTTTAGGGAATTGAGAATAGGTTAAGGTTTAGGTTGAGGAAACTGGGTTCGGGTTCGGGTTTGGGATCGGGTTTAAGTTTGGGTTTTCAAGTTTAGGTTTAGGTTTAGGTTTAGGTTAGGTAGTTAGGTTTAGGTTAGTTTGTAGGTTAAGGTTTAGGTTTAGGAAACCGGTTTCGGGTTCGGGATCGGGTTTAAGTTTTAGTTTTCAAGTTTAGGTTTAGGTTTAGGTTAGGTTGTAGGTTAAGGTTTAGGGAATTGAGAATAGGTTAAGGTTTAGGTTGAGGAAATTGGGTTCGGGTTCGGCATCGGGTTTAAGTTTGGGTTTTCAAGTTTAGGTTTAGGTTTAGGTTAGGGAGTTGAGATTTAGGATTAGGTGTAGGTTTTGGTTTAGGGATTTGAGAATAGGTTGAGGTTTAGGTTTAGGAAATCGGGTTTGGGTTCGGGATTGGATTTAAGTTTGGGTTTTCAAGTTTAGGTTTAGGTTTAGGTTAGGTAGTTAGGTTGAGGTTAGGTTGTAGGTTAAGGTTTAGGGAATAGAGAATAAGTTAAGGTTTTAGTTTAGGAAACCGGGTTCGGGTTCGGGATCGGGTTTAAGTTTGGATTTTCAAGTTTAGGTTTAGGTTTAGGTTAGGGAATTAGGTTTAGGTTCGGTTGTAGGTAAAGGTTTAGGGAATTGAGAATTGGTTAAGGTTTGGGTTGAGGAAACTGGGTTTGGGTTCAGGACCGGGTTTAAGTTTGGGTTTTCAAGTTTACGTTTAGGTTTCGATTAGGGAGTTAGGTTTACGTTATGTTGTAGGTGAAGGTTTAGGGAATTGAGAATAGGTTAAGGTTTAGGTTGAGAAAAGTGGGTTCGGGTTCGGCATCGGGTTTAAGTTTGGGTTTTCAAGTTTATGTTTAGGTTTAGGTTAGGTAGTTAGGTTTAGGTTAGGTTGTAGGTTAAGGTTTTGGGAATTGAGAATAGGTGAAGGTTTAGGTTTAGGAAACCGGGTTCGGGTTCGGGATCGGGTTTAATTTTGGGTTTTCAAGTTTAGGTTTAGGTTAGGGAGTTATGTTTATGTTAGGTTGTAGGTTAAGGTTTAGGGAATTGAGAATAGGTTAAGGTTTAGGTTTAGGAAACTGGGTTCGGGTTTAAGTTTGGGTTTTCAAGTTTAGGTTTATGTTTAGGTTAGGTAGTTAGGTTTAGGTTAGGTTGTAGGTTAAGGTTTAGGGAATTGAGAATAGGTTAAGGTTTAGGTTGAGGAAACTGGGTTCGGGTTCGGGTTTGGGATCGGGTTTAAGTTTGGGTTTTCAAGTTTAGGTTTAGGTTTAGGTTTAGGTTAGGTAGTTAGGTTTAGGTTAGTTTGTAGGTTAAGGTTTAGGTTTAGGAAATCGGTTTCGGGTTCGGGATCGGGTTTAAGTTTGGGTTTTCAAGTTTAGGTTTAGGTTTAGGTTAGGTTGTAGGTTAAGGTTTAGGGAATTGAGAATAGGTTAAGGTTTAGGTTGAGGAAATTGGGTTCGGGTTCGGCATCGGGTTTAAGTTTGGGTTTTCAAGTTTAGGTTTAGGTTTAGGTTAGGGAGTTGAGATTTAGGATTAGGTGTAGGTTTTGGTTTAGGGATTTGAGAATAGGTTGAGGTTTAGGTTTAGGAAATCGGGTTTGGGTTCGGGATTGGATTTAAGTTTGGGTTTTCAAGTTTAGGTTTAGGTTTAGGTTAGGTAGTTAGGTTGAGGTTAGGTTGTAGGTTAAGGTTTAGGGAATATAGAATAAGTTAAGGTTTTAGTTTAGGAAACCGGGTTCGGGTTCGGGATCGGGTTTAACTTTGAGTTTTCAAGTTTAAGTTTAGGTTTAGGTTAGGGAATTAGGTTTAGGTTCGGTTGTAGGTAAAGGTTTAGTGAATTGAGAATTGGTTAAGGTTTAGGTTGAGGAAACTGGGTTTGGGTTCAGGACCGGGTTTAAGTTTGGATTTTCAAGTTTACGTTTAGGTTTCGATTAGGGAGTTAGATTTAGGTTATGTTGTAGGCTAAGGTTTAGGGAATTGAGAATAGGTTAAGGTTTAGGTTGAGAAAAGTGGGTTCGGGTTCGGCATCGGGTTTAAGTTTGGGTTTTCAAGTTTAGGTTTATGTTTAGGTTAGGGAGTTTGGTTTAGGTTAGGTTGTAAGTTAAGGTTTAGGGAATTGAGAATAGGTTAAGGTTTAGGTTGAGGAAACTGGGTTCGGGTTCGGGACCGGGTTTAAGTTTGGGTTTTCAAGTTTAGGTTTAGGTTTAAGCTATGGAGTTTGGTTTAGGTTAGGTTGTAGATTAAGCTTTAGGGAATTGAGAATAGGTTAAGGTTTAAGTTGAGGAAATTGGGTTCGGGTTTGGCATCGGGTTTACGTTTCGGTTTTCAAGTTTAGGTTTATGTTTAGGTTAGGTTGTAGGTTAAGCTTTAGGTAATTGAGAATAGGTTAAGGTGAAGGTTGAGGAAACCGGGTTCGGGTTCGGGTTCGGGATCGGGTTTAAGTTTGGGTTTTAAAGTTTAGGTTTAGGTTTAGGTTAGGGAGTTAGGTTTAGGTTAGTTTGTAGGTTAAGGTTTAGTTCTAGGGAATTGAGTTTAGGTTATAGGTTTTGGTTTAGGTTATTGGTTTTGGTTTAGGTTAAGGTTTAGGTTATTGGATTTGAGAATGGGTTCAGGTTTAGGTTGTAGGTTTTGGTTTTGGTTTTGGTTTAGGTTATAGGTTTTGGTTTAGGTTATAGGTTATAGGTTTTGGGATTTGAGAATGGGTTCGGGTTTAGGCTATAGGTTTTGGTTAAGGTTTAGGTTATAGGTTTTGGGATTTGAGAATGGGCTCGGGTTTAGGTTACAGGTTTTGGTTAAGGTTTAGGTTAAGGTTTAGGTTTAGGTTTAGGTTATAGGTTTTTTGGGATTTGAGAATGGGTTATAGTTTAGGTTTAGGTTAGGTTATAGGTTTTGGCTTTGGTTTAGGTTATAGGTTATGGGATTTGAGAATGGGTTCGGGTTTAGGGATTTGAGTTTAGGTTATAGGTTAAGGTTTTAGGGATTTGAGTTTAGGTTATAGGTTTTGGTTTAGGTTATAGGTTTTGTTTAAGGTTTAGATTTTTGGATTTGAGAATGTGTTCGGGTAGAGGTTATAGGTTTTGGTTTTAGTTTAGGTTTAGGTTATAGATTTTTGGATTTGAGAATGGGTTATGGTTTAGGTTTAGGAAATCGGGTTCAGGTTCAAGATTGGGTTTAAGTTTGGGTTTTCAAGTTAAGGTTTAGGTTTAGGTTACGGAGTTGAGATTAGGATTAGGTGTAGGTTTAGCTTTAGGGAATTGAGTTTAGGTTATAGGTTTAGGTTTTGGTTTAGGTTAGGGGTTTTGATTTAGGTTATAGGTTATAGGTTATAGGTTTTGGTTATAGGTTATAGGATTTGAGAATGGGTTCGGGTGTGGTCCCTGCAAATACAAATATAATACAAATATAAACACGGCCTGTCCGAATGGCCAGGCCCTTCCAATGTCGTCCATAGGAAATGGACAGCTTTATCATGGTCATAATAGCGGTTCCCACCTTCCAGGGACCCCCGCTCTTCCGGATAGCTCCGACGCACATCCGGGTCTGCTCCATTAATCTCGAGCAAATAGATAAACACGGCCTGTCCAAATGGCCAGGCCCCTCCAATGCCGTCCATAGGAAATGGACAGCTTCATCATGGTCATAATAGCGGTTCCCACCTTCCAGGGACCCCCGCTCTTCCGGATAGCTCCGACGCACATCCGGGTCTGCTCCATTAATCTCGAGCAAATACATAAACACGGCATGTCCAAATGGCCAGGCCCCTCCAATGCCGTCCATAGGAAATGGACAGCTTCATCACGGTCATAACAGCGGTTCCCACCTTCCAGGGACCCCCGCTCAACATCCGGATAGCTCCGACGCACATCCGGATCTGCTTCATCAATTTTGAGATAATATATAAACATGGACCTGTCCAAATGGCCAGGCCACTTCATCAATGTATCATATAGTATGAAGGAAAGAAGACTCACTAATTTAGCTAACAAGGAGAGAAAGTGTGAGTGCTTGGAATGTCGCCATTTCTTTGAATAATGGATGCATATTCCACAATGCAATCTGAGAATGAGTAAGTTTTTTAGTTTCTTCAAAAATGCATATGGGCACAGATTTACAAATAAAGATTTTAAAGATTGTAAAACAGAGTAAATGATTATATTAACTTCCAAGTATCGATTAAGAAGAAAAATATAAATGATGATGGGAAAGAAATCTCGATATATTAAATTATTGAAGGACAATAAGACATACCAAGACTAAGGGTGCCCAGAGCAAGATAACTGCACCAATGTTGTACCTAGCTGCATTGACAGAACAATAAAATTATACGAATGAAATGACAAAAAGCCAGGATATCATGGACCAAGAGGAAGATGAGTACCCTCAAGAAAAAACTCATGCCTGTGATATTCTCTGTAATTTGGTCATCATATTTATTAGTTCCAATAAAAGAAAATTTCAAAATTCAGATGACTGCATCATCATTAAATCAACAAGCAAAACAGAATTTTTGGAATCAACGCTAAATATATGAAAATTACACAATAACTGTTGAGAATGCAAAATCTCTCAGATCTAAATGTATGGGATAGGTGAACTGCTGCTCAATAGTTTTTAATTGTCCATCTTCTCCATACATGAATGCCAACCAGTTTAGTGAGGCCAAGAAACATGCTTGGTGGATCTATCTGATGGATGGCTCTCACAAAGCAATACATGTGACATGCTGGCAAGTCTTATCCGCAAGCAACATATAAAAAAAGCTTTGTTACTAAACCCATCATTTTGTATGATATGCACAAATGACTCTAGAGGAAGGCCTAGAACAACAATGGCCATTGATGGTGAATGACCCCCAAAAGTAGCTTATGTAACCACAACTCAGGAACAAATGGAAGAGCTGGAACTGGCCCTATGTGCTGATGATTCTGGACCAGTTGCCAAATTTCATTTAAATGCTGGAGATGCTCTTGCACAGATTCTGAAAATATCATGAAGTCATCAATATAATTGGTGATGAAATGATTTGAAATTTTCATCCATTTGCCTTTGGAATTGGGACAGGGAACTCTTTTTCAGTCCAGATGGCATTACTAGTCATTCAAAAAGCCCAAATGAAATAACTGCGACTAAAAAGTGTTTAGCTTCATGGGCTGAGTAGTAATTTTCAGCTGGAAAGTGAACTTTCTCATGAAAGAATCATGCATGATCAAACAAATGAAATAACTGTGACTAAAATACTTAATAAAAAATCCTCCCATTTGTCATCATCCATTTCTGTCTACAACCTACGAAAAATTACAAAAAATTATAATAATGATGTCTCTTACCATTACTAGTACATGCCTTGATAAATCAACTCGTCTAAGTCACTGCCTATTTTTACACCAATCATGCACCCTCTATGTCCTTCATATACCACCAACAAAACAAAATCATTATAATAGAAGGAAAAAATAAAAAATAAAAGAGATCTTTTATGGGTTTTATTTAAAAGGTTAAGAAAGAAAAATTCATATATGTGTGTATATTTCAAACGAATAGAATTGGATTGGATCCTTTATATGTGTCGAATCCAGTTTTTATTATTTTTTAGAGAAATCATCCTGCAGCAGAATAAGAGAGAAGAAGTATCCCGACAACCTGGGGCTTTGAGTATAGACAGCAAATTCCCTTCTGGTTGGGGCTTTTTAGAGAAATCATCCTGTAGAATTCTTTTTCTTTTTCCAAGACAGTTGCATGGAACTCTGAAAACAGAAAATGCAAGGACACTGACACTGGTTTTGATCTGAAAAGTGCTGTTCGACTTCTCTTTCAGTTGACACAATAATCAACATGCTGTTCGCCGAGACTGATCATCAATGAAGACAATTTTTGCAATTAAGATGAGGCTCTTCATTTTCTCCAATGATTAGTAAAATACAGTTCTTAGAATTGCAGTCTGTGAATTGCCATGCCAATGATGGAAACTTTCAGATTTATGAAAGCTGCAATTGGCCTGTCACTAAAATTTCTACAAATACAAAACAAAACAAAAAAGCAGCAATATATTTGTTGATTTTTGAATATGTTGCACCTGATAGCCATTTTATTCAGCTGACCAACCTATCTCAATTTGAATAGTATTATGTAGATCAGATTCAGCAGAGACAAAACTTAGCCTGAAGTTATTCAGGATGAAATCCTCAAACTATTTTTACATTTTTACAAAAGAAGTGAGAAATGTTTTGAAGTAACAATAAGGTTAAGGTAATCATGAAAATCTAGGAGAAAAAATATTTGAATAGAACCGTTGAATAAAGAGTTTATTTTCCACTTACCAAGAAGAGCATTTACTAGACACCCAGAACTGGTCTCTAGTGACCAAGAATTGTCACCATTCCTAACAGCAAAGAATGGAAGCCTGTTAATCACCATCAATATTCGTTGTTTTAAAGGCCTTGTGTCTTTGTTTTTCCGTCCCATGGTAAGCGTGCTGGTTACTATAGTTACTTCTGTAAATTCTTCCTCGTGGAGAACTCCCCAGTCATTATCCTCTCTTAAATTCAATTCATGCTCAGAGAAGTCCTATCAGATCTCCTTAACACCCTTCTCTCAACAAGCAAAGAAAACGTTCAGATACTCAGCAAATAAAAGATAATTAAAAACTTGTGTGCATGTTAAAATTACTAGAATCTCTTATTGGTAACTACTTGAAGCTCTTACTGCTTTCTATTAAACCATTCAGCTTCAGGGAGTAAATGCGATTTGTTTTTATATTTTCCAAACTAAAGAAAAGATGAGCAATTCTAATTTTCTATCCCCAATTCAAACTAATCGAATTATGTGAAGCCAAATATGAGAAACTGCCCTTAGTACACATAAGCAATGAATCAGACTTGCAGGAATATAGAGACTGTGTGGGGACACGTCATTCACTGATCTTAACATCCTCAATCATCCCAGTATTTGTTAACCCCACTATCAAATCAGACAAAAAATTCCATTTCTAATACTTTTAGCTAACTAACAATGAGGTCTTTCTAAATACTAATGTGATGACCAAATGGAGCCTAAGACTCCATTTGGTTTTCAAAAAAAAAAAAGTTTTCATAAATACTAATGTGATGACCAAATGGAGCCTAAGACTATAAATACGTTCAAATATAGAGTACAAAATTAATTCAATATTAAGAAAAAAAAAACAAGTGCCAAATTAGTTCAAAATGCACACTACATGTACAAAATTAATTCAAAATGCACACTACACATGTTCATTTCGGACTGTGGGTGTGTTCAGGGTGTGTAAACAATGGGGAGAGTGACGCCCACCATTAAAACCTTCCTAAAGTCTACCACGTTGTTTATTTGAGATTCAACTTGTATTTCGGACTGTGGGTGTGGTGTGTAAACAACATGATAAAAACAAGAACTTCACCTGTAGGGAGTGATCTCAGTTTCATCAAGTGAAATCCATTGAAATCCATATGAATTTTCAGCTTTCAAATAGAATGAAACTGGATGGTGCTGAAAGCTTGATGATCCCCGCAAGTTCCTAAAGTAGATGCAGTTTCCATCGCTAGTGGAACAGCCTTTGACCGGAAAAAGTACAAAGTAGATGGACCATAGGAGAAGGTAGCTTTTATGATAAGGTCCAATAACTAAGGACCAAAAATGAGAACTGAAGAACCAGCATCATTTGAACTAGGTTCCTTTACTAGAACATGTTATGACTAATCCAGAGAAAAGCCCACATGTTATAAATAAGCAGACGTAAAATGACAAAAGAAGTATGGTTCAAATTGTTGATGTGATGCAACCAAAAAAAAAACCCAAGATTGCCGAATCCCAGACATACATTCTATAGAGGTGTACATCAATTGCAACTTCTGATCCTTCCATACACATTAGTTTCACATCTAGCATCTTGATGTCAAGCTTGAATCCATACAAAAATAGAATTCCATGCATACACATCAGACTGATGTGAAGAAACTGAAGATGACTGTTGATGACTATTGCCTGAAAAGGTGGCCGATGTGTTTTCCAAATTTTAACTTCTGCATGAAGTTTCTAGCAAATATCAGCAGATAATTCATAGCTATGAGAACTTCCGTTAATACATTACCCACAAAAATAGTAACCCTCACCAACTCCATCAGATGAGCTCCCACAAGATAGAGAGATTATTCAAGTTGCAGGGAAAAAAAAAGAAGAAGTCTTGGCACAGAATGAAGACAACATATATGCAAAGAAATTTTTTATTTTTACCTCCCCTGCATAATGAGTAATAGTAAAATCAGTACGGGAAAGCTTTGGTTTGATAAACCGCCTGTTACTTTTGAATGTCTGGTACAACTTCTTAGCAAAGGTTTCATGTGTGGATTTAGGAAACATGTTGCATGACACATGGAGACAAACATGAAAATGATTTCCTGTTCGTTTATGAAAATGAAAAAAGAAAAGGACAAAAAAAAAAAAAATCCTTTTAGAACCCAAAACCAATGTCATCCTAGCAGTAGCTTAACCGATGATGAGACCAGATGAAATGCTACGCTAGCAACATACCAGGCTTCATCTAAAAGTGAAATAATCCCTCCAGGGTTCTGCGAAAAAAAGAAAAAAGACAGGTCATACTGACGAAAAATGTATATTCAACATGAATCACACACATGCAAGGAAAATTAACCCATCGCTCGTATAAAGCCAACCAAAAACAGCTTCACATTTCACATTTATGGAAGAAGAAAAAAAAAATGCAGCAATATGAGTTTAATTTACATATATGATACAAGGTATCTAGCATGTCAATCTTGGCAAATTGCAACAAGAACATACATTACCATTATGTAAAAGATGAAGAGAAAATTGTTTAAGAAGCAGACATGAAATTTAAAATGCAAGTGAAGAAGAAGAACAAGACAAAGTCAACCTCAGCAAATTGGAATTCAAGATGAAGAAGAAGTCAACATCAGAAAATATCACATGGTACAATAAAAGACTTTTTCACTCTTAATTCATCATCTTCCTAAAGCAACATGCATTGTAGGGATCACTGATAAAGTAGCATGATCAAATAATTTATTTGAAGGACAAATCAACAATAAGACTGAAAAGATGAGCACAATAAAGATACATACGTGTATGGAAAAGTGTCAAGTTAAGGCATAAAAGCATGAAAATGTTAGTAGAACAAGTGGTCATGATGATTGATGGGTGATAGACCACTCTTGGCACAGAAGATCCTCACCATGAGAAGATTTAGGAAAATGATTTTCCCACCTAATCTTGTAGACCAATCCTTTATCAGCCCAAAACCTCATGTGATTATCGTAACCAGCATCATTTGAACTAGGTTCCTCTACTAGAACATGTTATGACCACTCTAGAGAAAAGCCCACATGCTATCAATAAGCAGACGTGAAATGACAAAGTAGTATGAAGGCTTATCAACATCTGTTACTGCCACAAGTCTTGAGCATGCCGAACTACATGATTTAACCTCAAAAAAAGGCAATAGAAGGGCATAAAAATATATTGAGACAGGATGCACACCTCCAAGGCATGAATCTCCTTCAATGAGGGCTTTCTTCTAGGTGCATCATCTTCAATTTCAATGTCTCTAGCAAAATGTTTGGGCAGAGCAGATCCAAACATATCCATTCCTAAAATCATGCAAAATGCGTTTACATTTGTGCCATAGTGTTTGTCTACAGTTTAAAATGATAAGGTAAACATAATTCAGTAAGTGCATAATCATAGCTCGTAAGTATTTGAACAAAGCAGTGGATTACCTTGATAGAACCATTCTGGTTTCTTTTTTAATTATTTGAACAACTCATATGAAAGTTGATCTTTGCAATATCCAATGTTACTCAAGATCATCAACATCTTTTGATGTGAATCAACAACAGTGCTTGGAGATTCAACGGTTTTCCCTTCGGACCCTTGTATATATCCATTTTCTAAGTATGGCATTTCTTTGTTCGACCTAGTTTCAGAGAGCTCACTTCCAATCCGCACTAGATAACCTGTGTGGCATGAACAAATGAATATCCCATGAATGTATCAATGGTGAAGGCTAGACAGAAAACTAACACACAAAAAACACATTTTGTAGGCCCCAAATGTTAAATTGTGACAATTAAGCACGCCTGCAAAATCCAAGCAATAATTTAAAAATGCAATTATGGCGGATTCTTGAATTTCTTAGACATGCAAAAATATATTATTTGACTCTGTGGCTTCGCTTCTTAGATTCTGAATCATCTTAGAAACAGTAACAAACTTTTTTTTAATCAACTGAATGTAACCAAAATGAAATAAAGAGTCTAATGTTTTTGCATTTGGTACGTCTCCAACATCAGATATGCCAAAGTTCATTAGAAGCTGAAAAAATAGAGTAAAATGGAGCTATGCAAGTAGAACGGCTCAAAACTTGGCTAAGGCCCCAGCGAATTCATCAGATTCTGATGGGCCAAAGAGAGTGGGATCATGACATCCATCCAATTGCCTAGCCTTCATCCTCCGTTGTACCAGTAAATCAACTTTCTGTCTCTGGAAAGCCTTTAAATTCAAAAAAATGCTTGGTGCAATAGATACTATACAATTTAAAAAAATAGCAACTCACCAAGCAATTCAATGCAGCATTACTAAGGAGAAAGAAAGCATTCATCCAATGCACAACAATCAATAGCTGCCACACAAGATAAGGTGAAAATACTTCATTAAAACAAAATGACTAAAGGTCTAACAAATGAAAGCAAGAATACATTTTCAACACCATTGTTTAGAGGAAAAAAATCAGAAGCATGCATAATCACATCAATGTCGTGTGATTCTCCAAATATATTATTTTTCTTTTTGATAAATCAGAATGTGATTTTGGCTAAGAATGTTGACTTTCACTGACTCATCAATCAATGTAGCCATTGATCTCAAATGTCCATTAGAACATCCACTACTTATATAGGCCACTACTCAAAATCCACTGTCTAAAGAGAACCATGCAAAAAGCAGCCTATGATGGTTTTTTTTTTTTTTTTTTTTTTGAAGCAACAAGATTTCATTAGAAAAGTGGTGAGATAGCGCCTCGTGGGCTTAGGAAACCTCACCCACAACTTCTGCGTGAGTCCAAGAATCAGGTTGGATGCAAATCAGGTAAGCCAATCTTATGTGAATGAAATACATACATGTATGGCACCATTCTAGATAAGAACATTTTCTGTCAGTGGAGTCATTGAGGTTCTTTGCTTGGCTTATTCATGGATGACAGTTTGCTAATTCATCCTCAGACATATTTGATTCATCTAAACAATCGTCTTAGCAAGCTTATTGTGAATGACTACTATTCGAAAATCAAACTGAAAAGATGATGTTGATCATCATTTGAACAATGTCCTTCAAACAAAAAATGGCCTACAGTTCACATATAACAAGGAATAGTCATTGATCTAACAAATAAAGTTGTCAAATCATTGTGAATTTATACAATGGACCATCAAAGAAGAGTCAGGTGAACTAAATGGCTGATACACAGCCAGTGATTTCTTCCTACCGTACGATGACCTATGTGTGTTAAACTGGAGGACCTCTAGCATGGTTTCATCCTAAAAGGGTCTTGGTTGAGTCATTTCTTTAAACGATTAGTGCGCAAATTTCTATATAAAAAATAATAATAATAATTGAATACTTTACAAAACTACAAATTACCATCTTCCTTACAATTCATAGATACAAAGCAGTATGTTTGAGAAGCTTACTGATGAAGATTGTTGAACTATATCCTCTTCCAATATGTAGCCTGCATGGACATCCGAGAATGATTACTGTGTGAACAACTGCAACAAGCTAAAATGAAAGACGTGGCTGCTATTAAGTACATTTAGGAAGCCCCACTGACTACAATCAGGCAATATATCCAATTGCCACCTAAAATGATGCAGAGGTTGCCGCTAGAAGCCCCATGCTATGAAAATGAAAGACGTGGTTGCTATTTTTTGAAGCGTTATTATCAAGTCCCAATCACAAGAAATGTACACAGAATGACCTGTATTGAACTCAATGGAAAACCAAAAAAAATAATCCAAAACAGAGTTTAAATATCCATGGCTCCTGCCACTGAACTTATGCAGGTTAAGAACCAGCCCATGTTCTGTGACAATCAAAGACTAAAAGTGACATGCTAATGCTTAATAGTTTGAATTTCTATAATGCTGCTAAGCATAATGATTTCAGATTGATACTTTGGCTAACACCTGAAGACCTTTTGTAAGGAGCAAATATCAGATTACATATATGTCCAAACAGAGGTAGTTAGCTAGCTGCAGTCACGAAACTCTCTACATTTTAGGGGTGATCATATCAAAACAAGAAATGTTGTTTCTCAAGTTGAGAGCTTGTTTGAAATCAGTTTCCTTGAACAATTAAGTTTCAACTGAGATGCCCAAACTGAAGCCAATGCAAATCCTCTGTACTGAACTAACTCGACCCAAATACACATGATTATTCCAAATCCAACCTTTTCCTAAAACAAACCTGATTTCAAGTTGGGTATGCATTTTCTAACCTGAATGTGAGCCAAGGGCCTTGGCACCTGTCCTTTTTTTTTTTTTTTGGAAGAATGGACTACAAAAATTTATTTCTAAAAATTAATCATAGCCAAGTTTTACGGTGTAATGGGAACATAAGTCACTTACCTCTTGAATCCATCAAGATGAAACTATACAACACCCATTATCGACAGACCCTTTGATCATAACACTACACACCTTTAAATCCAACCATCCATAACCCACTACTACCAGCGCATTCTGAAATTAAAAAAGAAAATGCACCTTCTCATCAAGCAAACCTGTTAATGAACTATTCTACTACTGAGATTTCCTTTGGATTCTCCACAGCCTCCTTACACATCTGCTCCACTCTCCTTTGATTGTCATCCTTCTCATCATCCCATGAAAACCAAGAAGTTGTTTTCTCAACATATGTGCTCCTATAACCCAAATTCAAAGGAGCATTTAATGCTTTCTTGCCAGTCCCGAACATAAAATGCACAGTGGACCACTTTTTGGGAAGAACCCTTCTCTCATCATTATCTGAATTGTAAAACCCATTCTTTGCTGCCTCAATCACAGGCACAAAGATCTCAACCACAGAGACTCCATTCCCAACAACCATGCCATTGGACAGCTTAATAGGGATGGAAACGGGCAGCACATTACACTTGGAAGCCTGTCTTGCATTTGCAGCAACCCCAGCTGCAGCATCCATCATGGAGGGCCTTGCCAAGTCATTGCAAGCAAACTGCTGCTGCAAGCTCGACAGCGACCTTTACCCATTCCTCTGTTTCCTCACATGCTCAATCTTATACGATTACAATAACCACAACATGATGTATTAACCAGAGAAGCTAAGATATGAAAGAAAAGACAACATCCATTTACAGGGAACTTGTAGTTGCTTACCTCTGAAATTGTTCACTGTCTACAAACTTGTTGTTTACACTCGAATCGCCCCCATCGATGGAATCCCCGTCAACACCGACGCATTCCCTCTTGCGTAGAAGAGAGAGGGAGAAAAAATCAGAAATGGGAAATAAAAATCCTAACCCCTAGAATAAGAAAAGGGGGAAAGAAATGGGAACGAGAGAGGGAACTTGAAAGGAGCAAAATCGGAAAAATCGGAGAGAGAGAGAGAGAGAGAGAGAGAGAGAGAGAGAGAGATGCGGAGATGGGGCTAGGGTGTGGGAGGGATATTTGAGATAGGGAGATAAAAAGGACCCGCGTTAATGAAATATCATGCGGGATTTTTTTTCACGGATTTAGCTACGGATATGCTACTTTTAGCTACGGATTAAAACCGTAGCTATATAGCTACGGCTTTAAACCGTAGCTAAAAGCCGCCATAGTCTGTATCCTTTGCCCGATTTTTTGGTAGTGGTTACATAAGTGATGCGTTGGAACTCGGGAGTTGAGTTCATACTCGACCCCCGGATTTCAGGGCGTTACAATCACCTAAAAAAGGCTCTCTACGGTTTGAAACAAGCTCCCAAGGCATGGTATGAAAAGTTGACTAAGTTCCTACTAAGTCATAGCTTTATAATGGGAAGTGTTGATAAGACATTGTTTGTAAAGAAACATAAAGATCACATTTTAATAGTGCAAATTTATGTTGATGATATAATTTATGGATTTACTTGCGCTAACATAACTATTGAGTTTGCAGATCTTATGAAATCTAAGTTCGAAATGACCATGGTTAGAGAATTGAATTATTTCCTTGGGTTATAAGTTAAACAGCAACCTGATGGTTTCTTTATTTCTTAAACCAAATATGCTCTGAACTTAGTCAAAAAGTTCGGATTTGATAATGGGAAAAATTTTAATACTCCTATGAGTACTACCTTAAAACTCTCAAAGGACTCTGCAGGTAAGAGTGTGGATCCTAAACTATATCGCAGTATGATTGGAATTATGCTTTATTTAACTACAAGTAGACCTGATATTACATTTAGCGTAGGAATTTGCGCTAGATATCAATCTACCCTAAAGAGTCACATTTAACTGCTATTAAGCGCATTTTGCGATATGTCGCAAGTTCAGCAAATCTGGGTCTTTGGTATCCACATGATACTAGTGTGCAATTAGCTGGTTACACTGATGCTAATTGGGCTGGTAACATAGATAACAGGAAACCAACCAGTGGTGGTTGTTTCTATGTTGGGAACTGTTTAGTTTCTTGGCAAAGTAAGAAACAAAGTTTCGTATCGCTTTCAACTCTTGAGGCTGAATACATTGTAGCAAGTAATGCATGTACTCAGCTTGTGTGGATGAAAAGAATGTTAAGCGATTACGGAATTGCGCAAGATACTATGGTTTTATACTGTGATAATTCCAGCGCAATTAATATCTCTAAAAATCCAATCCAGCGTTCACGAACCAAGCAGATTGACATTAGATATCACTATATTCATGAATTAGTGGAAGACAAGATAATTTTTTTGGAATATATTTCGACCGAGACTCAACTTGCTGACATATTCACAAAACAGCTCAACAAAAGCAGGTTTTCAAAATTGAAATTTGATCTTGGTATGTGCAATTTGAATTGATTATTTATATATTTCTGTATCATATTGTATATACTTGTTATTTTAAATGATTAGAATTTCATATTATATGAAAAATGCATATTTTAGGCTGTGCACGACCAGTCGAGTGCATACTTGACCAGTCGTGGCACGACCGGTCGAGCATGTACTCGACCGGTCGTGTAGTGCGGGATGGTGTTTTATTTGGGGGAAAAATCCTTTTTTCTTCATATTGGGTTTCTTCTCCAACCGGTCGAACATATCTCCTAGTTCTTTAAGGTTAGTGCGTTATTTTCATATTCCTTGTAGATTCAAGTTCTTATCACTCTTTTTTCATCATTAGTGTGATTTATTTCTTAATTTGAAGTGGTTTTTGGGGTTTTCTTCTCAAAAATCTGATATTGTGAAAACCCATTCTACTTCCTTCGGATCTACTTGGTTCCTTAATTTCTTAGTTACAAATGGAAGGCAGAGCTAGAAAGAAAACTTCTCATGGTCCTTCAACTTCTAGATCGACACCTATCACACGGCGCCACCTTCGGTCACTCGAAGATGATCCCTCTTATGTGCGGGATATTAGGTTGCATAATGTAATAGTTGAACGACCTGTTCATGTTGAACATCTTGCTCCTTTTGATATCCTTCCTCTCCTTCAATCTGTAGTTTGGGATAACATTCTACAATGGGGTGGGCCGACATACCGGTCCATTGCACAAGCTATGTATACATGTATTTCTGATTTTTCAACTGAAAATTTGACATTATTATTGACACTAGAGAAGGTCCAGTTGAAGTAGACCGATATTTGATCTCTAGTCTAATGGACATACCTGTCAATAATGAAGGTATTCCCATTAGATCTCTAGTGGATAAACCCTCTGAATCTGAAAAGCACATGCTTACTAGAGTTTTGTGCAATATAAATGCTGAATGGAATCCTTCTAGTAATGCGCTTGCCTCAAAGTATTTGTTACCTAGATACAGAGTCCAACACAGGATTTTTATTTCAAATGTTTATCCCCGTTCTGGTAATAAAACCAAACTCACCACTTTCAAGGTTCGGATTCTTCATTCCATTGTTTATGGAACCAGGGTATGCCTTCCTTCTTTAATCTGTCATTGTTTCATTCAATTCCGTCAACATCCATGACATAGTGATATACCTTTCGCATATCTCATGACTTTGTTGGCCTCCCCTATCTTAGTGCCTATGCCTGTTGGGGAAGCTCTCATTCAACACCTTATCTTCAACAACTACAATATCAACAAAATGAATCTGAGGTTGGCTGCAGGCCAAGTCAATGTGGGTGTTGGTGGAGCTGATGCTGTGAATGAAGAGGAAGGTGATTTACCTCTAGATAACATTAACATGAATGATATTTTTGATGAGATTGAATCTGACTCGGCAGATGATCCTGATTATCAGTCGTCTGACTTTGATGCACATTTGCGCTCATTAGAGGAGAAGGTAGAGAACATGAATGTGTCCCCTAATTTACAATTTAAATATATGCGCAAATATCTAAGGCGCATTAGCAAGGGACTTCATCAGATTGATCCTTCTATACCTGCTCCTTCGTCGGGTTTTGATTAGTTTTTAAGTAACTTAGTTTGTAATAACTTTAATTACATTTGGCTTGGTTTGATTTGGCTGAACAAGGTAGCTTATGCTTGAACAATGGTCGAACATGGTAGCTTATATTGACTATCTTGTTTATTTATTCCTCTTTCCTCTTTGTATTCTTCCTTCTTTATCTACTTCATGTTCCTTTATTGGTTTCTTCCTTTGTCATCCTGTGACAAAAGGGGAAGATTTTTATGATTGGTATTTAGTGGATTGTGGATTGTGTGGATAATTGTGTGGATGGATTGTGGATAAGTAGCCATCATCCATTATTTGATAGAGGGAGTAAGTAAGGGGGAGTATTGCCTATTGATAACTGGTGCATGATTCTTTAACCATGTTGTAACTAGTTTATGTTGATTCAGGAGTGGAGGATGCTCGAGGATATAGCAGAATACAACTTCAAGTTTGGTTTACAGTCTTCTATCGTTCAGCTATCGAGCCTGTCGATTCAACCTTCTCTTGTCGCAAGGGTTATCGAGGCTCAGCAGACAGACGAGTCATTACAGGATTACCGAGCAGATGCAACATTTGAGAGTCAGACAGATTGACAGATTGGTTCTGATGGTGGACTTCGCTTCAGAGGCCGATTGTATATCCCGGATATTCCTGAGTTGCGCAGAGATCTTATGATCGAGACACATCGATCGCGGTTTTCTATCCACCCTGGCTCGACGAAGATGTATCGTGATGTGAGGAGACAATATTTTTGGGTGGGGATGAAGCCCCAGATTGCTAGTTTTGTGACCAAGTGTGACACATGCAAGCGTGTCAAGGCCGATCATCAGAGACCCCGTGGTCTATTGTAACCGTTGAGCGTCCCGATGTGGAAGTGGGAGCACGTATCTACCGATTTTATTATGGGTTTGCCGAGGACTCAGCGCGGTCACGATGCCATCTGGGTTGTCGTTGATCGTCTGATGAAGTCGGCACATTTTCTTGCGATTCGTGCGACTTAGGCTTTGGATCGGCTTGCAAGGTTATTCATCGAAGAGATTGTGAGACTGCACGGTGTTCCAGTCTCGATCATTTCTGACCGAGACCCGAGGTTCACGTCTTACTTTTGGAGGAGCTTTTAGAGAGTGATGGGCACTGATTTGCACCTCAGCACCGCGTATCACCCGCAGACCAATGGCCAGACAGAGAGGGTCAACAAGATCCTTGAGGATATGCTTTGGGTCTGCGTGATTGACTTCGGGGGTAGCTGCGATGAGCATCTGCGATTGGCTGAGTTCACGTACAACAACAGCTATCATGCGACCATTGGCATGACTCCTTTTGAGGCATCGTATGGCAGACCGTGCAGATCTCAGAGTTGTTAGACCAAGGTTGGAGAGCGACGTCTCCTAGGTCCCGAACATGTGCAGAAGACATCAGAGGCTATTGACATCATCAGGCAGAGGATGAGCAAAGCTCAAAGCCGACAGAAGAGTTTTGTTGATCACCTGCATCGTCCCTTGGAGTTTGATGTAGGGGACCATGTGTATCTCAAGGTCTCGCCCATGAAGGGAGTGGTTCGATTCGGAGCGAAGGGCAAGCTTGCCCCAAGATTCATAGGACTTTTAGAGATCACTGAGCGCATTGGCGCCGTGGCCTATCGGCTTGCCTACCATCTCAATTGTCTGGCGTCCACAACGTTTTCCACGTCTCTATGTTGAGGAAGTGTGGGTCAGACGTCGTTCTTGTTATCGATTGGCAGCCGTTGGAGGTTCATGAAGACACTTCTTACATTGAGCAGCTAGTTCGTATCCTTGATAGAAAGGAGCAAGTCCTCCGGACCAAGGTCATTCCCTTGGTGAAGGTTCAGTGGGGTCATCATTCTGTTGATGAGGCGTCTTAGGAGCATGAGTTCGAGATTCGAGAGCACTATCCCCATCTCCTTGATGATTAATCATATGTTGTATCTTGTATGCTATCTCCAATTTTTATATGACGATGCCTTGTTTCCTCTTATATTATGAGTTATGTTTCCTTGCAATGATTGAGTAAATTTTGAGGATGAAATTTTTATTTGGAGGGAAGAGTTGTAAAACCCGTATCCTAGTCCGTACCGTTCCGTCGGCTTTTGCGGTCCTTCCGGTCGAATCCCGACAATCCTTGACCTATATCCGATGTTTGCGCATGATCCTAAGTCGTGTCCTACATATCGAAGCCGGCTCAAATCGAAACATGTGCCTTGGCGACCCCGCCGTCGCCTCAGTTCCAACGCCGCGACTCGCGCACCAATCCGATACTCGGGATAGAAGATGTGGGCCCACGTTCATTTCGAGAAAAATGTCGTGGGTTGCCAATTTCGAGGGAATCTCTACGTCATGTCCCATCAATCAATCAATCAATGTCAAGTACACCCCATACCCTAAGTACAACAACCCATCCCTTCCCATTCCCAAGGTCAACTCTCCCTCTCTCTCCACCCATCCCTTTCTTACAACACCATCACCCATCACTCCATCACCTTTTCACCCATCACTTCCCTCTCTTCACTCCCAAGCAACCCAAAAATATCACACGTCCAAGCCTTTCCAAACTCTCCCAAAACAACAAGTGTGGCCCACTTTCCCTCTCTCTCATCTCCCATCTCAACCATCCATTCATCATCAACCTCCATCAATAGTGAAGGCAAGGAGCTAAGGAGGCTAAGGGACCAAGAAGGAGGCCGATAGGTGGGTGATCGACCATTAAATTTCTTTTTGGGACCATATGTGATGGGACCCGTTTGAAGCATACAATGTAAGAAATGGAGGGCCCATAGTGGCCGGGTCCTTCCTCTTCATCACGATCTCTTTCGTCTCTTCTTTTCTCTCCCTTTCTCTCTTTCATTTTGAGTTGATTTGGTCGTGTGGCCCACCGGGATGGACCCCACCATGAAGTGTACATCTTATCTGTAACATCCCAGATTTTTGCCAACCTGGGATTAGATGTCCTTAGGCAATGGGTCGATCCTAACACCTTATTAACTTGTCAGAAATCAATCCCAAAGGCTAAAATCGCTTGTGAACCCATTTCTTTCACAAATCCCACCCTTCACCACCTTGTTCTTTAAAATTTTCTAAGTACTTTCATCCTAGACACTATCGTAAACTAGCTAAGTAGTATAACTTGGATCACTTTATATACAAACTACAAAGGCCCAGGTATCACCTCAGACAGAAATTACTTAGGACTAAATCCTTTAGAAATTAGGCGAGAATTAGCCAGTGTTAAACTAGAGTACCTGTGAAATTAGCACCAACCACTTTAAATACGATCTGCAAGACCCAAAACTTGTAAAATCATTGATGCTAGGGTACCCTAAAATCTAGGATCAATCTCATTACCCGTCTGCTCTCGGGAGCATCACGAAACTCCGTATCAGATCTGGACCGCACATCGGGAGTCTGAATAATACGAGGTTAAGGACTTAAGACCGCCTCGCTGGGCTTGACAACCATCTCGGAAATCAAATCCAGCCAGTGTCCCAGCGCTATTCGCTTGAGCTCGGAGTGAAGAGTGTGAGAAATATGAAATTAATTCAAAATAAAATATCTCAAATAGTAATCTGGCACCTCTCGCTTGCGGATCAGTTTTAAGAAACCAGACCGTCAGAATCAGACCAAATTACACCCTCGGATCAGGAGAAATTTCATACACATATCCATGTACTCGGAATCTCCGATCGAGATCCACTGACCGTTGAACTGAAACTGGTCCGCCACTCGTGATCTAGGAATCCCACTGAAACGAAAACTTAACTAAACGTAAATCCAGTGTTAGTGAGCTTAAGTCCGACCTTTGGCTCAAGGAGGCCCGCCAGAAGTCCTCCGTTGAGCTGAAACTGACCCGCTTTGGTTATAACCTAAGTATACTTTGACCTAGAGTCTATTTTGGTGAGTTTTTAGGCTATATAAGGACCTTAAACCCTCTCTCATTGAAGCCATACGAATTTGAGAGAAACCCTAGAGAGAGAAGAGAGAAAAGAGAGAGAAAGTGTGAGAGCAGTGGGAGAATCTCCCTGCCACTCTTCCCTACTGCTATCCATGCTTAACCACTCCGTTCTAATCGCTTTCCCGGAGATTCCAGCTCCATTTCTAGGTAAGAAACCCTAACCCTAATCTATTTTGGGGCTTTGGTAGTTGTAGGTTATGAAATAGCTAACCTATTTCGTTCTCTAGGTTGCCAAACTGCTGTATACGAAAGCTTAGCAAACCTATTGAATTCGTTACGATTCTACGATAAAAGGTGCGGACTTTAGGTGTATAGGTTTTGGTTTTCAACGCTTTCAATGTCAGATAATGATAGATTCATGATCTGCATGCAATTGCACATGTACGAAGTGCTGTCTGTTTTCTGTTCAATTAAAGATGAAGAATATGGAATTTTACATACTCTTGGTATTTGTAGAAAGTACCGTATACGTATAAAATTTGAAAATGTGTTTGCCATGATTATTTGCTGTATTAATATATTATATATGGATAAAATACTTGTTTGGCAAAAGGGTTCACCCTAATACATGTTTTTGCTAATATACACTATGTATGTTAAAATAGTGTATTCTAAGTGTTTGTGAAAATGACCGAATGAGTGTAGAATTCTCATTCGTGCTCGCCATGACTAATTGTCATGGATTTATGATTATTGTATTGGCGATACCCCTTTGACGAAAGGATTTGCCCTAAATCACGTCACGGCCAATATACACTACTTATATTAAAATGTGTGGCCCAAGTGTTCGTGGAAATGACTGAATGAATATAGAACTTGGATTCCTGCTTGCCATGACTATCCGTCGTGGGTGTATGCGTGTTATGATTGGGGCAACTCCCTAGTGAAAGGATTTGGCCTAATGCCTATGTGATCAACATATGTCATGTATGTTGATGTATGTATTTTAAAGTGTTTGTTGAAATGTCTGAATGAGTAATAGTTAGTAAATTGTAATGTTTAAGGGTGTTGAGATATGATTCTCAACTTCTTTAACTATGTGTATGATTTCTTTGAATAGCTGTGTAATTAGGAATTGAATATGTACAAACTCATGCTTGTGTTGTGCTTCATAATATGCTCCACTGATTGTTTGATTTTATTTATGTAATGCATATGTTTAAATTCATGTTTACATTGTATGATCCGTCATGGGTGATGGGGGAGTGGAGCAACGAGTGCTTGCAGCAGCCCTAGCAACCCTAAACGGAAATATCATACTTTGATTGTATGATTTGAACCTTGATCCATTACTGCTTTAACTATCTGAAATTGATTGTGTTTGGGGCTATGATTATAGTCCAGACAATCGGTACCAGAATTGAATTCGTGGTTATGATTCATTTGCCACGTGAGATGTGTTCGACGAACTCGAGTTGTACTACGGTTGGCGATAGTGGTTGGCCATGCGAAGTGTTTATGCACTTCATGTCGTCCAACTTGTTGTGCGCTCGAGCTAGTCGAGCTTGTCAAGTAACCCGATCTGTCTTATGTATGTTCACCATGTTTGGACGCCTCTGCTTGAACATAGGGTACCAAACTTACCAGTGAAGTCCCTTTTAACCATGGTACCTCGATCCGCTAAGACTCATGAGCCGGGCATGGTGGTATGGGACACCGTAGTCGAGCTGTCGGCCTACGCTAGGGCCACGTGCCTCCCCGTAGTGACCAGTGAGCAACCAGACTCGTGAGCCGATTATGATGGTATGGGACACTATATTCGTGCTGTCGGCCTACATTGATAAGGTGATAGGAGAGTGGTGCAACGATTGCGAGCAACAGCCCTGACAGCCCTTTGTAGTGACCTCGAGCATACTCTGAATTTGCGGTGAGGCGACAAGTTTTGCCACAGTGTATAGAGTATGAACTAGGCCTGTATCTGTATAGTGATGAACCGTTAAAAAGGTGATGGGGGAGTGGTGTAACCTTTGTGCGTAACAGCCTTGGCAGCCTTTGCAGCGACCTAGAAACACACCATCGTATGAGATTACTAGGATTGACGACCCTAGAATGGATCATGTTTGGGAATGATACAAGGGAGGTACCTTAGTTTCCTAATACTGTTGTTTGAAATGGACTAATAATTACTCGGTAATTATGCTCATCATCGCACTGCATGTGCCTGGTAGATGTGGAGCACTGAGGGATGAATGCATTCATAAACGTAAGATGGTGTCGCATGAGGGTGGTTTGGCAAGGGCATACATCATGTCATTTCATACTTGCATTAAATAAGAGTAGTTAGAATTGTTTGATTGTACTGCTTTATCATTACTGCTTGACTGAATTGATAACATATTAACCTATGCTTTATTGTTCCACTGAGTTGATCACTCACTCCCACATTACGGGACGGTGTTCCGAACACCCACCAGACTTTGTCTGAGTGCAGATGGCGACACTACTCCTGAGGCGGAGCCGGACCTTTGCATTGACTATGGTGCTTGCTCGTATTGTTGTTTTTCTGGCAGCTTCACGTGAGTCGTGTCTTGATCGACGGGATTACAGGGATGTTGACTAGATGACATTACACATTTGGTATCATTTGAATTGTACTTGTAATTCTTTAACCTGGCAACCTTATCACACTCTGGAGACTTACCATAGTTTTTATATTTTATATATCTATCACAATCTTCCGCTTACAATTTAACTGTCTCTGGAGTATGATATGCTGTTTTGGCTTAATCTCACTCAGGTTCAATGCACTAATACAGACAACATTCAATCATCATTCATTTTGTTGCATAAGTGATGCGTTGGAACTCGGGAGTTGAGTTTATGCTCGACCCCCAATTTTTAGGGCGTTACATTATCCATGCCGTCCATCGAGTGGGCCCACCTAGCATCCCATAACCCACAGGCTGGATGTACGGAGAACATAAATATCAGATTGATCCCAACAGGTGAGCCACGTACATGTGGGACCCACCATGATGCTGTGTTTATCCATGCCGTCCAGCGTCCCTGGACGCTAGACGTGAGGCAGTGAGGGAGTGGCTAACATGGAGTGCGTGTACTGACATGGGTGAGTATTAACGAGCTAATAAAAAAAATATAATATTTATATTTGAACTTTTGGGGTGGGCTGCTCATGCAGGCCCCACCTTGATGTATGAACATAATCCACGCCATTCACCCTGCTTCTCAGTCCATTTTAGGCTTTGAGCCGAAAAATGAAGTTAATCCGAGTATCCGGTGGACTGAATCTTAGAAAATGGTGGTCTTTACCATTAAAATCCACTTGATGTTCCTATACACCAAAATACCTCGGATATTGGGCTTGTTTGGCTTATCTTGAGCCATAGGAGAGCGTGGACAGAGTGGATTCACCTGATGCGGGCCCCACCTAGGAAAATCTGTAGAAAGAAAAAAATAATAATAAAATAACAAACATGCAGCAGCGCCTACTACTGCTGCGCCGTTGGATGGAAGGCAGGGACCATGGGTCCCAGCCTCAATGTATGTGTTTTATCTACGGCATCCAGCAACCATCCGTCCGTTGGACGGCCAGTGAACCCCACCCCTGATGCATTTTCATCCATGTCGTTCGTCCGTTTTGGATGACGACGCCACCCTGATGTGTGAGTTTCATTCCATGTCGTCCAACTATTTTCCATCTTAACCGTCCATCAACTGGCATGTCACGCCAGGTACGGTCCCACCATGATGCCTGTGTTGTATTCCTACCGTCCATCCATTTGGCGACCTCGTCTCACGGCTTGATACTAAGGCAGATCCAATATCAAGTGGACCACACTGCAGAGAATGGTGGGACGAACACCCACCATTGAAAACCCTTTGGGATTATAGGGGTCTAGATCAATATAATATTTGTTTTCCTCTATATCCAGGTCTTTGTGACCTTATGTCCAAACTAGATGGAAAATAAATACCATAGTGGGCCCATTGGAATTTGACCGTGGGAATTATTATCACCACTGCTATTTGTGGTATGGTCCAAATGATCTTTTGATCTAATTCATTAGTAGGATAATGCACTAAAATGATCTCTATAGTTGGATGAATGGTGCGGTCCAAGTAGTGCGGCCCACTTGTTGTATTTGAGAAGCCCAATATGATGTATTTGGGGCCCGTGGATTAAGGCCCATTTGATTTGGCCCATCTGTATCGGCCCATTTGATTTGGCCCATCTGTTTCGGCCCATTTGACTAGGCCCGATGTGAGGCCCACATGGATATATATGAGGCCCATGTGACGCGGCCCATTTGATGTAATTGGAGCCCTTGGGTCGAGGCCCAACGTGATATACATAAGGCCTATTATAATGTGTGATTCCACCATGGTTTATGTAATGATGTTCATGGCAGGTCGTGCCTTGGGAGAAATGATGGTTTGACGTCCACATTATAAGAATAATGTTGGCTAAATGTCCGCATTATAACTCTCCCTAAGGCCCATTGATAGGCCCATACTTGTAACGTGTAGGCCGTCTAGGCCCATCTTCATTATGTACAGAGTCCATCACCATATAACATGTTAGCATAAATTCTTAATTCATGATTATACACATCATATGTATGCTTGATATGAGGAGTGACTAATCATAGCATATGCCTTCGGGCAGATTGTTTATGGGCTCCCTGATAGGCGGAGTTGCCCAACATGAGCGCACGGTACGCGCAGGATTGTTGTATGTCTGGTAGGAGGATTCATGCACTTGCATTCGTGTGATTACGATTACTGTATGCCCTAGCGACATCAGAGCCATAGCTTCCATAGACACATCATGGGTGGTTGGATTGGATACCGAAAATACTGTTTCTAGCATCGGGGTGCCATAAATGTCCCTGGGTGAAAATTTCTAAACCCGATGGTACTAGAGGATGACTCCAACGTCGAAACCAAGTGGACATATGAGCGCACAAGGGCCGAATACCAGGAGGTCGCGTATCTCACTGTGTCGTGGTCGGTTGAAAGGGGTGTGGCCTTACTCGTCCGAGGTAGGGGGCATTACTAGGCTGAGTTTTACCAGCTCGTAAATGGGTCCGCTATAGACATGTTGGATAGGTATTGGCAGACTATTGGTCAGGCGGATAATGAGGTTTCTTACGCTCACTTGGACTGTGCAGCTGGGAGAGGGGTAGTGCCATTTAGAGTGTACTAAACCCTGGTGATTATCCAGAATGAGAACTGTACTGATATTTGATGCTCTAGTGATGAGCTACATTGATATGAGGATTGGCATGCTTGAGTTGCATCTCACACGCATGGTCTTATTATGGCCGATCGCATTCATATTTTGTATCACATAGCCTTGGTATGGTTTATTACATTCATGTACTCATCAGCATGATTTCGCATTACTCTGTCCTTGCATTCTGAGCACGCTCGTATTGTGCACACACTTACACACCCTCTAAGCTTTCTATAAGCTTATGCATGATTGATGCATGCAGGTGACGCCAGGACGTAGTCATAGCCTCGCCGCAGTTGGAGTGTACAGCCGAGCTTTTAGAGTTTCAGTTACTTTCATTACCTTGTATTTCCCTTTCATACGCATTGTACTCAAAGTTTTTTTTATCATAGTGGATTTTGTGATGGTGTTCTTGTGGTTATTGTTCGTGGGTTATGTTTATGGTTATGTTCATTACGAATCAAATCATGTTTGAAATCCTCCTTGTAGGATCCCAGAATCGGAACCTGGTGTAAGGGTGTCGGGAGCCGAGAATGGGGTACTATGGAGGCTATCAGCGCCGGATTCGGCAATCTAAAATTTTGTGAGCCCTTTCTGCGAGTTTAGGGCATGACAAGTCCTAACACTAGCTCGACCAGTCCAAGAATTCCTCGACCAGTCCTAAGTTTGTTACTGATTTTCAAAAAAATTTGTTGTAGCCTCGACTAGTCCTAGAGACTGCTCGACCGGTCCTGTGAACAGTGCTCGACTCGTTCTCAACTAGTCCTAGAGTCTCGACTCAAAGTCCAGCAACTAAGTTGGGTCACGCATGACCAGTTGTAGACAGGACTCGACCGGTTGTGGAGGTCGCTCAACTGGTCAAGCAAGTCCTTCGACCAGTCGTGAAATGGTCTTATCTTATCGCGCTTGAAATTTCAAAAACCTGTTGGTCCTACAACCAGTCAAGCTGACCGCAAGACCAGTCGAGCAAGCGATTTCTGCTATTATAAATAGAGCACGAATTTCAGAGTTTCATATCGAATTCAAGCTAAATCAATATGTCACCTTGAGAGATAAGTTAGTCATCTTTTTAAGCTATAATGTGCATATTTAATATTCTCTTAATTTAGCTTTGTTATATTTGATTTTGTATTCTGCATTCCATTCATATTTGAAGAAGGGATTGAGATTTGCCCTATTTGGAATCAAAATCAAATAGAGCTAGCCCAACTTGATTTAATTTAAAATCAATTTAGAACCTAGAACCATATCATAAGTGAGTGTGAACATTGAACTTCTACGTTGAACTTCTACTCCGATTTGGTTCTTCTAGGCTGCTTCAAAAGGAGAATATCCAGGTATTTTACATTATTGTAAATTCTATTTTATTTTATTTTTTTTCATTGAGATTGTGCAAGAAAAATCTCTCTGTTTTGGTTTGTCTGAGGTGATCCAGAAAACTCAGATCGTGGGGTTTTTTAATTGTGTAAGCCCACTTGAAAGACACAATTGTGAGGGTTTTAGGTGAACCTTGAAAAACCTATGTTCACAGTGAACGCTAATATCCACTGTGTGAGGATATTCGGAGTGGAGTAGTTGTGTGGCTGTTGTTTAATAGTTGGTGTACACACAAGCGAACCACTATAATTTTTGGTCTTGTAGTTGATTGTTTATTTTATTTTGTGGATGTTGAAATTTCCCTTTACGCACTTATGGAGAATGTTGTAATTTCTTTTATGTTTGTGTGGGAATGTTGTAATAGCCTAGATTTCCTTCCTTGGTTATTTATTTCTTTATCCTCTGTATCAGTTTGAGTTTTTAATACACAGACTCGTTCTTTTAGTAAGGTTGTCTGCCATAAACCCTTGGTTATTTAAGTGTCCTTAGAACAAAATCTTTTTAATTTGGCATAGTCCTATTCACCCCCCCCCCCCCCCCCCCCCCCCCCTCTAGGACTTAATAGCTCGGACTTTTTAAAAAGGAAAATCTAATTCTTGGAAATCTAAAGCAAAAGACAGTCAATGTTTCAACTGTCATGAATATGGGCACTTGGCTAATAAATGTCCTAAAAAGGATAAGTCAAAAAGAAAGGGCATGATAAGTACTTGGGATGAATCATCTGATTCTAAAAGTACTTCTGAGTCTGATGAATCAGACCAAGAAAATGCATATACAAATGATGTGAAAGCCTTTATGATTATAACCAGAGTCACTTCCTTAGATAGTTGTAACATATGAAAATCTTAGAAGTGATCCTAAAAATAAAAATGAAGACGATCTTCAAGATGCATAGAATGCCCTATATAGAGAGAGTTGTAAAATTGCTGAGTTGAAAATTCAAAATGAAAAATATGCTAAACTAAAAGAAGAACTTGAAAACGCAGTTTTAGAAAAATCTCACTTTTTCGATTGTTTTGAAAAAATAATATTAGATTTAAGTTTTAAATCTTCTAAATTACAAAAGCTCAAAACAGAAAATGAGAAACTAAAACTTGAAGTTTCTTCCCTTCCGAGTTCAATGGATACTTGGAAATATGCCCTTGGAGACCAAAAGCTTGAAAATTTGTTAACTTCATCGAGACGATGTGGTGACAAGTCTGGTCTGGGCTATATTAAAGATAATTCTTTGAAATCCAAGGATTTTGCTCCTATCTTCATAAGAGAAGAATCCTCAAACTCTAAAGGTAAGACTTTAAGAGATTTCAATCGTAATGATTTCAAAATCTCAAAACCCCTTCAAGTTCCTAAAATAAATAATAATTCCATCAGCTATAAACATCAAAGAAATAATAAATCACCCTTAGCTGAAAAAATTGTGGACTTGTTTAAAGAGCTTCTGGAATCCAACTCATATGAAATTAGAGTTAATAGAAAAATGAGAAATCTAAACTCCCAGATGCAGCGAAAATGAAGAGATACTCCTAAACCTAAAACCGTAATGAAATAGGTTCCAAAGGTAATGTGTATTGTAGCCCATATAACTTTCAAAGCTATTAGCCACTTAAGATGGTACCTGAATATTGGATTTCTAAACACATGACATGTGATAAGGCAATATTCACCAATATCAAAGAAGTAAATGGTGACTTAGTCACTTTCGGAGATGTAAGAAACTACAAAATAATAGGCCAAGGTAATGTACAACTTTCTAATTTACCTCTCTTTGAAAATGTGCTTTAAGTTGAAGGATTAAAACATAATCTTTTGAGCATATCTCAGATATATGATAATAAACATAGTGTGAAATTTTCAGATCACGGATGTGAGATTATGAATGAGAAGGGTAGTGTGATATTAAATGGTCGTAGGACATCTAAGAATTGCTATATAATTGATAACTCTTGCTCATCAAACCATTCACGTTACATGGTCCAAATTGACGACATTGAACTTTGGCATAAACGTCTTGGACATGTGAACTATAGAGATATTTATAAATTGAGTAAAATAGATCACTTACGTGGCTTACCCAAGCTGAAAAGGATAGAAAATGTCTATGGCACATGTCAAATTGGCAAACAGATTAGGAGTACTCACAAGAAAGTGAACTCCTTAATCACAATCAAACCTCTAGTACTACTCCATATAGATTTAGTAGGACCAACTAGAACAAAGAGTAAAGGTGGAAAGAAGTATTTTCTGGTCATTGTTGATGATTACACTAGATATACATGGGTAACCTTTTTAAGAGAGAAAATCAGATACTCTTGATGATGTTAGAAAAATTTTAAACCGTATCCAGACTGAAAAAGAGTTATCTATGGTCAAAATTAGAAGTGATCCTGGTATTGAATTTGAGAATAGTAATTTTGAGAGGTATTGCAATGATCATGGTATATCGCATGAATTCTCTGCTCCTAAAACACCTTAACAAAATGGAATTGTTGAAAGAAAAAATAGAATCCTACAAGAGATGGCTAGTGTAATACTAAATAGCATTAATCTACCAAAAAATTTATGAGCTGAAGTTGTTAGTACTACATGCTATATCATAAATCATGTTTATATTAGAAAAGCTAAAAATAAAACAACTTATGAATTATGGTTTAATAAAAACCCTACAGTTGAATATTTTTGAACTTTTGGAAGTAAACGTTTTATTTTATGCAATCGAAAAAATTTGGAAAATTCGAAGCTAAGAGCGATGAGGGAATATTTTTAGGTTATGCTCTAAACAGTCAGGCATACTAAGTTCTTAATAAAAGAACTGGAGTGATTTAGGAATCTATAAATTTAGTCATTGATGATCAACAAATCACACTCAATTTTAATCAAAATGATGATGAAGTCAATGCAATTGATATACCTGACTCTTCATCTAAATCAGTGAATACTGAAATAAGATTAGTCAAAGACCATCCAACTAATCAAATACTTGGTAACCCACATACTGGTGTTCAGACAAGAAGATAATTAGAAAATAGTTATAATTATCTCTACTTCACTTCCTAAATTAAACCTGCAAATGTAAATGAAGCACTTACTGATAAAAGTTAGATAATTGCCATGCAAGATGTAACGCCCTGAAAATCAAGGGTCGAGTAGCAACTCAACACCCAAGTTCCAAAACCTCACTTATGCAACATAAATGCTTATGATTGAATGTTGTCTGTCTTAGTGCAATAATCATGAGTGGGATTATACCAAAACAATAATTCATACTCCAGATCAAGTTATAAAACGCAAGCGGAAGACTAAAAGAAGTATATAACTGTATATAAAGCCAGAAATGGTCACAATCGGTCTTCAGAGTATGAACACCTTACTAAGTCACCATATACAAGTATTAGTTTCAAAAATCAAAATGCCAAAAAATGGTATAACTATAATGGTAAACCCTGTAGTCCTGTCATCTGAATGGCCTAAGCGAAGCCTCCAGAGAACTGCATGAAGGAGAACTCATCCTGATCATCATAGTAATCAAGCTCAGCCTCCTGCGTCTCGTCAACACCTGCATCTAAGACAGGGTCTGGCTGGTGTGTACAATACCATCCCGTAACATGGGAGTGAGTAACTAACTCAGTGGAACAATAAAGCATAGGTTAACATGTTATCAATTGAGTCAAGCAGTAATGATAAAGCAGTGCAATCAAACACTCCTAAATACTCTTATTAATGCAAGTATGGAATGCAGTCATGATGCATGCCCTCGCCTAACCTCCCTCGTGCGACACCATCTTACGTTCGCGGCATGCTTTCATCTCTCAGTGCTCCAACAACACCAAGCACATGCAGTGCTATGTTATGAGCGTGATTACCGAGTTGTTATTAGTCCTTTTCATACAACAGTATTAGGAAACTAAGGTACCTCCCTTATATCATTCCCAAACAATAATCCATTCTAGGGTCGTCAGTCCTAGATAATCCTATACGATGATGCGGTTTTAGGTTGCTGTAAAGGGCTGTCAGGGCTGTTACACGCATTCGTTGCACCGCTCCTCCATCACCTTATCAATACAGGCCTAGTTTAGACTCTGTTTACTACGGGAAGGCTTGTCACCTCTCCACAGATTCAGAGTATACTCGAGGTCACTACAAAGGGCTATCAGGGCTATTACACGAAATCGTTACACCACTCCCTCATCACCTTATCAGTGTAGGCCGACAGCTCGAATACATTGTCCCATACCACCATATTCAGCTCACGAGTCTGGGTTGCTCACTGGTCACTACGGGGAGGCTCGTCGCCCCAACGTATGCCGACAGCTTGACCACGGTGTCCCATACCACCATGCCCGGCTCATGAGTCTTAGCGGATCGAGGTACCAAGGTTAACGGGATTCCACGGGTGAGTTTGGTACCTTAGGTTCAAATAGTAGCGTCCATACATGGTGAACATACAATGGCACATTGGGTTACTTGGCAAGCTCGACTAATACGAGCACACATTGTATCGATCGACATGAAGTACATAAGCACTTCGTGTGGCCTAACCACTACCGACGACCAACACACGACTCGGGTTCGTCAAACATGCCCTACGTAGAGGATGAATCTCCACCACGACTTCAAGCCTGTTACCGATTGCCTGGACTATAACTTAGCCCCAATCACATTCGATCCATAAACAAAAAGCATGTATAGTAGTCAAAGCATAATTAACAAGTAATTCAAACATGTTAACAAGCATGTTATAAAGCACAATGTAAGTAGGAAATACAACACATATATTTCATAAGTAAGTAATTAAATTAAACAACTTGCATGGAGGAAATCATACACATCTCTAAGGTATTTGAGAATCTTATCTCAACACCTACCTAAAGCACTATCTCCTAAGTACTTACTCATACAAGCATTTTCACAAACACTTAGACTACACTTATTTAACATACATAACGTATATTAGCTAAAACATATATTAGGGTGAATCCTTTCGTCAAGTAGTTATTACACATATATCTAGCATATATACACAGTAATAAATCATGGCAAACACACTTTCATATTTTATACGTATACGGCATTTTCTATAAATATACCGAATACACTAAACGCCATAATTTGCATACGTAACTGAATTGCAAAACGAATAGCGCATTTTGCATGTGAAATAACATCCAGATCATGAATCTATCATTATCTGACATTGAAAGCTTTAAAAACCATAACCTATACGTGTACAGTCTGCACCTTATGCCGTAGAAGCGTAAAGAACTCGATAGAATCGATAAGCCTTTGTCTACGGTGATTTGGCAACCTACAACATGATTCAGATTAGTTATTCACAACTCACACTACCTGGAACTCTAAAACAGGTTAGGGTTAGGTTTTCTTACCTAGGAACGAAGCCGGAATAGCCAGAAAAGCAATTGGAAAGTGATGGTTAAGCACGTAGATCGGCAGGGTAAAATACCAGGAAGATTCTTCCACTTCTCTCACACTTTCTCCCTCTTTTCTCTCTCTCTCACCTAAAGTTTTCTCAAATTCGTATGGGCTGAATGAGAGAGGGTTTAAGGTCCTTATATAGGCTTAAAATTCACTAAATTAGACTCAGGGTCATGGTATACCTAGGTTATAGCCAAAGTGAGGTTGTTCCGTCTCAACGGAGTACTTCTGGAGCCCCCTTGAGCCAAAGGTCGGACTTAAGCTCACTGACCTTGGATCTAGGTCAAGTTAAGTTTTCGTTCCAGTCGGGTTCCCAGATCACACATGGCGGACCAGTTTCAGTTCAACGGTCACTGAAACTCGATCAGGGTTACAAGTACACGGACATGTATGGGAAATGTTCCCTGATTCGAGTGTGTATTTGGGTCAAATTTTGACGGTCTGATTGCTTATATTTGTCCCGCAAGCGACAAGTCTTAGATTACTTAGATTAAATTTAATTTCTAAAGAAAACCATGTTTTCTCACACTCCTCGCTCTGGGCTCAAGCGAATAGCCCAGGGACACTATCTGGTTTTGACTTCCGAGATGGTTGTCAAGCCCAGTAAGGCGGTCCCAAGCCTATAACTTCGTATTATTTGGACCTTCGAAGAGCGATCCAGATCTGATACAGAGTTTCGTGATGCTCCCGAGAGCAGCCGGGTAATGAGATTGATCCTAGATTTTAGGGTAACCTAGCGTCAATGATTCTATAAGTTTTGGGTCTTGCAGATCGTATCTAAAGTGATTAGTGCAGATTTCGTATGTGATCTAGTTTAGCACTTACTTAACTTTGTCTAATTTCTAAAGGATTTGATCCTAAGTGATTTCTGTTTGAGGCGGTACTCGGGTCTTTGTATGGAAATTTCTGAGACGTTACACAAGAAGAATTAAATCAATTTGTTAGAAATGATGTATGGTACTTGGTTTCCAGACCTACTAACAAACATGTAATTGGAATCAAATGGATTTTTAAGAATAAAACTGATGAGATGGGTAATATTTTCATAAATCAAGCTCGACTGGTTGTACAAGGGTACACTTAAATAGAAGGTATTGATTATGATGAAACTTTTGCACCAGTTGCCCGCCTTGAATCCATAAGATTATTTATTTCGATTGCATGTCATAAGAAATTTAAAATTTATCAAATGGATGTCAAAAGTGTGTTTCTAAACGGTGACTTACATGAGGAAGTATATGTTGAACGACCGAAGGGTTTTGAAGATCCCAAACTTTCAAATCATATGTACCGTATTAAAAAGGCGCTTTATGGTTTAAAACAAGCTCACAGGGCATGGTACAAAAAATTGATTAAAATTTTACTTACTCATAACTTTATTATGGGTAGTGTTGATAAAACTTTATTCGTCAAGAAATATAACAATCGTATACTAATAGTTCAGATCTATGTTGACGATATCATTTATGGATCTATATGCACTAACTTATCTATTGAGTTTGTAGATCTAATGAAATCCAAGTTTGTAATGAGTATGGTTGGTGAACTAAACTATTTTCTTGGATTATAAGTTAAACAACTTGGAGATGGAATGTTTATCTCACAAACCAAATATGCCTTGAATCTTGAAAAAAAATTTGGGTTTGAGAATGGAAAAAAGTTTGATACCCCAATGAGTACAACTCTTAAACTCTCAAAGGATGAATCAGCTAAAAGTGTAGACTCCCGTCTATATCGAAGTATGATTGGTAGTCTTCTATACTTAACTGCTAATAAACCTGATATTTCTTTTAGTGTTGGAATATGTGTTAGATATCAATCTAATTCTAAGGAATCACATTTAATTGTTGTTAAATAGATAATCAGATATGTCGCAAGTTCTGCTAACTTAGGACTTTGGTATCCGCATAATACATTTGAATAAATTGTCAGATATACTGATGCAGACTGGGCAAGAAATATTGACGATAGAAAATCTACCAGTGGTGGATGTTTCTACGCAGGGATCTGTTGAGTTTCTTGGCTTAGTAAGAAACAAAATTTAGTTTCTCTCTCGACCGCTGAAGCTGAATACATTGTAGCTGGTAATGCTTGTACTCAGTTTATTTGGATGAAAAGAATGCTAGCTGATTATGGTATTGTGCAAGATACAATGACATTATACTGCGATAATTCGAGCGCAATTAATATTTCAAAAAATCTAATCCAACATTCTTGTACAAAACATATCGATATTCGATACCATTATATTCGAGAATTAGTTGAAGATAAGAGTATTGTATTTGAATACATTCAAACTGAGAAGCAACTTGCAGACATACTGACTAAACCGGTCGACAGAAATAGATTTTCCAACTTAAAGGATGATATTGGTTTGTGTATTGTTAATTAATTAATTATCTTGTTTATGCATTTCTTTTTGTTATTTTGATTGAATGCATAACTTGGTAATAAAAAAAATTAAATCAAAAAATTAAATTTTGTACATCTTTGACCAGTCGGATTACACACTCGACCGACCAAACCTTCAACCAGTCGAGTACATCTTCGACCAACAAAGGACCATGCGATTTCACTTTAAAAAGGGGAAAATCACTTTTTCATTTCATTTTTCATCATCTTCCTTGACTACCTGGTGCCTCACTCGACCAACCCATCACCCAATCTTGGTTGTAAGTGTTTATTTTTCAATTTCCTTCAAGTATTGGGTATATCTTTGCTAGTTAATCTCATTTTTGGGTTGTATTTTTTATTTCAAACCCTCCTTGTAGTGGGTTTTGTTCTAAATCTGATCTAGCTTCAATCCACTCATTCTCTTTTATTTATTTCTTATGCTAATCTTAATGGAGCATCGTTCAAAGAGAACAGCAACACGCAAGAGCCATGGTAGCTCTTTTTCTAGATTAACTCCATTAGGTGTGAGAACCCAGCGGGCCACCGAAGAAGATTCGGAGCACGTCAAAGATTTTTGCACAAGAGATATAATCATATAGAGATCATTTAATATTGATCACATTTCACCCTTTGGTTTTATTCCAATTCTTACCGAAATTGGTTGGGAACGCATCTTTGGTTGGGGCGGAACGGCTTATCGTTCCATTACACAAGGAATTTACGCTTCCATTTGTATTGTGTCCCTTGAAGATCTCACGTTCACAATTAAATTTGTTGAAGGGACCTTCACAGTTAATCGCTATACTATTTCGTCATTGACTGAGATTGTGTAACACCCTGAAAATCAGGGGTCGAGTAGCAACTCAACTCTCGAGTTCCAAAACATCACTTATGCAACATATATGCTTATGATTAAATGTTGTCCATGTTAGTGCATTAATCATGCATGGTATTATACTAAAACAGTAATTCATACTCCAGATCAAGTTGTAAAACGCAAGCAGAAGACTGAAAGATATAAATAAACGTATATAAGTCAAAAGATCACGATCGGTCTCTAGAGTATGAATACATCACTGAGTCACCATATACATGTAATAGTCTCAAAATCAAAATGTCAAATAGTACAACTACAATGATAATCCCTGTAGCCCCGTCGATCCGGATAGCCTAAGCGAAGCCGCCGGGGAACTGCATATAAGAGAACTCGTCCTGATCGTCATAGTAATCAGGCTCCGACTCAGGGATCACGCTTCATCTGAAATCAAGACAGAGTTTGGTGGGTGATTAAAACACCGTCCCGTAACGTGGGAGTGAGTGATTGAAAAGGCCTAGCTATATGTCCTAGAGGGGGGTGAATAGGACAATACTAAATAAAACTTATAACAGCGGAATTAAAAAGAATATGATAGCCAAAGTAAATCACAATGCAGGAAAGTAAAACAACCTCAAAATTCAGATCTTGAGAGGTTGATACAAATGTTGTTATAAGGACAACCTCACACCAAAAACCAGAGTTTATGGTAGGACAACCTTATTTCTAGAAAGATCTTTGTATCAAATCTCAAACCAAAAAGGAATACAGAAATAAATACAAACTGAATTGAAATAAATTGTAATCACAAATGTATTGTTCTAGGGACAGCCATACACCATAAAAATGGCAGGGCAACCTTGCTGGAACAACTTTTAAAGGAAATTGAATATCAAGCTGATAAAGGAATAGCAGAAAATAAATTCTAAACTATTACAAAATTCCCACAATGCTTGAATTAAATGATTACAACGTTCACCACCATACATACATCCCACAAATGAATAAATAAAGATTAGAAGTATAAATCATTCAACCACAACATAAGGGATTATAGTGGTTCGCCTGTGTGTTCACCAACTGTTAAACAACAGCCACACAGAATGCTACTCCACTCCTAATATCCTCACACAGGGGATATTAGCGTTCACTAACAAAATAGGTTTTCACAGGTTCACCCAAAACCTTTACAATTGTGTCTTTGTCTGTGGGCTTACACAATTAAAAAAACCCCACTTCTGAGTTTTCCTGACTCTCCTCAGATAACCAATACAACATTATTTTTCTGGCAAATCTTGAAAGAAACCAAAACAGAAAGGAATTTACAATTAAATGTAAAATACCTGATTATCTCCTTCGTTGTAGCAGCCCGGTAGAACCAAGTCAGAGTAGATGATTGAATGTCCAAGTTCAATGTCCAGTACTCAATTACAATGGTTCTAATTCTAATATATTTTAAATTAAACCAAAATAGGGCTTGCCTTAATTGATTTTGATTCCAAAGAAAGGGAATAACAATTCCTCTTATCAAATTAGATTGGAATAGCAGAAACAAAATCAATTAAATAAAGCTAAAGAAAGAGAATATTAAATAAGCACACTTAGCTTAGATGGAGCACAGAATTAACTCTCAGAAGTTCGACGAAGATTGGCTTGAAAGGATTAATTTATTCGATGAATTCTTCTGAGATTCGTGCTCTATTTATAGGTGAACAGATCGCGTCTTCGACTGGTCTAGGGAGCTCTTCGACTAGTCGAAGCAATAACAGATATTTGAAAAATCAGGCGCGATAAGCTTTGACCGTTCTACTACTCGTCAAAACTCTCCTTCGACTGGTCGTAGGTCACCTTCGACTGGTCGAAGGTCTCCTTCGACTGGTCGAAGAACTTAAAATTCATCGTTAGACTTTGAGTCGAAGACTTTCGACTGATCGAAAATGCAGTCGACATTATTCCTTCGACTAGTCGAACAGATTCCTGGACTAGTCAAAGCCTAACAGAAATTATTCGAATTTTGTAACAAACTCGCGACTGATCGAGGAATTTCTTAGACTGGTCGAAGCAAATCTAGGACTAGTCGAAGAAGGCCTAGGACTAGTCGAAGAACAGACCAAACTCAAGTAAAATAAATATCTAACTTATGTATCCAAAGTGACCTACTTCTAAGGTCAACCTAAGGTCAGTCAAACCTCAACCATGAAGTAAGGACATTGAAACATTAGGAACAAGTGACCTTGAAGTTTAAGCGTTGAAGTCTTGATGTAGTTCAATCTTGAAATCTTGATGTAGCTCAACCTTGAAAGTGTCTTGAGTTCTTTACGAACTGCCTTGTACTCTTCTTGAAGTCTTGCATTCTTGAGTCATGTCTTGTGAGCAGTTCTTGCAGTCAAGGTTGATCTTTGTACTTGTGAGCTTTGCTTGTTGTGAGCTTTGCTTGTTCATGAATGTTGATCTTTGAGGGAGCTTCACTTATGCAAGTTATATAACAGTGATTTTGGCACCATAAATTTGACAACAGACAGGGATATAAATTATAGCACTTACAATCTCCCCCTTTGTCAAATTAGTGACAAAACACAACCAAGATAAACATAAAGTAAAACAACTGGTTAAAGAATCATGAACCAGTTAATATCAACTGGCTTACCTAAAAATCAATCAATATTCAATATTCAACATTTAACCAGTTCATTCAACTAGTTCAAACATACTCCCCCTGAGTAACATAACCAATGCTACTCCTCTCACAATCACATCGTTAAGAACAAACTATTCTCCCCCTTTTTGTCATAATATGACAAAGGAAACAATAATAAAAGGAGAACTAAATAAAGGGATATATGAGAGTAAATATGAGGAGTTATGAGATTATAGCAAAAACAGAGATAGAGATACTCAGCATAGCTTCACATAGAATAAATATCCAGCATAAAATAGAGATAGTATCCAACTCAAAATCAGTCAACCAAGTGCTAAGTTATAAAGTTATTACAGACCAGAAATCTCATATAAATTAATCAGAACCAGAACCAGATGACGGAGCAGGAGTAGAGGGATCAAGTTGATGCATGCCTTTGTTCAATCGCCTAAGATATTTGTGCATGTACTTGAATTGTAAATCATGAGCAACAGACATGTTTTCCAGCTTTACATTTATATTCTCAACTTTATCCTCTAATGCACCCAGATGAGCATCAACATCAGATGGTTCAAAATCTGGATCATTTGTTGAGTAAGAATCCAGTTCCTCAAAAATGTCATCCATATTAATGTCATCACCAGCTTCTTCATGACCACCACCACCACCACCACCTTGTTCAGGAAGTAGATCCAGCTTCATCTTATTGATATTAGTATTGTTGAAAATCAGATGATGGATTGGTGCCTCATCAACCGGCATATCGACTAACATATGTGTAGCCAATACAGTCATTAAATAGGCAAAAGGAATGTCACTATGACCAGGATGGAGTCTAAACTGAAGAATGAAATGACAGATTAAGGAAGGTAAACAAATCTGAGTACCACTGGAAATAGCATGGATAACACGAACCATAAACGAGGTCAAGTCAGTTTTATTACCCGAACGAGGATACAGATTAGACACAAAGATTTTGTGGAGAATTCTGTACTTGGGTAATAAATGCCTTGCGGGAAGCGCATTCCCTTTTCGTGTCCATTGAACATCCATGTTGCACAAATCTCTAGTGAGCATGCGTTTTTCAGACATTGAGGGTTTATCAGTTAGGTTATGGATAGGAATACCCTCATCATTCCCAAGAATGTCCATAAGGGCTGAAATTAAATGACGATCAATGTCAAAAGGCCCTTCTCTAGTAGATATTTTAAAAGTTAAATTATCATGTGAGAAAGCACTAATACATGCAAACATGGATTGGGTAATGGACCGATATGCTGGCCCACCCCAATGTAATAAGTTAACCCAACCTACAGCTTCAAGTATAGGAAGGATGTCAAAAGGTGCAATATGATTAACATCAACAGGATGTTCAACAATAACATTACGTAATCTAATGTCCCTAACATAAGATGGATCATCATTGGGAACAAGAAGATGACGCTTAGAGATAATGGTCGATCTGGAAGAAGAAGAAGGACCACGAGAAGTAGTTTTTCTACCTCTAGAAGCCATTTGTAACAAAGATATCAAAGAAATAAGAAGTTGCAAAGGATTGAGAAGTGGGTTTACTCAAAACAGATTTTTCAAAATTCAAACCCCAAATCTCAATGAAATCTAAAATACAAAGCTTAAAGCTTGAAAAGTAAACAATCTAGACACAAATCTGCAAGAAAAACGTAATTGGAACACTAACCTTGAAGAACATGAATAATGGGTTCGACAAGTCGAAGCTCGGCTCCTTAGAGAGGAAAAACGGAATGAGGAAGAAAGCAAAATCCTCAAATTTTAAGTGATTCCCGAGATCTACGACTGGTCGTGGATATCTACGACCGGTCGAAGTTCGACTGGTCGAGTATACTCACGACTGGTCGAAGAATGTCCAAAAATTCATATTTCTTGCAAATTATTCAAAAATTGGAATTCAACCTAGCAAATATATACACTATGATACAAGTAGGCATAAATAATCATTTCAAAATGCACATGCCAAGATCAAATTTCATCTTTTTGAACCTGCTTTTATCGAGAGGTTTTGTGAAAATGTCAGCTCGTTGATCTTCGGTAGGAATATATTCTAGAGATATAACTTTTTCTTCTACTAATTCCCAAATATAATGAAATCTAATGTCAATGTGCTTAGTACGAGAATGCTGAATAGGATTTTTTGAAATATTTATCGCACTGGAATTATCACAATGTAATAACATAGAATCCTGTTTAATTCCATAATCACTTAGCATTCGTTGCATCCAAACTAGCTGTGCACATGCATTACCAGCTGCGATATACTCAGCTTCAGCTGTTGAAAGTGATATAGAATTTTGTTTCTTACTAAACCAGGAAACTAGACAATTTCCAATGTAAAAGCAACCACCACTGGTTGATTTTCTATCATCTAGATTACCAGCCCAGTCAGCATCCGAGTACCCAGCTAATTGGATACTAGTCTCATGAGGATACCAAAGACCGAGATTTACAGTACTTGCGACATATCTAATAATCCGCTTGACAGCAATCAAATGAGATTCTTTTGGATCAGATTGATATCTTGCGCAAATACCAACACTTAGAGAAATATCAGGTCTACTAGCAGTTAAATATAACAAACTACCAATCACACTCCGATAAAGTTTTGAGTCAACATTTTTACCATTAAAGTCTTTTGAGAGTTTCAGGGTAGTACTCATAGGAGTATCGAAATTCTTGCCATTCTCAAATCCAAATCTCTTGATTAGATTCAAAGCATACTTAGATTGAGAAATGAATATTCCTTCAGGTTGTTGCTTTACTTGCAATCCAAGGAAATAAGTCAATTCCCCAACCATACTCATTTCGAACTGTGATTTCATCAAATCTGCAAACTCAGTAGTCAAGTTAGTACAAGTTGATCCATTAATGATATCATCAACATAAATCTGTACCATTAAGATATGATCATTATATTTTTTAACAAACAGAGTTTTATCAACAGATCCCATTTGAAATTTATGACTTAAAAGAAATTTTGTTAGTTTCTCATACCATGCCCTAGGTGCTTGTTTTAATCCATAAAGTGCCTTTTTAAGCCGATACACATGATCAGTATTTTTGGGATCTTCAAAACCCATTGGCTGTTCAACATAGACTTCTTCATGTAAATCGCCATTTAGAAAAGCACTTTTCACATCCATTTGATAGATCTTTATCTTTCTAAAATATGCAATGGATATAAATAGTCTGATAGATTCAAGACGTGCTACTGGTGCAAAAGTTTCATCAAAATCAATTCCTTCAATTTGAGTATAACCTTGTACCACTAGTCTAGCCTCGTTTCTAATTATATTTCCACACTCGTCAGACTTATTTTTGAAAATCCATTTTGTTCCAATGATGTGTTTATCTTTAGGTCTTGGTACGAGATACCAAACATCATTTCTTACGAATTGGTTGAGTTCTTCTTGCATCGCAACAATCCAGTTCTCATCAGGAAGAGCTTCTTTTACGTTAGATGGTTCTATTTGGGATGTAAAACATACATAATTACATATATCCTCAAGTTGTCTACAGGTGCGAACACCGGTGAGAGGGTTTCCAAGAATTTGTGTGGTTGGATGATCTTTAACAGTCCTCAACTCAGAATCAGTCTGATTCGATGAAGTATCAGGTTTATCAATTATTAGAACTTCATCATTATCTGAATTAGGGATTGGCGTGTTTAAGTGATCATCAATGACAACATTGATGGACTCTTGAATCACACCAGTTCTTTTGTTCAGAACCCTATAAGCTCGACTGTTTAAGGAATATCCTAGAAAAATCCCTTCATCACTCTTCGTATCGAATTTTTCCAAATTTTCACGATCACGTAAAATATAGCACTTGCTGCCAAAAACTCGAAAGTATTTGATAGTAGGCTTTTTATTGAACCACAATTCGTAAGTCGTTTTATTATTATCTTTGCTAGTGTAGACTCGGTTAATAATATAGCAAGCTGTGTTGACTGCTTCAGCCCAAAGATTTTTAGAGAGTTTCATGCTATTTAACATGACATTAGCTATTTCTTGAAGCACCCTACTCTTCCTTTCTACAATTCCATTTTGTTGTGGAGTTTTGGGAGCAGAGAATTCATGTAATATTCCTTAGTCTGTACAGAACTTCTCAAAATTGCTATTCTCAAATTCAGATCCATGATCACTACGAATCTTACTGATTTGAGAAGATTTTTCAGTTTGAATCCTTTTGAGAACTTTTCTTACTTCTTCAAGGGTTTCAGATTTATCCCTTAAGAAGACTACCCATGTAAATCTGGTAAAGTCATCAACTATTACCAGGATATACTTTTTCCCACCACGGCTTTCCATTCTGGTAGGTCCTATCAGATCCATGTGAAGGAGTTCGAGTGGTCTTGATGTGATATTTGAATTCACCTTTTTGTATGAGTTCCTTGTTTGTTTGCCTATCTGACACTCACCACATATTTTATCTAATTTCTGAAGTTTGGATAAACCTCTTATAAGTTCTCGTTTGCTCAATCTATATAAATTTCGATAATGTACATGTCCAAGACATTTGTACCATAAATCAATCTCGTCTGTATGGACCATGTAACATGTTTGATTAGATGAGCTAGATTCGCTAATAATATACCAATTTTCAGACATTCTACGTCCAGTTAATATTACAGAACCCTTATTGTTTAGTATCTCACAGCTTTGATTAGAAAACCGAACACTATGGTTATTATCACATATTTGAGATATACTAAGCAAGTTATGTTTTAAGCCTTCAACATATAAAACATTTTTAAACACAGGAAGATTAAAAAGTTGAACCGTACCTTGGAATATAATCTTGCAGTTGCTACCATCACCAAATGTGACTGATCCATCAGTCATATCTTTCAGATCCGTGAATAAAGCTTTGTCACCTGTCATATGCCTGGAGCATCCACTGTCTAGGTACCACTTTAAATGACTTGTTGCTTTGAAAGTAGTGTGAGCAACCAAGCAGGCAACTTTAGGAACCCATTTCATAACTGTTTTGGGTTTAGGAACATAGTTGGTCTTCTTTTGTTTATAGTTGTAAGAATGACCTATAAAGTTAGATTTTAAGAGCTCCTCGAGTAAATCAACTATCTTTTCAGCTAGTGGATTTCGTTTCTGATTAAAGTTGACATGGCTGCTTCTAGGTTTTTGAAAAGTTTTTGAATTTCTAGAAAAATCTTGATAAGTACTATTCCCTTCTGAGTTTGAGGACTCTCCTTTAACAAACATAGGAGGAGTATACTTTTGTTTAAGAGATAGATTTTTATCATAGCCCAACCCGGATAGATCACCACATTTTCTTAATCCGGATAAAAGTTTTTCTAACTTTGGATCACCTTGGGCATATTTCCATGTGTCCTTTAGACTCAGAAGAGAAGATACTTCAGTTTTGAGTTTCTCAATTTCAGATTTCAAATCAATAATTAAGGAGTTTTTGAATTCCAAATCGCATTTTGATTTTTCAAAACAATCTAAAATTTGTGATTTTTCTAAGATAAGTGATTCAAAACATTCTTTGAGTTTAGAAAACTTTTTTTTTTTTTAAGTTTAAGTTTGACAGCAATTTTACAACTTTCCTTATATAGGGCATTGTAAGCGTCTTGAAGATCATCTTCATTTTCACATTCACTACTCAGATTTTCTTCACTTGTTGAGTCATTATCTGAAAATGTGAATTTGGCTAGAGTCATAAGAGCTTTAACTTCATTGCCTGACTCAGTTTCAGAATCTTCTGATTCAGAAGAAGCTTCAGAATCAGATGATTCATCCCATGTAGCCAACATACCCTTCTTCTTGGGTTTGTCCTTTTTAGGACATCTATTTGCTAAGTGCCCATATTCTTGACAGTTGTAACATTGACTATCTTTCAAAGATTTTCGAGATTTGGGTCTAAACTTCTTTTTGTCATTTGATTTTTGAAAATCAACCCTTTTCTTGCTTTTGAAAATCTTGTAAAATTTCTTAGCTAAAAGAGGCATATCATCTTCTGAATCAGAATTTTCTTCTGAATTACATTTAGAAGATTTTAGTGCGATAGATTTACCTTTAGGAGCTTTAAAGTTTAACTCGTAGGTTTGTAGAGAACCAACTAGCTCTTCTACCCTCATATTATCCGTATCACGAAGTTCCTAAATCGCGGTTACTTTAGAATTGAACCGTTCAGGAAGTGAGCGTAATATCTTTGCACACACTTTACTTTCTGGGATTTTATCGCCAAGACCCCACATTGAGTTTACAATGTTATTCAATCTAATGTAAAAGTCCATAAACATTTCATTTTCCTCCATATGAATTTCTTCAAATCTGGTTGTGAGGAGTTGGACTTTAGATTTTTTTACAATTGTAGTACCCTCATGTGTCATTTCTAATATATCCCAAGCTTGCTTTGCAGTATCACAGGAAATGATTCTTTTGAACTCATCTGGTGATAGTGCGCAAGTGATTGCATTTAGTGCTTTAGCATTTGCACTACTCTCACTTTTTTGAAGTGTGGTCCATTGGTAATATGGTGTGACTTTCATAGATTTTGAACCATCAACCCTAGTAACTTCCATGATAGGAGGTTTCCATTCAGTCACTGTGGCTTGCCACACATTTTCATCCATTGATTTGAGGAAGATCCTCATTCTGGCTTTCCAATAGGCATAGTTGGAGCCATCAAAGGGTGGAGGCCTAGTGACTGAAAGACTATCAAAATTTGACATCTTAAATAGCTTAAATCGTTAGCTCAGGAATTAAATCCAAGAATTAAAAAGAGCTATTAGGCTCTGATACCACTTGAAAAGGCCTAGTTATATGTCCTAGAGGGGGGGTGAATAGGACAATGCCAAATAAAACTTATAACAGCGGAATTAAAAAGAATATGATAGCCAAAGTAAATCACAATGCAGGAAAGTAAAACAACCTCAAAATTCAGATCTTGAGAGGTTGATACAAATGTTGTTCTAAGGACAACCTTACACCAAAAACCAGATTTTATGGTAGGACAACCTTATTTCTAGAAAGATCTTTGTATCAAATCTCAAACCAAAAAGGAATACAGAAATAAATACAAACTGAATTGAAATAAATTGTAATCACAAATTTATTGTTCTAAGGACAGCCATACATCATAAAAATGGCAAGGCAACCTCGCTGGAACAACTTTTAAAGGAAACTGAATATCAAGCTGATAAAGGAATAGCAGAAAATAAATTCTAAACTATTACAAAATTCCCACAATGCTTGAATTAAATGATTACAACATTCACCACCATATATACATCTCACAAATGAATAAATAAAGATTAGAAGTATAAATCATTCAACCACAACATAAGGGATTATAGTGGTTCGCCTCTATGTTCACCAACTGTTAAACAACAGCCACACAGAATGCTACTCCACTCCTAATATCCTCACACAGGGGATATTAGCGTTCACTAACAAAATAGGTTTTCACAGGTTCACCCAAAACCTTTACAATTGTGTCTTTGTCTGTGGGCTTACACAATTAAAAAAACCCCACTTCTGAGTTTTCCTGGCTCTCCTCAGATAACCAATACAACAAGATTTTTCTGGCAAATCTTGAAAGAAACCAAAACAGAAAGAAATTTACAATTAAATGTAAAATACCTGATTATCTCCTTCGTTGTAGCGGCCCGGTAGAACTAAGTCAGAGTAGATGATTGAATGTCCGAGTTCAATGTCCAGTACTCAATTACAATGGTTCTAATTCTAATACATTTTAAATTAAACCAAAATAGGGCTTGCCTTAATTGATTTTGATTCCAAAGAAAGGGAATAACAATTCCTCTTATCAAATTAGATTGGAATAGCAGAAACAAAATCAATTAAATAAAGCTAAAGAAAGAGAATATTAAATAAGCACACTTAGCTTAGATGGAGCACAGAATTAACTCTCAGAAGTTCGACGAAGATTGGCTTGAAAGGATTAATTTATTCGATGAATTCTTCTGAGATTCGTGCTCTATTTATAGGTGAACAGATCGCGTCTTCGACTGGTCTAGGGAGCTCTTCGACTAGTCGAAGCAATAACAGATATTTGAAAAATCAGGCGCGATAAGCTTTGACCGTTCTACGACTGGTCGAAGGTCTCCTTCGACTGGTCGAAGAACTTAAAATTCATCGCTGGACTTTGAGTCGAAGACTTTCGACTGGTCGAAGATGCAGTCGACACTGTTCCTTCGACTGGTTGAACAGATTCCTGGACTAGTTGAAGCCTAACAGAAATTATCCGAATTTTGTAACAAACTCACGACTGATCGAGGAATTTCTTAGACTGGTCGAAGCAAATCTAGGACTAGTCGAAGAAGGCCTAGGACTAGTCGAAGAACAGACCAAACTCAAGTAAAATAAACATCTAGCTTATGTATCCAAAGTGACCTACTTCTAAGGTCAACCTAAGGTCAGTCAAACCTCAACCATGAAGTAAGGACATTAAAACATTAGGAACAAGTGACCTTGAAGTTTAAGCCTTGAAGTCTTGATGTAGTTCAATCTTGAAATCTTGATGTAGCTCAACCTTGAAAGTGTCTTGAGTTCTTTACGAACTGCCTTGTACTCTTCTTGAAGTCTTGCATTCTTGAGTCATGTCTTGTGAGCAGTTCTTGCAGTTAAGGTTGATCTTTTTACTTGTGAGCTTTGCTTGTTCATGAATGTTAATCTTTGAGAGAGCTTCACTTATACAAGTTATATAACAGTGATTTTGGCACCATAAATTTGACAACAGACAGGGATATAAATTATAGCACTTACAGTGATCAACTCAGTGGAACAATAAAGCAAATGTTAGGATGTTATCAATTCAATCAAGCAATAATGATAAAGCAGTAAATCACCCATCCCTAAGTACTCTTGTTAATGGCAAGAATGGTATGAATGTATGATGCATGCCCTCGCCTACGCTCCCTCAGCGACTTCATCTCACGTTCACGCATGAACAACACTGCATCAGTGATTGACCTGCTACGCCTGAACGCACGCGAAATGTAGTGCATGCATATGATTACCAAGTTCTTATTAGTCCTTTTCATACAGCGGGGTTGGGAAACTAAGGTACCTCCCTTATATCAATTCCCAAACAATAATCCATCTAGGGTTAACGGGGTTTTCACTGGTGAGTTTGGTACCTTAGGTTCAAGCAGTAGCGTCCAAACATGGTGAACATACATCAGGTCAATCGGGTTACTTGACGAGCTCGACTAGCACAAGCGTATACCAAGTGGATCGACATGAAGTGAGTAAGCACTCCGTGTGGCCTAACCACTGTCGACAATCGAAGTACGGCTCGGATTCGTCGAACACATCCTGTGTGGTGAAACAACATCATCCACCAATCTAGGATCTATTACCGATTGCCTGGACTATACAATAGCCCCAATCACATTCAATTACAACAAAATATCTCAGAAGATAGTTAAAGCAGTAATGGATCAAGATTTCAAATCATATAATCAAAGGTCCGATATTGTCCACTTTAGGGCTGTCAGGACTGTTGCACGGAATCGTTACACTACTCCCCCATCACCCTTCACGGCTTTGTTTTTGCATTTAATGGAATACAACTTAAACATGGATTTATACATATGCATTACATAAACAGACACTATAATATACGATACATAGAGGAAAACATACACATAGTTAAAGGAGTTGAGAATCATATCTCAACACCCTTATACATTACAATTTACTAACTACTTACTCATTCAGACATTTCAGCAAACACTTTAGACTACTTTCATCAACATACATGACGTATGTTGATCACATAGGTATCAGGCCAAATCCTTTCACTAGGGAGTTGCCCCATTTATAACATGCGTACACCCACGACGGATGGTCATGGCAAGCATGAATCCAAGTTCCATATTCATTCATTCATTTCCACAAACACTTGGGCTACACACTGTAACATATATAGCGTATATTGGCCATGGTGTGATTTAGGGCAACTCCTTTCGTCAAAGGATTACCGCCTACACAACAATCGCATAGCCACAATAGTTAGTCATGGCGTACACTAACGCAAGGTTTATACTCATTTAGTCTTTTACTGAAACACTAAGCTACACATAATAACATACACAACATATATTGATATAACATGTATTAGGCTAATCCATTTACCCAGAAGTTGATACACATGCATCTAGCATACATAAACAGCAATTAATCATGGCAAGCACAAATCCGAATTTCATACGTATACGATATTTTCTACAAATACGAGGAATATAGTATATTCAACCTAGTTAACGTATAACTGAAAAACGAAACAGACATCACTTTATGCATGTGAAATAGCACTTACGTCAAGAATAAATCATTAACCGACATTGAAAGCCTTGAAAACCATAACCTATACGTCTATAGTCCGCACCTTACGCCGGTAAAAGCGTAATGGAGTCATTTTAGACACTTAGTCTTTGTCAATGGTGGATTGGCGACCTATAGCATGAATTAGGTTAGCTATTACATCACTTACACTATCTGAAACCCTAAAACAGATTAGGGGTTAGATTTCTTACCAAAGAACGGGATCGGAATCGCCGGAATAGCGATACAAAAAAGCCGGTTCAGCCCGTAGAGTGATGGGTTGAATCCCAGGGATGAACTTCAACTCTCTCTCTCTCTCTCTCTCTCTCCTCTCTCTCTCTCTCTCTTTCTCTCTTTCCTATCTTCTCTCTCCTAGGGTTTCCCAAATTCGTATGGGATGAGAGAGTAAGGGCTTAAGGCCCTTATATAGGCCTAAAACTGATGAAAATGGCCCCAGGGCCAAGGTATATTTAGGTTATCTCCAAAGAGCATCTGTTTCAGCTCAACGGAACACTTCCGGAGCCCCCCTTGAGCCAAAGGTCGGACTTAAGCTCGCTGACCATGGATCTAGGTTGAGTTAAGTTTTCGTTCCAATCGGGTTTCCAGATCGCATGTGGCAGACCAGTTTCAGTTCAACGGTCACTGAAACTCGATCAGGGTTACAAGTACACTGCCATGTATGGGAAATTTCTTCTGATCCGAGGGTATATTTGGGTTAGATTATGACGGTCTGATTGTTTATATCTGGCCCGCAAGAGACAAGTCTCAGATTACTTAAATTAGATTTAATTTCTAAAGAAAACCACGTTTTCTCACACACTTCACTCCGAGCTCAAGCGAATAGCCCCGGGACACTATCTGGACTTGATTTTAGAGATGGTTGTCAAGCCTAGCTAGGCGGTCTTAATTATATAATTTTGTAGTAATCGGACTTTTGACGTGCGATCCAGATCCGATACGGAGTTTCAATGTGCTCCCGAGAGCAACTGGGTAATGAGAATGATCCTAGACTTTTGGGTAACCTAGCGTCAATGATTCTACAAGTTTTGGGTCTTACAGATCGTATTTAAAGTGGATTAAGTGGATTTCGTAGCTAATCTACTTTAGCACTTAATTAATTTTGTCTAATTCCTAAAGGATTTGATCCTGAATGATTTCTACTTGAGGTGGTACTCAGGTCTTTGTACGGATTTTTCTGGGACGTTACAAATTGTCATTGCAGAATATGCAATTCTTATTACCAATCTGACTAATAAAATGACTAATATTGAGCGGCAAGTGATTACACATAAATTGTGTCACTTTAATGCCAAATGGAAGTCAGGTAATGCCCTCCCTACTAACCAAATGCTCCCAAAGTATCGAGTTTTACATAGAATTTTTACCTCTAATGTTTATCCTAGATCAGGGAATAAGTCTGAACTTACTCCCTTTATGATTTGAGTTCTTCATTTGTTGTGTCGGGCATTCAAGTTTGTCTTCCTTCATTAATATGTTACATCATTATTCAGTTGTGTTTGCATCCTGGACATGGATCGATTCCGTTTGTTTACCTCATGACTTGCATCGCTTTGCATTGTAATGTCACCATTCTTTCTTCTGAGGCACCGGAATCGGAACTACCATTTAATAATTCTAACCTGAATAAGATGAACCTGAAACCTCTTCCTGGCCAAAGTGAAGAAGAGGAGGAAGCACATGCACTTGAAGACACTTCTATGGATGATATTTTTGCTGAACTGGACGAATCTAATGATCTAGAAGATCCCGATTATCAGCCTTCTCAAGTAGATGATCATCTCAAATCTTTGGAGGAGAAGGTTGAGGCACTGCAAGTCTCACAGGACAACTTGGTTCAAACCCAAAAATCTACAATGAAGTATATGAAGAGTATATGAAGAAGTACTTCCATCGCATCAGTTGAAGTTTGAATAAAATTGATCCGTCTATGCCTGCTCCTTCATCATCTGGATCAGATTGAGATCATTTATCTTTTTATAGAACTTATGTTTATGGAGATGTAAACTTAATCTTTACTTTTGTGCTTGGATGATTTCTCTCTCAAACTCTTTAATGTTATTTCCCTAACATTTACAATTTCATATGTTGATTTCTATTATCTCCTTGTTATATACTTCTTCATAAGCTTATTTCTTCTTCAAGTTTATTTGCTGATTATTTCATTATCTATCTACTTTACCTGATAGTTATCTGATTCTTTCTTTGTCAACTTGTGACAAAAAGGGAGAGAGTTAGTTGGCTTGAAGCATGTTATTTGTATTTGGAGAATGCATGAATGCATAGGAATTATATTTCTTCATGTCATGTTTATTTGCAATACTATATATGCTATGGAATGTTGGAATGTTTTATGTCATGATACACAGGAAGTACTAATTAAGGGGAGTAGTAATATTTTGAAATCATTAAAAATCTTCTACAACAAGTGTACAAGGTTTTATTATTCTGATATTTCTAATATTATGTGTTTTGTCACGAAATTGACAAAGGGAGAGATTGTAAGTGCTATAATGTTTAAGGCACACTTTAATTTTCAAATTTCGTTTAGTCAAAACATCTTGTCAAGTGATCTTCAAGTATGGTTTAAGATCAAGGTTCAAGCCTGGTCCAAGTTCTAGTAGAAGATCAAGCTCAAAATGAAGTCAAGATCAATTGATGTTCTAGTAAAAGATCGAGCTCCAAAGAAAAGTTGAAGTCTCTAATCTACTTCAAGATAAAGAAGTTCAGTCATTTCAGGTATTATAAACCTTAGAAAGACCCTAGGTTTAGGTGCTTTGAAAAACTATTTAATTTGGGCTTTATACTTGTGATTGCTTGTAATTCGACCAGCCTAAGGTTTGGTTTAACTAGTCTAAGTTTTTCTCAGCCAATCCTAGTACAAACCGAAGAAAAAATATTTTTCTGTTACAAATTCGACCAGTCAAATGGTCTGTTTGACTAGTTAATGGAGGATCTTCAACCAGCCCTAGGTTTCTCGGCTTGAAGTTCAGCAACTAAATCAGTTTAGATTTTGACATCTTTGGGCAGTCGAAGACCACCTTCGACCAATCGAACTGGGCCTTCGACCAGTCGAAGATTAGATAAATCTTATCACACTCAAATCTGGAAATCTGTTGGAATAAAATCCGGTACTAGGGCTAGTCGAAGACGTTCTTAGCCCAATCGAAGATTCTACTTCTTTGTCTATAAATTGAGGTTCCCTCTCAATCTGAAATATCAATGATTATTATCTAAATTCTTTTGCAAGAGAGAAAGAAGCTCCAGTTTTTCACAAGCTATTGAACAGTATTTATAGATTATTTTTATAGCTTTTGTTTAATTCCCTTAATCTCTGACTTCGTCATTTTGATTCTAAAGAGAGTGAATTCTACTATTCCCTTTTAAGATTTAAGAGAATTAATCTAAGTAGTCATTGGTTTAAACTTAATTAAAATCAATAGAACCCTGGACCTTTTCTATATGACTGAACATTGAACATTGGACATTCAAGAAAATCGGTTCTTCGGCTACAGCTTCTTCTACAGTGAAGATAAATATACATTTATTTCTTTATTTGGTTTTTCTGAGATAGACAAAAAATCTCAGTTTGGTTTTTCTGAGATAGCCAAAAAATCTCGGTGAGGGTTTTTTGTTTGTGATAGCCCGGTAAAATCACAACTGTATCAGGCTTTAAGGTAACCTTGAGAAAATCTTATTCATAGTGAAAGCTAAGATTACGTGGAGAGTAATTTTGAGAGTAGAGTAGGTGTGGCTGTTTTAGAATAGTTGTTGACACACCGAACCACTATAATTCTCTATGTTTTGTAGTGAATGCTTTTATCTTTTATGTGGTGAATGATTGTATTTTCATTTCAGTTGAAGTGGTGAATGATTGTAATATTTAATTTTATTTACTCTTGCAAAGTTTGAGATTTTAATTTTAATAATATTCGTGTAATAAGGTTGTCCTACCTAAACTTTTTAGGTAAAGGTTGTCCTACGAATCAACTGAAATCAATGTTTTAATACTTAAGCAATTGAGATCTCTGATTTATTTATTATTCAGAACTTTATTCGATTATTTAGCATAGTCTTATTCACCCCCTCTATAAAACTTCTTAAGCTCTCCTTTTCAAACTCCTTAATAAATTGCCTCCCATACGAGATATACAAAACCACATTGTTCTTATCTCAGGGGCAAGTCTGCCTAATTCCCTACATTATCAAAAAGAATACGAGACCTTACAGCACAAGTGAAGGAACTGATCCATACTAGTTAAGTCAAGGAGAGCATGAGTACATATATTATGTCAGCTCAAGAGCCTAATGCAAAGTATAAGGAAAATACTGATAAACATCGACACCATAAATTATTTGAGTATCATGTGCGAAGTCATTTGGATAACTCGAGGATGAGTTTTTTCCAAGTGGAGGGGTCTAATGTAGGACATGCCACCAATACATTCCTAGCATGGTTAGACCAAAAGAAGGTAAACCGTAAATTGGCCTTAACTTTTTATCAGGGTATCATTATAGGGCGCACAACCTATCAACAATAAAAGATGTTCGAGGTAGGCAACCAAGTTATGGTCCATCTATGGAAGGAGAGATTTCTGACCGGGACTTACAACAAGTTCAAGAACAAGAAGATTGGATCACTAATGATCCTCTGAAAGATCAATGATAATGCTTACATTGTTGATGTTCCGGATGACATGAAGATTTCGCGTACTTTCAACCCCACGGACTTGACCAAGTATCATAAACCGAAGCACGATGAGTTCTTTTGAAGTGGAGGGGACTGATGTAGAGTAGTTCACAGACACTTTCATGTCTAAGATGGACCCAAGAATGCCCGATCGGAAGCGGAGATGATCCATACTGTCAGAACCTTATATCAGGCATATCTCGCAAGCTCGACATACCATATATGATTTTGGGGTAGGAGAAGCTACTTCAACCAACCGACATTACCGTTTTGGGTTGGTCACGCCAAATTTGTGATATTACATCAGATCTATGGTTGAAAATCCATTTCATTTCCATTTTTACTATTTATAGTAAGTTTTAGTTTGATTATAACTCTCCATCCTTTGAGCTTTAAGAGTTGTGTCCAACATGAAAAGTTCTTAGAAACATTAGGAGAATAATGTGCTTAAGCCAAATAGGACACTTACTATAAATAGTAAATTTAGTATTTATATTAAGTTACGAATTTTAGGGAGTTTAAGTTGGAGTTTGATGCTGAAACTTCTTCCACGGTTTGGTATCACTATTTAGAGTGTTCTAAACTATCTATTAATGAAAATTTAGATTTATTAGAATTTATTTCTATTCTTTCTTATTTTTTCCTCGTGGATTCGAGGAAGCTCTGTGAGGAGTTCAGAGAAGCTCCGTGGATTCAGAGTAGTTATCGTTGAGGAAGACGATGATCGACCTCAACACGCCCCTCCCTGTATCAATTGGCATAGGAGCGAGGACTCTTCTTGGACTGATGGCCAATAACAAAGGTATGGACCAAAATTCAGTGGACGGTGATACAGGGATTCATTATCTTTTGGAACAAAATGGAAGCTTTCCATCGGGAGAGTCAATTGACCATGCAAGGGCTGCAGGCAACCCTCAACCGTCTTGCGGATACACTAATTTCGCCCTGAGCCCAAAGGGATACTCAACCCACAACCTCGATTTCCGTAGAGCACCACCTGATGATGGTGAATCGCAGGCCACCACTTTGATCATGAGGAAGTCGTCATACATGCCAAAGGTAGAGATGAATTTATAGCAGGGCAATATCTTTCGAATGAGGTGTACTGTAAACCAAAAAGTCTGTAATGTGATCATCGATGTCAGGAGCAATGAGAATCTCGTATCGAAAATAATGGTGAAAAAGCTACAACTAAAAACAGAACGACACCCATCTTGGTACACGATTGGATGGATTAAGGAGGTCAACAAAACAGAGGTAATTGAATAATGCATTGTCTCCTTTTCAATTGGTAAAAATTATAAGAATCAAGTACTTTATGATGTGGTCGACATGGAAGCTTGTTATATGTTACTTGGTCAACCATGCCAATATAATGTTAATGCTACGCATAGAAGCCAGGATAATGTATTTATATTTATTTAAGACGGTAGAAAGACTATCCTCGTCCCTATGAGAATGGAGAAACAACCCAATACTTCTAAAGTGGAGGGACAATCTCTCATCACTGAACATGATTTTGTTAAACAACCTACAAAAATAGGAGATGTAGATGTATTAGTTGAAAAGAAAAAATATAAGGAGACTGTGAACATCATAGAGGATTTGAAACCAGTGTTGCAGAAGTTCAAGACGATTATGCTCGATGAACTCCCTAATAAATTGCCTCCCATATGAGATATACAAAACCATATTGATCTTGTCTTAGGGACAAGTCTGCCTAATTCCCTTCATTATCAGAAAGAACATGAGAACTTGTAGGCAAAAGTGAGGGAACTAATCCATACTGGTCATGTTTAGGAGAGCATGAGCACATGTGTGTTAGCTCAAGAGCCTAATACAAAGTATAAGGAAAATGTTGATAAACATCGACCCCATAAATTGTTTGAGTATCATGTGCGAAGTCATTTGGATAACTCGAGGACAAGTTTTTTCCAAGTGGAGGGGTCTGATGTAAGACGTGGCACTGATACATTCCTAGCATGGTTAGACCAAAAGAAGGTGAACCGTAAATTGGACATAACTTTTAATCAGGGTATCGTTATAGGGCGCACAACCTATCAGCCATAAAAGGTGTTCGAGGTAGGCGACCAAATTATGGTCCATCTATGGAAGGAGAGATTTTTGACCGGGACTTTCAACAAGTTTAAGAACAAGAAGATTGGACTAGTACTAATCCTCCGAAAGATCAATGACAATGCTTACGTTGTTGATCTTCCGAATGACATGAGGATTTCACGTACTTTCAACACCGCGGACTTGACCAAGTATTATGAACCGAAGCAGGACGAGTTCTTTTGAAGTGGAGGAGACTGATGTAGAGCAGTTCGCGGACACTTTCATGTCTAGGATGGACTAAAGAAGGCCCGATCAGAAGCGGAGATGATCCGGATCGTCAGAACCTTACAACAGGCATATCTCGCAAACCAGAATGAGTTACTCGATGTACCATATATGATTTTGGGATAGGAGAAGCTACTTTAGCCAACCATCCTGGCTGTTCCAGGTTACCCACACCGAATTTGTGATATTTCACCAGATCCACAATTGAAAATCCATTTAATTTCCATTTTTACTATTTATAGTAAGTTTTAGTTTGACTATAACTCTCCATCCTTTGAGCTTTAAGAGTTGTGTCCAACATGAAAAGTTCTTATAAAAAATAGGAGAATAATGTGCTTAAGCCAAATAGGACACTTATTATAAATAGTAAATTTACTATTTATAGTAAGTTATGAATTTTAGGGAGTTTAAGTTGAAGTTTGATGCTGAAACTTCTTTCAAGGTTTGTATCAGTATTTAGAGGGTCATAAATTTATTTTTATTGTCTATCAATGAAATTTTGAATTTATTAGACATTAGTTATATTCTTTCTTATTTTTTTTCCTTATGGATTCAAGGAATCTCTTTGAGGAGTCCAAAGAAGCTCCGTGGATTTAGAGTAGTTATCCTTAAGAAAGACGGTGATCAACCTCGTCACATTCATCCTTGTGTTAGGAAGGTATTGGTTAAGTTCAGAATGGTTAAGGTAAAATCGATTAGCACACCCCATGCTGCTCACTTTAGGCCGTCATTAGAACAATGTTCTACTACAGATGAAGAAAAATAATTGATGTCTCATGTGTCCTATTCAGGCATTGTTGGCAATTTAATGTATGTTATGGTCTCTACGAGACCAAATTTTTCATATGCAGTGGGTGTTGTGAGAAGATACATGGTTAACCTTAACAAGCAACACTAGGAGGCAGTGAAATTGTTGCTTTAATATATACGAGGTACATTGGACTATGTCTTGACGTTTGAAAAGTCAGAGGACAAGTTGATAGGCTATGTGGATGCTGACACGGGTAATGTGGATAATAGAAGGTCAACTTTCGGCTACTCATTTGTTCTAGTTGGTGGTGCGATTAGTTGGATGTCGAAGCTTCAGTATATGGTGGTTATTTTCAAAAATGAAGCTGAGTATATAACGGTGACAAAGGCATTCAAAGAAGGTGTTTGGTTGAGAGGAATGCTAAATCAACTTGGGCATTAGTAGGAGGTCGTGCTGCTTAATTGTGATAACGAAAGCGTGATTAATTTGGCTAAAAACTCGGTTTACCACAAACATTCTAAACATATTGATATTCGTCATTAGTTTATCCAACAGATGCTTGAGGAAGGTGACACGAATCTAGAGAAAATCCTTACAAGCGTGAACTCGGCCGACATGTTTACGAAGGTAGTTTTTATAGAAAAGTTCAAGTTTTATAAAATTTGTCTAGGCATGGTGAAAGCTTAATGAAGATAAAGTGTGCATGAGAAGCGATGATAAAGTTATGATAGAAGGCGATTAGAGATGATAATGGTAGTAGAGTAATGGAGCATGGAGATTGAATCCATGGTAGAGATTATTGAATGAATGTCTTCAATCTATATAGAATCAGGGTATATCGATCAATCGACAACCTTGCTCGATCGATCGAACATTCCAGAATTAGCTATTTGCTCACTGGATAATTTTAGACTGTGCTCCTTATTTATTCTCTAGATAGTTTTGGACTAGTTTGATCACTCGAGCTTTGGTCTTCTGGATCGATCGAAGGGTGTTCGATCAGTGTCGATTGATCGATACTGAATCGATGGTGTGCGTGAAACTGCGTAAGTGTGCGATTTCTTTCTTATTCCGGTTGAGATAGTATATATATTAGGTGTAGTCGGGATTATGGCATAACAAATGTTTGCTAAGATGCTCCTAAGGATTTTGGAGAGAAAAAAAAATAAAAACTTGGATTTTAAGAGATTCGAATGAGTTCTTGTCGTTGTAAGTGTATCACCTCTTATAATATTATTTCATAGTACATTGTTTATCGCTTTATGCCATAATTTCTTCTCATAAGGATTTTTCCACATAAAATTTATATTCTCTGCGTGTTCTGTTTATATTTGATTTTTATTTTTATTTTTATCAGATTGAAGTTTACTTCCTAGCTATCCCAATATCTTACCCATACAAGAATTCTTGTAAACCAAGGTTACCCAACCAAGTCATTAACTGTGTCCAATCTTGGATGATCTATCACCCAAAAATAAAAATAAAGATGGTCAACTGAGCACGCCAAACACTATATTAGAAGCAGGTGGAGGGCTTGCTCCAGTGGTAGACTCTAAGGAGTTCCAACACCTGGTTGTACCCATAGGTGGTGAAATTCCACTGTGGCGTGAGTGTGCGGTGGTGTGTGTGCCTGTGTTAATAATAATAATAATAATAATAATAATAATGTGAAGAGCATATAACACTTCAGTGGAGTTTTCTTCCGATATACATTTCTTAGTAAACCATGACCCACCTGAGAAGTGTACTAACGTGATCCCTGAACTAGCTCCCCAGATCTGGTTAGCTGTAAATATATACGGCGGTAAATAAGTAATGATTATTTCACTTTTTCAATGCTGACAGATAACGGGTTCACGGGTATTGAAAGGAGACCTGCTGTGTCATACCTAACTGTGCAAACTTGGCAAAACTCTGTGGGCCCCACCACGATGTATGTGTTTTATCCGTACCATTCATTCATTTTATCGGATCATTTTAGGAGATGATCCAGAACATGATGCAGATCCAATGCTCAAGTGGACTACACGACAGGAAGCAATGGGAATAAGGACACCAACTGTTGAAACCTAAGTAAGATCCTCCATGATGATTATTTAAAATCCAACTTGTTCATGAGGCCACATAGACATAGATGAAGGGAAACACAAATATTAGGTGGATCCAAAACTTCCGTAGTTATCAAGAAGTTTTCAATGATAGGCGTTTAATCCATACTATTTTCTTCCGCGTGGTTTACTTGGGAAACGGATTTGCTACTCTCCCTGCCACCAGCCAATGGTCCACCTGAGATTTATATTCTCTCATTTTTGAGATCAAGCACTAAAATGATCTGTAAAAATGGATGAACGGAATGGATGAAACACATACATCATGGTGGGGCCCACAGAGCACCAACTAGCCAATCCGTTCTTAAGCGTTGGTATGCCTCTTAGGAGTTTCAACGTTATGGTGGGGTCCTTACTCTTGCTCGGGTGGTAGACTCTTAAGAGTTTCAACACCCGGTCTAGGGTTCGAGTACTATAGGTGTTGAAATTCCACTAGCGTGAGTGTGTGGGGTGTGTGTGCGTGTGTTCAAAATAAATAAATAAAATAAAATAAAATAAAATTTAAAAAAATCTTTGGTATGCCTCAGGTTTTACTTTTTCAATAGTATAATAAATACAATATAGTGGTCCATAGAGATTTGGCTTGCTAAAGGTTGTGTTTTGCCTGTTTTCAATGTGAAATTCCGCTTCTCTTTTCAAACAGCGAGCACATGGATCATTATGATTATACCATGGTTTATTGGTATTTGCAGCTAATCGACTGGACCCTATCCAGTCGAATGCATCCTGCCCACCTAGACCAAAATCGATCCAAGAAGGAGCTTTATGGGGCCATCATGATGTACAGGTTTCATCGGCATTGTTCTTTTGTTTTTCAAATTATTTTAAAGTATGAGCTAAAAAATCAGGCAGATCTGAGGTTCAAGTGACCACATCACACAAAGCAGCGGTGATGAAGACGCCCACAATTCAAACCTCCCTAGGACCCATTATCGTTTATTCGCCATCCAATCTGTCCACAACGTCACACAAATCTTTAAAAAAAAAATAATAAAAAAAAAGGAAAACCCAAATTTCAGTTTTATGCTGAACTTTTGCGGTGCCTAAGAAGTTTTTAGTGGTAGGAATTTAATCTGGTGTGGTCCACTTGAGCCTTGGATGTGTCATAATATTTTTGCCTCGTACCCTAAAATGATATGGAAAAATGGACGAACGGTGTAGATAAAACCAATACATAACTGTGGGAAGATTCCGTCCAGTGGGGGCAAGACGCCATCCGCTTCTCTTATTTACATATTGGTAGCCTTCTGATGGATGGATTGAACAGTACTCCTCTCTGCCATGGTTTATTCACCTGCATCACATACGTCAGCTACTTTGCACACGCGCATGGGTTTATCAAAGTTGTTAAATGGCTTTATGCATCGCGGGTGAAGTTTAGTTAAAATGTCAAACGTCCACACCTGTCTCTCTTTCTTTCTCGCGTGTGTCGGTATTTCTTTACTTTATGGTGAGATGGCTTCTTCAAGTGGCTGTTAAAAGAAGGCAGGCGAATAGCTCTTTTCTGTAGTGGGGCTGTGTTGCTTCCTATCTTGGGGTGTGATGGAAGATGGCATTTTCTCCTTTTAGTCACCATTTGGAAGAGCTTTATACCACGCATGGTGTAGTGGCGTGGGTTGCTTCGCTTGTTGAAGGCGCCATGCTCTATTTGAGTCTTCTCATGAGTTTGACCTTTTTAGGCCCACATCAACTCACTTTTCACCTTCACTTGGTAATGAGTACGTGCAACGTCATGCTTTCTTTTACTTTTTTCCTTATCTTTCATATGAAAGGATCCAATGTTGTGCTCGCGGTTGTATGTCAGCTGCCTAGCACCCAACATGCCTGAGTGCGGGGCCCTTCATCTGTTGGACACCACTAATTAGACCGCCGAGAAAACAATTTATCTGAGATCGTCCTAGCTGCCAAAATCGAATTGCGTACTCAGTTACTGAGCAGGCTTTTATTGTACTGAGTAAACTCTGATGGGCCCACTGTGAGTGTATGTAGTTTATCCATGCCGCCCATCCATCTTTACAGATCATTTTAGGAGTTGAGTAAAAATTTGAAGAATATCCAAAGTTCAAGTGGATCACACCACAGGAAGCAGTGGGAATAATGATTTTCATAGTTGAAACCTTGCTAGGGCCTACAATGATGTACATTTGTCATCCAACTTATTCATAAGATCACACAAACAAGGAATAAAGGAAAATACAAATATCAGCTTGATCCAAAACTTCTGTGGCCTCCAAGACTTTTTCAATGGTAGACGTTCAGTTAACGCTGTTTCCTGTGGTGTGGCCCACTTGATCTTTGTATATGCTTCATTTTTGGGTTCAAGCACTTAAATTATCTGATAAAATGAATGGACAGAGTGGATATATTACATAAATCACTGTGGACGCCACAGAGTTTCCCTAGCTGCCAAAGGGAGGACGTTTATCCGTTGGTGGTGCCGAAGGATTCCTTAGTCCATTTGATTTTTTTGGGTACGGCTCATACTGTTTATTATCTCAGACGAATGATCCTAGTCTCTCTTTATGTATGGCCGTATAACCATACTGACAAATCTCAGTTGTCTGCAATTTCTGGGTTGGAAAATTTTGAGAGATTTTCAAATTTTGAGGTTTTTCTCAAGGTATTATTCGGAAAATCTTGCAGAAAATAAAAATATTTTTAAATACTTATTGTAAATTGTTATACATTTTAAATATATATATTTATATAGACAATTTCATTAACATTTTTATTAATTTTTTATTTAATTTCACAACATTATCACAATAAAAATACGAAAATGTGAAAATCTCATGATAATATCGTTTAGTTTAGCTTATTTATTGTGATATTATCACAAGATCTCATCAAAACATGGGTGACAAAAGTGTAGATTGTCTGTTTCCATTTCCAGGGCACAGGCATTTCTTGTGCCCTGGAATCAGTGGCCCATAATAACAATTAAAATAAGATTTATTTTTTATTTTTTATTTTATTTTATCTAGTACTTTAAAAAAAAAAAAAAAAACAAAATGTTTTTAAAAACTACCTGATTAATTTATATAATTATCATTCTAGTGGCTCGTCATGGCCACCATGTGAGCAAATGGGTCGGTGAGTCACCATGATGCTTATGTAAAATCAACCCTGACCACAAGTGTGTTACTCCATGTTAGGCCCAGGGAAAAAAAAAAAAACAACCAGTTCCATATATGATTCAAAGTGACCACATGATTGAAAATAGTGTTGTAAGGTAAAGCTTGCCCTTCAAATTGTTTCGATTGGTGTGGCCCAAGTGAATCATAAATGGGCATGATTTTTGGGCCATGCCTTTTTTGGTGTAATCTAGTGGTTGGAGTGGATTTCGTATAAGCATTACAGTCGACCCTGTAAAAATCAAGGGTGAATGTCTCTCTCAACTATTTCCTTGGGTGTGACCCACCATAATCACATGCTAATATGACCTTTTTTGTCTCTGGTCCAAATATGTGACTTAATATCTAATTGTCAGAGTGGATCTTACATAAACATCATGGTGGGCCTGTCAAAATCAAGAGTGGTGTCTCATGCTATTCCCCTCTTCTTCTTCTTCTTCTTATTCTTCTTTTTCCAAATAAACTCCGTACATGTGCAGACGAATGCCTAGACTTGATTTTTCGTAGGCCCAACGTGATGTGTATGAAAAATCTACTCTAACCATTATATGCAAAATCCCCATTTAGGCCTCGATTCAAAAAATCAGGGTGACTTATAATTCATGTGGGCCACACTAAAGAAAACATTTGGGAGAGACATCCACCCTTTATTTTTCGGGGACCCACTATCAGATTATTATCAAGTGCAATTAAAGTTGTTTTAATGGTTAAAATAAAATTTTAACAATTTTATTATTATTATTATATAAAATCGATTAAAACATATAGAGTATCGGGCCCATAAAAAAAAATCACTTGCTGACTTCTTGATCTAATAGATTTGGCCATGTTTCAGTCCTTAGGTAAAATGCAATGGATCCCTGTTGGCCCGTGGAAGGATCAACAGTGGTTCGTGATATAAATACCCAACCACATTTACTTTCAATGGCCTCTAGTTAACCTTGTACGAAGAGCTAAAGTCTGCTTGATCTTTACTCACCCTTAGGTCTAAAGATTAATCAATTACATGCAACATCAAATTATGATTATCTGATCAAGGCCAATAGGCCCCCAAGTTACTAAATCGAACTCGTTCTAACCAATGTAAGTGCCCAAAGGTCAAACCCTGAATTCTATACCCATGGTACCCTCACATTGTTGTGTGGGTTAAGGACGAAGACACACCTACACCAAGTTAGATCCTTAATAGTGGAGACTGTCCATCTTGACTCAAGTCAGTTCTCACATACAAGATTATCATACATGTCATGATAAAATGTCCACAGATGTGTCCTATTTGTCAGTGCACTTATTTTTGTATCTTGTTTATTAATCACATGCGTTTGTGTTAGGGAGTTGAGCCCTTAGAAGCTGAAGACCGAAGACATGTGAAGACATGGAGCATTAAGGAGTGAATAACATGTATATGAGGTGCCTTGGTGACCTTAACCTTGACCCAAAACAACCCTTAACATTTAGATGATCCTATCCTTAATATGTAAACCTTATTTGATCATCCATTAGCCTAAGAAGCCCCAATTAAACATGCTTAGAAAGGCTTTAGAGGTCCCAAGCTGCTATGAAACAAACTGCCCAAACAACAGTCATCGAGCGGTTATCGATCAATTAATCGAACGACCCTCAATCAATCTCAATCGATCGATCTCAATCGATCAAACTTGGACAAAACTGTCCAGGAAGCTTTTAAGGTAAATCTGAATTATGTTCAATCGATCGATGACCCTCAATCGATCGATCGAGGGCAACTCAAAACATCCAACAAGATTTTCTGGAAATATACTAGATTTGGTTGATCAATGGAAGCATCGTTTGATCGATTGAAAAAACCAATTTCTGCACATTATTTTTTACCATTGGAGCTCAAGTGTTTTATAAAGGATATTCAATTCTTGGGCATTTGGATGGATTTTTTTTTATTTTTTTTTTATGTAATAGAAGCTTCAAAATTTCTTAATCATATTCCACATTCCTAGCCTCTAATCCCATGAGTTTCAAGTCATCTTCATAAGCTTTAACACCCCAATGAAGATTCAAACCTCCAATGAGAAGATGAACTTGAACTCCGCCATTTTTTAGAGATCTAATATTATTGACATATCCTTTATTTAAATCCTCTAGAAGACCTATTTAGGTGAATCCCCTAGGATTATAACATTTCCATGTGTTGTAGGAGATTCAACCAACCTCCAATCACCTTATTCACCTAAATAGAGTATCACATGTAAGGTGTTTGATCTTGTTGCTGAAGCACTGGTAAGCATAAACATCAATGATCAGGGGAGTAAAAGGGGAGTGAATTTAAGCATGAGAGAGTTTTGAAGAAGAAACCCAAGAAGGCACTGCAAATGGGCTTAATTCGACGAATAAGTGTCAATTGTTGAGTTCATTCACACTCCTTCCTTGTGTAAGATTGAGTGTAGAGTTTGTAACCCAAACTCACGTAGGTTCTTGTGTAGGACTGTATTTCCACTAACACGGGCCGGTGAGTACATGTGTAAGTCCTTATGTAGGCCACCAACACAGGTATGTATATGGGTGGGTAAGTCCCTGTATAGGCCATCGACACGGGTGTGTATGTGGGTAAGTCCTTGTGTAGGCCACCAACATGAGTGTATACATGGTAAGTCCTTGTATAGGTTCTGGCGGGAGTCTACGCTTGTATATGTTAGAGGTGAACCTAATTTAAAATCACCAATAGTGAATACCGGTGCAATCAAGGAGAGTACATCCGCCGAGAGTGGAGTAGAGAAATCGAACCACTATACATGCTTGTGTATGGGATTGTCATTTAAGCACATTTCTAATTATGCTTATGTGATTGATTAGTTGAATTATATGTATTCATGATTAGTTGAATACTAAAAATTGAATAGTTTGCACATCCCACACACATGTACATATCGATTATAGACTATTTGCTTGAACTGGAATATTATATGTAGTTTATGTGATTAGACCCGCTATTGGCTTAGAAGCCTTAGTGTTAATTGTCTTACTTAGTTTAATTTGGTATATTAAGTAGGCAATTGTGTTTTGAATTGGCGTAATTTTTAATTGATCACTCCCTCTAAAATATAGCAATTCATTCCTGAGCTCCGTTAAGCTTCTACACGCATAGTCCATGGTCCCACCACCATGTAAAATTTCATTATATACATTTGACGATATGGTATATACAATGTGTTAAGATTCCTGGACCATGTCTCTCTCCATTCAATGATCATCGTGTCTAATCTTAGGTTCTCAAGGTCTACTAATGGACTTACTCCTTAATTAACCTATTGTTGATACTATTTTTTTTCCTTTAGCCTCACACATCTAGCGTCATCACCGGCTCGCGGTAGTACGTCTCGATATTACCCCAGTGGAGACGATAGGGTCTAGGTAGTGTCCTGATGTGGTCTTAGTGGTGCCCCAGTAATGTCCCTAAGGAGTCCCTGCAGCATAACAATAGGGTCTCGATGGCATCTTGCTTGTGGCTTGATCATGGCTCGACGATAGCTTAGTGCGGCTCAACTGCAGTGCCGATGTACATACAACTGAAAATTGCCCAACCATACCTTCTTTTCAAGAGGTACTGAATAAGCAATCGAATGTCATGAACAATTACCAAAGACCCTTCAGTGGACCCACCTTGAATATGTACAATCCCAGCTAGAGGAACCATCCCAATTTCAGTTGGAGGAATGGGCAAGCAGCTAACTCCAAGGGCACTACCAAAAAATAGGGTAATGCCGACAACTAAAAACCGTCAGCAACGGTCCGTCGGGAAAGGGGGTGTCAGCGTTGCTTGCCGACGGTTTAAATTCGTCGGCATCTTCGACGGTTTTAGCCGTTGGCACTTTCGACGGCCAAAGTTGTTAGCGTTTTCGATGGTCAAGTACAACAGCCATTCACCGACAGCTAAAACCATCGGCGTTTGTCATGATTTTTTTTAAAAAATAATAATGAAATTTAATTACCTAAAGTTGTTCTATCAACGTCTTTATAAACTCTGAATCACCTACAAATAAGTTAAAAGTGTCGTAAATTTTACAGGTAGCAATTCAACAACGTAATGGAAGTTCCGAACTGAAATATAAATTGATCTATAAAAGAAAAGAAGTGAGAAACTGAATGAAGTTCAAGAGACGACCCTTGTATAAAAAGAAAAATGCAATATTACCTTCTATTGACCAATGATACACTGATGTTTATCTGACCAGCCCCAATATCTTTGGGGTAATCCACTTCCAAAACACAACATGTGAATATAACAAGATGGCATGTAAACTAATTGATAAACGAAACGGCTTATGAAACAAATAGAAAAGTGAGCTAATAAAGTTTAAAGTGGATGACATTATCATCTACTCGGGCATCTGATGTGATTTCATTTTTGACTTCATCTCAATGTTGAATATTTGTAAGTGGTCCTGAATAGTTCCTGGAAGTTGAGCTTCAAACATAATGTCATAGTTCACTTGTCATATATGAGATTCAATAAAGAAGATGCTCACCACAACGAGCACAAAGAAACAAACACGTTCAACAGCCAACACCAAATAGCTAGGACAATGCTGAATAATGATATGACATTCATTCCACAAAAAGCCATGACAACCATTTATCGGATGGAGATTGAACAAGAGACGAAATATAAATTGATCTATCAAAAAAGAAAAGTGGGAAACTAAATGAAGTTCAAGAGAACCCTTGTACAAAAAGAAAATTGCAATATTACCTTCTATTGACCAATGATACACTGATGTTTGTGTGACCAGCCCCAATATCTTTGGGGTAATCCACTTCCAAAACACAACATGTGAATATAACAATATGGCATGGAAACTAATTGATAAACAAAACAGCCTATGAAACAAATAGAAAAGTGAGCTAATAAAGTTTAAAGTGGATGACATTATCACCTACTCGGGCATCTAATGTGATTTCATTTTTGCCTTCATCTCATTGATGAATATTTGTAGGTGGTCCTGAATAGTTCTTGGAAGTTGAGCTTCAAACATAATGTCTCAGATCACTCATCATGTATGAGATGCAACAAAGAAGATGCTCACCACAACAAGCACAAAGAAACAGACGCATTCAATAGCCAACGCCAAATAGCTGGGACAATGCTGAATAATGATATTACATATTCATTCAACAAAAAGCCATGACAACCATTTATCGGATGGAGATTGAACAAATTAGCTCCAAAATAAGGAATAGGCATGAATATACAAAATAAATGGCAGCAGGAAAAAAAAAAAAAAAGATGGAACATTCAGATCTGGATAGAATTATTTCTTGATCACATCCTATACATGATGATTAGGTTAGACGTTCTAGATCGATGTTTTGGACTATCCGAATGTATAATTTCATGTGATTCACACCATAAAATGATGCAGCTACAGGTACATAACTACGTAGCTTTGTTTTTGGTTTCTACAATGGATGACGCATGCCCTAGAAATCTCCTTAAATGAGGCGATCCTAGCTAGTCCTTTACATTGGTTGCTTGAAAATATACCTTTAAGAAAAGAAGTACAGCAATGGTCCACATTCAACTGGAAAATCCAAAAATTATATGGCTGGGATCTTCCAGTTCTAGCAATAAGAGTTTAATATTGTAGTCTGAACCATTGAACAATGGGCCCCACTTGTACAAATTTAAAACTATAGTAAACTCTATCAGGTATAGACGGATGTGAGGATGAAATAACTTACGTGTTAGGGGAATCATGGGATTCAAGTGCCCTTAGGCATGATATGGAATTTGTATATCTTTTTCTTGATGCATCCAATCATCATGTTAGCAGAATCAATACCAAAAAAAAAAAAAAAAACACGAGGAATGATTAAAAAAGCATCTACAAAATCAATAGTAAAAGAAAGATAAATCCATCTGTTGATCCAGTCCATTGATTCGATGGTGGCCATGAATACAAATCTGCAAGGTAGGCCCCATGAACGTAGCCATTATAATGCTCACTGGTGTGTTCCCTAGTGAAATAAACCCGTTCGACCAGTGCCTGAAATTAGCGAGAGATTAGGAAAAAATAAAAGCCAGTAATCTCGTCTTACAAAGTAATTTGATAGCCCAAAGAGTGCTAGTATGAGTTCCATAAAGTGCTAACAAAATATCTCCATCACAGGATTAGCACTTGTGTATAGTGATCCAGACCGGTGATTTCATGGGCCATCTGTAGATGTACTCTAGTCCAAAAACCAATCCCATTCATCCCAATTGCAACTAGATTGTTAACCCAAAATTTGAGTGAGAAGATTAATGGTCAACAATGAATAGACAAGAAGCAAAAGCATTGAGGATTGGGATTGTCCAATTACTATGATTTTTGAATATGGACCCATCACATGGTATCCAAAGAAATCAACCCACCTGATCACCATCCATATGGTGGGAAGTTGTTTGGGACCCTAATAGTCTACAAAACCTCACTATAACAAGGACTTTTACCGGCACTCAAAAGTGCCACTAAAAGCACTATTTTCCCGGTGCTAGCCTAGCGCCGGAAGATGAGGATGTCGGTAAAAGTTTTCCGGCACTTTCAGAGTTTTATCGGTGCTTGTCTGAGTGCCGGGTGTATCACTGCTATTTCTGAAGAAGCGCCGCTAAGTTACAAAGCGCCGGCAGAAATCTAACCAAGCGCCATTAAAAGTATTCCAAAGCAACACTTTTAATCATGGAAAAGCGCCAATAAAAATCTATACAAGTGCCAGTAAAAGTCTTCAGAAGGGCTGTATAGATCCCAACGTTGGCCAATAATTTTTTTTTAATATTTGAAACATAAAAAATGTTGCAATACAATTAAAATTGTATATTAAACAAAATTTATATTACTTCACAATAAAAAAAATATATATAATATTTACAACAATAAGTTGAAAATGGTCTTGAATAAATAAATAAATATTTTTAAAAAAAAAAACAGAAAAACAAATCCTCTATGTGGTCTACTCCTAGCACGAGTGGCATCACAAGGGTGAAGTTCTTGTAGGCCTAAATTTAGGCATAATTGATTAAAATCCTGCACACAAGGGGAAAAAAGAGTCAAAAGGTAGCATTCAACGAAGATAGAATAAATGAATTAAAAAATAAGCCATTAATTACAAGGTTGAAACAATATAACAGAGTTATCAATGACTAGATGGGCCATTCAACAGACAACATTCAACAATTTAACCAACAAAAAAATACTGATATATGAACAAAAGATCTAATTAAAAACGGAAAGCAACAGTCCATGGAAATTAAAATCCATTGATAGCAAATCTTTTACAAGTTTCTTCTTTCACTGAATTCAGCACAAAATGCATCGTATGCTCACAGAACAATTAAAATCCCATTGGCTTCTTTCCAGGGAATGATGGCCTATTCCAAGTGGTTTGAGATTAGTAAAACACATGTAGAAAACTATGGACACGTTGCATAGGCAATCCATGTTGAACACGACTTCTAACATGCTTCAATGGATTTGTTTTGATTTCAGTCCGTCTTTGAGTTGACATGCAATGTATCCAGGGAAGCAAAGAGAATCGAGAAATAACAATAACACACCTTGGTCTCTCCCTCTACAATGTGGCGTACCGTAGCCCCAAACTCTTTTTCAATTCTTTCAAACGTAACAACATTCTTATCTTCAACAGTATCATGTAATAAACCAGCAGCAATGGATTCCCAATCTAATTCCTAGCAAAAAGGGTCCATGATCAGCCTAAGTGAATTTAAGGGGCTACTAGCAACACAACCGATGGGAATTTTCATGAAAGATAGGGGAATAGCATCAGCCATGAAAATCATCATTGATTCATAAAATAAACTAGTTTCTGAAATTTCATCACTTACAAGCTCTCTTAGAATTCGTGCAACTTCAACAGGATGAATGATAAAAGGTTCTCCACTTCGTCTTTTTTGTCCATCATGAGCTTCAAATGGCAGCTGCAGTAACCCAACATGCATATCTACAAGTAATCATTGCATATATGAAGCAAGTTGGAATTGGTATCTTTTAAACATATATGAAACAAAAGCATTCGTAATACGTCTGCCTATAAATAGAACTAAAAAATGAAAGAATTAATATTTAATAAAGACGAAGTACTAGTTCCAGTGAAGCAAAAGCATGCCAATAAACTGTTCAGATACCGACGAATCATAACTAGATTCTCACAGGAATGGGACCTTTTATGCTTTAAAACTATAATTTTTGCATAAAACTTTTTAAAAAAAGAAGAATTTTTTGGGACAGTTCACTGAATGGGACCTTTTATGCTTTAAAACTATAATTTTTGCACCTTTTATGAATGGTATAATGCCTGCACTGAATTGACTTTTTTTTGGGATAGTTCACTAAATCGGACTGTTAAAAACACAAGCCTGTTACCTGATATAAAACAATAATAACCGGGAACGGAACATACCTTACAAATATTTCCTATGTTTGCTCCACCTTTACCCATCACTTTACCCACTGCATGGGCCAGGATGACAATCTCCAAGGTTGAAGGCAGTCTGTACAAATGAAAATATACAAAGAGCAGGCTCAGATAAAAATTAAAATACCCAAATAACCAACCTGAAGTAGAGGCAAAACTCTAAGATATGAAATACAAACCCTCCATATGGCTTTGAAGAATATGAAGGAATAGATCCATAGCCGTTCTCCCCAACCTTCATTTAAAGAAAAAACAAAAGGAGATGAGTTACCTAAGCATGGAAAGATGTTGCATTTTTGAATGCATGAACCTTCATTTAAAAAAAAAAAAAAAAAGAAAAAAAAAAAAAAAAAGAAAAGAAAAGAAAGAAAGGATATGAGTAACTAAGGAGGGAAGACACTGCATTTTGAACGCATGAAATGATTCAGCTCAAACCCAACTTTGATTTAAAGACATACAACTAATGTAGCAGTTTTTAATGTTGGATACTAAGACTCAAGGCAAGATTTAGCCTTTCAGTTCTAAAGTTTGACCAGACTGAGTTGATAAAAACTTGCCTATAATCAAAGGAAGATATGGCCCCAAGCTCATATTCCAATTGTTGCATGGTAGCAAGGTTCTGCCTGATCCTTGCATCAAGTCTACAAATCTGCAGGAATTTCAGTTTACTACAACTGAATATCAAAAAAATGAAATGAAGAATGTAGAGAAAGTTTCTTCTTCTTTTCTTCTTCATTGAAGGAATTTCAGTTTAAGCCATGCTTGAATCCAAGGTTACTTCATTGAAGCAAGGCTGTATTGAAATTAATAATAATAATAATAATAATAATAATAATAATAATATAATAATAATAATAATAATAATAATAATAAAATAAATAAATAAATAAAAACCCTAATAGGATCACAATCTACACATGCGGCATGCTGGTGGAAAGAAGTGGCTAGATGACAAGTTGGCGTATTTCTGGACGTATGTGATAGGTTCTCGAATAAATTAGACTATCGAGTGAGAGTTGAGAGGGATGTTAAAACACTGCAATTTATTAATGGAAGCATCAGCAAAAGGCTCATGAAAACAAATTAGAGAGACGTTGTAATTATATTTCACAAATTGTGTTCAAAGTGAAAAGCTAAACTCGTAAGCATGTAAATCATTTGTAGAAATGAAGCTAAAGATGTGTTTCAAAGAATACATGTGCATGCTATTGAATGCCAGGTGAGTGGAAAATTAAAGAAGACTCTGCAGTAAGACATACCGTGCATAGTGCTCTATATTCCTTTTGAAGGCGCTTCACACAAGCCCTCTCGGCCATTGGTGAACAGATTAATAGCTTATACTCTTAGTTGGATAGTCTATATGGTTTCTTTGATGTGTTAGCTGCTGCACATAGAGAGAGCATGCAGTTCAGAAACATAAAAAAAAAAAAAAAAACTAGATAGTTAAGCCCCAGAGTTATAGAACTCTTTGATACTGAATGAGTAAAAAGAAAGAATATGATGTGTTCTCATTGTGAGGAAAACCAAGTGGAAAGGCATTGGCACAAAGTTTAAATGCATGTTATCAGTTATCACAATAATACAAATCATTGTTGAAAGGGAAAATAGTATCATGCTATAGTTTCAGATAATTTTCATCTTTGTTAATACATATGCATCTTGATACATGTGGAACCCAGAGGAAATACTGAAATTGCTTGCAAATAAGTTGGACCTAAATCAAAAGACATATTTAATCTTGAACTCTGATGCCCACAAAACAAGTGGGCCAAAACAATCAAGAATAACTTGAATTTCATTACATCTATTGGCCTCATATTATAATTTTAAATGCTTTAATTGCAAGAAAACCAGATGGACAGTTAAATTAATTCAAACAAAATTGGTAGCATGGGACCATAGAAAGAAAGGCTGAACATGTTGGGTAGCCTGCCCAATTCTATGAACCTGACCCAATTCTATGAACCTGCCCAACTCTATGAACCTGACCCAGCCTAATTCCATTACATCTATGACACTATGTGAAAAATGGAAAAAAAAAAAAAAAAAAAAAAAAAGAAGGACGGATTTTGAGACTGTTCTAGACCGTCTCTAAAATTGCTTGGTTTAAAGATGCTTTAGAGACGGTCGTAAACCGTCTCTAAAATTTTAGACGTCCCTTGACCGTCCTTAATATTGTCTTAAAAATTTGAACGTCCACAAATCATTTAAGTCGGTCAAAATCCGTCATTAACTGCTGATAAAAGACGGCCATTGACCGTCTGTAATAAAAGACGGTCTTTAATCGTCTTATATTCGGTCATCTAAGACGGTCAAAGACTGTCCGCATTAGAGACGGTCATTGGCCGTCTTTTACTAGTATTCTGAGACTGTCAACGACTGTCTGAATTAGAGACGGTCATTGGCCATCTTTTACTAGAATCTGACTGTTAATGACCGTCTATATTAGAGACGGTCATTGGCCATCTTAATTTGAGACTGTCAAAGACCGTCTTAATTAGAGATGGGTATTGGCCGTCTTAATTTGAGACTGTCAAAGACCGTCTTAATTAGAACGGTCTTTGGCCGTCTTATAGCAGTTCTGCATTAGAGATGGTCCTAAACCATCTCTAATGCTCAGGTTAAAACTTGACAACAAAAAAATTTATGAATTTCAAAAAAATAATAATTAAGAAGCTTAGAAAAAATAATTAACAATGTTTAAGAAAAATTTAGATTTTGAAAAAAAAGAAAGAAAAACTGTGATTTTATAAAAATAAAAATCTAGATTTTAAGAAAAAAAAAAAAATAAGAACTTTGAATAATGTTAATAATTTTGAAAAAAAAAATTCGATAAAAAAATGATATTTTGAAAAAGAAAATATAAAAAATTAAACAAAATTGTGAAAAAATTGACAAATTGTAAGAAAATATATATTTTAAAAAAGAAAACTAGATTTTGTATTTTGACAAGAAAAATTAAAAAGTTATATAACAAGATTTCGATAAAAAAATGATATTTTGAAGAAGAAATTTTAAAAAATTAAACAAAATTGTGAAAAAATTGACAAATTGTAAAAAAATATTTTTTTTTTTAAAAGAAAACTAGATTTTGTATTTTGACAATAAAAATTGAAAAGTTATATGACAAAAGTGAGATTTTTTAAAAAAAATGATATTTTGAAAAAGAAAATTTAAGAAATTAAATAAAATTGTGAAAAAATTGACAAATTGTAAAAAAATATATTTAAAAAAAAATAATAATAAATAAATAAATAAAAACTAGATTTTGTATTTTGACAAGAAAAATTGAAAAGTTAGATAACAAAAGTGAGATTTTAATGATGTGTTGTATATCCTTGTCGCTCCTATGTTTCTTCGACCCATTTTTGGGTTGGGTATAAATAATTGTGTAGATTTAAATCTTAAGTGGACCACACCACTGGAAAGAATGATAATATAGTACCTCGCCATTATAAATTATAAAGAGCCCATATCGTAAGGTTTTAGTAATGTTTATTTGCAATCCAACTTGTTGATAATGTAAAGAAGATCTAGATGAAGGTAAACTACAAAGATCAAATTGATCCAAAATTTTTGTGGCCTTCAAAAGGTTTTTAATAGTTATTCGTCATTGTTTTGATTGGTATGACCCACCTGAGATTATTGAGTTCTTATGATTAGAAATCATATCCTAAAATATGATGGAAAAGTATATGGACAGTGTCGATATACATAAAATATATCAAGGTGGGCCCTACATGGTTAGAGTAACACCCATGAAGGAGTTACCTGAATTATGAAATGGTACTATAAGGTTACCTCATGGGAACTTCCCATGAGGTTAATCTGTGTGCGCCCCACAAATAAAAGCATTTGGTGGGGCCCACATGAGTTTTGGATGTGTATGAAACTTGGTTTGACTCCTCATCCAAGTGGGACACACATAATGAATGGGTTGGATCTATGAACCACATCTAGGTGGGCCCAATAAATAATTATGAAATGTTTTAATGGGAGGGTAACCCTCTCAACTATAGTATGTGGTGTGGCCCACCCAAGTCATGTAATGACTTTATTTTTAAGCTCGTGGCCCACCATGGAATGGTGCATCTGACTGACGAGGCAGATCCAAAGTTCAAGTGGACCCACCATAGAAAAGAGTGGGATAGCGACACCCACTATTGAAACCTTCTTAGGGCCTGCCGCGATGTTTATTTAAGATCTAACCTATTTATAAGTTAATATAGACATGGATGCAGTTGAAACTTGGTTCGACCCCTCATCCAAGTGGGACACACATAATGAGTGGGTTGGATATGTGAATCACATTTAGGCAGGCCTAATATATGATTATGAATGTTCTAAGGAAACCCCTCCATTATATTATGTGGTGTGGCCCACATTTAGGCTGATGTTTGTGTTTTCCCTTCATTCATTTTTTTTTTTTTTTTTTTTTTTATTCTGAACATGTTGGATGACAAATAAACATTACTATGGGCCCAGGAAGGTATCAATGGTGCAAATCATTATTCGACACTGTTTTGTGTGGCATGGTCCACTTGGGTTTTGGATTTACCAAAAATTTGGGATCAACCCACACCGTTCATCCATTTTTTGAGATCATTTTATAGAATTATCCAAAAAATGAATCATATCCAAAGATTAAATGGACCACACCACAAATAAGGGGAACGAATTGGCTCCTCCCCCTAAACCATCCAATGGCTTGTTGTTGGTGATGTGTGGGCCCAACCATGATGCATGTGTTTAATCCATGCCGTCCATCTATTTTTAAAGATCATCTTATGGCATGAGACCAAAAATGAGGCATATCTCAACTTGAAATGGACCACATTACAAGAAATAGTGTTGAATGACCATCAACCATTTAAAACGTTCTAGGGGCCATAAAAGTTTTGAATTGAGATGATTTTTGTTTTTCCCCTTCATCTAAGCATGTATGACCTAATAAACAGATTGGATGCCAAATAAAGAGTACAGTGGGCCTTACATAGGATTTTAATGATGGATATCCAATCACTATTGTTTTCATGTGGTGTGGTCCACCTGATATTTATATACCTCTTAATTTTGGGCCCCACCATGATGTATGTTTTATATCCACACATTCCATCCATTTGGAGAGATCATTTTAGGGCAATATCCACAGATAAATCCAAAGCTCCAATGGACCCCAACACAGAAAACAGTGGGGATAGTGAGACCCACCATTAAAAAACTGTTTAAGGGCCACGAAAGTTTTTGATCAAGCTGATATTTGTGTTTTACCTTATTTCATGTTTTTTTAAACTGTTGAACAGGTTGGATTTCAAATAAAAATTATGGATGCATTCCCACGGTATTTTAAGTGTTACCCTTACGTTAGAGCCCACCTTGACGATTTGATAAATATCCATTTTGTCCGTCTTTTTTTTTCCAGCTCATTTTAGGACGTGGTCCCAAAAATTAGGAAGATCCAAATGTCAGGTGGACCACACCATAAGAAATATCGGGGATTGAACACCTACCATTAAAAACTTCATAGGGCCCACTACAATGTATGGTTTTATCTAAGTCATCCATCCATTTTGACTACTCATTTTATGGCATAAGCCTAAAAAAGTTGGCTGATTGAGGGCTCAAGTGGACCACACCATAGGAAGCATTGCATAAGTTCTTACCGTTGAAAATTTTCTTCCCAATGGTGTGGTCTACTTGAACCTTCAATAAGACTCATTTCTTGGATCATGTCCTAAAATGATCTCTTAAAAAGAATGAAAGTTGTGGATAAACCACATCCATCATGATGGGCCCCATGGAGCTCCTTATAAGACCACCGTCTCTGACTCTGCCTGCATCCAAATTGTATCCTCCAGTAACCTACAGAACCTCCAAGGTGTTACCCTTACCTTGAGGCCTACCTTGATGATCTGATGTATATCCATGTCGTCCATCCATTTTTGCATCCCATTTTAGTTTATGGTCCCCAAAATATAGGCAAATCCAAATCTCAGGGGGACCACACCATAGGAAAAAGTAGATATTAAGTTCCCATCGTTGATCGTTTGTGTGGTCAACTTGAGCCTCCAATCTGCCTTGTTTTTTAGATCATGCCATAAAAACAACTTTTAAAATGAATGGATGGATTGGATAAACCATATACATAATGGTGGGCCCCACGGAACCCCTGACACGATCGTCTGTTTCTAGTTCCGTCCACGCACAAAAAAGAACCCGCAGTTTTGGTTTTCATTCTGGCGGACTCGTGGGAAGGTTTCCCTCTCTCTCAGCTACCCCTTCTTGCTCGTGGGAAGGTTTCCCTCTCTCTCTCTCAGCTACCCCCTCTTGCCACCCTCTCTCTCTCTCTCTCTCTCTCTCTCTCTCATCTCTCTCTCTCTCTCTCTCTCTCTCTTCTCTCTCTCACCTCTCTCTCTCTCTCTCCTCTCTCTCTCTCTCCTTTTATTCGAGAGAATGCGGCTGGGGAAGATGATGGGTTTTGGACAGGATCGTGTCAGGTGGTACGCGATCAGGACTGGTGGTGCGCGATTGGGATTTTGCCAGAGTTTGGGGTGGCGGCAATGGGGTTCTTGGTACATGATTGGATCTAGGACTGGTGGCCGGGGGTCTGTCTGGGCTAGGGTTAGTTGGGTTCACGGTGGCGGGCCGGAGATGGAGCAGGAAGCTGCTGCGATTTGGGTTGTCGAGGCTGCTGTGGGGTTTGCCAGAACGGGGTTTGCAGATTGGGGATGGGAATCGAAAATTGGATAGGGGTTTGCAGATCCGGCCATTCATAGATCTGTGGCCGCTAGAAAGAGGTGATCTCCATCTCTTATGTTTCTTTTCAGCTCTGTTTCCTTATCGCCTTTTTTTTTTCTTGAAAAAATAGTTCCTTTTGAGCTTAATCTTGAAATTTCTGATTTCGATTTCTCTTACTGTTAGTATATTTAGGTTTCTATTTCAAAAATGATTTTTTTTAATTGTTCTAATTTTTTTTAAAAAAAATTCTATGCTTTTACTTTGATTGTTAGAATTTCTAATACAATGGAGAGGGTGGATAACTGAGGCCGTATTGCCTCATCTGCATCAGTAAATCCTCAGAATCCTAGGACTTCACATGATTTGGGTCCACAAGCCGCTAGACCCCTGGAAGATCAGGCCTCTGCTTTGAGCATGATAGATGTGATACAGGGAGAACTTGGAACTGCCTATGCTTCTGCTATAAGTAGTGAATCTGGAGTTTCATATGCTTCTTCCGTAGCTAGCGACACTTCATATTCTCACCTATTGAGAGGAGGAAGGAATGATGTGCCCGGTTCTTTAGATGTGGATGGGAGACTTTGTCATTCGTCTATAAGAAGAAGGTTGGAGTAGGCCCCATAAATTCACCGACGTAGAGATATTTTCAGAAGAACCTTTTTGGAATTTAGTTTCAGCAATGTGGTACATTCTTTCCATTATATTTCTTTTGGGTTCTACAGGATCTTCATATTGAAGATTATATAACTCATAAAAATTCAATTTTTATTGATCTAGGATTTTACTTTTTATTTTTATTTCTTATAATCAGTTTCTTAAGTACAGATTTTATTAATTGATTTATTTAAAAATATTTGGCTTCTATTGATCTTTTCTTATTGTCTTGGCATGAGGTGAATCTCAAAAAGGAGTTGCAAATCTCATGGTATTTATACTTGTTGGCAGGGCTCTAGGCTATTTGGGAAGAAGAAATCATGAGTGTTTTATAACTTTGAGCAAGAGGTTGGGTTGTGTTGAAAGCCATAAGCATAGAGCCTTGAGCTTTTGTGAGGGAATTAATTTTATTTTTTTTTCATGTAAATAGTTGGAGTGGTTCTCACCTTCTCTTTATATAGTCTTTTTCTTTTTTGTGTGCTTTTGTTACCTTTAAAAAAATCATTTTATTATAGCAAATGCAATGTTATCAACTTTATGGCTTTGAAAAGTATGATGCTTCTTTGGGTCTTTTCGTGCTTTCTTCTACTTTTGTTAACGTTTGTGCACATTAGGATGCACTCTTGAAATGAATTGTGCAACATTATTCTAATGAGGAGGAAATAAGCAGATTGTGACTTCTTGAGCATTCATACTTAAAAAAGATTGGGCTGTAAAATGTAATCATGTTACTTTTAAGTTGGATTTAAAATGAATGTAATTGCAACTTCTTCCAAACTAAATGGTATTTACTGTGCTTTCTAATTTCAGTTTCCAAGACAGACAGTATGAATACAAAGGTCTTAATAAGGTCTGGAAGGGAAAAGTAGCAGAGGCAAAGGCTGGTGAGAATTTTATAAGGATTCAGGAAGCACATGTATGAGTGATACAGTTCCTTAATCAATCTATATTTAGGATGGGTTCAACACCTATGATGCTCACATACACCATTGTTGATCTAATGCTGGCATCTAGGGCCTTGTAGATTTCTATTCCCTTTGTTGGATTTTGGTGTTTGTTTTCATATTCAACTCCCTCTTTAGGTTTTGTGTATGATGGGTATTAGCAAAGATTATATACCCCAGATGAAGGGAAAAAACAAAAATCAGCTTGATCCAAAACTTTTATGGCCCCCAAAATATTTTTAATGGTCGACGCTCATTCAACACTATTTCTTGTAATGTGGTCCACTTGAGATTGGTGAAAAGCAATTTGATTTTAGTAGATGTGTAGTTGTTTTTTTTTTTTCTTTTTGGAAAATCAGTGAAATTTGGGATGTTTTGAAGCAATTTTTTTGCATATTTTTTGATTTCGATGTTCATCAAATTTGGATTAGTTTAAAAAAGAAGTATTATGTGGGTTTTTTCTATTATATGTAACAGAATCTCATTTGAGTGCTTTTGTATTTATCAGTTCTTCAAGTCTATGTAATCATTTGATGTGAATCCATTTGGATTCTACTGTAATAATTTTTCTATTGTCAAGAAGGAAATCTCATATGGGTATCTCTCCTTTTGAACTTTCTTTGATTTGGTGAAAATCAATGTGACTTTAGGATGATGTGTGGGCTGTTTTCAATTGTTTTGGGTTGAAAAACCAATGAAATTTGGGATGTTCTTAAGCAGTTTGATGCATATTGGTTGAAAAATGAAGTGCTATACAAATTTATTATAATTTTTTGTGGTTTAGATGATGGAATCTCGAGTGGGTGCTTTTGCATTTATCAATTCTTAAAATTTGTGGGATTACTTGATATGAATCAATGGGAGTTTTTGATGATTAGTAGTTGCTTTTGGGTGTTCTTGGACTGAAACCAATGGAATTTGGGGCACTTTCAAGTTATTTGATGCTAGTTGATTGATTTTAGCTAGTGTTATTTGGACTTGGCATAATTAATGAAGCGTTGTACACATCATTTATGTTACATGTAAGCGAAGCTCATGTGGGTACTTTTGCATTTGGCAGTTTTTGAAGTTTATGTGATCATGTTATATTTAATTGATGGGAATTTAGGATGATGGGTACTTGTTTCCGGGGTTTTTTTTTTGGGACTAAAATAAAGGGAACTTGGGATGTTCTCAAGCAATTTGATGCATATGTATTGACCCAGATGTTCTTCATACTTGGATTATCTGAAAAATGGAGTGGTCATGTAGATACTTTTCTGTTTATTAGTTTTTAAAGTTTATGTTTATTTGATGAAAATCAATGGGAGTTCAGGATGCCGGGTACTTGTTTTCAAGTGTTTTGATTGGAACTAAGGTAATTAGGGGATTTTTCTAGTTATTTGATGCACATTGATTGATTTTAATGTTTTTCAGATTTTAATGATTGTATTTATATACATGTGGTGTCCTCATGTCTTACATGAACTAATTTATATGCATGTGGTGTCCTCAGGTCTTACATGAACTAATACGACGCCCCAACTAGATTATGTGGAGCAAGAAAGAAGTTACTTTTCTTCCCTTTACCATTGTTGTTTGATTGTTAATCCATGCAACGATTATTTTTTTATGCCATAGGTCTTGGCACTTGCTATTTTTCTTAGAATTTATTAGTTTAATAACCTAGCTATGTAAACTATTAGACTTGTTTCATAAGCATAAATATGAATGATTCATCTGCCAAACCACATTTTGGGATAAGGAAAAGATGCATGGTCAATCTAGTTTTGTCTGGGGTAGTCAGAAGCCAAAGGGTGCCTATACGGAGAGATCTTCAAATATTGGTGGTTGGAATGAAGACAGAGGACAAGATGAGTTGAATCAACCAACAAGATCTCCTGTTTAGAGTTCTTCCCCTATTGAGAAGTCTTCAGATGACAGCAGTTGGAAAGAAAATAGAGCACAAGCTTAATTTCTATCAACCGACCAGAGCTCCTGGATGGGGTTCTTCGAGTAGATTCATTACACTCAATAGCAGAAGAGATGTAAATTCATTACACTCAATTCAGGTATGGTTTGCACCAATTCAAGAGATTGTACATTAGGCATTCAATATATAAGACTGGAGTGAGATTGATTAGATATTTAAATGTGTTGCAGGATGTTGTTTGAATTACTTGTCCTAACAGGTGCACAAGTTGGGATGGATTGGACTTCTATCTTGAGAAAATGTCATAATTTCAGGTAGTTATTATTGTAATGAAAAGTTAAAAAAAATTAAAAGAGAGAGAGAGAGAGAGAAAGATAAAGCATTCATGGAAAGAAATATTCTTTATCATTAGGGTTGCTTTCGCTGGGTTTGATGAAAAAATCATCGCCAACTTCACAGAAAGAAAAATAACATCAGTGGCCACAGATTGCAACCTGGATTTAAACAAGGTTCGAGATGCCGTCAACAATACTAACAGAATCCTCCAGGTCAGATTGTTGATTGGAACTAATTTTATTTAAATGATCTTGATAATCCATTTTATTTAAATGAGTCGGAGCTATCCGGATGTTGAGTGGGGGTCCCTGAAAGGTGGGAACCGCTATTATGACCATGATGAAGCTGTCCATTTCCTATTGACGGCATTGGAGTGGCCTGACCATTTAGACATGCCGTGTTTATATTTGTATTTGCTCGAAATTGATGGAGCAGACCCGGATGTGCGTCAAAGCTATCCGGATGTTGAGCAGGGATCCCTGGAAGGTGGGAACCGCTGTTATGACCATGATGAAGCTGCTCATTTCCTATGGACAGCATTGGAGGGGCCTGGCCATTTGGATAGGCCGTGTTTATGTATTTACTCAAAATTAATGGAGCAGACCCGAATGTGCGTCAGAGCTATCCGAATGAACAAGGGTCCCTTGAAGGTGGGAACCGCTGTTATGACCATGATGAAGCTGTCCATTTCTTATGGACAACATTGGAGGGGCTTGGCCATTTGGACAGGCCGTGTTTATATCTGTATTTGTGGGGACCACACCCTTAACCTAAACCACACCCTAAACCTATAACCTAAACCTATTCTCAATTCCCTAAAGCTATAACCTATAACCTATAACATATAACCTAAACCAAACCCTAAACCAAAACCTATAACCTAAACCTTAACCTTAACCTAAACCTAAACCTAAACCTATAACCTATACTTATAACCTTAACCTAAACTATAACCTATACTTATAACCTTAACCTAAATCTATTCTCAAATACCAAAACCTATACTTATAACCTAAACCTAGACCTTAACCTAAACCTAAACCTATACTTATAACCTATAACCTATAACCTAAACCTTAACCTATAACCCAAACCTTAACCTATAAACTAAACCTATAACCTATAACCTAAATCCTAAACCCAAACCTAAACCCGATCCTGAACCCGAACTCGATTTCCTAAACCTTAACCTATAACCTAACCTAAACCTATACTTATAACCTAAACCTATTCTCAAATCCCAAAACCTAAAACTATAACCTAAACCTTAACGAAAAACCTATAACCTAACCTAAACCTATAACCTAAACCTTAACCTATAACGTAAAACCTAAACCTTAACCTATAACCTAAAACCTAAACCTAAACCTATAACCTATGCTTACAACCTTAACCTAAACTTATAACCTTAACCTAAACCTATTCTCAAATCCCAAAAGCTATACTTATAACCTAAACCTAAACCTTAACCTAAACCTATAACCTATAATTACAACCTTAACCTAAACTTAAACTTATAACCTTAACCTAAACCTATTCTAAAATCCTAAAACCTATACTTATAACCTAAACCTAAACCTTAACCTAAACCTATAACCTATACTTACAACCTTAACCTAAACTTATAACTGTAACCTAAACCTATTCTCAAATCCCAAAACCTATACTTATAACCTAAACCTAAACCTTAACCTATAGCCTAAACTATACTTATAACCTTAACCTAAACTTATAACCTTAACCAAAACCTATTCTCAAATCCCAAAACCTATACTTATAACCTAAACCTAAACCTTAACCTAAACCTATAACCTATACCTACAACTTTAACCTAAACTTACAACCTTAACCTAAACCTATTCTCAAATCCCAAAACCTAAACCTTAACCTATAACCTATAAACTAAACCTAAACCTAAAACCTAAATGTATTCTCAAATCCTTAAACCTAAACCTACACCTAATCCTAATCTCAACTCCCTAACCTAAACCTAAACCTAAACTTGAAAACCCAAACCTAAACCTGATCCCGAACCTGAACCCAATTTTCTAAACCTAAACCTTAACGTATTCTCAATTCCCTAAACCTATAGCTTATAACCTAAACCTAAACCTAAACCTATAACCTATAACCTATAACCTAAACCTAAAACCTAAATGTATTCTCAAATCCCTAAACCTAAGCCTACACCTACACCTAATCCTAACCTAAACCTAAACCTAAACTTGAAAACCCAAACCTAAACCCAATCCCGAACCCGAACCCGATTTCCTAAACCTAAACCCGATCCCGAACCCGAACCCGATTTCCTAAACCTAAACCTTAACCTAGTCTCAATTCCCTAAACCTATAGCTTATAGCCTAAACCTAAATCTTAACCTAAACCTAAACCTATAACCTATAACCTAAACCGAAACCTAAAACCTAAATGTATTCTCAAATCCATATACCTAAACCTACACATAATCTTAATCTCAACTCCCTAACCTAAACCTAAACCTAAACTTGAAAACCCAAACCTAAACCCGATCCCGAACCCTAACCCGATTTCCTAAACCTAAACCTTAACCTATTCTCAATTCCCTAAACCTGTAACTTATAACATAAACCTAAACCTAAAACTAAACCTTAACCTAAACCTAAACCTAAACCTATAACCTATAACCTAAACCTAAACCTAAAACCTAAATGTATTCTCAAATCCCTAAACCTAAACCTACACCTAATCCTAATCTCAACTCCCTAACCTAAACCTAAACCCAATCCCGAACACGAACCCGATTTCCTAAACCTAAACCTTAACCTATTCTCAATTCCCTAAAGTTATAGCTTATAACCTAAACCTAAACCTAAACCTAAACCTTAACCTAAACCTTTAACCGATAACCTAAACCTAAACCTAAAACCTAAATGTATTCTCAAATCCCTAAACCTAAACCTACACCTAATCCTAATCTCAACTCCCTAACCTAAACCTAAACCTAAACTTGAAAACCCAAACCTAAACCCAATCCCGAACCCAAACCCGATTTCCTAAACCTAAACCTTAACCTATTATCAATTCCCTAAACCTATAGCTTATAACCTAAACCTTAACCTAAACCTAAACCTTAACCTTAACCTAAACCTAAACCTAATCCTAAACCTATAACCTATAACCTAAACCTAAACCTAAAACCTAAATGTATTCTCAAATCCTTAAACCTAAACCTACACCTAATCCTAATCTCAACTCCCTAACCTAAACCTAAACCTAAACTTTAAAACCCAAACCTAAACCCGATCCTGAACCCGAACCCGATTTCCTAAACCTAAACCTTAACCTATTCTCAATTCCCTAAACCTAAACCTATAACCTTAACCTAAACAAAAACCTATGACCTAAAACCTTAACCTATAACCTATAACCTAAACTTATAACCTATAACCTAAACCTAAAACCTAAACCTTAACCTATAACCTAAAACCTAAACTTAAACCTAAAACCTAAATGTATTCTCAAATCCCTAAACCTAAACCTACACCTAATCCTAATCTCAACTCCCTAACCTAAACCTAAACCTAAACTTGAAAACCCAAACCTAAACCCGATCCTGAACCCAAACCCGATTTCCTAAACCTAAACCTTAACCTATTCTCAATTCCCTAAACCTATAGCTTATAACCAAAACCTAAACCTTAACCTTAACATAAACCTAAACCTATAACCTATAACCTAAACCTAAACCTAAAACCTAAATGTATTCTCAAATCCCTAAACCTAAACCTACACCTAATCCTAATCTCAACTCCCTAACCTAAACCTAAACCTATAACCTATAACCTATACCTAAACCTAAACCTAAAACCTAAATGTATTCTCAAATCTCTAAACCTAAACCTACACCTAATCCTAATCTCAACTCCCTAACCTAAACCTAAACCTAAACTTCAAAACCCAAACCTAAACCCGATCCCGAACCCGAACCCGATTTCCTATACCTAAACCTTAGCCTATTCTCCATTCCCTAAACCTTATAACCTAAACCTAAACCTTAACCTAAACCTAAACCTAAACGTATAACCTTAACCTAAACTAAAACCTATGACCTAAAACATTAACCTATAACCTATAACCTAAATTTATAACCTATAACCTAACCTTAACCTAAATCTTAACCTATAACCTAAAACCTAAACCTAAACCTAAAACCTAAATGTATTCTCAAATCCCTAAACCTAAACCTACACCTAATCCTAATCTTAACTCCCTAACCTAAACCTAAACTTAAAAACCCAAACCTAAACCTGATCCCAAACCCGAACCCGATTTCCTAAACCTAAACCTTAACCTATTCTCAATTCTCTAAACCTATAGTTTATAACCTAAACCTAAATCTTAACCTAAACCTAAACCTAAACCTAAACCTATAACCTATAACCTATAACCTAAACCTAAACCTAAAACCTAAATGTATTCTCAAATCCCTAACCTAAACCTAAACTTAAACTTGAAAACCCATACCTAAACCCGATCCCGAACCCGAACCCGATTTCATAAACCTAAACCTTAACCTATTCTCAATTCCCTAAACCTATAGCTTATAACCTAAACCTAAACCTAAACCTATAACCTTAACCTAAACCAAAACCTATGACCTAAAACCTTAACCTATAACCTATAACCTAAACTTATAATCTAAACCTAAAACCTAAACCTTAACCTATAACCTATAACCTAAACCTAAACCTAAAACCTAAATGTATTCTCAAATCCCTAAACCTAAACCTACACCTAATCCTAATCTCAACTCCCTAACCTAAACCTAAACCTAAACTTGAAAGCCCAAACCTAAACCCGATCCCGAACCCAAACCGAATTTCCTAAACCTAAACCTTAACCTATTCTCAATTCCCTAAACCTTAACCTATAACCTAAGTTAAACCTAAACATATAACCTGCACTTAAACCTAAACCTATAACATAAACCTAAGCCTAAAACCTAAACCTAAACATAAAACCAAAATGTATTCTCAAATCCTTAAACCTAAACTTACACCTAATTCTAATCTCAACTCCCTAACCTAAACTTAAACCTAAACTTAAAAACCCAAACCTAAACCCGATCCTGAACCTGAACCCGACTTCCTAAACCTAAACCTTAACCTATTCTCAATTCCCTAAAGCTATAACCTATATACTATAACCTATAACTTAAACCTAAACCTTAACTTAACCCTATAACCTAAATCTAAACCATAACCTAAACCTACACCAAAACCTATAACCTAAACCTTAACCTATAACTTATAACCTAAACTTATAACCTACAACCTAACCTTAACCTAAACGTAAACCTAAACCTAAAACCTAAAACCTAAACCTAAACCTAAAACCTAAATGTATTCTCAAATCCCTAAACCTAGACGTACACCTAATCCTAATCTCAACTCCCTAACCTAAACCTAAGCCTAAACTTGAAAACCCAAACCAACCCGAACCTGATTGCTGTAATAATGTAGCCCAATCACATGGCAACAAACAAGAATGTATCCCTTTTAACACATGCCCCTTTTTACAAAGCTTTAATTTTTGTTGTTGTTTCTATTAACTTGAATTGAAACACTTTTTTGCATTATTTGCTTGCATCAGTTTTATTTTAAAAAAGTGTCCACTTTTTTGGAAGAAGTTTCTGCAATTCTTCATGATTCTTAATTATAATGTTTTGTTGGTTAAATATTTTTTTATTAGATACAAGACAAAAAGAAAATTGTTGCTGATTTTTTTTCTTTTTTTATTTATTTATGATGTTAAACTTATATGTATTTATGCATGGATGAATGTAATGTGGATAAGATTGTTTGTGTTTGGATGGATGTAGTTTATGTTTGGATGAATGTAATTTATGTTTGGATAGATTTACATAGTTTGGGTTTAGATGGATGTGAATGTGAATATGATGAAATATATTATATAACAGGTGTATATCAGGAAGAATATGAAATATATTGTAATAGGTGTATATTGACCGTCTCAAATTTGAAAATGTCCTTTTAAGGGTCATAAGAGACGGTTCATAGCAGTCCTTTTAAAGGACGGTCCATGACCATCCTTTGAAGGCTCATAAGAGACGGTTCATAGCAGTCCTTTTTAAGGACAGTCCATGACCGTCCTTTGAAGGCTCATAAGAGATGGTTCATAGCAGTCCTTTTTAAGGACGATCCATGACTGTCCTTTGAAGGCTCATAAGAGACGGTCCATAACAGTCCTTTTTAAGGACGGTCCATGGGCATCCTTTGAAGGCTCATCAGAGACGGTCCATAACCGTCCTTTTTTGTCAATAAGAATGACGGTTTCAACCGTCCTTTAAGTAATACGACACCTCAAAATATGACGGCCCATGTGACGGTCCATGACTGTCCTTTTTAGTCATTTGAGACGGTTTTGGACCATCCTTTTTTCGTTGTTTTGGCGTAGTGTGAAACTAGTTCTTTTGTTTAAAATTTCATACTTGTCTAGGAAAAGAAGTTGCAAATAATTATTCTTTACATAACTCTCCTTCATACTATGTATGCATTTTTATATTTAATAACTTTCCTTCTCCATTCATAAGTCAAACCAAATCAACCAAGTTTAGATATGAACCCAAACATTCAAGTATAATTAGCAGATTTTGAAGTTCTTGAAGAGCTTACAAGTGTAGTTTGGTAGCTTCTGGATGAATCCAACAGCGTCTGTTAGGAGAACTCCTTTCCATTATTGATCTGTACATGATGCCAACAAAAGAAGAAATTAGGGGAGAAAGGAAGGCATAATGAATGTACTACTACAATAATTCTGGCATGATGCCTGTTTGCAAGATACATAGCTAGTCTAGTGGCAAATAATTCACCCAACAGTATCAAGTGGACTATCAAGAAACATTTGCTCATGTAGCAAAGTAAAACTATGTGAATTCTCCCATCAATATTTGTATTTCATAATCTACCTCTTCATTAGCTAAACTGAGATGGTTACTCTACATGCATCCTGATTGCGTACATCAATGGTTTGTACCAGCATGTATCTTTGGCAGAAACTTGTTCTTCTTTCTTTGATAGTCCTTCTCATTCATGTTCACCTGCACACAGATATGAATATGAATGGCTAGGATGGTGCCATGTGACAATCATCCAATGGCTAAGAATACTCCAAAAATCTTCTAAACTATTCTTCACTATTCTGGCTATAAGAAGCCATTAGAGAACTCAAGAATGTTCTAGAGATCCATACACTAATCTTCTCTAGAATTCTCTACACTCTATGTACATAACCTCATAGTATAAAAGGAGAGACACAATCGGTAAGTCCATGAGATGGGGTATGGAGATGCTTGTCCATGACAATATGCACCACTGCTAGACAAGATAATCTACTCAACCAAGGTAGAGGCTCCTGGACTTTATTTTTGAGAGCTATCTTCCTATACATATTTGGTGGATCCCAAATAGAAACATCCTCTCCCTATCTGCTGTTAGCAAGTAGATAGTGATTTGCTTGAGTTTATGCTTGGTTCTAATTGGCTGAATTTGTTACTAGCAAACTTGCAGCAGGCAAGCATTAGATTAGGGATCCGATTGATGAAAAGAAAGTAAGATGACAGGAGAAGAAACATACTTGTTGAGTCCGAAGAAGAAAGAATAAAGTCCCCAAGAGGACTAAATGTAGTTGAATAAATAGGCCCACCATGACCCTGAAACAATGTATAAGAAAAGAAACCAAAACAAGAATATTGATATAAAATAGAAAATAAATTTCACATTCTTAAGACAACCCATAACAAATCCCACCAACCTCACATACTTCTCTATAAATCTAGCTATATGGCTTCTAGCCTTCCAAGAAGGACAATAATCTTGGATATTATCTAGGGATACAATGATCTCTTTGAGTTAATCAAAATCTAACTAGTAGATAGGTGCCTGGATGATGGGAACTGGATGATTGATGAGTTTTTATTTATTTCCTATTGCAGATTTTTTTTTCAATTTTCTAAGAAAATCATAGGAAATTTTACAATTACATACCAAAGTATCTTTTGTAGATTTTTTTTCAATTTATTTCTTTATATCAAAAGCATTCTAATTACAATGGCTATGAACCATTAGATTTACAAGCATAAAACTAAATATATCTCCATCCCTACATAAGCTAATTCAAGGAAAACTCACATATCAAAATCTTGAATACAACTAAAGAAAAAAAAAGTGGATGCTTCACAATTATGTTTAATTATGAAAACAACATAACTTTGAAACACTTAAAGTGAGTGCATTGGTAACATAATGACTGAGGGTAGGAAGCATCTACTATAGCATACTGGTTCTCCTGCCATTTTAAATGCATTCAAATTGTCATTAATGGAAATGGGAAAAAAATTGAACTAGAGTCAATTGCATTCACATCATACTATAGTTAATTGCATTCGGGGTGCATTGTTATACGCTCACGTGTAGAACGGAAACAATCCCAAGTGGAAAACCAAATGGCAGAATGTAAGAAAATACTTCGATATTGTCCATCAGGGGTGGTACACAACAGATCAATGGTTCAGATTGAACCATGGTCTCGATTGTCAGAATCTAAATCCAGTGTATGTAGGTAGAGACAGTGGAGTGTGCGTGAGTGGTCTAGGTTCGATCCCTGCTTATCTTACCTTGTAAGCCCTACCCCAGCCAAAAACACAAAAGAAAAGCAGGTTACGTGGCAGAGTGATGGATGATATGCAATCGCTTAAGAAATCACATAGAAATTTCCTACGTGGCACACAAGTATTTCAAATCAAACCGTTAAAAAAAAAAAGTAAAGGGATGCTCGAGTAGCACGCTTGCTGACGGCCTCTCTGCCGGATTTCTCCGTAAGTAGAACTGCATGAAATTCTTACCCTCAAGGGCCAATGTATCTGGTATAGGAGGGGATTCATTCTTCATAACCTTTAACATGGCAGCAGCCTGCACCAACATAGCAGAGAATTTTAACCATTTTAATTCATGGGAACAAAAAAATATAAGATGTGCATAAAAGAAAAACACAAAAACATTAACAAAATAACAAAGGAACTTAATGCAACATGACAGAATCTAATCATTAAATACATGGTAGGAAGGTAGATTTAGTATGCATATGAAGTTACTACATCATATGGAGTGGAATGGCCTTTGTTTGTTTCTTCTAATAGAGGAAAATTGGAGCCAGTATGACAGACTTTCTCCACTCCTTTTGAAGTGGAATGGGGTTTTCTACCCTTCTTAGACAAATTGCCATTTTCAATTTAAAGTGGGAGCTTCCTGAAAAATGGGGCAATTGCTATTTTCATCCTATTCAAAAGTGGCTCCTCATTCCAATGGTCCAATCTATCCCATAGGCAAAGTAACACTTGTCTGACAAGCTCGAAGACAGTCAGAAATGAACATTCATGGTCAGCTCTCTACCAAAATATTATAATCATCATCATCATCATTGAAGTACACAATGTAAAATATAAAAGTACACAATCCTTTAAAAGAAAATATTAAAGTATAAAGGTGAATTACCTATTCCACAAGACTTTCACTAAATGTAGTTTATTGCATGAGCTTCAATTGATGGTGTGAAGTTTCCAAAACTCACGCAAAATGAGTTGCATGAACTTCAATTGATGGTGTTAGGCTTTCGTTTGTGTAACTGTGTAACACATGCATGTTTCAATTTCTATTTTGTACTTGGGCACATATCTTGTTTGTCTATGATTCTTGACACATTAAATGCCTTTGATAAAAAATTGAATAGACTTGTTTCATTGGTTTGGGGAACTCGCATAAAAGCTAGTGGTTTCAACATTTTCCCAATATAGCTACTCTGGAGACAAACACAACATTTCATAGTTCTAAAGAAAATTCCACTAATTAGGGATTTTCAATTTTTTTTTTATCAATAATCCACAATTAGGGAATCAACACTACAAATCCCTAATTATGGATTTGAAACTCAAAAATTCTCAAAACACAAATCATTACACAATGTTACTTTAAGGATTTAAAAAATGCCAAAAAAAATGCCCAAATTGATATGAATAGATAAGGAGAGAGAGAGAGAGAGAGAGAGAGAGAGAGAGAGAGAGAGATACCTGATATTGTATAATGATCCTTAATGTGCTGGACCAAAGAAAAGAAGAAATAAAAGAGGGAGAGAGAGAGGGAGAGGGAGAGATAGATTGAGCGGAGAGGGAGAGGTAGATCGAGCGGAGAGAGAGAGGGGAGGGTTTGAGAGTGAAGAAGGAGAGAGAGATCGAGCGGAGAGGGAGAGGCTGAGAGGTAGATCGAGCAGAGAGGGAGAGGTGCAGAGAGAGAGGGAGAGAGAGAGGCGCAGAGGGAGAGTCGGCGGTGGGGAGAGGGAAAGTGTCGAATGAGATGTAGGGTTTTTTTTTTTGCTTTTATATTGATCCGTTGCAACGCCCGGTTTTAGGTAGCGCTAGAAAAAGGTCTCCCCAAATGTCGAATATTCCCAACTTTGTTGTAGTGCCTATTTTATGTAGTGCAAAAAACACCCATGCTATGTGGGGCTTACTAGGTTTTCTATGTAAAATCCAATTGGCTCATCAGGTGAGAACCATTATTTAGAATGTTCATACTAATATAAGCTCGAATAAAAGCTGATATGGGCCAAACCAATTAAAATTGATTGCTCCCAAAACTTCTAAGTTCACTTGGTATGGCTAGCTTAAGTTTTATTTTAGGCTGATTTTGTAACTTCTCTTCATCTTGGTGCACTACACCTGATATTAACAGGTTTGATGAAAGCTACAAACCATGATTAAAAACAAGGGTACAAGAAAAAACTAGAGTTGACAAACAAAATTAGTATAGGATGTTATCAAGAAATAAAGAACAAGTTCAGAGACGAATAACAGACAAAGCTAAGAAAAGAAATGTGTTCAAATCAATAGCTTTCTAAAGAGAGAAGAAAAGAAGTAAACTGACAAAGAGTTGTGTGAGAGTTCCATAGGTTTTGGTTTTATGGATCTCCTTTTAAAGTAGCTACTTTTGTTTGGTTGGTAGGGAGGAAGAACAAGGGTGCAGTTCTCAAATTGACAGACGTGAAAATCCCGATAGATGAGAATTGGACAGGAGCTAGAGCCCATAGTAGGAGATGGAGAAGTAGTGCCTCAGGTAGAAAGTTCATGTAACTAAGCTCTAGAAATCTCATTAAAGATGTTCTAAACTTTTTTTCTCAGGTAAAAAATTTGAAGTACAACCGTTCCATTCTATTATTATAAATCCTTAATCTCAGTTTACCCACACACACATGCACAGACAAAGAAAGAGGGGAAAGAATTAGTTGTCAACTCAATTGCACAAGAAAGGAGGCAAGGAGGATTCTTGCTCATCTTTCATAAGTAAAAAAGAAAAAGAAAGGAAGAAGAAAAGAAGAAGGATACTTACTCCATGATGCCTCTAAGCCTCTCTAGAATCCTGTTTACTCCAAAACTGCTACCCAACTTTGGTTTGAGCATATCCTTGTTGTTAAGAGAAGTCTTTAATCTAAAGTTTTTGAGGTCGTTTGACCGGTCGTGGGACAGCCACGACTGGTCGTGGGAGGCGCTCGACCAATCGTAGGTTCGAGTCCTACCACGACTCATAGTACAGCGACATTGTGCTGTTTTTCTCCAAGGTCCACGACCAGTCGTAGGAGAGCTACGACTAGTCGTAGGTTACGCAGATTCGTTTCCGAATCCGATGCGGACTGCAGTTTTGGTGTCGCCTTTCGCAAGGGTGTGAAAGGGAAGTTTCCTAAACTATAAATAGGGATCCCTAGGGTTATTCTAGGGCATGCTAAGGTTTCCTAAAGGTATTCTAAAGAGTTCTAAGGTTATCAAAGTGTGTAGCAAGGGTGAGATTCGAGGTTGTTCGAATCGGGTAAGTCCTCTCTCTTTGTAATTGATGCTTTCATAGTGGAATTTTGTCGCTTTGTGCCGTGGTTTTTTCCCGAAAGGGTTTTCCACTTTAAATTTGTGTATTCTCTTGTATGTTTGGTGTCATTGGATTGCTATCCTAGATCTAGATCTGTGTGATTCCGCAGGCCAAAAATCCCAACAAGTGGTATCAGAGCCAAAGTTCGATTGGGGCACAGATCTGAATCTGAGGGACTAGTAATAATGGTGAGCACCAGGTATGAGATTGAGAAGTACTCAGGGAAAAATAATTTTGAGTTATAGAAGATCAAGATGATGAGTTCCTTAATCAAGCAAGGCGAAGATGGTGCTCTTGAGGAGCGAAAGTCCACTATGACTTATGATGAATGGAATACTCTTGATAAGAAGGCTTTATCATCGATCCATTTATGTCTTACGAATGAGGTTCTCTACAACGTCATGAGGGAGAAAACTGCGGCTAAGTTATGGGCGAAGTTAGAGGATGTTTATGCGAAAAATCTTCTGAAAATCGCCTGCACTTGAAGCGGCAGTGGTATAACTTCAGGATGGCAGAGGGTGGAGATCTGGAGGCTCACATCAGCAACTTTAATAAATTAGTTTGCAAATTGTTGGATATGGAGGAAGTGATGAAAGATAAAGAACAAGCATGTATATTGCTGAATTCTCTCCCGGCGTCGTATGAGTCATTCAAGGACACTATGTGCAGCATGAATAAAACCCTGAGTGTCGACACCGTTATCTCAGCTCTTCAAGGAAAGGCTATGAGACAAGTAAACAACGACATGGGGACGTCTTCTGATGCACTGTTTACAGTGGGTAGTAATTCTGGACAAGGTACAGGTTCTTCAGGTTCTAGATCTAAATCCAAGGGCAAGGACAAAGGAAAGGTAAAGTGCTGGAACTGTGGGAAGGAAGGACATGTGAAGAAGGATTGTGGAAATCCTAAATCGAAAAGAGAAGATTCTGAGGCTTTGTACAGGGAGGCCAATGTTGCCACGTCAGATGGATCGAGTGGATGTGATGGTGATGCTTTGTCTGTGTCTACTATTAGGCAGTCATACGATGATCGTAAGGACGAGTGAATGCTAGACACAATGGCATCTTTTCACATGACTCCTCATCGGAGTTGGTTCACCAGCTACAAAGAGTGCGATGGTGGACAGGTGTTTATGGGCAATGGCTTTGCCTATAATGTTGTGGTTGTTGGTACGGTGCGCATCAGGATGTTTGATGGGGTGGAGCGTATCCTGACTGATGTCAGGCAAGTTCCTGATTTGAAGCAGAATCTAATTTCTCTTGGTGTACTTGAGGCAAAAGGATGCAAATACACAGGTATTGATAGTGCTCTTAAAGTATCTAAGGGGGCACGGGTAATCATGAAAGCGCACGATTCGGTAACTTGTACAGGTTGATCGGGAGCACTTCAAACGGTGGAGCTACAGTAGATGTAGTGGATTCCACTTTTGCACATGTGTGGCATGTTGGGCATGGCCACATGAGCGGGTAGGGTAGGAAGGCTGAGACGTGCGGACAGGGATACAGAGTAGGTGGAGCAGCCACCTGTGAGAAGAATCACACGGCATGATCGCAGGATATCAGCGAGGTACATGGACGAGTCCAATATCGTAGGGGATTCATCTTCTATTCAGATGGCTCTAGGTGAGCCTGATGTTGAAAAGTAGAAGGTGACTATGGGTGATGTGTAACGCCCTGAAAATCGGGGGTCGAGCATAAACTCAACTCCCGAGTTCCAGAACATCACTTATGCAACAAAATGAATGATGATTGGATGTTGATTGAATTTGTGCATTGAACATGAGTGAGATTAAGCCAAAACAGGATATCATACTCCAGAGACAGTTAAATTTGCAAGTGGAAGACTGTGATAGATAGATAAAATATATAACTTATGATGAGTCTCCAGAGTGTGATAACATTACCAGGTTAAATAAATACAAGTGCAGTTCTAAAATGTACCAAATGTGAGGAAGTGTAACGCCTCCTATCCCATGTACCATAGCCCCGTCAATACAATATCAGGTCTTCATCGACCTGCCAGAGAGATACAGATAGGAGAATTCCTCCTATCATCATAGAAGTAGTCCGGCTCTGCTTCACAAGCATCGCCATCACCTGAAATTCAACAAATCTGGTGGGTGTTCGGAACACCGTCCCGTAACGTGGGAGTGAGTGATCAACTCAGTGGAACAGTAAAGCATAAGTTAACATGTTATCAAATCAATCAAGCAGTAATGATAAAGCAGTACAAATCAAGCATTTCTAACTACTCTTATTAAATGCAAGAATGAAATGACATGATGCTGTATGCCCTTGCCAAACCACCCTCAAGCGACATCATCTTACGTTCGCGAATGCTTACTCCCTCAGTGCGCCACATCTACAAAGCACATGCGGTGCGATGATGCTCATGATTACCAAGTTTTTATTAGTCCATTTCAAACAGCAGTATTGGGAAACTAAGGTACCTCCCTTGTATCATTCCCAAACATGATCCATTCTAGGGTCGTCAATCCTAGTTATTCTCATACGATGTTATGGTTTGAGAAGCGTAGTGAAGGCATCGCAAAGGGCTCATCACCCGTCAGCGCGGATACAGATCTCACCGTATGCGGCTCAATTGCTGGCCGTCAGCTCGAGTACAGGTCTCACCGTACTCGGCTCAATCACTAGCCGTCAGCTCAAGTACAGGTCTCACCGTACTCGGCTCAACTCACACTCTAGTTGCTGTGAAAGACTCGTGGCCAATCACAGACCCTTGGAGTGTACTCGATGATACTACGGAGGACTCGTCGCCCGTCAGCACGAGCACAGATCTCACCGTACTCGGCTCTCGCCGAAGTATCGACAGCTCGAATACAGTGTCCCATACCACCGTATTCGGCTCACGAGTTGATTGCGCAATGGTCACTACGGGGAGGCACATGGCCCCAGCGTAGGCCGACAGCTCAACCACGGTGTCCCATACCACCATGCCCGGCTCATGCGACTTAGCGGATCTAGGTACCATGGTTAAACGGGGATCGCCACTGGTAAGTTTGGTACCCTAGGTTCAAGCAGTAGTGACCAAACAGGGTGAACACACATAAGGCAGATCGGGTTACTTGACGAGCTCGACTAGCACGATCGCCCGTTGAGCTGCACGACATGAAGTGCATAAACAACTTCGTATGGCCTAGCCACTGCCGACAGGCAACGGACGACTCGAGTTCGTCGAACACATCCCACGTGGCAAATGAATCTCAGCCACGAGTTCAATCTCGTTACCGATTGCCTGGACTATAATCATAGCCCCAAACACAATCAATTACAGAGATATAAAGCAGTAATAGATCAGGATTCAAATCATACAATCAGTCGGGTATTATCCGTTTAGGGCTGTCAGGGCTGTTGCACGCACTCGTTGCTCTGCTCCCCCATCACCCATGACGGATCATACATCATAAATATAAATTTAAACATATGCATTACATAGTTAAAATCATAAAACAGTTGAGCATGTTATGAATCACAACACAAGCATGAGTTTGTACATGTTCAAATCCTAATCACACAACTATCAAAGGAGATCATACACATAGTTAAAAGAGGTTGAGAATCATATCTCAACACCCTTATACTTTACAATTTGCTAACTACTACACATTCAGACATTTCAAGAAACACTTAAAACAACATACATCAACATACATGACATATGTCGATCACATAGGCATTAGGCCAAATCCTTTCGCTAGGGAGTTGCCCCAATCATAACACGCATACACCCACGACGGATAGTCATGGCAAGCAGGAATCCAAGTTCCATATCCATTCAGTCATTTCCACAAACACTTGGGCCACACATTTTAGCATATATAGTGTATACTGGCCGTGGCGTGATTTAGGGCAAATCCTTTCGTCAAAGGGATATCGCCATTACAACAATCATATATCCATGACAATTAGTCATGGCGAGCACGAATGAGAATGCTATACTCATTCAGCCATTTTCACAAATACTTAGAATACACTATTCCAACATACCTAGTGTATGTTAGCAAACATGTATTAGGGCTATTCTTTCGCTAAGCGGTTATTTTATCCGCGTATACCATATTCATACAACAATTAATCATGACAATTATATTTCCAAAATCCGCACGTATGCGGAATTTCTAAAATACGCAATTTCAACATACATGACGTTTACACATGAACATGTATTTTTGCGATTCTTTTCGCCAAACTAACATTTTATCCACACATGATATAATCAAACATTAAATAAACATGTCAAACATTTTCCCAAGAAAAATACGTATACGGTATTTATACGTATATCTAGAGTATGTGAAAATCCATATTCTTTATCGCTAATCGAAACAGGAAACGGAAAGCACTTTGTACATGTGCATTTGCATACAGATCATGAATCTATCATTATCTGACATTGAAAGCGTTGAAAAACGTAACTTATACGCTTAAAGTCCTCACCTTTGGTCGTAGAATCGTAACGGAGACGATAGGTTTGCTAAGCTTCCGTATTCGGCAGTTTGGCAACCTAGAGAACGAAATAGGTTAGCTATTTCACAACCTACAACAGTCTAAACCCCAAAACAGATTAGGGTTAGGGTTTCTTACCTAGAAACGACGCCGAAAAAGCGTCAAGAAGGATGCGGTGGAGCATGGATAGCAGCAGGGAAGGACGGCAGGGAGATTCTCCCACTTCTCCCTCACTTTCTCTCTCTTTTCCCTCTCTCAAATCCAAATTCGTATGGCTGCCATGAGAGAGGGTTTAAGGTCCTTATATAGTCTCAAAACTCACCGAAATAGACTCCTGTTCAAAGGTTACTGCTAATATAGGTATTTCGTCACTTTTCCAGCTCAAAAGAGAGGTTCTGGTGGCCCTCCTTGAGCCAAACGTCAGACTTAAGCTCACCACACATGGATCTATGAGGAATTACGTTTTCGACTCGATCGGATTTCCAGATCGCACGTGGCGGACCACTTTCAGTTCAACGGTCAGTGGGCCACGATCCGAAATTCCAAGTACATGTAAATGTTCCTGAAATTTTTCTTAATCCGAGGGTGTAATTTGGTCTGATTCTGACGGTCTGGTTGCTTAATACTGATGCGCAAGCGAAAGGTGCCAGATCACTATTCCAGATATTTTAATTTCAAAGGGAATAGTGTTTTTCACACACCCTCGCTCCGGATCGAAATAAATGACCGTGGGACATCGGTCGGAGCTGATTTTTGAGATGATTGTCAAGCCCAGTGGGGCGGTCCTAGTTCCTTAGATTCGTGTTAATCGGACTCCCGATGTGCGATATAAACCTAATACGAAGTTTCGTTTCATTCCCGAGAGCAGACGGGAAATGAGTTTGGCTCTAGACTTTAGGGTAACCTAGAGTCACATGTTTTACAAGTTTTGGGTCTTGCAGATCGTATTTAAAGCGATCCCAACGGATTTCATGGCTAGTCGAGTTTGCACTTAGTTAACTTTGTTAAATTTCTAAAGGATTTAATCCTAATTGTTTTCTGGTTGAGATGGTACTTAGGCCTTTGTAGTTTGTATATAAAGTGATCCAAGTTTTACTACTTAGCTAGTTTAAGTTAGTGTCTAGGGCGAAAGTGCTTTGAAAAATTGAAAGCACAAGGTAGCAAAGGGGTGGGATTTGTGAAGGAAATGGGTTCAGGAGCGATTTTAGACTGTGGGATTTAGTTTTGACAAGTTGATAAGGTCTTAGGATCGACCCATTGCCCTAGAACGTCTAATCCCAGGTTGGCAAAAATCCGGGATGTTACATGATGTGATGGATTCGTTGTACCAGACCGACATATGGAAGCTGGTGGAGCTTTCAGTGGGCCGATGAACGGTTGGATGCAGGTGGATCTTCAGGAGGATACAACATAGATACGGTGCGATGTTGGTAGTAAAGGGTTATGCTCAGAGAGAATGGATCAGTTCTCAGAGATATTCACACCGACGGTATAGCAGGTGTCTATTAGATCCATGATTGGTGCTGGTAAGGAAGAGCATATCTACATGAGTTGTAAGGATGAATGTGGAGTCTGCACTTCTGTAAGGAAAAGTGAAGAACAGATCTACATGAAGCAACCAGAGCAGTTCAAAGTTAAAGGGACTAAGAAAAGACTTTGCAGGAGGTCGTGGTTCGACCTGTCGCCTAGGCAATGATTTGATTCCTTCATGGTGAGTCAGGAATTGATGACATGTGGATCGCCAATTATGACATGTCTGAAATCAATGTACTGAAGACTCGGTTAAGTGGGACGTCTAGGATGAAGGATCGGGGGGGCTGCAAAGATGGTTCTCAGCATTGAGACCGAAGGAGGAGTAGGCTTTGGTAATTACAGGAGGAATACCTTGTGTGTAGGTATTGATCAAGTATGTGATGGGCCAAGTAAAGCTAGAGAGCGTTCCCTACGCATCTCTCCTCAAGTTTTCCTCAAGACATGTCCCAAAACAGATGAGGAAAAGCAGGATATCTCATGAGCCTTATTCGAATGCGGTTGGCAGTGTATGCCATGGTCTGGATTAGACCGGTTATTTCACAGGTTATCAGTGTTGTGAGCAAGTACCCCGGCAAGCAATATTGAGTAGCGGTGAGATGGTAAGAAGACTACGTCTTTCTTTCTTTTGGGAAGATAGGAGCAAAGGTGGTTGGGCATGTGGATTTAGATCCGGCAGACATGATCAACAAGAATGTTCCTGCAGAGAAGTTCAAGTCCTATGTAACTTCTCTAGGCTTGGCGATGGTAGAAAAGAAGGACAGAGTGTACACGAGAAGCTATGATGTAATGCAGAGATAAGAGAAGAGGTCAAGGAGTTACACAGTTGAAGATTGAAGACTTGGTGGAGATTATTAAGAGAAGTCTTTAATATGAAGTTTTTGATGTCGTTCGACCGGTCGTGGGACAGCCACGACTGGTCGTGGGAGGCGCTCGACCAGTCGTAGGTTCGAGTCCTGTCACGACTCAAAGTACAACGACATTGTGCTGTTTTTCTCCGAGGTCTATGACCAGTCGTAGGTGAGCTACGACCAGTCATAGGAGAGCTACGACTAGTCGTAGGTTACGCAGATTAATTTCCGAATCCGATGCAGACTACGGATTTTGGTGTCGCCTTTCGCAAGGGTGCGAAAGGGAAGTTTCCTAAACTATAAATAGGGGTCCCTAGAGTTATTCTATGGCATGCTAAGGCTTCCTAAAGGTATTCTAAAGAGTTCTAGGGTTATCAAAGGTGTAACAAGGGTGAGATTCGAGGTTGTTCGAATCGGGTAAGTCCTCTCTCTTTGTAATTGATGCTTTCATAGTGGAATTCTGTCACTTTGTGCCGTGGTTTTTTTCCCGAAAGGATTTTCCACGTTAAATTTGTGTATTCTCTTGTATGTTGGTGCCATTAGATTGCTATCCTAGATCTAGATCTGTGTGATTCCGCAGGCCAAAAATCCCAACACTTGTCTTATTGATAGTAAAAGGTTACTGAAAATCTGAAACGTCGTCTTGCGAGAGAAATTCTCTTGAAATAGGAAGCTCCCTAATAAAGAAACTTTCCTAAAAGTACAAAAGGTTGGGTAGATGAAAGCTGATTTGTGGCTCATGTTGCAGATAATGGAGAGGCTGTGACAAAAAAAAAAAAACAAGCTGGCCCATTGATCATAGTGGGCCACACATGTATGAACAAAGCAGTGGCTATTAAAATATGATCAGTGGTGTATGTCTAACTTATAATGTGTGGCCCACCCAACGACTAGACCACCTTGATTATACGCTGGTGGTATTGAGTTGGCGATGATTATATGTAAAGGTGGGCCAATAATTTCACCATCCACAAGCTTTGTTGGGTGGAGGAATTTGAGAGAGAAAAATTCACCATACTAACATCAGCTGCTCTTTGAATGAGGAAAACCGATTTTCAGGAATGCTTTCAAGCATACCAGCTGAACACAGGGCTTTTAAAAACTTGCCTCCTCTGTTGCGCAGCACGCCAACAAACGCAGTGAGCCTAGATCCAATCTAAGGCCTCACCCACAAACAATAGACAGGAAGAAATATAAACTAGAAATAGATCAAAGCAATCCAAAACAAACCACAAGACAAGATATACGTGGAAAAACCCCAAACTAGGGTAAAAAACCACGGATGCAAAATTCCACTATGAAGAGAAATGAAGATTATAAGGCAATATACTAACCTCTCTCTTGAAAGTACAGAGAAAATCCCTTGGCCACACCTTAGAATAATTTCCTAGAATTCACCTTAACCTAGAATAGCCCTAGGGACCCCAATTTATAGTTTTGGCAACTTCCCTTTCCGCATCCCAGTTGCGAAAGGACTTGCGACATGAAATCCGTGAAACTCCTTTCGCATCCCAGTTGCGAAAGGACTTGCGACACGAAATCCGCGAAACTCCTTTCGCATCCCAGTTGCGAAAGGACTTGCGACACGAAATCCGCGCAACCTCGACTGGTCGTGGGCGGCCCCAGATGTGGCTCCACTTCTCAACAATCTCCCACTTGGAGACACATCTCCATAAACCTTTGTCTTCTTCATCCGGAGTGCACCACCTCCCAGTCTTCAAGCCTGAAGACCAATCAAAGCTAAACAGAGCTTCAGCTTCTCCCTTGTGAACGCCTTGGTCAGCATATCCGCAGGATTCTTACTTGTATGAATCTTCTTCAGAGCAATCGATTTATCTTCCAGTAACGAATATATGAAGTGATATCTGATGGCAATATGCTTGGTCCTTGAATGAAAGACTGAATTCTTAGCCAAGTGTATTGCACTCTGACTGTCACTGTACAGCTTGCAATCTGCTTGCTTCTTACCCAACTCTTCCATAAAACCTTGCATCCACACCATCTCCTTGCATGCTTCTGTAGCCGCAACATATTCTGCTTCTGTCGTACTGATAGATACTATCTTTTGTAACTGAGAGACCCAACTGACTGCAGCGCTACCCAGAGTAAAAACATAACCTGTAGTGCTTCTTCTGCTGTCGATATCTCCTGCCAAATCTGAATCCACGTAGCCTTGTAACTTGATTTTCGATCCACCATAACACAGCCCTACGTCCTTAGTACCTACCAAGTACCTAAGGATCCACTTCACAGCTTCCCAATGTTCCTTCCCGGGGTTGTTCATGAACCTGGTAACAACTCCCACTGCTTGAGCAATGTCTGGCCTCGTGCTCATCATAGCATACATGAAACTCCTAATAGCTGACGCGTATGGGACTTTAGCCATGTAGTCTTGTTCCTCCCGCGTCTTTACACCTTGCTCCTTAGATAGCTTGAAGTGGTTGGCTAATGGAGTGCTAACCGGCTTAGCACCTCCCATATTGAATCGATCAAGTACCTTGGCTATGTACTCTGCCTGTGACAAAACTAATTTCTTATTTTCCCTGTCACGCTTTATCCTCATGCCTAGGATTTGTTTTGCAGCTCCTAAATCCTTCATGGCAAATTCTCTAGACAATTGTCTTTTGAGATCTGAGATGTCCTTCATGCTTGAGCCAGCCACAAGCATATCATAAACATACAGAAGAAGGATGATGTATGACGTATCAAACTTCTTCAAGTAACAACAGTGGTCTGCATGACATCTCCTAAAACCGTTTCCCGACATGAAACTATCGAACTTCTGTACCACTGCCTCGGGGCCTGCTTCAGGCCATATAGACTCTTCTTCAGTCTGCACACCTTGTTCTCATTACCTGGTGCCACGTATCCTGTCGGCTGATGCATATATATCTCTTCTTCAAGGTCCCCATGAAGAAAGGCTGTCTTAACATCTAGCTATTCTAGATGTAAGTCCTGTGAAGCCATTATACTCAAGACCATGCGAATCATAGACATTTTCACTACCGGTGAAAATATTTCAGTGAAATCGATACCTGCCTTTTGTTGAAACCCTTTCACAACCAATCTGGCCTTGTACCGTTTCGAACCATCGTGCTCCTCCTTCAGTCTGTAAACCCACTTGTTATGAAGAGCTTTCTTACCCTTGGGTAGAGTGACTAGCTCCCATGTATGATTAGACTCAAGAGAGTCCATCTCATCATCCATGGCCTGCTCCCACTTAACCCGTATATCTGACTGTAACGCCTCTTCAAAACACTCTGGCTCACCATTATCTGTCAGTAGTAGATAATGTAAGGAGGGTGAGTATCGGACCGTGGGTCTCCTCTCCCGAGTAGACCTCCTCACAACTGGTGTATGCGGCTCTGCCTCATCCTGTGGCACTGTAACACACCCATGTCCGGTAACTCTTCCAACTCTACGAATTCCTTTTTCTCGGCCTTATTTTTCTGCACACTGTCCTTATGCATCACTTTTTCATTAAAGACTACGTCCTTGCTTCTGATGATTTTTCTATTTTCTGCATCCCAGAACCTGTAGCCAAAATCATGTTGCCCATAGCCTATAAACGTGCACCTCCTGGACTTCGCATCCAGCTTGTTTCTGTGCTTTGCATCAATGTGAACATATGAAGTGCAACCGAACACCCTGAGATGTGCAAGGTTCACTTCTTTCTCAGTCCACGCTTCTTCTGGTAGCCCACCATCCAATGGTGGTGAGGAACTTCTATTGATGAGATATGCGGCAGTATTCACAGCATCTGCCCAAAAGGTCTTGGGCAACCCTGCATGTAACCTCATGCTCCTGGCGCGCTCAAGGATGGTCCTGTTAATGCGCTCAGCCACACCATTCTGCTGTGGTGTCCCTGAAATCGTTTTCTGATGTTTGATTCCATTTGCTGCACAATACTCCTCAAACCTCTTATCACAATACTCTCCCCCATTGTCAGATCTGAGACACTTTACTGTTTTACCTGTCTCATTTTCTACCATAACTTTCCACTTCTTAAATACATCAAATACATCAGATTTATGTTTTAAGAAGTAAACCCATAGTTTTCTACTAGCATCATCAATAAAGGTAATAAAATAACGTGAGCCACCAAGAGATAATACCTGTGCCGGTCCCCACACATCAGTGTGTACAAGCTCCAACAGATGTGTCTTTGGAGCGCGTCCCGTCTTCTTGAAGCTTACCCTCTTCTGCTTACCATACACGCAGTCCTCGCAGAATTCCAAGTCAATAGACTTCAGCCCTGGTAGCTTCCCTTTTGACAATAGCACTTTCATCCCTTTCTCACTCATATGTCCCAGCCTCTGATGCCATAACTGCCCATTCACTCCAGTTGATGCGACTGCGAGTAAACTATACGATCCTGAAGTCACGTACAAAGTACCTTCCTTTTTGTCTCGAGATATTACCAAGGCACCTTTTGTGATCTTTCAGGAGTCACTGGTGAATGTCGTCACATAACCGGTATCAACCAACTGTCCCACTGAGATCAGATTACGTTTCAAATTCGGTACATGTCTGACATCCTTCAATTTCAAGACTGTTCCGTCTTTCTGATTTACATGAACATCTCCCTTTCCAATAATATTGCACGGCTCATCATCACCCAGGTAGACTCTCCCAAAGTCACCTGACACATAATCACACAGAACTTCCTTACACGAAGTAGCATGAAACGAAGCACCCGAGTCTATAACCCAAGACTCATTCCTCGCATCAAGAGACAAGATCAACGCCTCTGTGTCGCTCTCCTCAGACAGATTCACTGAATCTTTCCCACCTTGAGAGCTTCTTTCTTGTTTCTTGAGTGCCCTGCAATCACGTTTCATGTGCCCCTTCTTGCCGCAATGCCAACACCCGTCTTTGTCTTTCGGTCCCTTGGACTTATTCCTTGACTTAGAACGCCCGTGTTTATTGCCTCCTTTGTTCAGCGATCTTCCTCTTCCTTCAACGTTTAGAGCATTCCCTGAATCCCCTGAAACTCCTGATGCCTTCCTTCTAGATTCTTCGCTGAGAATTAGACCGACCACATCATCAAATTTCAGCTTTGTCGATCCTGAAGAATTGCCCACAGCAATCACCAAACCATCCCAACTGTTTGGCAAACTGGATAAGATCAATAACGCCCTGACCTCATCCTCAAAAGCAATGCTAACGGATTCCAACTGGCTCGTGACTGTATTGAACTCGTTTAGATGTTCAGCCACGCTCCCACCATCTGACATCTTCATGTTGAATAGCTGTTTCATAAGATGAACCTTGTTGGATGCTGACGGTTTTTCATACATGGTGGCTAGGGTTTCCATTAATTCTTTTGTCGTTTTTACCTTGGATATATTGAAGGCGACGCTCTTAGACAAAGAGAGTCGGATCGTTCCTAAAGCCTTCCTATCCAGTAAAAACCATTCATCATTTGTCAACTTTTCTGGTTTCTTCTCTTTTCCTCCTAGAGGAATATAGAGGTCCTTCTGATACAGATAATCCTCCATCTGCATCTTCCAGAAGGCAAAGTTTGAACCATCAAACTTCTCAATTCTAGTTTTTTCATCTTCTGTCATCGCTCCCAATATAACTAAACCAATAGCTCTGATACCAGTTGTTGCGCAGCACGCCAACAAACGCAGTGAGCCTAGATCCAATCTAAGGTCTCACCCACAAACGATAGACAGGAAGAAATATAAGCTAGAATTAGATCAAAGCAATCCAAAACAAACCACAAGACAAGATATACGTGGAAAAACTCCAAACTAGGGTAAAAAATCACGGATGCAAAATTCCACTATGAAGAGAAACGAAGATTACAAGGCAATATACTAACCTCTCTCTTCGAAGTACAGAGAAAATCTCTTGCCCACACCTTAGAATAATTTCCTAGAATTCACCTTAACCTAGAATAGCCTTAGGGACTCCAATTTATAGTTTTGGCAACTTCCCTTTCCGCATCCCTTTTTCCCCCGCATCCCAGTTGCGAAAGGCGACACGAAATCCGCGAAACTCCTTTCGCATCCCAGTTGCGAAAGGACTTACGACACGAAATCCGCGAAACTCCTCGCATCCCACCCATCCGAAAGGACTTGCGACACGAAATCCGGGCAACCTCGACTGGTCATGGGCGGCCCCAGATGTGGCTCCACTTCTCAACATCCTCAGTGGTCAGTCGCCTCAAGAAATACAGCAAGCTATTAGAAAAACCTGTGAAAATAGATATTGGGCTTCAATTAATTCCCCTGCACTTTTTTTTTTTCCTTTTTTCTTTTCTTTTTTGGTGAGAGGGTAACCATGCTGATGCAAGTGAATGCATACAAACCCATAGAAAAGCATGTAACAGCTGGTTCTGGTAAGCCTGCAAGTGCTCTGGTTGTCAAACATGTAGCTACCATAGTTCTAAAACTCGATGACTTGAGTTGAAACGCAGCTTGGCAAGAAGCCTGGATGCGCCTCTGGTCATCAACACATAGCCACTGTAGTTCTAAAACTCGGGTCAGTCAACTCAAGACTTGGCCAAGTCAACTCAGATCAGAAAGATCTCGGGCCAAGTCAGTAAGGAACTCACTTCGGAATGAGATTTCGAGCCGAGTCGAATGCACAATCTCCTGAAGAACCGTCTCCAGTTACCAACTCTTAAAAATAACCATTTCGAACCAACTATTTTTGTGACAGAAATAACCATTTGTTTATACTAATACTATTAAAAACATCTATTACTATTCTTAATTAAATTATTTAACAATGAGTCAAAGTTAAATTAAATCTTCAGGTCAACCCGACTTGGATGAATATAGAGTCGTGTCAAGCTTTTGGGGTTTTGAACTATGGTGGCCACATGTGACAACATGTAGCATGTCCGGGAAAACCTGACCTGCGCATCAGGTGGGTCCCACTGTACATATGACCTGACCCACATGTCAGGCCTGCCAACTCATCAGTGGGTCGCACCATACAAAAAGCAATGGATGGCTAAAATGGATCTCGAAGTCCACACTTGGTGTACATGTGTGGTTCGCCTGATGTGCGTGCCTTCATGATCTTGGTCCAGGTCATGTATAGAGAGTGGGCCGACCTGATGCATGGGTCACGTCCCGGACACATGTGATCTTTTGTAGAGATGAATGTGGGCTTAGCAAAACTCCGTATGAGCATTGTCATGAGTATGCTTAAGCACCTGTAAACATGAACAAATGCACCAGCATGACTGAATATTTTTTAATGCATGCAGCAAATGTATATGTAGGAAACGAACCATAAACCTTTTAGGGTTTACCTGTTGCATAGGCTTGCTGATATCTTTGCCCTGATAGTTAACATGGAACTTTGCCTTCGCCAAAAGCCCCTACTTGCAAACGAAAGCTCAGTGAGAACAGAAGACTAGATTCTTAAACAACAGATCAGGTGGGGTTTGCGGTTACTATCTCCGTGTACGCAACAGCAATGTTGGTGTCCGTAATGATCTTAACAAGATCTACCAGCAATCCACAGAGGTTTATGGCAGAACAAAATTTAGTCAAGGCGGTACACCCCAGGGCTACCAGCCTTCTCCTTGGCATTTCCATAAACATCTACAGGCATTCTTACGAACTCATTAAAGACAACTCTATGAAATAAGGAAATCATCTCTACCAATCCTCAAGGCTTCCTACATATGGTCTATCCACTAGAATGACCATCATATCAATAGTCTGGATCACCTGAAATGGTCCCCATACACCATATAACTTCTGAAATCTATACAGAAAAACAAGGAACATGATGCACGCCTATTGCTACAAATAACATCCAAACAAGTTTGGAAGAGGAGGCATTTGAGAGAGATCGTTCTAACCTTTGGATGTCCTTTTGAGAGAGGAGGCATTCGAGAATGCATTCCTTATAGACATGGCCTTTCAGGCAGCAGAGAGGGTTGATGAAGGGCTTGAGGCAAAGGCAGCAAGCGTTGAGGATCCTAATGGAGTCCTTGCCCAACTCTTCCTTTCTCTTCCTTTTTTTTTTTTCAGATGAATCGAAACCTTAACCCTAACCATAATTGATATGAAAAGAGGGAATGGGAGGGGGAGAGAGGATTTTATTGGGGGCCTTGCACAAAACCTTAGGATCTAGCCTCCCGAAACAAACCAGAATTATGAAATAATAAAGCAATGAAATAAATCAAAGCATAAACCACACGACACCATGAAATTTTACGTGGAAAACCCTTAAAGAGGTAAAAACCACGGGACCTCGTCCAAATCAACAATCTACTATGAAGTAGAACGTTACAACCTTCTTCACTCACGCGGGAGTGGATAAACAATAAAAGAAACAGAGAAAATGGAGAGATCTCACCGATTACCAAGACGTGGAAGTGCTGAGATATGGTAGATCACCTCTACGAGCATAGCCTCCCCTCCACAAGCTTCCTCTCTCTCTTTCTCTCTCTCTCTCTCTCTCTCTCTCTCTCTCTCTCTCTCTCTCTCTCTCTCTCTCTCTCTCTCTCTCTCTCTCTCTCTCACCTTTGTAGCCCTAAGCCATCCAAGAAAACCTTTAGGAAACCTTAGAATACCCTGGAATGCACCCCAATCCTACATACACCCCTTTATATAAGAATAGAAAGAGGTAGAATCCAAATAGGAAATAAAATCCGTAGAATCTTCGTTTCCGCAATCGCATCTGCGTAACTCTTCGATGTTATCGAAGGTCTCTCGATGACAGCCTTCGATATCATCGACGGTCCTTTGATGATATCGAAACAGGACCAAAACTGTTCAGCGAGCAGGAGTGAAAATTCTGACAATTATCGATGTCATCGAAGGTCTCTCGATGACAGCCTTCGATATCATCGAAAGTCCTTTGATGATATCGAAACAGGACAAAAACTGTCCAGTGACCAGCGGTGAAAAATTCGACAATTATCGATGATATCGAAACTGGTTAGATTTCATCGAACCGAGCAATGAGGAGAAAAATTTTAATCAAATCTCCCCCTTTTCGACTCAGGAGGAATCCACCTTCTTCAAGCCAGCCCAGTTTCTACAAACCTCAAACTTGCCCTTGAGTAAAGCCTGCACGCTCCAAGCTCAACGTTGCTGCGACCTAATGCCACCTACACGCATCTATCATGCATAAGCTTATAGAAAGCTTAGAGGGTGGTGAAAGTGTGTGCGATGCACATGCCAAGCATATAAATATCAGAGTAAGTGGAAATTCTGGCAATCCATAAATCGTACATTATCACAATAATGTGGAAACATGCTGGTAAGTCCATAAATATCATCATCCTTATCCAAGCTATGCAATGTAAAAACATAATAGGCCAATATCATATACTGAGTAAGCAATGTAGATCAGCTATGCAATGCGGAAGCATACACTACCAAAAAAATGGGCAAAGGCTACGGATTAAATCCGTAGCCATAGGTATATGGCTACGGATCTAGTCCGTAGCACTAGCGTAGTCGTAGGTCCCGAAACAATAGGTTTGGAACCTATAGCTACGGATTTAATCCGTAGCTATATGTCCCAACAGCTACGGATATGATCCGTAGTAATAACTACCAGAAACTGGCAAAGGCTACGGACCAAATCTGTACCAGAGATCTATGGCTACGGTTTTAGTCCGTGTAGCACTCTCGTACTCTTGGCGCGATGATGCAACCTATGGCTACATATTTAATCCGTAGCTATATATTCCAATAGCTACGGTTATAATCCGTAGCAAAATATTAAAAATCCCAAATTTAAGGCTACACCTGTCAGATTAGTGGCTACGGTCAGTATCCGTAGCTATTTTAGACATTAAAAAATTTTATATTATCATTTGTTCATTCAATTACCACCTGTACAATCATTCATTCATTCAATTACCACCTGTACAATCATTCATTCATTCAATTACAATCATTCATTCATTCATTCAATTACAATCCTTCATTCAATCAATTACAATTATAATCAATTACAATCCAATTCATTCAATCAATTACAATTACAATTACAATAATACTGAAAATACAAGCCTTTGGCTTCATTAGAGAAATTAATGTGCTTGCACTTCAGCATGAAATTTCAACAGCTTCGTATATTCCGCCATCCTACAAATAGTCATGTCACTCATAAATTAGAATACCCATTGGAGAAAAGAAAGACAAAGTGAAAGAAGTGCATCATGTATAACCATTTTTTCTTAATAAATTTTTTTTAAAAAACTTAAAGAGGAATGAAATTAACACAAAAGAAATGGTCTCACCATATGATTATAGGTTTAGGTTTAGGTTAAGGTTTAGGTTTAGGTTATAGGTTTTGAGATTTGAGAATGAGTTTCGGTTTAGCTTATAGGTTTGGTTATAGGTTTTGGGATTTGAGAATGGGCTCGGGTTTAGGTTATAAGTTTTAGTTTAGGTTATAGGTTTTGGTTAACGTTTAGGTTTTGGATTTGAGAATGGGTTCGAGTTTAGGTTATAGGTTTTGGGATTTGAGAATGAGTTCGGTTTAGGTTATAGGTTTTGGTTTGGTTTAGGTTATAGGTTTTGGTTTTGGGAATTGAGAATGGGTTCGGGTTTAGGTTATAGGTTTTGGTTTTGGTTAGGTTATAGGTTTTGGTTTAGGTTTAGGTTAAGGTTTAGGTTATAGGTTTTGGTTTAGGTTAAGGTTTAGGTTTTGGATTTGAGAATGTGTTTGGGTTTAGGTTATAGGTTTTGGTTTTGGTTATAGGTTTTGGTTAAGTTTAGTTTAGGTTTTTGGATTTGAGAATGGGTTCGGGTTTAGGTTATAGGTTTTGGTTTTGGTTTAGGTTATAGGTCTTGGTTAAGGTTTAGGTTTTTGGATTTGAGAATGGTTTCGCGTTTAAGTTATAGGTTTTGGCTTTGGTTTAGGTTATAGGTTATGGGATTTGAGAATGGGTTCGGGTTTAGGTTATAGGCTTTGGTTTAGGTTATAGGTTTTGGTTTAGGTTTAGGTTAAGGTTTAGGTTTAGGTTATAGGTTTTCGGATTTGAGAATGGGTTCGAGTTTAGGTTATAGGTTTTGGTTTTGGTTTAGGTTATAGGTTTTAGGATTTGAGAATGGGTTCGGGTTTAGGTTATAGGTTACGGTTTTGGTTTAAGCTTAGGTTTAGGTTTTTTGGGATTTGAGAATGGGTTCGGGATTAGGTTATAGGTTTTGGTTTTGGTTTAGGTTATACGTTAAGGTTTAGGTTTAGGTTATAGGTTTTGGTTAAGGTTTAGGTTTTTGGATTTGAGAATGGGTTCGGGTTTAGGTTATAGGTTTTGGTTTAAGTTAAGGTTTAGGTTTTTGGATTTGAGAATGGGTTCGGGTTTAGGTTTTGATTTAGGTTTAGGTTATAGGTTTTGGTTTAGGAATTTGAGTTTAGGTTATAGGTTTTGGTTTAGGTTATAGGTTTTGGTTTAGGTTAAGGTTTAGGTTTTTAGATTTAAGTATGGGTTCGGGTTTAGGTTATAGGTTTTGGTTTTGGTTTTGGTTTTGGTTTTGGTTATAGGTTTTGGGATTTGAGAATGAGCTCGGGCTTAGGTTACAGGTTTTGGTTAAGGTTTAGGTTAAGGTTTAGGTTTAGGTTTAGGTTATAGGTTTTTTGGGATTTGAGAATAGGTTTGGGATTAGGTTATAAGTTTTGATTTTGGTTTAGGTTATAGGTTTTGGGATTTGAGAATGGATTCGGGTTTAGGTTATAGGTTTGGTTTTGGTTTAGGTTATAGGTTTTGGTTAAGGTTTAGACTTAGGTTATAGGTTTTAGGATTTGAGAATGGGTTCGGGTTTAGGTTATAGGTTTTGGTTTTGGTTTAGGTTATAGGTTTTGGTTTAGGTTTAGGTTAAGGTTTAGGTTATAGGTTTTGGTTTAGGTTAAGGTTTAGGTTTTTGGATTTGAGAATGGGTTTGGGTTTAGGTTATAGGTTTTGGTTTTGGTTATAGGTTTTTGTTAAAGTTTAGGTTTTTGGTTTTGAGAATGGGTTCGAGTTTAGGTTATAGGTTTTAGTTTTGGTTTAGGTTATAGGTCTTGGTTAAGGTTTAGGTTTTTGGATTTGAGAATGGTTTCGCGTTTAAGTTATAGGTTTTGGCTTTGGTTTAGGTTTATGGGATTTGAGAATGGGTTTGGGTTTAAGTTATAGGCTTTGGTTTAGGTTATAGGTTTTGGTTTAGGTTAAGGTTTAGGTTTAGGTTATAGGTTTTCGGGTTTGAGAATAGGTTCGGGTTTAGGTTATAGGTTTTGGTTTTGGTTTAGGTTATAGGTTTTGATATTTGAGAATGGGTTCGGGTTTAGGTTATAAGTTATGGTTTTGGTTTAGGTTTTTTGGGAATTGAGAATGGGTTCGGGATTAGCTTATAAGTTTTGGTTTTCGTTTAGGTTATAGGTTTTGGTTAAGGTTTAGGTTATAGGTTTTGGTTAAGGTTTAGGTTTTTGGATTTGAGAATGGGTTCGGGTTTAGGTTATAGGTTTTGGTTTAGGTTAAGATTTAGGTTTTTAGATTTGAGAATGGGTTCGGGTTTAGGTTTTGATTTAGGTTTAGGTTATAGGTTTTGGTTTAGGGATTTGAGTCTAGGTTATAGGTTTTGGTTTAGGGATTTGAGTTTAGGTTATAGGTTTTGGTTTAGGTTATAGGTTTTGGTTTAGGTTATAGGTTTAGGTTTTTGGATTTAAGTATGGATTCGGGTTTAGGTTATAGGTTTTGGTTTTGGTTTTGGTTTAGGTTATAGGTTTTGGGATTTGAGAATGGGCTTGGGTTTAGGTTACAGGTTTTGGTTAAGGTTTAGGTTTAGGTTTAGGTTATAGGCTTTTTGGGATTTGAGAATAGGTTCGGGATTAGGTTATAAGTTTTGGTTTTGGTTTAGGTTATAGGTTTTGGGATTTGAGAATGGATTCGGGTTTAGGTTATAGGTTTGGTTTTGGTTTAGGTTATAGGTTTTGGTTAAGGTTTAGATTTAGGTTATAGGTTTTGGGATTTGAGAATGGGTTCGGGTTTAGGTTATAGGTTTTGGTTTTGGTTTAGGTTATGGGTTTTGGTTTAGGTTTAGGTTAAGGTTTAGGTTATAGGCTTTTGGATTTGAGAATGGGTTATGGTTTAGGTTTAGGAATCGGGTTCATGTTCGGGATTGGGTTTAAGTCTTGGTTTTCAAGTTTAGGTTTAGGGTTTAGGGTTAATTAGGTTATAGGTTTTGGTTTTGGTTTAGGTTATAGGTTTTGATTTAGGTTTAGGTTAAGGTTTAGGTTATAGGTTTTGGTTTAGGTTAAGGTTTAGGTTTTTCGATTTGAGAATGGGTTCGGGTTTAGGTTTTGATTTAGGTTAAGGTTTAGGTTTTCGGGTTTAGGTTATAGGTTTTGGTTTAGTGATTTGAGTTTAGGTTATAGGTTTTGTTTTAGGGATTTGAGTTTAGGCTATAGGTTTTGGTTTTGGGAATTGAGAATGGGTTCGGGTTTAGGTTATACGTTTTGGTTTAGGTTAAGGTCTAGGTTTTTGGATTTGAGAATGGGTTCGGGTTTAGGTTTTGATTTAGGTTAAGGTTTAGGTTTTCGAGTTTAGGTTATAGGTTTTGGTTTAGGGATTTGAGTTTAGGTTATAGGTTTTGGTTTAGGGATTTGAGTTTAGGTTATAGGTTTTGGTTTAGGTTAAGGTTTAGGTTTTTGGATTTAAGAATGGGTTCGGGTTTAGGTTATAGGTTTTGGTTTTAGTTTTGGTTTAGGGATTTGAGTTTAGGTTATAGGTTTTGGTTTAGGTTAAGGTTTAGGTTTTTGGATTTAAGAATGGGTTCGGGTTTAGGTTATAGGTTTTGGTTTTAGTTTTGGTTTAGGTTATAGGTTTGGTTTAGGTTATAGGTTATAGGTTTTGGGATTTGAGAATGGGTTCAAGTTTAGGCTATAAGTTTTGGTTTTGGTTTAGGTTATAGGTTTTGGGATTTGAGAATGGGCTCGGGTTTAGGTTACAGGTTAAGGTTTTAGGGATTTGAGTTTAGGTTATAGGTTTTGGTTTAGGTTATTGGTTTTGGTTTAGTTTAAGGTTTAGGTTATTGGATTTGAGAATGGGTTCGGGTTTAGGTTATAGGTTTTGGTTAAGGTTTAGATTTTTGGATTTGAGAATGTGTTCGGGTAGAGGTTATAGGTTTTGGTTTTAGTTTAGGTTTAGGTTATAGATTTTTGGATTTGAGAATGGGTTATGGTTTAGGTTTAGGAAATCGGGTTCAGGTTCAAGATTGGGTTTAAGTTTGGGTTTTCAAGTTAAGGTTTAGGTTTAGGTTAGGGAGTTGAGATTAGGATTAGGCGTAGGTTTAGCTTTAGGGAATTGAGTTTAGGTTATAGGTTTAGGTTTTGGTTTAGGTTAGGGGTTTTGATTTAGGTTATAGGTTATAGGTTATAGGATTTGAGAATGGGTTTGGGTGTGGTCCCTGCAAATACAAATATAATACAAATATAAACACGGCCTGTCCGAATGGCCAGGCCCTTCCAATGCCGTCCATAGGAAATGGACAGCTTCATCATGGTCATAACAGCGGTTCCCACCTTCCAGGGACCCCCGCTCTTCCAGATAGCTCCGACGCACATCCGGGTCTGCTCCATTAATCTCGAGCAAATACATAAACACGGCCTGTCCAAATGGCCAGGCCCCTCCAATGCCGTCCATAGGAAATGGACAGCTTCATCATGGTCATAACAACGGTTCCCACCTTCCAGGGACCCCCGCTCTTCCGGATAGCTCCGACGCACATCCGGGTCTGCTCCATTAATCTCGAGCAAATACATAAACACGGCCTGTCCAAATGGTCAGGCCCCTCCAATGCCGTCCATAGGAAATGGACAGCTTCATCATGGTCATAACAACGGTTCCCACCTTCCAGGGACCCCCGCTCTTTCGGATGGCATCAGCTCGGTTTGGAACCGTATCAGTTGCACATGACTGTGACAAAGCTACCCATATATGCAACACAACTGTAAGAATGTAGATGGCTAAGTTAAGATTATAACCTTGACATCAGTGAGATCCACATCGCGTTCCTTGAGAAAGGTCAACTGCATCATACAAACCATGCAACAAACTCCCAGCTGAATAAACATAATGTGAGTTGTTATTTGCAGAGTAACCAAACCAGAAAATACTTTGATAAATCAAATTTAAGGTTGTGATTGTGTGTGCACATTTGAAGGTTAAGAATCAAAAGACAATCTTTATATGATCTTCAAACATGAAATCTAGGATATAGACCATCATACCTTTAAAGTCAGGCTTCCTTTCGACTTTTGTCTTGTTCAACCTATTCACTATCTCATTCAAGCGCTTCTCTACTCTCATGGTGCAAACCTATGCACAAGCATCACAACCATTTAGAATTAGAAGGCCCTATCTCTTCACACAATGAATTTTTGCTCAGTATGCAAAAAGAAGCAAGCTGCACAATGCAAAATCATTCATGCTAATGGAATCTTAAAGGATTGATACGACAAGTACTGATATGATCTAATTCATAAGTTTTTACATAATAGCTTATGTCAGATTACAGGTAAACAACTTCTACATGAGTTTTTCAGGACTTAACGCCAATTTTGTATTTTTCAGGACTTGAAGACTTCCAGAATCAACTTGCTGGCAAGAGTTTCCAAACAAAATGCATACACATCTATTCAGCTGAAGTGCAAACAGAATTCTAAGGAGAGTAGAAAATAGACCAAAATTATTCTAAGAATTGAACAAGTAAAAGGAAATTTTTGAATAATTTGGCTGTCCAGCAATCCAAATGGAATGCTAGTAATAAAATATAAGCTAAAAGTCCTGTCAGTTGCCAGCTCAAACAAAAGATGCTACAGAGGCTGTTGAAAAGCATACAATGTCATTCAAATGGGCAACACATTAATCCACGTGGACCTGCCTTAAAATGTACCAATCTAAAATGGTTGCCTAATTCAACAAATGGGAGCAATTCAAGATCAACCTATCACTTAGAAATCAAGTGGCACTTTATATGCTTCATAAACTCTTGAAGCTACCAGTAGTACTATCAAAGAGAGCCAAAGTAATATGACACAAAGTCATAAGTGTATATCAACTGCACAAGAAACAACAATCTTGCCATGCACTATGTGAAAGCAGAAAACCTGTGAGCCAGCAAGAATCCTGCTACTTAGTGCTACACAAGAAACAACAATCTTGCCATGCACTATGTGAAAGCAGAAACCTGTAAGCCAGCAAGAATCCTGCTATTTAGTGCTGCACAAGAAACAACAATCTTGCCATGCACTATGTGAAAGCAGAAAACCTGTGAGCCAGCAAGAATCCTGCTACTTAGTACTGCTGCAAAAAAAAAAAAAAAAAAAAAAAAAAAACAGAGATGTGACAGAAGTGAGTGATAAACGATTCATCCAGCTTAGCAACCACCTGAATAGGATGAAAGTTAGACTTCTTGAAAATCAAGGAATAAAATTCTGTTGTGTGTCAAATAGACTTCATAATGCAGGATTTGCTATAAATAAGGATAGTTACAGATTTTGATGAACTACAAGCATGAGAAGTGAGATTGTAATTGTAGCTGTAGTAAAAGCGCCTAACCAAGAAAGCAGAGACTTCCTAGCAGCATAAGTAACAACCAATCAATTTTATTTCGTTGAAGATTTCAGTGATCATTTTCAACAAATAATCCAAACAAATATCATGCCACTTAAAATGCAACCATATCCACCTTATCTACTTACTCCTAAACATATACTACAAAATTTAGATCCTGTTGTAATGAATATATGGCATGCCTTCCATCATCACAAATAAATCCTTCCATCAACAAAGAGATAGACATGACTTTATTTTTAGAAGCTATTTAAAAGAAACTGAAAGGAAGAGATGGAAGAAGAGAAGCATACCTTCACCTTGCTGTGATCTTGTAAGAGTTTCCATGATACAAAGGGAGCCATCAGATTTCAGTGGCACTACAGACAACTGGGAGTAAAGGGCCTACCTTGTGTTTCCATCTGAGAAGCTAGAAAGAAGCTGGTTGGAACTGTAGGAGAAATAGTAGCTGCAGCTTGTGTTTAATGATAATGATGATGATGTTGCTGACGATGGTGGTAATGATGATGATGCTTATGTGGGTCTGTAGACGCATCCATGTTCACGTGAGGAGAGAGTGAGAAACCCAACCAGTTATTTGTGTGATCTTATGAATAGGTTAGATGATAAATACACAATCTTATGAACCTTACGAAGGAAAATTTTACAACAGTATAGTAATAAGCTCATAAAATAATAATGTGTATAGTTAATCTGGCTAGCTTATTTAAACCACCAAAATTGCATGAATTTCCAATACTAAAAAACATATGACCAATAAGTACAAGAGCAAAAGTAAAATTTCTCAGGATTTAAGTGCACCCACCCATTTTGAGTTTTTATACTGTTTATGACTGAAATGCACCCACCCATTAGGTAAAACACTGTCCTTTCGATGGCTCCAATAATGATGGTTAGATCATTTGCATTTTCCCTGCAGCATAAACACAAAGTTCATGGTTTTGTCATGAATACTCGAGTAAATAAAATTTTGTTGTTTAAGATTCTCATCAAGACCTAATGTTGGTTCATCCATGAAGATGATTGAAGGGTTAGCAACAAGCTCCACGGCTATTGTCAACCTCTTCCTTTGTTCTGTCGACAGTCCTGTAATCCCTGGGAGGCCCACTATCGCATCTTTAAGATTATCAAGCTCTACTTGTTCCATCACTTCATCTACAAAGATCTGAAAACAAATGATTTTAACATTTACTTCAATCTATCAACCAGCATTTGATTCTTCAGTGCAAAACTACCTGCATTTAAGGAAATCAGTCTAATGAGTAAGATTATTATTTCTTTATGATCCATCCAGGTATAGGCCCAGTCAGCATATTCCCAGTTAAATACCTAAATGGAGGAAAAAGAAAAAGAAAGAAAGAAAATCCCCACTTCATTGTTATCAAGGGTAAGCATTGACTCAAATAGCAAATTTTCATTTGATAATGTTAGACTTACATGAAATCCACTCTTGCAAGGCTTTCAAAGGAGCTAAGAATATCGCCAGCCAGGCTGTTAAAGCTGAGATCTCTGCATGGAGAAAACACAATGATAGATAATGAGCCTGTAACAGAAATGTTTTTTTTAAAGAGTGTTTTTTTTTTTTTTTACATGAGTTTCTCTCTGTTTTGCTTCAAATCTGAGATGGGACAGTAACAGTATTTGTTTAGAAGTAAAGATTGAAAACAGAATACTAAGTGCAAGCAATGATTGATGCTCTAGTCACATCTTTAGTAAGGAAGTCCAATTGGAGTTTCTCTCTGTTTTGCTTCAAATCTGAGATGGGACAGTATCAGTATTTGTTTAGAAGAAAAGATTGAAAATAGAATACTAAGAGCAGGCAATGACTGATGCTCTAGTCACTCCATCTTTAGTAAGGAAGTCCAATTGCAAATGGCTATAGGTAAATATTCTCACCATCTCCACTATAGGATACCAGTAGCAAATCTTTAGCTTTTTTTTTGATGAATTATAATTTTATCAATGCAACGTTAAGAGCAAAGAGCTACTAAATGTATTAATTAGTCTTACTAAATGCAATATCCTCACCATCTCCATTTTTTTAGGGTTTCCAATTCATCTGATCAAGCACTGAGGAATACCACTAGTTGTCTAAAAGACCATAGACACATTAGTATTAATTAGTCTTACTAAATAGTATGTACAATTAAAAGGAAAAAAAAAAAAAGGATGCATCCCTTTGCTCCCAACTCAACTTTAGATATCACCCACATTTTAAATGAGTTCTTGCAAAGGAAAATGTTGTTGTAGTCAATGGAAGAGAACTGATCACCTACAAGCCATTTTTATAAGAATTTTGCTGGAAACAAGCTCAAACAAACCAATAGCCTGCCTGGACAAGAGAATCATGGTTCCCACCTTTACAAACTGAAGAGGTGAGTATAACATGCATATCGTCCAGTTAAATATCAATAATATAAGATAATATTTCAGTTCAACATTTCAAAATGGGGAATTTTTGCCCCCTGTTCATGGACAATCGGAACCCAAAAGATCTAGTCAATAAAGAAACAGAATGAACAGCTCAATCAAGGGCCAAAGAACATATTAGAACAGACAAACTAAACTAACAAGAACTATAGGGTCGGCTACATGAATCCCATTCCACCATTCAACTCAATCAATGGTCATCCATAGTCTCAGACAAACATGATTTTGAATTGATAAACATGTCATCCACAGGACTATTACAATGAAATGATTTTACATGAAGAGCCTTGAAATAACTTTTTATAGTGTTTTCAACAGCAATATGGCAGTTATCTTGTAACTGTCAGTGACATGTCTGTTGTAGGGAACAATTTAACTAAGCTTTGGTTTCACCACTATCTACATCTACCACACATGGCGTGCACATACAAACATCCAAATCATACTAATTGGGGTTCCAATGATGTAGAATACCTTAATGCTTAATACTGATGGGGCTCCTACCCTTACAAATGGTGGCCCATCAAATGAATGGCTAAGATAATCAGCCAGTGTCCCAATGGAAGAATCGGCACCATTTTGAAAAATGGTATCGACTCTCCTCCATGTGGTATTCATGCATGGCTATTCAGACCATACAAATTGTAGTGCACATGTTGGATAAAGCGCATAACTTGAAATGGTAAGTGGCTCAAATCATAGAGAAAATTCAGGGTAATTTTTTTGGTGTATGCTCCATCCACAAATGAGCTAGCAATTTGGAAGGTCTAGATTAACATAAATTAAGCATGTGTATGGTGGTACACCACCATTTTCAAAATGGTGGTGAAAGCTTGCTAGAAAGATAGGTGAAATTTTGCTAGATCACACACCCTCTCCCTGCAATTTATACATAGCACACATGAAAAAAAGTATGCTCAACCATGAAGGTTTTTTTTTTTTTACACGCACACACCACCACACACTCACGCCATGGTGGGATTTCACCACCTATGGGTATTCAAACCCTCAACCAGGTGTTGAAACTCCTGAGAGTCTACCACTGAAGTAAGTGTTAGGACCCGCTCAACCATGAAGGTGACTAGACTATATCAGGGAGTCCACTCATCAGGGAGACCACCCTTCAACGAAAACAGATAAGTTTGCGGCTCTATTAGTTAAAACTGCCACCTGTCACACAACAACTCATCCTGAAACATATATATTTCAAAGGGACCTATCAATTTGTTCCTTAGCGAAACCAAGTCCACTTGGTTTTGGCAAGTTCTAAAGCCTTGGTTGGTGTAGCTCATATGTAATTTTCACTGTTTATTTAGATGTCTTAGAAGCCAACACCAATTAGTTGGGATAAGGCTTAGATGATGGTGATTTAGATGTCTCATAAGTGGCAAACAAACTGAAGAACTGAGAAGCATAGAGTAGTTGGAAATCAAAGTCCCAATCTAGTTAAAATAAGTTCACTACTCTAAGTTCACTACATGTAAAAACACTTCTCCATCAAACACAACATTTTGACATTATGTATCTAAGAAATTTCTTATGGTGTGGTCCATAACAAAATTCTCCATCATCACTGTTTCTCATGGTGTGGTCCACCTGAGAAACCCATTTGATGTTGAATTTGCCTAGAAATGTGGCCCACATCTTTTGGGCATAACTGAAATGAGCATGCAGAAATTGTGGGGTGCCTAGCCACCATAACTTCAATGAATTTCCTGCAACATACCTTTGGATTTTGTGCTCAAGAAAACATTTCAAAAAAAAAAAAAATGAAAGTAGCATGGTTATCAAGCAAAACCTGTAGCCACTTACACCAAGTGCAGTTGCATGTGTAGCCCCCTGCTTCAGCGGCCAGGACGGGTTTTCCTGCCCAAAAAAAAAAACCATTTACCACCTGCCAATTGCAAGCCAAAGTATCCAATCAGCAACCTTATACCCCACTCATTTGTCTTGGTGTTAGGAGTAGGGATATAGAGTATCAATAGCCCAACTCAAAAGTTCCAAGCCTTAACAGGCTAACATTGGTCATCTCAACAAGATAACACAATTTTAATTTCAAAAGCAATGTTCCTACTGGTCCATGGTGTGTAAGCTACAGGCCTTAAGCTGCCACGATGAAAGAAACTCTACTTAATCTAGTTCACCACCTGTTATCTAGTTCCCAAATGAGCATATGATGAAAATAGTATTTCAGCATTCTAATAGCATCTAGTTCACCACTTGTTATCTAGTTCCCAAATGGATCCCAAATGGGCATTTGATGAACGTTGTGGATAAAACTCCTAGATCACAGAGGAGAAGATGAAATCAAACGGAACTACTATGGTGGGTAGAGTGAACCCTATCTGATCGTTTAATGAAACCATGCCTTTACTAAAGGGGCATAGTAGAAAAATGAGAAATCTAATTCTTTAGTCGATAAGCATTGGATATATATGGACTAAACTAATATTAGAGAATGAAAATTAATGAAGTCAAATGAACATGTGCACAAACTGGATTTGGGTGATGATGAAACTGAAAGTAAATGGACTAATAAAGAGCACAAGTGTGATTAAATAAAAGCTTAGTTGGATACGAGGAAGCTGACCCCAATTAGTTGGGATAGGGCTCATATTATGATGGGGTGGATAGAGGGAATTATAACATATCATGACAGATTTTTTAGTTCCACATTTGTATAAAGCAGCCCGTCCACACACCACCTCATGTGGCAATTGATAACTTGACTATCTTGAGCTAAGCATAATTCAAAAACTTGATAACTTGACTTGAAAGCCTAGTTCATCCATGCATTGGCCTCACCTGATGCACAACTTATACATCCACTTGGTATCCTTGCATAGAATGGCATATTAGGAAGACAAATTATATGATCCGCTTACCCAAGGATATGCATACCATCCTCAGGTCCTTCGTACAAATGCAGCCCTGTTTTGGTCATCTAGATAGTAAAGCCATACTGATGTAGAGCGGGTCGCGGACAATTACATGGCAAAGATGGATCAGAAAAGGCCCGGTCGGCGACAGAAGTGATCTGGACCATCAGACCTTAAATCAGGCGTATCTCGCAATCTGGGATGAGTTAGCGGACGAAAAATATATGATTTTGGGGTAGAACGAGCTACTTTAGCCAACCAACCAGCTATGCCAGGTTGCGACGCTCGGAATTGCGAGAAACCCCTGATTTGACGGTTGTTTCCCTATTTCAATTTCGTTTTTACTATAAATAGTAAGTTTTAGTTTGCTTATAACTCTTTATCCATCGGGCTATAGGAGTTGCGCCCAACGTGAAAAGAGCTTAGAATAATTAGGAGAACAGGTTGGTGAAGCCAAATAGGACACTTACTATTTTTGGCCGAAAACCTTGCGCACTAGTAGACATCACGACCGTCTATAAATAGTAAGTTTACTATTTATAGTAAGTTGCGAATTCTAGGAGTCCTAGTTGTAGTTTGATTCTAATTTCTTTCCCATTGCTTAGTACCCTTATTTAAAGGGTTGTGAACTCGTTTTTATGGATTCATTAATCTATTTCAAATTTATTAGAATTTATTTATATTTCCTGCTCTCTTTTCTCGTGGATTCGAGAAAGTCTCTGTGAGGAGTCCAGAGAGGTTCCGTGGATTCGAAATATTTATCCTCTTGAGGAAGACGGTGCTTGACCTCACATCCTCCCCTGCTTCACATACTCCATTCCTAAGCAACCAAATAGTAAGGCATTCCTTGGGCAAGATAGTAGCTACAATACAAATCTTTTGAAGAAAAAAAAATCCATAGAACCTATGCAATGAGAAAATATGGAAGATGACTAATAATCTAGGAATGGGAATAAATAGAACTAGATGTAGAATGCTAGCAGAATTGAATTGTGCTAGAACATAGATCTTCAATATGTTCTTGCTAACAGGAATATCAATCAGCCTATAGTTGGCTCCTAAAGGAACATCAAGCTTGGCTTTCTTTTTGTTAAGAGGGTACAGGTGGGTACTAGAACCACTTTTCTCAAAACATGAAAATATTGTCATTGGACCTTAACCTCTTCTCTTATTAAAACTTTTATCCAATGGAGCACATCGAAGGATGACATATCATTCTTACCAGTGAAACAAATTTTTAGAAGCTTAATAGAATGCCTTAAAAAAAAATTATTTTCTTCTTCTTCGTTTCTTGCCATACAACAGCTGGTTGTACACTAACCTGCCATACAACACTCTCTGTCTACTCAAAATACCCTCACCTAAACAATCAGTACCATGCAACAGGTAACCCATAGTTTAGGTCACATGGCACAAAAATCAGACAAAAAAGTCAACACATGGGCCGCATATATGGATTCAATTGACAATACAGCAAGTTTGGGCAATTTGGCATGTAATCTAGCATGTAAGGTGCCAAAGCATAACATAACCAAATTTTAAAAAAAGATTGATGAAAACTTCACAAATTCTAGACGAAATCATGGACAAAAAAATGCTTTCCACAGATCCAAACCTAAATCTTCCAATCCAACAAAAGATTCAAACAATAGCCAAAGGAATCAAACATACCTCGTCAAAAATTTCATGATCCAGCAAATATTGTGAATGTCCAACCCTGAACCTGCATTTCTCAAATGATTACTCAGATCAGCTCACCATTAAATAACCATAAACAAAAGGCATTGTAGTTGTTAACTCTCACCGTTCTTCTTCTCCTTCTCCTTCTCCTTTTCCTTCTTGCAGCGAAAGGGTTTTTTTTTTTTTTTTCAAATAGTAGAAGTTGGGGATTTTAATTCCTGAATTAGGTATCAGCGTTTTCAAAATCCCAAATCAAGCAATTGGGGATTTCAGATTTGAATCCCAAATCCAGAAATTAGGGATTTCAATCTCAAATCCAGAAATCAGGGATTTGATTCCGAAATCAGCTATTAGGGATTTAAATTCCCAAAACAGTGATTAAGATTACAATCCCTAAATCCAACAATTTTGGCTATAATACCCAAATCGGAATATGAAAGAGAGGACAAAACCCTAACCTGAGCAGACCTCGTCCAATTTCACCCCCCGATCCGGACTTGGACAGCCATTGCTACCCCTTTTCAAATATAATACCAGATTGTTCAAGGCCAGATCTCACTGATGAGGCCATCGCGTGGCTGTCGATCTTCCCCAGATCTATGCCGCGGCTAAACTCTCTTCATCAGCTCGTGTGGCTACCGTTTTTCCTTTCCAATCGACATAGGGTTACTGCTGACCTCGCGGCCCTGTCGTCCAGTCACACCACCATGACCATAGCTTCATGTCAAACCCTATTTTCTGGGACACAGCTTGACGAAAACCGACGCTGAGAGAGGCTGATATCAACCATTACCGGCCAAAAGCCTTGTGTAGAAGCCGGAGAGGGGGCTGCGATGCATACCTTGTTGTTCATGGTGGTGCGAAAGGGGGTTTTAAAAACCCTAGCGAGAGAGACAGAGAGGTTGGGAAACAAAGAGGAAAATTGTGCTAAGAGATAGAGAGAGGGTGAGGCAGCGCGAGAGATCAAGAGAGGGCTGAGTGCGCGCGTGCTCGAGAGAGAGAGAGAGGGCGAGGGAGGGTGAGTCACGGGCGGGCGAGAGAAAGAGAGAGAGAGAGGGATTTATTTTTCACAACAGGGTGCGCGGGGGAGGTGCGCGGGAGAGCGGACGAGATTTGAGGGATTTTTTATTTTAGGACTTGTGGGGCCCACCATTGTTTATGTTAATTATCCACTCCGTCCATTCGTTTTAACGGCTCATTTTTAGGATTCATCTAAAAAATGAGTCAGATCTAAGATTTAGGTGGACCACACCACATATTAACAATACAAATTTATTTTTTCATTCTTTCTTATGGTGTGGTCCACTTAGACTTTTGATCTGTCTAATTATTGGGTTCATGCACTAAAATAATATTTCAAAATTGATGGACCAATCAGATAAAATAAATATATTACAATGGGCCCCATGGAGCCCCTTAAGCATCGTCCGTCTCTAATAAAGTCGGATTGGGAGGCATGTTTTAGCTACAGATTAATCAAGTTTTAGCTACGGATTATATCCGTAGCTATTTAGCTACGGATCAAAGCCGTAGCCATAGACCTCTATAGTTCGTAGCCTTTGGTCATTTTTTTGGTAGTGATAGAAAGCCAAATATCAAATACCGAGTCCACGAATACCGTCAATCTTAATCAGGTTATGCAATATAGAAGCATAGTAAACCAAATGCTATGTACTAAGGATGCAATGCAATATGCAATGCGAATAAAATGACCAAGTTGGAGTGTGAAGTCGGGTTGATAGTACGTAGTATCGCAGGCTACGGGGTCCACAACAAAGGACTTCTATCCAAACCAGTCCCATACCTAAATTTGGATGGTCAAACTCAATGTAGTAAACTCCTGATCTCAGGTTAGTCGCGTGCCTCAACCGAAATCCTGGCCATTACAAATGTACACATAACAAATAGTTGCGCAGCACCAGCCCAAGTGGATAGTGAATGAATGAATGAATGAGTATGCAACTCCTGCTTAATAAGTCCATATATCAGTACTGTAGATCTCTGGGATCATCACCGAGGTCTATTACACTCTACGCCAGCTTTTCGCCCCTATCCGAGCGCACAACTGGGCAAGTTGAAGAGACCTCACTATCCATCTCCCAATATCGGGCCTGACTTGTCGATAGCGGACCCATTCCTCAAGCAAGTTAAACTCAACTTTGATATTGCCCCCTCACTCAGGCGGGTAAGGTCACACCCCCTCCTAACCGACCACGACACAGTGGGAGACACGGCTTACTGGTATTCGGCCCTCATGCGCTCATGTATCCACTCGGTCTAAACATTGGGGCGTCTCCTAGCCTCGGAGGTTTAGGGACTTTCACACAGGGACATCTATGGCACCCCATGTAGAAAAAGATTTTCGGTGCCCCATCTAGCCATCCACAACATGCCTGTGGAGGCCACAGCCCTGATGTCGCTAAGGCGTACAGTAATCACAATTACATAATGCAAGATGCATGAGTCATGCAGTCCAATCATGCATCAATCCTACGCATACCGTGTGCTTATGTGAAATAACTCCACCTATCAGAGAATCCCATAAACCACCTGCACTATGGCACATGCAATGGTCAATCACATCTCATAACAAACATGCGGATGATGCGTATGGGCATGTATCATGATGTTATGCTATCACATACTCATAATCGGCATCGATAATTGGCCTATACAATCGGCCTCGACAATCGGTCTCGACAATCAGCCTCGACAATCGGCTTTAACAATCGACCTCGATCGATAATCAGCCTCGACAATTAGAATCGGCCTCGACAATCAATCTTGACAATTGGCCTCGATAATCGGCCTAAGGGAAGGTCACAATGTGGACATTTAACCATCATTTCCCATCAATGTGAACATTTAACCAACATTGCTCCCAAGGAGTGGCCCACATAGGGCCAAACATATAGTGGACCCATGGCCTCACATAAGGGCCCAATATACATCCCATTGGCCGCACACAAAGGCCTCATGCACAATATAATGGGCCTCACGCAAGAGCTTAATATACATCACAATGGGCCACAACTCATGGGCCTCCAACATATCACAATAGGCCTCGTCAAATGGGTCGCAAATGCATCACCATGTGCCTCATACGCGGGCCTCATATACAACAAGTGGGTCGCACTACTTGGGCCTCATATACATCAAATGGGCCATGTATCTGGACCTCGAATACATCGAATGAGCCACGTATCTGGGCCTCGAATGGGCCTCGCCATACATCTGTTTTTAGAGATCATTATAGAGTATTACCCAAAAAACAATAGAATAATATCAAAAGATCATCTGAACCATACCACAATAGCAGTGGAGATAGTGATTTTCATTGTTAAAAATCACAGGGGCCATCATAACGTTTATTTTCCATTCAGTCTGTTCATAAGGTCACAAAGACCTAAACTAAGAGGAAAAACAAATTTCGTATTGGTCCAAAACTCCTGTGACCCAGAAAGGGTTTCAATGGTATACGTTCAATCCCTGCTGCTTTTGTAGTGTGGACCGCTGATAGTTAGATCTGTCTTATTTTTAATCTCGGGCCTTAGGATGAGCTCACCAAATGGATGGACGGTTTGGATGTAACACATACATCATGGGTGGGGTCTACGCATGTGGACGGTGTAGATCAACAACACATACATTATGCATGGGACCCACAGAACTTGGTGACGTCAATACACCAGCTATATAGTTGATGCGAGGCACGTCAGCCAATCAGCTTCCACAACTGGTGGGTCCCACATAGGGCCCACCATATATATAATATATTATATTAATATAATACTTTTATTATTATTATTATATTAGATCCAGACGCTGGACATTTGAATGGACGGTATAGATATAACATATGCATTGTGGTGGGGTCCACACACGTGGCCCACCAACTAAATAGACGGTGTGGATTCACACTGTCAGGATGGACGGATGGAGTGGATTACACATACATCACGGTGATCCCCTGCTGCTACTGCACGTGCAGCAGCTATTGGCAGCGGCTGCTGGCCCACCATCAAAATAGATGGACGGTGGGGATTCAAAACGGATGAATGGTTTAATATAACATATACCTCATGGTGGGACCCACAGGATTGGCTGACGTCAGTGGGCAGCAGTAGCTGCTGCGTGGGTACTCACAACAGATGGACGGTGTGGCTGTAAGCCACATGCATAGGGGTGGATTCCCACCGTCCAAGGTCTGGACGGTGAGGCTGAGACCCATACGTCACGTGGGGTCCATCCGGGTGGGCCACACGGCCCCATCATCATAAAAAAAAGGAAAGAGAGGGAGAGAGAGAAGGAAAGGAACGAGAAGCGGGGGAGGAGCTTCGCCACTATGAACTCTGCCCTTAATCATACAACACACACATCAATGGGCCCCACTTGTCCCATACATCAAAGATCAAGATCTACTCTAGAACACCCACCGTTAAATCTTGGACTCCTCTTTCCACCAATGAGTTCTAGGGCTCTAATGGATGAATTTCAATGGTTGAGATGATCTTTGGAGGGTGAGATTGAGTGTTAAGAAGGTGGGCCACACCTAGCTCTTCCTCATGGAGAGCTTGGACGTTCTCTCTCATGGTGGGGTTGCTTGGGAGTGAAGAGAGAGATGAGAGAGAGGTGTGATGTAAGGGATGGGTGATGGATGGAGAGAGAGAGAGAGAGGTGATGTAAGGGATGGGTGATGGAGAGAGAGAGAGAGAGAGAGAGAGAGAGAGAGAGAGAGTTGACTTTAGGGTACTTGTGTAAGAGAGAGGTAAGGGTAGGGTATGGGTTGCTTGTACTTGACTTGAGGTGTGATGTGTACTTGATTGATGAGATTGATTTGAAAGGTTCTCTTGGGTTTTGCAAATGCGCGGTGTTTTCCTCGAAATGAACGCGGGCCCACATCTCCTGGCCTGGGTATCGTATCGGCGTGTGGGACGCGGCATCGAAATTGCGGTGATGGCACGGTCGCAAGGATACAAGTCTCGGGTTGAGCTGACTCTGTAATATGGGATACGACCCAGGGTTGCACGTAAATACCGATTACAGGTCGCAGGTTGCCGAAATTCGACCGGGAGGACCGCAGAAGCCTACGAAACGGTACGGTATAGGATACGAGTCTTACATGGAGACTTTTACCCTGGGATATCTATGGCGTCCCCGTGTTAGAACCAATATTTTCGGTGTCCAATCCTGCTATCCACGATATGCCTGTGGAGGCTACGACCCTGATGTCGCTCGAGCATACAGAAATCATGTCACACAAATACGAGATGCATGAGTCACACTACCCAATCATGCAGAAATCCTGCGCGTACCGCGCGGTCATGTGGGGCAACTCCGTCTCTCAAGGAGTCCCAAAAACAATCAGCCCAATGGCGTGTGCTATGATCAATCAATTATCATAACAGGTACACAAATGAAGTGTATGGGCATGCATCATAATGTATACCATGCATAATTATTAAACATAACAATGATCGGCCTCACATAATCACAATGGGCCTCACACATCGCAATGAGCCTCATATAATCACAATGAGCCTCATACAATCACAACGGGCCTCACACAATGGGTCTCATACAATCACAATGGGCCTCATACAATCACAACGGGCCTTGCACAATGGGCCTCATACAATCACAATGGGCCTCATACCATCACAATGGGCCTCATACAATCACAATGGGCCTCATACCATTACAATGGGCATCATACCATCACAATAGGCCTCATACAATCACAATGGGCCTCATACCATCACAATGGGCCTCACACACCGCAATGGGCCTCACACACCGCAATGAGCCTCATACAATCACAATGGGCCTCGTACCATCACAATGGGTCTCATACAATCACAATGGGCCTCATACAATCACAATGGACCTCATACAATTACAATGAGCTTCATACTATCACAATGGGCCTCATACAATCACAATGGGCTTCACACACCGCAATGGGCCTCACACACCGCAATGAGCCTCATACAATCACAACGGGCCTCGTACCATCACAATGGGTCTCATACAATCACAACGGGCCTCATACCATCACAATGGACCTCATACAATCACAATAGGCCTACATATTACAACGGGCCTACATATCACAATGGGTCTACTTATCACAACGGGCCTACATATCACAATGGGCCTACTTATCACAACGGGTTTCATCATGGCCACAAGATGGGTTCTAAGGTTTGAGTAGTACTATAGGGTATGGTGAAAAACATTATTCTCAATGAGGGCTCAATAAGGAAAAATGGAAATGGCTTAACAATGGGCCCTAGGGAGTTTGCAACGTGGACATTTAACCATCATTGCTCCTAAAGTGCAGCCCGCCTTAAGTTCTAACTTACAATTAGGAATGGGCTTTTTAGCCTCAGTTGCATAGGAACCGAGGTGAAAAGTCTACTTTTTAGCCTTAGTTGCATAGGAACTGAGGCGAAAAGTCTACTTTTTAGCCACAATTGCATAAGAACCGAGGCGAAAAGTCTACTTTTTAGCCTCAGTTGCATAGGAAATGAGGCGAAAGGTCTACTTTTTAGCCACAGTTGCATAGGAACTAAGGCCAAAAGTCTACTTTTTAGCCTCAGTTGCATAGGAACCGAGGCAAAAAGTCTACTTTTTAGCCTCAGTTGCATAGGAACCGAGGCTAAAAGTATACTACTTTGCCTCAGTTGCATAGGAACCAAGGCCAAAAGTCTACTTCTTAGCCTTAGTTGTAGGAACCGAGGCCAAAAGTCTACTTTTTATCCTCAGTTGCATAGGAACCGAAGCCAAAAGTCTACCTTTTAGCCTCAGTTGCATAGGAACTTGAGCTAGAAGTCTACTTTTTAGTCTCAGTTGCATAGGAAGCAAGGCTAAAAGTATACTATTTTGCCTCAATTGCATAGAAACCGAAGCAAAAAAGTCTACTTTTTAGCTTCAGTTGTATAGGAACCGAGGCCAAAAGTCTACTTTTTAGCCTCATTTGTATAGGTGCCGAGGTTAAAAGTTTACTATTTTGCCTCAGTTAGTAAAAAACAGAAGTTAAAAGTTTACTTTTTAGTCACGATTGCTAAGAAAATGAAACTAAAAATTTACATAAAATAATATATAAAGATAGATGGACGTCATGGATGAAACACATACATCATGGTGGGGCCCACGCGGATTAGCTACTAACAGGTTGAGTAGCCAGACTTGCTACTGAAGTGACATCACCAAGTTTTATGGGCCCTACCATGATGTACGTATTATATCCACACCGTCCATCCATTTGGAGAGATCATTTAGAGCATGATACAAAGAATGAGGCATATCCAAAGCTGGAATGGACCCCACTATAGAAAACATGTGAATTTTTTACTGTTCCTTGTTATTTGTAAACTAATCATTTTTTGAATGCATTATTTCAATCTGATGAATATAAATAAGAATTTAAACAGTATGTTTCACCGTATGAACGTCTTTGATCCTACACAAGTTTTTTACGTTGGCACGTGTAGTGCGTTTTATTTTGGCGCTTGAAAATGACGCGTTTGTAATTAGTATTCACGGAAGCTTAAACTCAGTCTTTGAACCATGGTTAGTTTCTTAACCCCTTAAGTCTCAATGAGAGTTAAATGAGAAGCAGAAGATTCTAAAGAGCGGGAGAGAGAGAGAGAAGGTTTCAGGAGTGCTGCAATCCTGGCATTGGTACTTATTCATCTCGAATTCGTGTCGTTGATTGGTGATCTCGTGTGTGCCGAAAGCCGAATCGACGGCTACGGTCTCTCCACTCCAGTTTACCGTCGGGTTTTCCTCAGCTGTCAGCCTCTGAGTGAGTTGATTCCATCGATCTCTTCATTCTTATGAATCGATGCGAAAAACAAGCTAGTTCTACTGGAATACACTTTCGAATCGCGATTTGTTTCGATCTCTTAAAGTAGATCCCTTCGATTTACTTTATTTTTTTAGATTTTATTGTTGTTGATAATTGCTTCTATTATTATGGAAATTCTTCTAACAATCGCCTTTTTTATAAGATCTGGAAACTGCAGTTAAAAACCTTTGAATTTTCATGGATTTCTATTTTTTTTTTCTTCATTTGGTTGAAGTTGCAGTGGCTTTCTGGAAAATAAACATAATCTGAGTATTGCTTATTTATTTCAATTTTTTGCTTTCTTTCCGAAACCTCTTCTTAGGGAAATGGCTGTACTTACTGCGTTTTTTTTTTTTTTTTTTCCAGCCGATTGGGAAATCATAGTTTATTTGCCTTTTTATTAGGATTTTGTTTTTGTGATGTTGCGTTTCAATTTATTTTTTCTGAGGAACTTTCATTATTGCATT
>JAJHSJ010000005.1:59395320-59595320 GCA_021015155.1 Magnolia officinalis | reverse complement strand
CGGCTGATCCAAGCCATCCATCTTGTAGACAGCTTCGAAAGCTTCAAAACCATGCTGATACTTTATACCCATGCGTGCACACGTGTGCGGTACAGAGGCCACAAACGGACTGCCCTGCAATGTTCAAAACTGATCTTTTTGTGATTTCTTCTCTGGGCCGCGTCAATGGACATTCAAAACCACCCATTCTTGACTGAAATTTCGTTCTGAAGCCAATGGACGGGGTGGATTTCCCTGAAAACACCTCTGTGCGGCCCACCGAGCTACGCAGCGAAGAAGTGCGAAAGCTTTCATAGATCCGTGAAAACAGACGTTACCAGGGGGTTGTGGCCCATCATCTTTCATCATATGGAAGATCCAAACCATCCATCATGTAGAGGGCTCAAAAATGTCCTAAGGGATGTTGTTTCTTTGGAAAATAAGCGAGAAAAGTGCCGAGTTTTGAAGCTCCGAACTTGGCTACGAAAAATCTTTCACTGTTGCTGCGACAGCTTCTGCGACAGCTCTCCACCGCCTCCAGCACTATAATAGAGGGTTTTGGACGTGGGGAGCGTGCATCGAAGGCCTTGGATGAAGAATCTCACGTGAGAGAGAGAAAGACAGGGAGAGAAGAAAGAGTTTTTTTTGTTTTTCCTTTGGTTATGCTTTTCTTCTCAAATTTCTGATGAGATCTAGCCCATCCATGTGTGGCTAAACCTCTTAGCTAGGGCTAAGAGGTGAAGCTTGTGGCGTGATGGGACCGATTCTATGGCGTTGATTTATGGTTATGAACTGATGTTTGATTCTAGTTTGATTAATTGAAATATTCATAGTTTTTAATGATTTGTTGTGACTTAAATTACAATAGATCTGCGATGGCTTTGAGTATTTCCTTTTTCCTCATATTTTGATTGTAAAATCAGGAAGCCCTGTTGTTCACCATTGCCCTTTGGACATGGTTGGATGATGGAATCCTTCCTAACATTCATACATCTTCTGATTGGTTATGGATTGGTTTAAGTTCTGTTGTTTACCTTGTCTCATAGGCATGGATTTGTGATGGAATCATATCTAATTCTTATACCTTTCATCTAATTGAAAACTAGATCAAAAGGAAGTTCACATTGATTTTCAGGTTATATCTTCCAACTGGATGAAGATGGGACTCGAAGTTTAGTTGAGTTCATGAATCGACCATAGATCTCCTTGATCTCTACAAGTGGATCATCTAAATCCCTAGTTTCCCTCTCTCTGAATTCTTAAGTTTAGATTAATAATTCACCATTATTCCTCAAATCACAACTGATTTAGATTTCATCTTAGCCTAGTTCTAGATCTGGTTATTTTTAGATAACGTACAGGTTTCAATCCCTGTGGATTCGACCTCGGTCTTACCGAGTTTATTACTACATCACAACCCTATACTTGGGGAGTGAACAAGTTTTTGGCGCCGTTGTCGGGGATTGACGGCTACATTTCCTGAAGTTAACTCGTTTTAGGATTAGTTTAAGATTAGGACTTTTCTGATTTTTAGGGTTTATTTTTAGAATTTTCTAATTCCAAGTTTTCCTTTAATTTTTTAGAAATTTTCTTTCAAGTAACTTTCTATTTTTAGATAGTTCTCCTTTTTTTTAAAAAAATAAAATAAAATTTAGAAACTAACCCAACTTTCTTATTTTGTAGGATTCTGAGATAGGTTTCTAAATTGGATCTTAATTTAGGGACTCCAATTTGGTAACTTCCTTTCAACCCACTCTTTCTTTTTAGATTTTTTTTTCCTTCTTAGGATTAGGTTTAGAATTTCATTGAGGGCTGTGAGTGTTTCATGCCCAAGTGGGCTCGTGACAACACTCGACGTCTCTTGACTGAAGGAGGATTAGTTGAGGGGTTAACTGTCCATCGTAGGACTAGACATCGCTCGAAATCCCCTGAGTTAATTGAGGATATGGCTGGAAATCAACCTTGTCTACCCCAACCTAGGGTAGAAGATGTCCAGGATGAGAATGAGGTGCATCAAACACCCCCACCTCGTACCTTATGAGATTATTTACAACCGGCGGGGGTGAGTACGCCCTCATGCATGATTTTTCAGGAGAATGCAGGACATATGGATATCAAGCCAGGAGTGATCCAACTCCTTCTTAAATTTCATGGGCTTGAGTCAGAGAATCCATATCTACATCTGAAAGAGTTCGATGAGATCATGACTACCCTATACTTTCCTAATGTGTCTGATGACACGGTCAGGTTAAAACTCTTTCCCTTTTCTTTGAAAGAGAAAGCCAAGACGTGGTTACATTCACTACGTCCTCAATCTATTGGCAGATGGAATGATATGACAAGGGAGTTCATTAAAAAGTTTTTTCCATATCATAAGACGAACACCCTTAGGAAGTCGATCATGAACTTCGCCCAAAGGGAAGATGAAACATTCTTCCAATGTTGGGAGCGGTTCAAAGATCTTGTCAGTTCATGCCCACAACATGGTTTTGAAACGTGGCGCATCACGAATTTTTTCTATGATGGACTGACATCTCCCATGTGCCAATTAGTTGAGACAATGTGTAATGGGGAGTTTATGAATAAAGGTGTCGATGAGGTGTGGGACTACTTTGATAAACTTGCTGAGAACACACAAACATGGGACATTTCCCCTAGACCGAGTACTACGCCTAGGCCGACTCATTCCAAAGAAAAATGTGGAATGTACCTCCTGAAAGAGGATGATGATATTAACGCCAAGGTAGCCAATCTCACTTGAAAACTCGAGGCCATGAAATTAAAGAAGGATAAGGCCAAGGAAATTGTTTGTAGTATTTGTGGTTGCAACATTCACACTACTGAGAATTGCCCAACTATATCTGCCTTTCAAGAGGTATTGAATGAGCAATCTAATGCCGTAAGCAATTACCAAATACCTTTCAGTGGGCCCACCTCTAACACATACAATCCTGGCTGGAGAAACCATCCAAACTTCAGTTGGAGGAATGGACAAACCGCTACACCTCAAGGTTTCCTAAATCAAAATCCAACTCAAGAGAAACCTCAAGAGGATTCGGTTCTGAAACATTTTCAAAAGCAAGAGCTTTTCAATCAGGGTATGCTACAGGCCTTTCAAGACCTTACAAAAGCAATACAAGGACTTAAGGCTGAAAATGCGATTGGGAACAAGGGGAGCTTCCCAGCTCAACCTCTTCCCAATCCTAAACCGTAATATGAAGTTAGCGACCCAAACTCTTCAAATCAGATGGAGCAAGCTAAATCCATCACCACTCTTAGGAGTGGAAAGATCATTGACAAAACCATTCCAGTTAGGGCTGAAAAGTCTAAGGACCCGGAAGTGGATAAAGAAGATGGATCTAGCCATGCCCCACCAGAGTTAGAACCGGAACCTCAAGGAAAGCCGGTTGCTCCATTTCCCCAACGGTTGGTTGCACCAAAACCTCTCTCTAACTCTCAGGATATTCTAGAGGTGTTGAAACAAGTAAAGGTCAACATTCCATTACTTGATGCCGTGAAACAAATACCTTCATATGCCAAATTCTTGAAAGATTTATGTACGACCAAAAGACGACAAAATATTCAAAAGAAAATGTTCCTGACTAAGAAAGTGAGTGCCATCCTAAAGCAAGATGTGCCGCAAAAATTCAAAGATCCCGGTAGCCCAACCATATCATGTGTAATCGGGGACTATCGAATTGATCACTCACTTCTTAACTTAGGAGCGTGCGTTAATCTTATTCCCTACTCGGTATACAAACAGTTGGGTTTAGGTGAATTAAAACCCACCTTAACCACACTACAACTTGCTGATCGCTTTGTTCGTGTACCAAGAGGGATAATTGAGGATGTGTTGGTTCAGGTTGATCGATTTTACTACCCAGTAGATTTCATCATCCTGGATACCGAACCCATCAACAATACAAGCACTCAGATTCCCGTCATTCTTGGTCGCCCATTCCTTGCCACTTCAAACGCAATTATCAATTGCAGGAATGGTGTCATGAGTATCTCTTTCGGGAATATGACATTAGAAATGAATATCTTTTTCAACATTGACAGACGGGTAGAGGAAGATGACGATATCCATGATATTAACATGATTGACACTTTTGTGAAAGATATGACACCTCTTACCTTATCCTCTGATCCTCTAGAGACGTGCCTGACCCACTCCCGTGAGTTTCATGATGACATAATTAGGGAGACGTGTGTCATGCTTGATGCGGTACCGGTACTTGAAGCTAACTGGTGGAGGCCAAAATTTGAAGAGTTACCCCAAACTGATGAAGTGCCTCTACCGTCTAACCTCAAGCCACCGAAGCTTAACCTAAAACCTTTGCCCTCTGATTTAAAATATGCATATTTAGGTCAAGATGAGACATACCCGGTGGTGATTTCTGCCCACCTTGAGAAAGAACAAGAGAGTATGCTTATATCTACTCTCCTGGAGCATAATGGAGCCCTTGGATGGACAATTGCGGACCTCAAGGGAATCGACCCCTCGATTTGTACTCACCGCATATATCTTGAGGATAATGCGAAGACCGCTCGGCAACCACAACGTAGACTAAATCCAAACATGAAGGAAGTGGTTAAGGTCGAGGTTCTTAAACTATTGGATGTGGGTATCATATACCCTATATCTGATAGTCAATGGGTGAGTCCAACTCAGGTGGCTCCTAAGAAGTCCGGGATCACCATCGTAGCCAATGCCAATAATGAACTCGTGCCGACTAGAGTCACTACTGGTTGGAGGATGTGCATTGACTACAGGAAATTAAATACCGTCACGAGGAAAGACCACTTTCCTTTACCCTTCATTGATCAGATCTTGGAAAGGTTAGCTGGTCCTTCCTATTACTATTTCCTTGACGGGTATTCGGGCTACAACCAGATAGAGATCGCCCCTGAAGATCAAGAAAAGACTACGTTTACATGTCCCTACGACACCTTTGCTTACCGAAGGATGCCGTTTGGACTATGTAATGCTCCTGCCACCTTCCAGCGATGTATGATGAGCATATTTTCTCACATGGTAGGGCAATATTTAGAGGTCTTCATGGACGATTTCTCTGTCTTCGGTCCATCTTTCAGTGAGTGCTTGAAAAGTCTTAAATGTGTGCTGAAAAGATGTGAAGAAAAGAACTTGGTACTTAATTGGGAGAAGTGTCATTTCATAGTTCAGAAGGGAATTGTCCTTGGACACATTATTTCATCCAAAGGAATCGAGGTGGATAAGGCAAAGATCGATCTTATCTCTAACCTACCTCCACCCAAGAACATAAGGGACGTGCGATCCTTCTTAGGACACGTCGGGTTTTACAGAAGATTCATAAAGGACTTTAGTCTCATCTCTCGTCCTCTATGTAATCTACTTCAAAAGGATGCACCATACGAGTGGACTGAACCATGTCAGGAAGCTTTCACTAAGCTTAAGGGCATATTGACTAGTGCACCTATCATACAGCCACCTGACTGGAGCATTCCTTTTAAACTTATGTGCGATGCATCTGATTATGCTCTTGGGGCAGTTCTAGGCCAGAGAAAAGATAAGAAACCCTACGTTATTCATTATGCAAGTAAGACTCTAAATCCTGCCCAAGTGAACTACTCGACTATGGAAAAGGAACTCTTAGCCGTAGTGTTTGCCTTGGACAAATTTAGGTCCTACTTGATCGGATCCAAGATCATTATTTACACTGATCACGCAGCGCTTAAGTATCTCCTGTCTAAGAATGATGCTAAGCCCCGCTTGATAAGATGGATCCTCCTACTCCAGGAATTTGACCTAGAGATAAAAGATAAAAAGGGAGTAGAGAACGTAGTGGTTGACCATCTTTCTCGCCTTAATCCCTCTGATTCCTTTGAGACGACGCAGATTAACGACATGTTCCCTGACGAACAGTTGTTCAGAGTCTCTCATTTGCCTTGGTTTGCTGATATCGCTAATTATCTTGCCACAGGTTCCATACCGACACATTGGACTGCCCAAGATAAGAAGAAATTTTTCACCGAGGTGCGCAACTTCTTCTGGGATGATCCATACTTGTTTAAATATTACCCTAACCAAATCTTGAGGAGATGTGTGCCAGACGATGAGCATCAGAGTGTCATCTCCTTCTGTCACTCACAGGCCTGTGGTGGTCACTTTTTTGCAAAAAGGACCACGGCCAAAATTCTGCAGTGTGGCTTCATTGGCCCACTATGTTCAGGGACACTCATGAGTTTTGCAAAGCTTGTGAGCATTGTCAGAAATTGGGAGCATTGTCCCATCGAAATATGATGCCCTTGAATCTCATTCTTATCATAGAGGCATTTGATTGTTGGGGCATCGATTTCATGGGGCCATTCCCCCAATCTTTTGGGAATTTATATATTTTGCTTGCCGTAGACTATGTCACTAAATGGGTCGAAGCGAATCCGTGTCGAACTAATGACCATCGCACGGTCATTAAATTCCTGAAAGAAAACATCCTTTCCCGATTCGGAACTCCTCGAGCCATCATTAGCGATGGGGGCTCACACTTTTGTAATAGGCCATTCGAGAGTTTAATGAAGAAATACGGTATCTCTCATAAGGTGAGCACCCCATACCACCCACAGACAAGTGGGCAAGTTGAGATTTTCAATAGGGAGATCAAACACATTTTGGAGAAAACGGTTAACCCTGACCGTAAGGATTGGTCAATTCGATTGACCGATGCGTTATGGGCGTACCGTACTACTTTTAAAACCCCTATTGGAATGTCCCCCTTTAGACTTGTCTATGGGAAAGCTTGTCACTTGCCTGTGGAGTTGGAACATAGAGCCTATTGGGCGATCAAAAGTTTGAATTTCAATCTGGACAGCGCTGGCTTGCTACGCAAACTTCAGTTGAATGAACTCGAAGAAATCCGGAACGACGCATATGAGAACTCGAGAATTTACAAGGACATGATGAAGGCGTTTCATGACCAACATATTCTACAAAAATCATTCACGCCAGGCCAGAAAGTCCTTTTGTATAACTCTCGATTACATCTCTTTCCAGGTAAGCTTCGATCTCTTTGGACCGGCCCTTTTACTGTTATCACTGCATATCCTCATGGGGCCGTCGAGATAAGAGACCCCGACAATGGCAAGGAGTTTAAAGTAAATAGACATCGCTTAAAGCCATTTGTCGAGAAATTTGATTCAGAGGACATGTCCATGCCTCTGACTGATCCTGTTTACCAGGAATGATCTCCTAGTCTGATGGAGGTATAGGTAGGTTTATTGCTTTCATAGGACTAGGGTAGTTTCTTTGGTGTGGATGAAGACATTAAACTTAGCGCTCCTGGGAGGCAACCCAGCTTTTTAATTCATTTCATTTTCCTAGTTAGTTAGTTCAATGTTTGTGGGTAACATTACTGCAAATCCTCACGTGACTACAACTCGTCCACTAGGGGCAACCTAGGGGTTTAAAGGCTTGTTGCATACGCTAAATGCAATCGAGAGCACCTGCGAAAGTGGTATAGGTAGGAGTTTATTTTTGTTATTTGTGTTTTACTTGTGTTGGTTTCTCTCTTGCGCTGACTTACTCTCTCGCTGATATTTTTGGAAAAGTCTCTTGATTCGTTATCCAAGTACTATCTTCCCATCACTTCTCTTTTACTTTCGTTGTCCCATGTGCATGGCATGGTTATATCTTTTACATTGAGGACAATGTAGATTTTAGGTTGGGGGTGGGAGATTAGGTTACCTAATCAGTATTTTCTTGGTCTTGAGCAAAAACTTGTGAAATGTTTTTTCAATTTTCTGGAATTTCTTGTGCATTCGATGTGATGTTGAAGGATAGTTGTGATTGTAATATTACAAGATACAGAATGTGATAATTTATGCCCCTTGGAGTCAGCCATTTGTTAGATTTTACAGTTAAGTTTGAATTGTTAACCCGTGATTAGAAGTTGTACACATTGATTGAGTCGTGATTTCACATATCACATCTCGCTTACACATTAAGATTTCGGTTCGATAATTGAATGATTTACTTGGTAATCACTAAACATGAAAGGAACTAGCTTGAAAAACAAAATTTTAGCATCAGTTTATAAAGAAGAATTGAAGGGTTGGGCGATCGATCTTCACCACAGGTTTGCTCCCTATAGGTGTAGATTTGATCCCCCTCATTGGCGTTACTGTTCATAAAGAATATCACAGGCCGGTAGACTGAAAAGTTAATCTGTTGGCATGTTTTGGTTTTAAGTTTTGGTTGTCATGAATTCTGTTGTTAATTACTAATGATATCATGAAATTAACAATTGAATCTTTTAATGTTTGTAAGCCGAGATTACACTATACACTCATGTAACTCAATGTTTAGAATTGTTCTAATTAATGGATTAATATTTTGAGCTTGATTATGAAGTTTACTGTGAGCTTGATTTCAGGAGAAAATTCTTCTCACCATTCATGAATTTTAGAAGTCTCACATCTCAACTATCTGTTAACAAGTTACTCAAGTTTACAAGACTTGTCCTTTATTTTTGAAATTATTTTTCGCATGTTTTGCTCGGGACTAGCAAAATGCTGGTTGGGGGTTGTGATGAGGGTCAGATATTGCATCTCAGACCCCCAATTATTGCCAGATTTTATGTATATAATAATGCTTAACAGAGTATTTTAATTATATTCTTATTGCAGGGTGTAATCAGGAGCATTAATTGAAAAAGGATATTAAAAGCTTGGATTTGATGCTCTGAAGTACCAGAGCAAGGAACGGACCCCAGAGGACCAATATTGAAGAATTTACATGCCAGGGACCCGGGGAAATCAAGCCGTTCATGTTTAAAAAGGCCCGAAAATGGTTCAGACTACAAGATCACATGGTTCCCGCCATCCGATTGACTTGAAACTTCATACATGTGATGGGGGCCATAAATTAACCGTACATATTAAATTTTAGCCATTGAAGATCTCGAAAAGTGGTCCAACGGACAGATCAGCCCATTAATCTCCAATTTGGGATCCACCTAATATCTGGAACTGCCTCAACTTTGGTATCGACGGCTAAAATAATATGAGAAGATGAATGACTGGTGCAGATTTTATAGAAACATCATAATGGGCCCTGCATATGGTGCATGTACATCATGTACATTGTATGTAAGCCGAGCACCACACCACCTTCCAAATTCAAACAACGCCCGCCCGTGCCTGACCAGTTTCCAAAACAGAAACGGCACTTGCCGTTTTCAGCTGCGCAATGAACGACCGCTGGCCATTTTTTCGGACGATTGTGGGCCCCACACATGCCCTGTACGACTGATCCAAGCCATCCATCTTGTAGACGGCTTCGAAAGCTTCAAAACCATGCTGATACTTTACACCCATGCGTGCACACGTGTGCGGTACAGAGGCCACAAACGGACTGCCCTGCAATGTTCAAAACTAATCTTTTTGTGATTTCTTCTCTAGGCCGCGTCAATGGACATTCAAAACTACCCATTCTTGACTGAAATTTCATTCTGAAGCCAATGGACGGGGTGGATTTCCCTGAAAACACCTCTATGGGGCCCACCGAGCTACGCAGCGAAGAAGTACGAAAGCTTTCGCAGATCCGTGAAAATCGACGTTTCCAGGGGGTTATGGCCCATCATCTTTCATCATATGAAAGATCCAAACCGTCCATCATGTAGAGGGATCAAAAACTTCCTAAAGGATGATGTTTCTTTGGAAAATAAGAGAGAAAAGTGTCGAGTTTTGAAGCTCCGAACTTGGCTGCGAAAAAGCTTTCGTTGTTGCTGCGGCAGCTTCTGCGACAGCTCTCCACCACCTCCAGCAGCTATAATAGAGGGTTTTGGACGTGAGGAGCAAGCATCGAAGGCCTTGGACGAAGAATCTCATGTGAGAGAGAGAAGGACAGGAAGAGAAGAAAGAGTTTTTGTTGTTTTTCCTTTGGTTATGCTTTTCTTCTCAAATTTCTGATGAGATCTAACCCATCCATGTGTGGCTAAACCTCTTAGTTAGGGCTAAGAGGTGAAGCTTGTAGCGTGATGGGTCCGATTCTATGGCGTTGATTTATGGTTATGAACTGATGTTTGATTCTAGTTTGATTAATTGAAATATTCATAGTTTTTAATGATTTGTTGTGACTTAAATTACAATAGATCTGCGATGGCTTTGAGTATTTCCTTTTTCCTCATATTTTGATTGTAAAATCAGGAAACCATGTTGTTCACCATTGCCCTTTGGACATGGTTGGATGATGGAATCCTTCCTAACATTCATACATCTTCTGATTGGTTATGGATTGGTTTAAGTTCTGTTGTTTACCTTGTCTCATAGGCATGGATTTGTGATGGAATCATATCTAATTCTTATACCTTTCATCTAATTGAAAACTAGATCAAAAGGAAGTTCACATTGATTTTCAGGTTATATCTTCCAACTGGATGAAGATGGGACTCGATGTCCAGTTGAGTTCATGAATCGACCATAGATCTCCCTGATCTCTACAAGTGGATCCTCTAAATTCCTAGTTTCCCTCTCTCTGAATTCTTAATTTTAGATTAATAATTCACCATTAGTCCTCAAATCACAATTGGTTTAGATTTTATCTTAGACTAGTTCTAGATCTGGTTATTTTCAGATAACGTACAGGTTTCAATCCCTGTGGATTCGACCTCGGTCTTACCGAGTTTATTACTACATCACAACCCTATACTTGGGGAGTGAACATGGTCCATACCGATGAAACTGAGTTATGGCATAAACGCCTTGGACATGTACACTACCACAATCTTTATAGATTGAGCAAAAGAGAACTAATAAGAGGTCTACCTAAACTACAAAAAGTAGACAAAATATGTGGCAAATGCAAGATTGGCAAACAAACTAGGAGTGCTCACAAAAGGCGAACTCTAATGCCACATCTAAACCTCTCGAACTTCTCCATATGGATCTTGTAGGACCAACCAAGACGGAGAGTCAAGGTGGAAAAAAATACATACTTGTGATCGTGGATGATTATACCAGATTTACTTGGGTAACCTTCTTAAGAGATAAATAAAAAACCTTGATGAAGTAAAAAGGATTCTCAAACGGATCCAAACAGAAAAAAGTTCTCAAGTTAGTAAGATCCGTAGTGATCATGGATTAGAATTTGAAAATAGCAATTTTGAGAAATTCCGTTGCGATCAGGGAATATCACATGAATTCTCAGCGCCCAAAACACCACAACAAAATGGAATTGTTGAAAGAAAAAATAAAGTGCTTCAAGAAATGGCTAATGTAATGTTAAATAATATAAAACTCCCTAAAAATCTTTGGGTTGAAGTCATAAATATTGCATGCTATATAATCAACCGGGTTTATATAAGTAAAACTTATAATAAAAAGGATTATGAAATGTGGTTTGATAAGAAGCCTACTGTCAAATACTTTCAAGTTTTTGGCAACAAGTGCTATATTTTACGTGACCGTGAAAACCTGAGAAAGTTTGACACTAAAAGTGATGAAGGGATCTTTTTAGGGTATTCTTTGAACAGTCGTGCATATCGAGTACTGAACAAGAGGACCGGTGTGATTCAAGAGTCCATCAATGTGGTCATTGACGATCACTTGAATACACTTGCCCCAAGTTTAGATAATGAAGTTCTTTTAATTGACAAACCAGATACTTCATCAAATCAAACTAATTCTGAATTGAGGACTGTTAAAGATCATCCAACCACTCAAATTCTTGGAAACCCTCTCACTAGTGTGCGTACTCGTAGACAACTAGAAGACATATGTAATTACGTGTGCTTTACATCTCAAATAAAACTGACTAACGTAAAAGAAGCTCTTACTGACGAAAACTGGATAGTAGCTATGCAAGAAGAGCTTAACCAATTTGTGAGAAATGATGTTGGGTATCTTGTTCCTAGACCTAAAGATAAACACATTATAGGAACTAAGTGGATTTTCAAAAATAAGTCTGATAAACTTGGTAATATAATTCGAAACAAGGCTAGACTAGTTGTACAAGGGTACACTCAAATTGAAGGCATCGACTATGATGAAACCTTACCCCAGTAGCTCATCTTGAATCAATCAGACTATTCATATCCATTGCTTGCTTTAGAAAATTCAAAATTTATCAAATGGATGTAAAGAGTGCCTTCTTAAATGGCAATCTACATGAAGAAGTTTATGTTGAACAGCCAACGGGTTTTGAAGACCCTAAGAATGCTGATCATGTCTATCTCCTAAAAAAAGGCTCTCTACGGTTTGAAATAAGCTCCCAGGGCATGGTACGAAAAATTGACTAAGTTTTTACTAAGTCATAATTTTTTAATGGGAAGTGTTGATAAAACTCATTTTGTTAAGAAACATAACGATCATATCTTAATGGTGTAAATCTATGTTGATGATATTATTTATGGATCTACCTGTACTAACATGACTGTTGAGTTTGCAGATTTAATGAAATCTAAGTTCGAAATGAGCATGGTTGGGGAATTGAACTATTTCCTTGGGTTGTAAGTAAACCAACAACCTGATGGTATTTTTATTTCTCAAACTAAATATGCTTTGAACTTAATCAAAAAAATTGGATTTGAGAATGGTAAGAATTTTGATACTCCTATGAGTACAACCTTAAGACTCTCAAAAGACTCTACAGGTAAAAATGTGAATCCTAAAGTACATCGCAGTATGATTGGCAGTTTACTTTATTTCTCAAACCAAATATGCTTTGAACTTAATCAAAAAATTTGGATTTGAGAATGGTAAGAATTTTGATACTCCTATGAGTACAACCTTAAGACTCTCAAAAGACTCTACAGGTTAAAATGTGGATCCTAAAGTACATCGCAGTATGATTGACGGTTTACTTTATTTAACTACAAGTAGACCTGATATTGCTTTTAGTGTTGGTATTTGTACTAGATATCAATCTGATCCCAAAGAGTTTTATCTAATTGTTGTTAAGCAGATTATGCGATATGTCGCAAGTTCAGGTAATTTGGGTCTCTGGTATCCATATGATACTAGTGTTCGGTTGGCGGGGTACTCAGATGTTGATTGGGCTGGTAATATTGATGATAGAAAGTCAACCACTGGTGGTTGTTTCTATATTGGAAATTGTTTAGTTTCTTGGTTTAGCAAGAAGCAAAGTTCTATATCGTTCTTTACTGTTGAGGCTGAATACATCGCTGTTGGAAATGCATGTACTCAGCTTGTTAGGATGAAACGTATGTTAAGCGATTATGGAATTGCACAGATTTAATGGTTTTACATTGTGATAATTTCAGTGCATAAATATATCTAAAAATCCAATTCAGCATTCACGTACCAAGCACATTGATATTAGATATCACTATATTCATGAATTAGTGGAAGAAAAGACTATCTCTTTGGATTACATTCCGACTGAGACTCAACTTACTGACATTTTTACTAAGCCGCTCAACAAAAGCAGGTTTAATAAATTAGAATTTGATCTTGGTATGTGCAATCTAAATTGAATATTCATGTTTTTTTTGTATCATAGTATATATATATATATATATATATATATATATATATATATATATATATATGATAATTTATTGGTTTAAATTTTAAATTTTTATGAAAAATGCATATTTTAGTCGGTACACGACCAGTCGTGGACATACTCGACCAGTCGTGACACGACCGGTCGAGGACCTCCCACAACCAATCGTGTAGCGCGCTAGACCTTTTAAAATTTTGGAAAAACTTCTTCTTCATTTCAACTCTTCTCTCCAACGAGCCGACGCCCGACCTGTCATGCCCACCTTCCTAGATCTTCAAGGTTAGTGCGTCATTTACATTTTTCTTGTAGATTCTAGTCAATATTACTTCACTTTCACTCTTGGAGTAATTTATTTTGTGATTCATTGCGATTTTGGGGTTTTCTTTTGAAAAATCTGATCTAGCAAAACTCCACTCCACATATTTTGAAACTCCTTGTTTCTTTGATTCTTCTATTGCAAATGGATGCTAGAGAAAAAAAGAGAACTTCCCGTGGTCCATCATCTTCTAGATCAACTCCTATCACTCGGCACCATCTTCGGTCACCCGAAGATGATCCGTCTCATGTACGGGATTTGCAATTATGAAACGTTATTGTTGAAAGACCTGTTCATATTGAACACATTGCTCTTTTTGATCTCCTTCTTCTCCAATCTGTAAGCTGGGATAACATCTTACAATGGGGTGGGCCTGCATACCAGTCTATTGCTCAGGCCATGTTTGCATGCATTTCTGAATTTTTGAGTGAGAATTTAACATTTAAAATAATAACTAGAGAATGTCCATTTGATGTAGACCGTCATTTGATCTCAGCTCTAATGGATATACTTGTTAATGACGAGGGTATTCCTATTCATACTCTATTTGAGAAACCCTCAGAATCAGAAAAACGCATGCTCACTAGATATTTATGTAATATGGATGTGTAATGGACTCATAAGGGGAATGCGCTCCCCTCAAAGTACTTGTTATCCAGATACAGGGTTCTCCATAAAATCTTTACTTCAAATATGTATCCGCGTTCTAGTAACAAAACAGAACTGACTTCCTTTATGGTTCGAGTTTTGCATTCTATCATCTCTGGTACTAAAGTCTGTCTGCCTTCTTTAATATGTCATTTCATCATTTAGTTTCGTCTCCATCCAGGACACAGTGATATTCCATTTGCATATTTTATGACTGTGTTAGTCACTCACATGCTAGTTGTTATGCCTGTTGGAGAGGCTCTTATTCATCATCTTATTTTTAACAATTCTAATATAAACAAGATGAAATTGAAATTGGCTCCTGGCCAAGTGGGTGTTGGTGGCGGTGGAGCTGAAGCAGGGAATGTAGATGAGGCTGGTGATCTTCCTCTTGATGATATTAATATGGATGACATTTTTGATGAAATTGAATTAGACTCTACTAATGATCCAGACTACGAGCCATCCGATTTTGATACTCGTCTTCGTGCACTTGAGAAAAAGGTAGAGAACATGAATGTTCCCCATGATTTGCAATTTAAATATACGCGTAAGTATCTTAGGCGCTTAAACAAGGGCCTTCATTAACTTGATCCTACCATGCCTGCTTCTTCTGAATCCGATTAAGTATTTTTATTCATTGGTCTGTAATAACTGTTAGACTATTTTGGTTTCTTTTAGTGTGCTAGACTTACTTTGGATTATACTGGTTTATGATATATGAACTTTGCATTTGCTTATATATCTTTTGTGTATTTAACTCCTTTATTACTCTCTTATTGGTCTTCCACTTCCATTTATTCCTTTCTTCCTTTGTCTTATTGTGACAAAAAGGGAGAGAATATTTTAAGTTTTGGATTGATTGATAAATATGGAATGTATATGGATTGTGGGGGAGTAGCATAGAGTAACATAATTTTTATGGATCTATGCGTGCTATTCAAGGGGAGTAAGTAATGAGGAATTTGTGCTAGTTAATGACAACTGGTGCATGATTCGCTAACTAGCTGTAACTGGTTCTCTTATATATGTCTGGTGTATGATTCCTTATTGAGCATGTAATGCTGCTCTTATTTTTATTGGAATGTTTTGTCACAAATTTGACAAAGGGGGAGATTGTAAGTGCTATGTTTTCTTGCTCCTTTTTTTGTGAAATTTTGTAGTGTTAAAAACACAATCTGTGTCTTGAATAGCATATTGGTTTATATGTTCAAGACACTGCATCACAAAGCTACAAGTTAAGAATGATGATCTACTTCAAGACATGCAAGGTCAGGTACATTGTCCACTCATGTAAGCTTCAAAGTTCAGAGTCTTTGAAGAGCTACATCAAAAGTTTAAGTCTCAAGTACAACTCAAGATCAAGTACAACTCAAGACTAAAGTACAATGTGAAGTATAATTCAAATCCAACCTTTAGAAGATCTCAAATTCAAGCTACATCAAGTATAGAGATCTCAAGCTTCATAATCTTCAATGGTTAACCATCTTCTGAAGAAATGAAGTCTTAATGTCCATACTTCACATTCAAGGTATGAATGACCTTAGATTGACCTTAGGGTAGGTCATTTTGTATACATAATTCAAATTGAAACATTTTATAAGTGTTTGGTCTGTTCTAAGACTAGTCTTGGACCTTGTTCGACTAGTCCTAGAATTGGCTCAACCAGTCCAGGTAATTCCAAGACTAGTCCTAAGTTGTTGCAAATTTTTAAAATATTTTGGTTGAGCTTCGACCAGTCCTAGAGACTGCTCGACCGGTCATAGGAATGGTGCCGCCTCATTCACGACCAGTCCTGCAGTTATGACTCAAACTCCAGCAACGATATCTGGTGTCTTACGACTAGTCGTGTGCAAGTCACGACCAGTCGTGGAGGCCTCACGATAGGTCGTAAAGTGCCTACGACTAGTCGTGGAATGGTTTTATCTGATCGCGCTTAAAATTTCAAAATGCGGTTCGTCCTACCACCAATCGTGGTGGCCACATGACCAGTCGTAGACGTGGTTTCTGAAATGGCCAAGCTATATGTCCTAGAGGGGGGGTGAATAGGACAATGCCAAATAAAAACTTATAATAGCGGAATTAAACAAAGTATGATAGCCAATGAACTAATTAAATAAATTGCAATGCAGAAATGAAATGCAACCTCAAACTACTGAATTTGAGAGTTTGATACAAACGTTGTTCTAAGGACAACCTTTCACCAAAAACCAAATTTTTATGGTAGGACAACCTTTTGTCTAGAAATGTCTTTGTATCAATTTCTCAAATCAAAGAGGAATAAAGAAATAAATACAAACTGCACTGAATAAATTGAATTTACAAATGTCTTGTTCTAGGGACAGCCATACACCATAAAAATGGCAGGGCAACCTTGCTGGAACAATTTTGGAATTTAAAGCTTGAATCAATAAAGGGAATTGCTGGAAATAAATTGCAGAAATAAATCACTAAATTATTACAACATTCCCACACTTGCTTGAAATTTCAAACTGTTACAACATTCACATCCACAAGGAAAATAGAACTGAATGATAAAAGATAAGGAATTAAATAACCATTCAATCCACAAGACAAGAAGTTATAGTGGTTCGCCTGTGTGTTCACCAACTGTTCTAAAACAGCCACACAGAATGCTACTCCACTCCTAATATCCTCACACAGGGGATATTAGCGTTCTCTAATAAAACTGGTTTTCACAGGTTCACCAAAAACCTTCACAATTGTGTCTTTATCACTTGGGCTTACACAATTCAAAAAACCCCACAATCTGAGTTTTCTGGCTCTCCTCAGATAACCATACACATAGAGATTTTTCTGGCAAATCTCATACAAAACCAAAATAGAAATTACAGGAATTGTAGAATACCTGGATCTTATCCTTTTGCAGTAGCCCGGAAGAACCGATCAGAGTAGAGATTCAATAATGATAGTTCAATGTCCAATACTCACTTTATCGAGGTTCTAAGTTCTAATTGATTTTAAATGAAATCACAAAGGGCTAGCTCTATTTGATTTTAATTTCAAGAAGAAGGAATACACGATTTTCCCTTTTCAAATACGATTGGAATTTAGAATAAAATCAAATGCAAAAAGCTAACAAAAGGAATTAGAATGAAGCGCAAATTAGCTTAAAAATAAACATGACTTATCTCAGAGTGGAGCCTAGAATATACTTGCTTTGATAGATTTTTCGATGATTAAACTCTGAAATTCGTGTGCTATTTATAGCTGCAGAAATTCGTCTTCGACTGGTCTAGGAGTTCCCACGACTGGTCTTAGGAGAAACAGATTTTTGAATTTCTGCGCGCAATCAGGAAAACCGATGTTCGACCGGTCGTAGGCAGTCCACGACTGGTCGAAGGTCATCCACGACCGGTCGAGACCCCTTCTCGACTGGTCGAGCGACAGTGAATTTAGTCGCTGGAGTTTGAATCGAGGCTCCACGACTGGTCGAGGTTCAAGTCGAGGACATCCCACGACCGGTCGAGCAAACTCCAAGACTGGTCGTGAGCGAACCAGAAAATTCGATAAAATTGAACAAGTCCAAGACTGGCCTAGGAAATTCTTAGACAGGTCGAGCCAGTGCTAGGACTGGTCGAACCAGAACCAGGACTAGTCTAAGAGCAGATCAAAAACATGTTTAAACACAGTTGTATAATGTATCCAAAATGACCTACCCTAAGGTCAATGACTATGGTCTATCAAACCTGAATAATGAAGTATAGACATTGAACTCTACTTCATTCAACGAATGATAAATCTTTTAGTACTTGAAGCCTGAAGTACGAGTCGTCCAAAGACTTGACACCAACATTTATCTTGAGTTTGCTTTTGAGCTTCACACCTTCAAACACTGCTTGTATCTTGAACTTGAATAACCTTTGCTTGAATCAAGAATACTGTGTCTTCTTTATATCTTCGAAATGTACCTTGAAGCCGCTTGAAGAGTCCATAAGTTGATATGGTGTCTTAAACATAGAACACACCCAAGACAAGGTTTTGACACACAAAATTTGACAACCAAAGAAGTATCATATAATAGCACTAACAGTTTCTGCATCTATAAATAGAACATGAATTTTTGAGTTTTATATCTAATTCAAGTAAAATCAAGGCATCACTCTGAGAGATAAGTTTACATTCTTTTTAAGCTACATTGTGCATATTTAATATTCTCTTTTGTTAGATTTTTCAATTTGATTTTGTTTCAATATTCCAATCTGATTTGAAAAGAGGAATTGTTGTTTTCATTCTTCTTGGAATCAAAATCAAATAGAGCTAGCCCAACTAGTTTAATTTAAAATCAATCTAGAATCTAGAACCATTTCAAAGTAAGTATTGGACAATTGAACTTCTATATTCGAACTTCTACTCCGATTTGGTTCTTCCGGGCTACTACAAAAGGAGAAATCCATGTATTTTACATTTGTGTAAATCTTGTATGTTTTTGGTTTCTTTTGAGATTGAGCCAGAAAAATCTCATTGTGTTGGTTATCTGAGGAGAGACAGAAAACTCAGAAAGTGGGGTTTTTGAATTGTGTAAGCCCATTTAAAAGACACAATTGTGAAGGTTTTAGGTGAACCTGAAAAACCTATTTTTATAGTGAACGCTAATATCCCATGTGTGAGGATATTAGGAGTGGAGTAGCAAGCTATGTGGTTGTTGTTTAACAGTTGGTGTACACACAGGCGAACCACTATAATTCTTTGTCTTATGGTTTAAATGTTTGTTTAATTTCTATATCTTTTATCATTCAAGTTTGTGGGATGTATGTGTGAATGTGAATGTTGTAATATTTATATTTCGAGCATTGTGGGGAATGTTGTAATAGTTTAGAATTTATTTCTTGCTATTTCCTTTATTTCCTTTCAGTTTGAGTTTTTGATATTCAAATTGTTCTAGTAAGGTTGTCTTGCCATAAACCCTTGGTTTTTATGGTGCAAGGTTGTCCTTAGAACAACATTGGTATCATCCTCTCTATTCTAGTATTTGAGGTTGCTTTACATTTCTATATTGTGATTTGTTTAAAGTGCTATCATTCCTTTATTCATTGAAATTCCGCTGTTAAAATTTTAAATTTAGCATAGTCTTATTCACCCCCCCTGTAGGACATATAGCTAGGCCTTTTTAGAAATACTTTTCGCGACACGTTTCAATTGTCGTCACTAATGTCAACTTCAGGCAACAAATTGAGTGTCGTCGCAAAACGTAAGTTTTTGCAACGATGCAAAAGTCGTTGCAAATAGTTTATTTTAGCGACGTCTACGTTAACCCATTGCGAGAAATACCAACGTAAGCTTTTTGTGACAACTGTAGTTTCATTTCGAATGAGTAGAGTATTTGTAAGAACATTGTACGTCATCGCCAATATTCGACATGTTTGCGACGAGCTGCAATTGTCATCGCAAAAATCTATCGCAGCGGTTATTTAACGAAAAATTACATGGCTGGAAATACTTTTCGCGACGTGTTTCAATTGTCGTCACTAATGTCCACTTTATGCTACGAATTGAGTGTCGTCGTAAAACGTTAATTTTTGCAACGATGTAAAAGTCATAGCAAAAACTATTTGTTTTAGCGACGACTGCGTTATCTCGCTGCGAGAAATACCAACTTAAGCCTTTTGCGACGATTGTATTTTCATTGTGAAATGGTAGAGTATTCGTAAAATCATTGTAGGTCGTCGCCAATATTCAACATTTTTGCAACAAACTGTAATTGGCATCGCAGAAACCTATCGCACCAGTTATTTAGAGAGAAATTACATGGCAGGAAGTACTTTTTGCGACACATTTCAATTAGTCTTTAATGTCCACTTTATGCGACGAATTGAGTGTCGTCGCAAAATGTTAGATTTTGCAACGACACAAAAGTCATTGTAAATAGTTTGTTTTAGCGACAACTACGTTAAGTCGTTACGAGAAATACAAACTTAGGATTTTTGTGATGACTGTAGTTTTATTGCGAAATGGTAGAGTATTTGCAAGAACATTGTAAGTTGTCGCCAATATTTGACATTTTTGCAATGAGCTGCAATTGTCAACGCAAAAACTTATCCCATAAGTTATTTAACGGGAAATTACATGGTGGGAAATACTTTTGGCAACGCGTTTCAATTGTCGTCGCTAATGTCCACTTAATGCAACGAATTGAGTGTCGTTGCAAAATGTTAGGTTTTGCAACGACGCAAAATTCGTTGCAAATAATTTGTTTTAGCGACGACTACGTCAACTGTAGTTTTATTACGAAACGATAGAGTATTTGCAAGAACATTGTAGATTGTTGCGTAATATCCGACATTTTTGCGACGAGCCGCAATTATCATTGCAAAAACCTATCGCTTAAGGTATTTAACGGGAAATACTTTTCGTGACGCATTTCAATTGTGGTCGCTAATGTCCGCTTCATACAACGAATTGAGTGTCGTCGTAAAAATATTAATTTTTGAAAACAGTTTGTTTTAGCGACGACTAAGTCAACGTGTTGCAAAAATACTAAATTGGACTTTTTGTGATAAATGTAGTTTCAATCAAACGGTGGAAACGATAGCTTGATTAACCTCCCAATCACATGGAATCCTCTATTAGTTTTTTCTAAAGAAAACACACTATAAGAAATTAGTGTGATTTTCCCACAGATTTTTCTGGTGGCTTCAGAAAAAATCATCACATATGCTTAATTTTTTAATACGCATCCTAAAATGAGTTGTACGAATGAATGGAGGGTGTGGATATTTAACATATCATCAAAGTGGGCCCTATGGTATGGGTAACACCCGCTAAGGTGTTACTCAGGTATGTAGCAACTTATCCGCTCCTAACACCCATCTCTCTCTCTCTCTCTCTCTCTCTCAGTAGTTGTATGAGTAACACCCAATAACACCCACTAAGCTAAGAACACTAAGTAAACTCTATGTGGCCTGCACGTAATGTATGTGTCTAAACCGCACTATCCATACATTTTAGTAGCGCATTTTATGAAATGAGCCTAAAATTTAAACATATCCGAAGACCAAGTGGATCATCCTAAAGAACTAGTGGGAATTGAACTTGTACTATTTAAAACTTCTTGGGGGCCACAAAAGTTTGGATAAAGGTGATATTCGAGATTCCCTCCATCTGTGCGTGTGCTCATCTGTCTGTATGCTTATCAATTAAATGGTGGAAACCAACGTAGATTGCTTCATTAAGTTCCGGATTGATGATTGAACAGTGCGCATTACAGATGATCACCCGATCGACCTCATAATCAACAATCAAATGACACGAAGTGCTGTTGACCATCTGATCAACTTTCAATCAACGATTGAACGCTACATACCACTATAAATCGTGTCATCAATTCCCCTATCGATGATGGAATGGTGCACATCACCGCCGATCGCTTAATCGACCTCCAATCAACAATCAAATGATACAAAGTGTTGTTCACCATCCGATCAACCTCCAATCCTCTATTGAATATCAATGATGAGGGTGGATTGGAGGATGAACTTCCCTGAGAGAAAGGGCTTTGGGTATATGATCTAAGGTAAAACACTCAAAAGCACTCTCTTCTTTCTCTACCAGCAATAATAGACAAGTCCTCTTTATATAGGCAAAAGGTTCCAACGGATATAAAACGGTCACATTTATGACAAAGTTCGATATCATAGAGCAGGATCGATATCATCGAGTATATTCTCTCGATAACATCAACGGTCCGCTCGATGACACAAACTCAAATGTCATACGCTTTTTAAACCTATTGCCAGCTGGTCGAGGGAATCGAAACACGTATCGATGTCATCGGATTTCGAACTCCGATTTCATCGATGTGAGGTTCGATTCCTCAACATTTGAAAATGAGAGAGACTTGCTTTGAAATCTTTCAGGTTTATAAGAATGATAGAGGGACATTCGATATCATCAGAATTTGAATGTCGACGATATCGATAGCTATGTCGAGGCATTGATAAATCCAAGGGATTTTCGTTTAAGCTTGCTGGACAATTTCTGTCCCTGTTCGATGCCATCGAAACCGTACCGATATCATCGATATTTAAATATCGATTCTACCGAGTGACCCTCGATCATAGATAAACTATCCTGAAATATTTTGCTGGAAATCTTTGTGCCCATGACCGATATCATCGAGAGCCTTCCGATGTCATCGAGATTTGAACTTCGATGGTATAGAGGAGGGCTTCGATATATCGATGCACATATGATATTCTTAAGTGAAAACAGGGGCACTGGAGATCTGCTTGTCGATATTATCGAGTCACCTTTGATGGACTCAAGATTCAAATATCGATGATATCTATAGGTATATAGATACATCGATAAATCTGTCCAGAGATATATGTGGTTGCTGGGCACTTTTCTCCTCATTCCGATGGAATCGATTTGTCATCGAGGACTTCAACAGCGCAGGTCGATCATATCGAGACGTGTATCGATAAAATCGACAAAGCAAGAAAACTTAGAGATTTTCTAATTTTGTAAAAGTTTTCTTAACTTAAAAACCTTATGATGTTCTAATTTGTTTTAAGGGTTTTATTTACCTGGTGTTTTGGGACATGAGATGTGAGGCTTAGATTTACCTGTGACGAGCTTGCACACTTCCGGTTGAGACAGACGCTTTGAATTGATCTTCCTATGAGGCTCTGCAGTCTAGCTGACTCAACACTCACGCTAATTGACAAACCAGGGCACTTTCAACCACCAATCAACCCAATGAGATTTCTGGGATATCTCAACAAACCCAAATGAAATGATAAACTATAATAACACTTATCTTCATATGACAAAACGTCGATGTAAAGATACTTGATGAAGTCATGGCTTCAATCAATGCAGTGATCTTATTTCTTGGATGATGATGCAGTGTATGCTAACCAAAAAATGATCTACGGATCTAATGTTTCTCAAAGAAGAAAAACCCTAACAACTGCGAATTCAATTCTCTATTCTCAAGTAGAGTAATTTTTTATTTTTATTTTTGGGTTAGCTTGTTAGTACACACCCATGTCAATACACACACTCCATGTTAGCCACCCCCACTAGGGATCGATACCAACCAGTATTTTCTCAAGTAGAGTATAATTTACTCTTTAATTAAATTTAAAATTAACTTGAGAAAGGGAATTGAAGAAGATAAAATAAAATAAGATTTACCACACAATTAGGTATGGAAGAACTTGAGTTTCTCTCTGTGCTTGGGGATAATTTTCGCACTTTTTCATATATGAAAACAATGAGAGAAGGTCTCTATTTATAGCTAAAGGATTTGGAACTTCGACCAGCTTAAGAATAGCTTCGGCTAGATGAATTTCAAAGATACTATTCTAATGACTATCAGATTTAGCAGGATAAGATTTATCAAAAATTTGGCTGGCCCGAGCGAAAATTCGGCTTGCTGAATCCCCTTAAAACTAAAAATTTCCATTACTAGAAACTTGACCCAATACACCTTCGGGCTGGCCCAAGCCAAGTTCGGCTGGCCGAACTTACAACAAAATTTTCTATTTGTTATTGCTCTAAACATGGCCGAGGTTAAGGTTGGGTTGGCCGAACCAAAGGTTGGGCTAGCCAAACATCAGAGAATTTACTTAGTAAATTTTATACATTTAAGCATATAAGGCCATGTTTAAAAACCTCTAACCTAAGGCTTATTCTAGAGTCATTTTACCTAATTGTTGGCATACACATTGATCTTTTACTCCTAACCATACTAAGTCTTCTAGTCATGTGATGTTGAGCCACTCTTTATGAAGTGTCATAGAGGACTGAAGTGTACTGATGATCCAACTAGTATTTTGTCTACAAAATTTGACAATTACATGTAAGCTTCGAATACAAGCACTTAGGTAACTATTTCAAATCTTTTTAAATATTACAAATATTTTAATTTATAATTTATTTAATATCCTTCGAAGTTAAGTTGAGTCTTGGGGGTCAGTTGGCAATGTGGATTTAAGAGGATTTGAGGAGATCTGAGGGTATTTCAAATTCATCAGTTGTTTAGAAGGGTGGATTTGTGGGAACCCGGTCTTTTACAACATCACTCATATGCACACGTGTCCCAACTCGCACAGTTGATAAACCATACACTGCACCTAGAAAACTCACCCAAGTGATTTGTTCTGGATGATCTTGAGACTTCTATCATGTGAACTGCGTCGTCGTTGCAATCGCAATGGTGAAAACCACGCATCAATCCGACTTCCGTTAGTGAGATATGACTCATTGAATGTAAGGCCCAAATTATGTATTTAGTAACACAAGCAACCTTTATTATGTTAGGCCCATTGGACTTGAGCCCATGTGAGCCTAAAGCCCACTTTTAGAACATGGAAATTACTAAAAAATAGGACAGTTGATACATGACAAATAACGAAGCTAGCACATATAAGACAAGCACTATAAGACAAAATTGAATTATATCTCAAAACTCATCATTAGCTCTCCTCATGCCTTAGAAACTAATCATGGCTCATGTCCACCTCATCCTATACATGCATCCAATGCATGTCTTGATTTATGCCACATCACTTTAAAGAACCAATTACAACACTCCACTTCATCATCCACCATGCATCACCTACAACCCATAACCCTTATCCATCCATTTGCCAATGCATGTCTAGATTTCTTTCACCTTGGCCAATGTATGCTTAACACCATCTACCTCATCCATCCACTATCCATACCATACATCACATTCCACCTCACTTTTCGCACCAATAAAATCTCATAAACTTGTCACATCATCTTGCCACCTCGACCCCCCAATTCCCTATATAAGAGTAGGAGCTCTCTTGCACTTATTCTTTTCCTATACTTAGAAAAATTCTGAGATTTTTAGAGAGAGTGAGAGAGAGTGGGGCCAAGGTGTGACCCACCATTGATCAAGAGGGAGTGGACCACACATCATCAACCAACCATCCATCCATTGAGGTGAGTCTACACCTCTCCTTCCATTTTCCTCATCCTCCTCTTTCTTCCTCTTTTTATTTTCTTGATATGTGTGAGCCCGATTGGTGTGGAGTTTTTGTGTGTAAATATTTATGGTTATGGTGGTCAGCAAGGTGGTCCATGTGAATATGGCCCACCATGATGAACATTATATCCATACCCTTCACATGTAATCCCATTTTTGTATTTGGATAGCAACTTGTAAAATTCGTATAAAATCAACTGTGCTAAGATCGGAGTTGAAATTTGGGAATAATATGAACCACAATATGAACTAACTCTAGACCAAATTTCGTAACCATTCAACAGTCCAATCATCCGCAACATCAAGTTTACTTGGCTGTTGTCTAACAACATATGCAGGATTCTGATTTGCCTAAACTAACCCATTTTTAATTCCTTTAATAATTGTATTAAATATATATATTCTGTTGGATTCGTACAAAATCGAACTAGCTTTCCAATGGTATATAATAAGCATAAATTGGAGTTTGGACGGCTGAGATCTTGGCCTTATACGAAAGATGTATTTGGGAACTTGTTATAACCATTCTTCTGTGGGCCATATCCATAATTCCAACAGTCAGATGCATTTGATATTTGTTATTAACTTACTTGAGATAGTAAATAATAATATGTATGGTCCCTATTATCAGATTCTTTCATGATAAAATTTAGGAAATTCTGAACCGACAAATACTTCCGTAAGGATAAATCTTAAACTGTTTTATATGGTCCAGTTAAATCCAAGGCTCTGTATGGTTGAAAACCTATATACACTTAAATGATGTATTACTAAACCAAACATTAGAACGGATTTTCCAACAGAGAATCTGATCATAGAGATTTGATCAATATATTTCATGTGCTACTAGATGTGTATGTTGGATGTATGTTGTACATAGCATTCATCCTCTTATTAACCCACTTGGGTGTGGGATCACTTCTTATTTATGCATTTTATTAGTTCATCCATGTAACACCCTGAAAATCGGGGGTCGTGCAGGTGCCCAACTCCCGAGTTCCAACGTATCACTTATGCAACATGGATAATGATAATTAAATGTTGACCGTATTAGTGCATTAAACATGAATGAGATTATACCAAAACAGCATATCATACTCTAGAGACAATTGAATTACGCAAGCGGAAGACTATGATAAATACATAAAGCATATAAGTGATTGTAAGTCTCCTGAGTATGATCATGTTATCAGGTCAATTAATTGCATGTAAAATTCCAAAATATACAAAATGTGTAATGTCATCTAGTCAGCATCCCAATAATCCCTATTGATCAGGACATGGCCTACATAGACCCGCCTGATAACTGCATGTAGGAGAACTCCTCGTCATCGTAAAAGTCAGGCTTCATCTCGTAAACCTCGACGTCACCTGCAACTACAACAGAGTCTGGTTGGTGTTTTATAACACCATCCCAGAGTGGGAGTGAGTGATCAACTTAGTGGAGCTAGAACGCAAAGGTTAACATGTTATCAATTCAGTCAAGTAGTAATGATAAAGCAGTACAACACTCATATCCTAAGTACTCTTGTTAATGCAAGAATGGTATGCTGTAATGATGCATGCCCTCGCCTACACTCCCTTTGTGACATCATCTCATGATTGCGGCATGCACCCCTTCCTCTGTGGTCAACTCCAATGCTAAAGGCACATGCAAATGCGGTGCATGTACGTGATTAGCCAAGTTCTTAATTAGGCTTATTCATAAAGTAGATTCGGGAAGCTAAGGTACTTCCCTTTATGTAACGCCCTGAAATTCGGGGGTCGAGTATGAACTCAACTCCCGAGTTCCAACGCATCACTTATGCAACATACACAATGCCGGTTAAATGTTATCTGAGTTAGCGCAATAAACATGAATGAGATTAAACCAAAACAGTAATTCATACTCCAGTTCAATTGCATATAAAAGCAGCGGAAGACTGAAATTTTATATTCAAGTATGTAAAGTAACAAAATTTTCTGAACTCCAGAGTATGAGTACTAGCTGAGCACCAATATACATGTACTGTTTGTAAGTCAAAAACCCAAAATACATCCTCAAAAGAGGCCCTGAGAATCCCGCGATGCAGCCGGCCTAAGCGAAGCCGTCAGAGTACTGCATGAAGGAGAACTCCTCCTGGTCCTCATCAATGTCGGGCTCTGGCTCCTGAACTAAGGCGCCCTCTATACCTGCGACAGAGTCTGGTTGGTGTGTACAACACCGTCCCGTAACGTGGGAGTGAGTAGCTAACTCAGTGGAACAATAAAGCATAAGTTAACATGTTATCAAATCAACCAAGCAGTAATGATAAAGCAGTACAAATCAAGCATTTTTGACTACTCTTGTTAAATGCAAAAATGATATGACATGATGCTGTATGCCCTTACCAAACCACCCTCAAGCGACATCATCTTACGTTCGCGAATGCTTACTCCCTCAGTGCGCCACATCTACAAAGCACATGCGGTGCGATGATGCTCATGATTTCCAGGTTTTTTTATTAGTCCATTTCAACCAGCAGGATTGGGAAACTAAGGTACCTCCCTTGTATCATTCCCAACATGATCCATTCTAGGGTCGTCAATCCTAGTTATTCTCATACGATGTTATGGTTTGAGAAGCTTAGTGAAGGCATCGCAAAGGGCTCGTCACCCGTCAGCGCGGATACAGATCTCACCGTATGCGGCTCAATTGCTGGCCGTCAGCTCGAGTACAGGTCTCACCGTACTCGGCTCAATCACTAGCCGTCAGCTTAAGTACAGGTCTCACCATACTCGGCTCAACTCTCACTCTAGTTGCTGTGAAAGACTCGTGGCCAATCACAGACCCTTGGAGTGTACTCGATGATACCACGGAGGACGCGTCGCACGTCAGCACGAGCACAGATCTCACCGTACTCGGCTCTCGCCGAAGTATCGACAGCTCGAATACAGTGTCCCATACCACCGTATTCGGCTCACGAGATAGTTGCGCAATGGTCACTACGGGGAGGCACATGGCCCCAGCGTAGGCCGACAGCTCGACCACGGTGTCCCATACCACCATGCTCGGCTCATGTGACTTAGCGGATCTAGGTACCATGGTTAAACGGGAATCGCCACTGGTAAGTTTGGTACCCTAGGTTCAAGCAGTAGCGACCAAACAGGGTGAACACACAACTACACTTCGGTTTAATTGGCGAGCCTGACTAGCTCGAGCGCACCACAAGTTGAGCGATATGGAGCGCAAAAGCACTCCGCGTGGCCAACCACTATCGCCAACCGAAGTACGACTCGGGTTCGCCGGACACGTCCTTTGTGGCGACATGAATCTAAGCCACAATCACAAGTCTGGTACCGAGTGTTTGGACTATATACATAGTCCCAAACTCAAACAGTTTTCATCGTTAGCATGTGAAGTAAAGCATGATAAACAAGCAATACAAGCATGTTATTAGGCATGTTATAAAGCATGAAGTAAAACATGAAGTCAAGCATGTTGCAAAGCATGTTGTAAGGCATGTGATAAAGCACTATCCCCATAGGGATACAATTGTGTGCGCATTACAATGGAGTGGCTGCGGTGAACCACCGCATGGAGGGGATCCTACATGTCTCTAAGGGAGTCGGTAATCCCATATCAGCACCTATCTAAGGCACTAGTACATACACAGGTACATATACAAGCATTTACAACAACACTTAGAATACACTATTCCAACATACATGACGTATGTTAGTCAAGTTCGTGTTAGGGCTGACCCTTCACCCCGGGAGTATTTTTCCCGTGTATATCGTAATCATACAGCAAATAATCATTACAATTACATTTCCAAAATCCGCACATATGCGGAACTTCTAGAATACGCAATTTCAACATACATGACATTTACACACGAACATGTATTTTTGCGATCCCTTTCGCCAAACTAGCATTTTATCCACACATGATATAATCAAACATTAAATAAACATGTCAAACATTTTCTCAACAAAAATATGTATACGGTATTTCTACGTATATCAAGAGTATGTAAAATTCCATATTCTTTATCGCTAATCGAAACAGGAAACGGAAAGCACTTTGTACATGTGCATTTGCATGCAGATCATGAATCTATCATTATCTGACATTGAAAGCGTTGAAAACCGTAACTTATACACTTAAAGTCCTCACCTCAGCCCTTGGAATTCCAACGAATCAGCAAGGGTGTTGGAGCTTCCGTATACGGGAGTTTCCTAGCCTAAAGAGCGTATCCGATTAGTCTTTCCATAACCTACCACTAGTCAAGCTCAAATCAGACCTAGGGTTAGGGTTTCTTACCTTCAAATGGGATGGAAACCGCCGGGAAAACCCCTGGAATAGGGCGGTGTAGGCCGTGGGAGGAGTGGAAGCAGCAGGAGGAAGATCGGCCTCGATCTCCAAAACTTTCTCTCTTTTCTCTCTTTCTCTCTAAGGGTTTGGACCCAAATTCGTATGGCTGTGAGAGGGGCTGTTCTAAGCCCCTTTTATAGCCAAGAACATGTCCAAAATAGACTCAGGTTCAAGGGTGGCTGCATATGTAGGCAGTTCGCCACTTTCCAAGCTCAAAAGGGGTGTTCTGGTGGCCCTCTTTGAGCCAAACTTCAGACTTAAGCTCACCATCTACGGATCTACGTGGGATTACGTTTTCGGCTCGATCGGATTCCCAGATCGCACGTGGCGGACCACTTTCAGTTCAACGGTCAGTGGGCCACGATCAGAAATTCTGAGTACATGTAAATGTTCCTGAAATTTTTCTTAATCCGAGGGTGTAATTTGGTCTGATTCCGACGGTCAGGTTGCTTAATACTGACGCGCAACCGAAAGGTGCCAGATCACTATTCCAGATATTTTCCTTTGGATGGGAATAGTGTTTTTCACACTCCCTCGCTCCGGAGTGAAAAGAATGGCCGTGGGACATCGGAATCATCTGATTTTTGAGATGATTGTCAAGCCCGGTGGGGCGGTCCTGGTTCCTTAGCTTCGTGTTAATCGGACTCCCGATGTGCGATCTAGACCTCATACGAAGTTTCGTTTCAGTCTCGAGAGCAGACGGGTAATGAGTTTGGCTCTAGACTTTAGGGTAACCTAGAGTCACTAATTCTGCATGTTTTGGGTCTTGCAGATCGTATTTAAAGCGATCCCAACGGATTTCATGACTAACCGAGTTTTGTTCTTAGTTAACTTTGTTAAATTCCTAAAGGATTTAATCCTATGTGATTTCTGGTCGAGGTAGTACTCGGCCCAATGTACGGAAATTTTCAGGTCGTTACACTTTATATCATTTACCCAACGATGATCCACCTAGGGTCGTCAATCCTAGTTTATCACATATGATAGGTAAGTTATAGGGCAACATCACCCCTGAATATGAAGCAGTGGACAGGCAAGTTCAGGTCACTATGAAGACGCTCGTCACCATCCTCATAGGCCTTTGTTTATACTCGAGGTCACCATGGGAAAGGTTCGTCACCTTAGGTAGGCCGACAGCTCGAATACAGTGTCTCACCATGGGAAAGGTTTGTCACCTTAGTTTGGTTTGCTCACTGGACACTACGGGGAGGCTCGTAGCCCCAGCGTAGGCTGACAGCTAGACCACGATGTCCCGTACCACCATGCCCGGCTCACGAGTCTTAGCAGATCTCGGTACCAAGGATAAACGGGCTTGTCACTGGTAAGTTAGTACCTTAGATTCAAGTAGTAGCGTCCATATATGGTGAACATACATTAGGCCAATCAAGTTGCTTGACAAGATCGACTGGTACGAGTGTACGCTGAATTGATCGACATGGAGCTCGTAAGCACTCCTTGTGGCCTAACCACTGTCGACAATCATCGTATGACTCAGATTCATTGAACGTATCTATTGTGGCGAAACTACTCAGTCACTTAGTCATAAACCATTACCGACTGTCTAGACTACATCGTAGTCCAATCACACTCTAAACAACAGCATTCACATGTTATAGTCAAAGACAGCACGTGACAACCAATCGAAATACAAATCTCATTTGAGCATTTCAACAAACACATAGCACACATGTTGTCATGCGTAGGCACTTCATAGCACATAGTAGTAAGCTTGGTTACATGAAGGAAATTGTAACTATAGGTAAGGGGATTGAGAGTCACCTCTCAACACCCTCATTAAATACGTTTCAACAAGCATTTTCTCATCCAGGCATTTTATCAAACACTTAGACTACACATATTAACATACATGTAATATAGTAGTTATAATAGGTTGTAACGCCCTGAAAATTGGGGGTCGAGCATAAACTCAACTCCCGAGTTCTAACGCATCAATTATGCAACAAAATGAATGATGATTGAATGTTGTCTGCATTTAGTGCATTGAACATGAGTGAGATTAAGCCAAAACAACATATCATACTCTAGAGACAGTTAAATTATGCAAGCGGAAGACTGTGATAGATATATAACATATATAAATTGTGGTGAGTCTCCAGAGTGTGATAATGTTACCAGGTTAATTCATTATGAGTACAATTTCAAATTATATGAAGTAGTGGAAGTATAATGTCTTCTATCCCAAACACATAGCCCCGTCGATCAAGACACGGATCGCATGAAGCCGCCATAATACAGCAAATACGAGCAAGCATCATAGTCATCATAAAGGTCCGGCTCCGCCTCAGGAGTAGCGTCATCATCTGCAATCAGACAAAGTCTGGTGGGTGTTCGGAACACCGTCCCGTAACGTGGGAGTGAGTGATCAACTCAGTGAAACAAAAAAGCGTAGGTTAACATGTTATCAATTCAGTTAAGCAGTAATGATAAAGCAGTAAAGTCAAACAATTCTAAATACTCTTATTAATGCAAGTATGAATGCAATCATGATGTATGCCCTCACCACACACTCCCTCATGCAACACCATCTTACGTTCACGGCATGCTTGCATTCCTCAGTGCTCCACATCTTCCAGGCACATGCAATGCATGATGAGCATGATTACCGAGTTGTTATTAGTTCATTTCAAACAGCAGTATTGGGAAACTAAGGTACCTCCCTTGTATTATTCCCAAACATGATCCATTCTAGGGTCGTCACTCCTAGTTAGTCTCATACGATATTATAGTTTGAGAGGCATAGCGAAGGCATCACAAAGGGCTTGTCACCCATCAGCACGGATACAAATCTCACCTTATGCGGCTTAATTGCTGGCCGTCAGCTCGAATACAGGTCTCACTGTACTCGGCTCAATCGCTGGCCGTCAGCTCGAATACAGGTCTCACCGTACTCGGCTAAACTCATGCTCTAGTTGTTGCGAAGGGCTCATTGCCAATCACAGACTTTAGAGTATACTCGAAAATACTACGAAGGACTCGTCGCCCGTCAACACGAATACAGGTCTCACCATATTCGGCTCTCGCCGTAGGTGTCGACAGCTTGAATATAGTGTCCCATACCACCATAATCGGCTCACGAGTCTGGTTGCTCACTGGTCACTACGGGGAGGCAGGTGGCCCCAGTGTAGCCCGACAGCTCGACCACGGTGTCCCATACCACCATGCCCGGCTCATGAGTCTTAGCGGATCGAGGTACCATGGTTAAAAGGGATTTCACCGGTAAGTTTAGTACCCTAGGTTCAAGCAGTAGCATCCAAACATGGTGAACATACATTAGACAGATCAGGTTACTTGACGAGCTCGACTAGCTTGAGCGCACAACAAGTTGAACGATATGAAGCGCATAAGCACTTCGTGTGGCCAACCACTATCGCCAACCGAAGTACGACTCGGGTTCGTCGAACACGCCTCACGTGGCAAATGAAACTCAGCCACACGTTCATTTTCATTACCGATTATCTGGACTATAATCATAGCCCCAATCACATTCAATTGCAGATAATTAAAGCAGTAATGAATCAAGATTCAAATCATACAATTAAGACTGATATTATCCGTTTAGGGCTGCCAGGGCTGTTGCACGCACTCGTTGCTCCACTCCCCCATCACCCATGACGGATCATATAACGTAAACATGAATTTAAATATATGCATTAAATAGATAAAATCATACAATCAATTGAGCATGTTATGAAGTACAACATAAGCATGAGTTTTTACATATTAATTCCTAATCACACAAATATCTAAAGAACTCATACACATAGTTAAAGAAGTTGAGAATCATATCTCAACACCATTAAACATTACAATTTACTAACTACTACTCATTCAGACATTTCAACAAACACTTTAAAGTACATACATCAACATACATGACATATGTTGATCACATAGGCATTAGGCCAAATCCTTGCACTATGGAGTTGCCCCAATCATAACACGCGTACACCCACGACGGATAGTCATGGAAAGTAGGAATCCAAGTTCCATATTCATTTGAACATTTTCACAAACACTTGGGCTACACATTTCAACATATATAGCGTATAGTGGCCGTGGCGTGATTCAGGGCAAATCCTTTCGTCAAAAGGGTTATCGCCAATACAACAATCATATATCCAATGACAATTAGTCATGGCGAGCACGAATGAGAATTCTATACTCATTCAGTCATTTTCACAAACACTTAGAATACACTATTTCAACATACATAATGTATATTAGCAAAACATGTATGTAACATCCCGAAAAATCGGGGGTCGAGTATAACTCGACACCCGAGTTCCAGAACATCACTTATGCAACATAGATAATGATGATTGAATGTTGTCCGTAATGGTGCATTGAACATGAGTGAGATTAAGCCAAAACAACATATCATACTCCAGAGACAGTTAAATTGCAAGTGGAAGACTGTGATAGATATATAAAATATATAACAAACTGTGATGAGTCTCCAGAGTGTGATAACATTACCAGGTTAATAAATTTCAAGTACATTTCTAAAATATACCAAATGTGTAAGTGTAATGTCTTCTATCCCAAGTACCATAGCCCCGTCAATACAAAAGCAGATCTTCATAGACCTGCCAGAGATTACATGTAGGAAAACTCCTCCTCAACATCATAGTAGCAGTCCGGCTCTGCTTCATAAGCATCGCCAACACCTGAAACTCAACAAATCTGGTTGGTGTGTACAACACCGTCCCGTAATGTGGGAGTGAGTGATCAACTCAGTGAAACAGTAAAGCATAGGTTAACATGTTATCAATTCAGTCAAGCAGTAATGATAAAGCAGTACAATCAAACAATCTTAACTACCCTTATTAAATGCAAGTATGAAATGACATGATGAATGCCCTTGCCAAACCGCCCTCATGCGACACCATCTTACGTTTGCGAATGCGTTCATCCCTCAGTGCTCCACATCTACCAGGCACATGCAGTGCGATGATGAGCATGATTACCGAGTAATTATTAGTCCATTTCAAACAACAGTATTGGGAAACTAAGGTACCTCCCTTGTATCATTCCCAAACATGATCCATTCTAGGGTCATCACTCCTAGTTAGTCTCATACGATATTATGGATTGAGAGGCATAGCGAAGGCATCACAAAGGGCTCGTCACTCGTCAGCACTGATACAGATCTCACCGTATGCGGCTCAATTGCTGGCCGTCAGCTCGAATACAGGTCTCACCGTACTCGGCTCAATCGCTGGCCGTCAGCTCGAATACAGATCACACCGTACTCGGCTCAACTCATGCTCTAGTTGCTGTGAAGGGCTCGTCGCTAATCACAGACCTTAGAGTATACTCGAAGACACTACGGAGGACTCGTAGCCTGTCAGCACGAATACAGGTTTCACCGTATTCGGCTCTCGTCTTAGGTGTCGACAGCTCGAATATAGTGTCCCATACCACCATAATCGGCTCACGAGTCTGGTTGCTCACTGGTCACTATGGGGAGGCACGTAACCCCAGCGTAGGCTGACAGCTCGACCACGGTGTCCCATACCACCATGCTCGGCTCATGAGTCTTAGCGGATCGAGGTACCATAGTTAAAAGGGATTTCACTGGTAAGTTTGGTACCTTAGGTTCAAGCAGTAGCGTCCAAACATGGTGAACATACATTAGACAGATCGGGTTACTTGACGAGCTCGGATAGCTCGAGCGCATGACAAGTTGAACGATATGAAGCCCATAAGCACTTCGTGTGGCCAACCACTATCGCCAACCGAAGTACGACTCGGGTTCGTCGAACACGCCTCACGTGGCAAATGAAACTCAGCCACACATTCATTTTCATTACCGATTGTCTGGATTATAATCATAGCCCCAATCACATTCAATTGCAGATAATTAAAGTAGTAATGAATCAAGATTCAAATCATACAATCAAGACTTATATTATCCGTTTAGGGCTGCCAGGGCTGTTGCACGCACTCGTTCCTCCACTCCCCTATCACCCATGACGGATGATACAACGTAAATATGAATTTAAACATATGCATTACGTAGATAAAATCATAAAAGCAGTTGAGCATGTGATGAAGCACAACACAAGCATGAGTTTGTACATATTCAATTCCTAATCACACAACTATCCAAGGAAAACATACACATAGTTAAAGAAAGTTGAGAATCATATCTCAACACCCTTATACATTACAATTTGCTAACTACTACTCATTCAGACATTTCAACAAACACTTTAAAAGACATGCATCAACATACATGACATATGTTGATCACATAGGCATTAGGCCAAATCCTTGCACTAGGGAGTTGCCCCAATCATAACACGCGTACACCCACGACGGATAGTCATGGAAAGTAGGAATCGAAGTTCCATATTCATTCAGTTATTTCCACAAACACTTGGGCCACACATTTTAATATAAGTAGTGAATATTGGCCGTGGCGTGATTTAGGGCAAATCCTTTCTTCAAAGGTGTATCGCCAATACAACAATCATATATCCATGACACTTAGTCATGGCAAGCACGAATGAGAATTCTATACTCATTCAGTCATTTTCACAAACACTTAGAATACACTATTACAACATACATAGTGTATGTTAGCAAAACATGTATTAGGGCTATCCTTTCGCCAAGCAAGTATTTTATCCATGTATAATATATTCACACAGCAAATAATCATGGCAAATACATCTCCAAAATTTATACGTATGCGGTACTTTCTAGAATACACAATTTCAACTACATAGTGTATATAATCGAAACATGTATTAGGGCGAGTCCTTTCGCCAAACAAGTAATTTATCCACATATAATATATTCATACAACAATTAATCATGTCAAACACATTTCCAAAATTTGTACGTATACGGTACTTTCTACAAATACCTAGAGTATTTAGAATTCCATATTTTTCATCTTTAATCGAAACAGAAAACAGACAGCACTTTGTACATGTGCAATTGCATGCAGATCATGAATCTATCATTATCTAACATTGAAAGCGTTGAAAACTATAACCTATACACCTAAAGTCCGCACCTTTTATCGTAGAATCGTAACGAATTCAATAGGTTTGCTAAGCTTCCACATACGGCAGTTTGGTAACCTATAGAACGAAATAGGTTAGCTATTTCATAACCTACAACTATCAAAACTCCAAATCAGATTAGGGTTAGGGTTTCTTACCTAGAAACGGAGCTGGAATCACCGGGAAAGTGATTAGAACGGAGCGGTATAGCTTGTGTAGCGGCAGGATAAAGTGGCAGGGAGATTCCCCCACTTCTCCCACACTTTCTCTCTCTTTTCTCTCTCTTTTCTCCCTCTCAATCTCTAGGGTTTCTCTCAAATTCGTATGGCTGCAATGAGAGAGGGTTTAAGGTCCTTGTATAGTCTAAAAACTCACCGAAATAGACTCCAGGTCAAAGTATACTTAGGTTATAACCAAAGCAGGACTTTTCCAGCTCAACGGAGGACTTCTGGCAGGCCTCCTTGAGCCAAAGGTCGGACTTAAGCTCACCGACACCGGATCTACGTTTAGTTAAGTTTTCATTTCGGTTGGGATTCCAAATCACGCGTGGCGGACCAGTTTCAGTTCAACGGTCAGCGGATCTCGATCGGAGATTCCGAGTATATGTAAATATGTATGAAATTTCTCCTGATCCGAGGGTGTAATTTGGTCTGATTCTGACGGTCTGGTTGCTTAAAACTGATCCGCAAGCAACACGTGCCAGATTACTATTCAAGATATTTATTTTGTAAAGAAAAAAGTGTTTTCACACTCTCTCGCTCCGGACTCAAGCGAACAGCCGTGGGACACTGTCTGGATTTGATTTCCGAGATGGTTGTCAAGCCCAGCAAGGCGGTCCTAATTCCTTAACTTCTTGTTAATTGGACTTCCGACGTGCGGTCCAGATCTGATACGGAGTTTTAAGATGCTCCCGAGAGCAGCCGGGTAATGAGATTGATCCTAGATTTTAGGGTAACCTAGCGTCAATGATTCTACAAGTTTTGGGTCTTGCAGATCGTATTTAAAGTGATTGGTGCTAATTTCACAGGCACTCTAGTTTAACACTAGCTAAATCTCGCCTAATTTCTAAAGGATTTAGTCCTGAGTGATTTCGGTCTGAGGTGGACCCTTGTAGCAATGTTTAGTTTAAGTATTGTTCTTCATCACCTAAACTTTAAGGTAGTGTCTAATGTGAAAGTACTTAGAAGGATTTAAGGAACGAGGTAATGAAAGGTGAGATTTGTGAAGAAAATGGTTTGAAAAGGGACTTAAGACCCTTGAGTTGAGTGTTTGTGAAGTTAAACAGGAGTTAGGATTGTCCCATCGCCTAAGGACGTCTAATTCCAGGTTGGGAAAAATCCGGGCTGTTACAATGTATTAGGGCGAGCCCTTTCGCCAAATATTATATATTTTATCCATATATAATATATTCATACAGCAAATAATCATGGCAAACACATTTCCAAAATTTATACGTATACGGTACTTTCTACAAATACCTAGAGTATATAAAATTCCATATTCTTCATCTTTAATTGAAATGGAAAACAGACAGCACTTTGTACATGTGCAATTGCGTGCAGATCATGAATCTATCATTATTTGGCATTGAAAGCGTTGAAAACCATAACCTATACACCTAAAGTCCGCACCTTTTGTCGTAGAATCGTAACGAAGTCGATAGGTTTGCTAAGATTTTGTATATGGCAGTTTGGCAACCTATAGAACGAAATATGTTAGCTATTTCATAACCTACAACCTATACCACCCCAAAACAGATTAGGGTTAGGGTTTCTTACCTAGAAACAAAGTCAGAATCGCCAGGAAATCGATAAGAATGGTGCGGTTGAGCATGGATAGCAGCAGGGAAGAGTGGCAGGAGATTCTCCCACTTCTCTCTCACTTTCTCTTTCTTTTCTCACTTCTCTTTTTAGGGTTTCTCTCAAATTCGTATGGCTGCAATGAGAGAGGGTTTAAGGTCCTTATATAGCCTAAAAACTCACCGAAATAGACTCCAGGTCAAAGTATACTTAGGTTATAACCAAAGCGGGTTAGTTTCAGCTCAACGGAGGACTTCTGGCGGGCCTCCTTGAGCCAAAGGTCGGACTTAAGCTCACCGACACCGGATCTACGTTTAGTTAAGTTTTCATTTCAGTCGAGATTCCAGATCACGGGTGGCGGACCAGTTTCAGTTCAACGGTCAGTGGATCTCGATCGAGATTCCGAGTACATGGATATGTGTATGAAATTTCTCCTGATCCAAGGGTGTAATTTGGTCTGATTCTGACGGTCTGGTTGCTTAAAACTGATCTGCAAGCGAGAGGTGCCAGATTACTATTTTAGATATTTTATTTTGAATTAATTTCACATTTCTCACACTCTTCACTCCGAGCTCAAGCGAATAGCGTTGGGACACTATCTGGATTTGATTTCCGAGATGGTTGTCAAGCCCAGCAAGGCGGTCCTAAATCCTTAACTTCGTGTTAATCGGACTTCCGATGTGTGGTCCAGATCTGATACGGAGTTTCGAGATGCTCCCGAGAGCAGATGGGTAATGAGATTGATCCTAGATTTTAGGGTAACCTAGCGTCAATGATTCTACAAGTTTTGGGTCTTGCAGATCGTATCTAAAGTGATTGGTGCTAATTTCACAGGTACTCTAGTTTCACACTAGCTAATTCTCGTCTAATTTCAAAAGGATTTAGTCTTGGGTGATTTCGGTCTGAGGTGGTACTTAGTCCTTTGTAGTAATGTTTAGTTAAGTATTGTTCTACATTACTTAAACTTTAAGATAGCGTCTAATGTGAAAGTACTTAGAAAATTTAAAGAACAAGGTGGTGAAAGGTGAGATTTGTGAAGGAAATGGGTTCAAAAGCGGTTTTAGACTTTGGGATTCAGTTCTGACAAGTTAATAAGGTGTTAGGATCGACCCATTACCTAAGGACGTCTAATCCCAGGTTAGCAAAAATCTGAGATGTTACACACGTATTATAGCAAATCTTTTCACAAGGATGTTGCCACACGTACAACAATTATGTATCCTCCAACATAAATCATGGCAAGCACAAGTCATGATTCCAACTCATACAAACATTTCAACAAACACATCGAATGCATCTTTTTCAACATAGTTCATAAATATGCGTAATACACAGAAAATATCATATCTAAGCATATATGATAGCAATCAAGTCAGACATAAATCATTGCTAACATTGAAAGCCTTGAAAACCATAACCTAGATGTTTATAGTCTGCACCTTTTGCCGGTAAATACGTAACGAACTCAGTTCGAATGCTATGTCTTTGTCTACGGCACAACGACAACCTATAGCATGAAATAGGTTAGCTATTCTACCATCTGCTCTATTTGAATCCCCAAAACAGGTTAGGGTTAGGATTTCTTACCCAAGAACAGGATCGGAATCGCCGGTACGGTGATACAGGTGTAGTGGTTAAGCACATGGAGTGATGGGATCGAATCCCAGGAACTTTCTCTCACTCCCACTCTCTTCTCCTCACTTTCTTCTTCTCTTTCTGTCTCTTCTCTCTCCTAGGGTTTGGAATTCATATGGAATAAGAGAGGGGTGGGTAAAGGCCCTTATATAGGCCCAGAACTGATGGGAATGGCCCTAGGGCCATGGTATACTTAGGTTATAGCCAAAAGTCACCGGTTTCGGGCCAATGAAGCACATTTGGAGGCCCCTTTTCTACATATAGTCCAGGGAAAGTTCCCTGACATTGGATCTAGGTCAGGTTAAGGTTTCAGTCTGATCGGATTTTTGGATCGGCCATGGCGAACCAGTTTCAGTTCAATGGTCGTCATCACTCGATCAAGGCCACAAGTACTCTGACCTATGTAGGGAAATTTCCCTGATCTGAGGGTGTATTTGGGTTAGATTCTGACGATCTGAAACCTTAAATTTGGCCTGAAAGTAAATGGCCCAAATCACTTAAATCTGAATTCATTTTCTAAAGGTATTCACGTTTCTCACACACTTCGTTCCGGGCTCAAGTTGTGCGTTTCTGGATACTATTATGACTTGATTTTCGAGATGAATGTCAAGTCTAGCAAGGCAGTCATAAACGTATAGTTTCGTGGTCATCGGTCTTTCGACGTGCGGTCTAGGTCTGATACAGAGTTTCAATATGCTCCCGAGGGCAAATGGGTTTAGAGATTGATCCTAGGTTTTTAGGCAATGTAGCGTTAGCGATTATACTAGTTTTGGGTCTTACAGATCGTATAGAAAGTTGTTCAAGCTAATCTAGCGTTTGATTCAGTTTAACACTTGATTAATTTTTGTTTAATTTCTAAAGGATTTGGTCCTTGATGATTTCTGCCTGAGGTGGTACTCGGGTCTTTGTATGGATTTTTCCGAGACGTTACAATTTACCCCCCTTAAACAAAAATTTCGTCCTCGAAATTATTACCTTTTCATACTCCTCGAGAATCTGAGGGTAGTTCTTGCGAACCTCGGCTTTTGTTTCCCAAGTAGCCTTTTCCTCAGTGTGATGTGTCCACAGAACCTTCACAAGTGGAATCACGTTACTGCACAACAACTGCTTCTTCCTATCCAGGATACACGTTGGACGCAGTACATAGGTAGCATCTTCACTCAACTGTACCTGCTCCCATTTGATAATGTGGGAAGGATCAGGAACGTATTTCTTCAGCATCGAAACGTGAAACATGTTGTGCATGCCTACGAGTGGTGTGGGCAAAGCGAGGCGGTACGCTACCACACCTACTCGATCTAGTATCTGCAATGGCCCAATGAATCTCGGCGTGAGCTTCCCCTTCTTTCCAAACCAAAAGACTCCCTTCATGGGGGAAACTTTCAGTACATAGGTAGCATCTTCACTCAACTGTACCGGCTCCCATTTGATAATGTGGGAAGCATCAGGAACATATTTCTTCAGCATCAAAACATGAAACATGTTGTGCATGCCTACTAGTGGTGTGGGCAAAGCGAGGCGGTACGCTACCACACCCTCTAGTATCTGCAATGAGCTAATGAATCTCGACGTGAGCTTCCCCTTCTTTCTAAACTGAATGATTCCCTTCATGGGGGAAACTTTCAGGAACACATGGTCCCCAACCTCGAACTCTAGCGGTCGCCGCCTCGTATCGATGTAACTCTTCTGTGTGCTGTGCTACAAGAAGTCGACGCCTGATGATGTTGATCTTCTCTGAGGTCGCCTAAACTAACTCTTGGCCAATCAAACTCTTCTCGCCAACTTCTGGCCAGCAATGTGGTGCTCTACACGGACGCCCATACAGTGCCTCATAAGGAGCCATGACAATACTTGCCTAAAAACTATTGTTATAAGCAAACTTTGCATAAGGAAGACAACCATCCCAACTGTCCTTGAAGTCTAGCGCACAAGCTCACAGCATATCCTCCAACACCTGATTTACTCGTTCCGTCTGCCCATCAGTCTGTGGGTAGAATGTTGTACTGAACTTCAGTTTCACACTCATTGCTTCTTTGATACGAGTCCAGAAGATAGATGTGAATCGCGTGTCTTGGTCCGACACGATCTCCATGGGAACTCCATGCAGACGTACTATCTCCGTGATGTACAATCTGCCCAAATCATCTGCAGAGTTTGAAAATCTAATATGGATAAAATGAGCCAATTTTGTCAACCGGTCCACAATCATCCATATGGAGTCATGTCCCTTCCTCGTCTTCGGTGGCCCTGAGATTGTAACGCCCTGAAAATCGGGGGTTAAGCAAAGCTCAGCTCCCGAGTTCTAACACATCACTTATGCAACATAGATTATGATGATTATGATGAGAGCATTGAAACATGAATGAGATTATACCAAAACAGCATATCATACTCTAGAGACAGTTAAATTTACAAGCGGAAGACTGTGATAGATATGGAAAATATATAAACTGTGGTGAGTCTCCAGAGTGTGATAATGTTACCAGGTTAATAAATTACAAGTATAATTTCAAAATATACCAAGTTGCGGAAGTGTAATGTCTTCTATCCCAAATACAATAGCCCCGTCAATGCAATTCTAGGTCTTCATAGACCTGTCAGAGAGTTACATGTAGGAGAACTCCTCCTTAACAGCATAGTCGTAGTCCGGCTCTGTTTCATAAGCATCGCCACCATTTGAAACTCAAACAAATCTGGTTGGTGTGTACAACACCGTCCCGTAACGTGGGAGTGAGTGATCAACTCAGTGGAACAATAAAGCATAGGTTAACATGTTATCAAAACAGTCAAGCAGTAATGATAAAGTAGTACATTCAAACAATTCTAAATACTCTTGTTAATGCAAGTATGGAATGCAGTCATGATGCATGCCCTCACCACATACTCCCTCATGCGACACCATCTTACGTTCGCGGTATGCTTTCATTCCTCAGTGCTCCACATCTTCCAGGCACATGCAATGCGATGATGAGCATGATTATCGAGTTGTTATTAGTCCATTTCAAACAGCAGGATTGGGAAACTAAGGTACCTCCCTTGTATCATTCCCAAACATGATCCATTCTAGGGTCGTCAGTCCTAGTTAATCTCATACGATGGTGTGTTTCTAAGTCGCTGCAAAGGCTGTCAGGGCTGTTACACATAATCGTTACACCACTCCTCCATCACCTTTTTAACGGTTCATCACTAAATTGATACAGGCCTATTTCATACTCTATACACCGCGGCAAAACTTGTCGCCTCACCGCAAATTCAGAGTATGCTCGAGGTCACTACAAAGGGCTCGTCACCAATCAGTGTAGGACGACAGCTCGAATATAGTGTCTCATACCACCATAATTGGCTTATGAGTCTGGTTGCTCAATGGACACTATAGGGAGGCACGTGGCCCCAACGTAGGCTGCCAGCTCAACCACGGTGTCCCATACCACCATGTCCGGCTCATGAGTCTTAGTGGATCGAGGTGTCATGGTGAAAGGGATTTCACTAGTAAGTTTGGTACCCTAGGTTCAAGCAGAGGCGTCCAAACATGGCGAACATACATGAGGCAGATCAGGTTGCTTGACGAGCTTAGCTAGCTCGAGCGTACGACAAGTTGAATGATATGAAGTGCATAAGCACTTCGTGTGGCCAACCACTATCGCCAACCGAAGTACGACTCGGGTTCGTCGAACACATCTCACGTGGTAAATGAATCTCAGCCACGAATTCAATCCCGTTACCGATTGCTTGGACTATAATCATAGCCCCAAACACAATCAATCCATGACCAGCATGTAGAGTAAAGCAGAATAAACAAAGTAATTCAAGCATGTTGGCAAGCATGTCATAAAACATGTAATAAAACACAATATAAATAAAAAATACAAACACCTATATTTCATAAGTAAGCGGTTAATTTAAACAAGCAACATGGAGGAAAATCATATACATCTCCAAGGTAGCTGAGAATCCTATCTCAACACCCTTATACATTACAATTTACTAACTACTACTCATTCAGACATTTCAACAAACACTTTAAACTACATACATCAACATACATGACGTATGTTGATCACATAGGTATAAGGTCAAATCCTTTCACTAGGGAGTTGCCCCAATTATAACACGCGAGAACCCATGACGGATAGTCATGGCAAGCATGAATCCAAGTTCCATGTTCATTAAATCATTTCCACAAACACTTGGGCTACACGTTTTAGCATATATAGTGTATATTGGTCGTGGCGTGATTTAGGTCAAATCCTTTCATCAAAGGGGTATCGCCTATACAACAATCATGTATCCATGACAATTAGTCATGGCAAGCAGAAATGCGAATTCTATACTCATTCGGTCATTTTCACAAACACTTAAAATATACTATTTTAACATACATAGTGTATATTAGCAAAAACATGTATTAGGGCGAACCCTCTCGCCAAGTGTTATACACATATAATATGTTCATATAGCAAATAATCATGGTAAACCCATTTCCAAAATTTATACGTATACGGTACTTTCTACAAACACCTAGAATACACAAAATTTCATATTCTTCGTATTTAATTGAAACAGAAAATAGACAGCACTTTGTACATGTGCAATTGCATGCAAATCATGAATCTATCATTATCTGACATTGAAAGCGTTGAAAACCATAACCTATACACCTAAAGTCCGCACCTTTTGTCATAGAATCGTAACGAATTTGATAGGTTTGCTAAACCTTCGTATACGGCAGTTTGGCCACCTATAGAACAAAATAGGTTAGCTATTTCATAACCTACAACTATCAAAACCCCAAATCAGTTTAGGGTTAGGGTTTCTTACCTAGGAATGACGACAGAATCGCCGGGAAAGCACTTAGAATGGAGTGGTGAAGCTTGTAGAATGACAGGGAAAGAGGGTAGGAAGAATCCTCCCACAACTCTCTAACTTTCTCTCTCTTTTCTCTCTTCTCTCCTACGGTTTTTCTCAAATTCGTATGGCTGAATGAGAGAGGGTTTAAAGGTCCTTATTTAGCCTAAAACTACACCAAAATAGACTCCAGGTCAAGGTATACTTAGGTTATAACCAAAGTGAGTAAGTTTCAGCTCAACGGAGGACTTCTGGCAGGCCCCCTTGAGCTAAAGGTCGGACTTAAGCTCACTAACACTGGATCTAGGTACCATTAAGTTTTTGTTCTAGTAGGGTTCTCATATCACGCGTGGCGGACCAGTTTCCGTTCAACGGTCAGTGGATCTCGATCTGAGATTCCGAGTACGTAGATATGTTTGGGAAAATATCCCTGATCCGAGGGTGTAATTTGGTCTGATTCTAACGGTCAGGTTGCTTAATACTGACCCGCAAGCGTCACATGCTAGATTTCATAAATCTTTATTTATTTTGGAATTATCTTCGTGTTTCCCACACTTCTAGCTCCGGACTCAAGCAAATTGCTCTGGGACACTATCTGGATTTGATTTCCGAGATGGTTGTCAAGCCCAGCAAGGCGGTCCTAATTCCTTAACTTTGTGTTAATCGGACTTTCGACATGCGGTCCAGATCTGATACGGAGTTTTGAGATGCTCCCGAGAGCAGCCGGATAATGAGATTGATCCTAGATTTTAGGGTAATGTAGCGTCAATGATTCTACAACTTTTGGGTTTTGCAGATCGTATTTAAAGTGATTGGTGCTAATTTTACAGGTACTCTAGTTTAACACTGGCTAATTCTCGCCTAATTTCTAAAGGATTTAGTCCTGAGTAATTTCTGTCTGAGGTGGTACCTGGGCCTTTGTAGTTTGTATATAAAGTGATCCAAGTTATAATACTTAACTAGTTTAAGATAGTGTCTAGGGTGAAAGTACTTAGAAAAATTGAAAGAACAAGGTGGTGAAGGGTGGGATTTGTGAAGGAAAAGGGTTAACAAGCGATTTTAGACTATGGGATTCAGTTCTGACAAGTTAATAAGGCATTAGGAGCGACCCATTGCCTAAGGACGTCTAATTCCAGGTTAGCAAAAATCCGGTATGTTACAATCTACCCCCCTTAAAACAAAATTTCGTCCTCGAAATTGCCTAAGGGTAAATAAGAAAAGATTTAATTATTTCTTTGCCTAAGTTTTATTGCGTAGGGTATATACTAGCCTGGTTCATTTTAGTCTACCCCCCTTAAAACTTATTTCTTTATCCATTTCTCATATCCTGATGGTTTTCTACAATTTATTTCTTTTCCTATTTGGAGTCTTGACGACAATTTTCAACAATTTAGAGTAAGATAGCTGTTTTCAATGTTTGACTAGCACGGAGAGACGGTTATAGTGGGCTTGATCCTGATACATCGATCATCTACCGGGCCAGGGTAGAAAGCTCATCGTATCCCTTCCGAATCCTGGTAGATCCTGGTCTTCTGCTCGACCAAGCAGTGAGTCCATTAGTAGTCGCCCAGGATTGAGAATTGGGTCAAGCCGTGAATGCTTCGCAGTTGTATGTTTCAGTAACTCCGTAGACCGATCACTCTAAAAACTTAGGGAATGCCCATCACAGAAAGGTTCAAATGTCCTATTTCTCAGGTTGCCCTTTAGGTCTTGGTCTAAGAAAATCCTCGTCTCATTCTATGTCCGAGATAGGGTAGCTCATCCTATTTAGTGGTCTGTCTTTACGTATAGTTTGGATCAACTCCATTCGATCCTGGGCTAGTGGGGCAAGGGTCCACCACTCTTTCGCTGCGCCACCCAGATCAAAGAGGTGTATTGATTTGACCTAGCTACATCTATCGGTCTCTGGCATTCTCTAATGTAACCGGTAGTCTGGTCTTAATTTAGGAGTAGTGAAAATCCATAGGTATAGTCCAAAGTCTATGCTCATACGCTAGATGATTTCACATCATTTCTAATACAAGAAGGGCTTTATCACTTAGGGTCAAAGTTGTCTAATTGGAACTAAGTTGTCTCTACTTGACGCTCGAGCATTTCACATATGCTCATTCCAACTAAGAGGGTCCTAAGGTTCACATTATAAATTTGTTGGATTTCCTACAGGGTCAGGCCTGTCGAAATCTAAGAGCACCGCTCTAGGTCCAAAACTCTAGGGCCTATTGTCTTAAATGGGATTGCATTGCTAATCTCACTTCGAGATTGGGAATGACATGTTTGGTAGGAGGGTGGGTGGGATAAGAATTAATTTTATAGGCTTTGAAAAATGATCCTGGTGTTGGAAAAGTGTGAAATGAGATTTCCAAATCCTAGGATAATGAATTTCTAAGTGTAATTTGAAAGGAAAATACGGTATTTACGTTTAACTACATACATTCCAAACATAGTATCGGAAACCATGGGATACACCAAATCTAGGGACCATACCTTACACATACATTTATTGTTACCTCTACAATTTTATCCACCATAAACTCACCTAATGCAATTTGGCCGAACGGGCCCTAAACGTCCTCAAACATCTAAAACAGTCTACCAACTACTACACCCATATACATGAAAACAAAAACATCCAAAGAAGCTGTAACACCCTGAAATTTGAGGGTCGAGTCGAAACTCAACGCTCGAGTTCCAGAACATCACTTATGCAACATAGATGATGATGATTGAATGTTGTCTGAGTCAGTGCAATAAACATGAGTGAGATTATACCAAAACAGTAATTCATACTCCAGATCAATTTTATAAAGGCAAGCGGAAGACTGAAACTGTATATATAAGGTATGTAAAGAAACAAAACCATCTCAATGTTCAGAGTATGAACACTAACTGAGTAACCATATACATGTATTATTTCTAAATCAAAAGGTCAAAATACAACTAAAAAGATAAATCCTAAAATCCCCGCGATCCAGTCAGCCTAAGCAAAGCCGTCTGAGTACTGCATATATGAGAACTCGTCCTGGTCCTCATCGTAGTCTGACTCAACCTCCTGAATCGACGTATCATCTACACCTGAGACAGAGTCTGGTTGGTGTGTACAACACCGTCCCATAACGTGGGAGTGAGTAACTAACTCAGTGGAACAATAAAGCATAGGTTAACATGTTATCAATTCAGTCAAGCAGTAATGATAAAGCAGTACAATCAAACAATCCTAACTACTCTTATTTAATGCAAGTATGAAATTACATGATGAATGCCCTTGCCAAACCACCCTCATGCGACACCATCTTACGTTCGCGACATGCGTTCATCCCTCAGTGCTCCACATCTACCAGGCACATGCAGTGCGATGATGAGCAAGATTACCGAGCAGTTATTAGTCCTTTCAAACAGTAAGATTGGGAAACTAAGGTACTTCCCTTGTATCATTCCCAAACATGATCCATTCTAGGGTCGTCAGTCCTGGTTAATCTCATACGATAGTGTATTTCTAGGTCGCTGCAAAGGCTGTTAGGGCTGTTATGCACAATGGTTACACCACTCCCCCATCACATTTTTAACGGTTCATCACTAAGCTGATACAGGCCTAGTTCATACTCTATACACTGCGGCAAAACTCGTCGCCTCACCACAAATTCAGAGTATGCTCGAGGTCACTGCAAAGGGCTCGTCACCAATCAGTGTAGGCAGACAGCTCGAATATAGTGTCCCATACCACCATAATCGGCTCACGAGTCTGGTTGCTCACTGGTCACTACGGGGAGGCATGTGGCCCCAGCGTAGGCCGACAGCTCAACCACGGTGTGCCATACCACCATGCCCGGCTCATGAGTCTAAGCGGATCGAGGTACCATGGTTAACGGGATCTCACTGGTAAGTTTGGTACCCTAGGTTCAAGCAGTAGCGTCAAAACATGGTGACCATACATAAGACATAACGGGTTACTTGACGAGCTCGGCTAGCTCAAGCGCACAACAAGTTGAACGATATGAAGTGCATAAGCACTTCGTGTGGCCAACCACTATTGCCAACCGAAGTACAACTCGAGTTCGTCGAACACATCTCACGTGGCGAAATGAATCTCAACCACGATCTCAAGTCTGGTACCGAATATCTGGACTATAATCATAGTCCCAAACTCAATCAATCCTTATCTAGAGCATGTAGAGTAAAGCATATTAAACAAAGTAATTCAAGCATGTTAACATCATATCATAAAGCATGTTATAAAGCACCATATAAACAGGAATACAAACACATATATCTCATAAGTAAGCGGTTACATTAAACAGCCAACATGGAGGAAATCATAGACGTCTCTAAGGTAGTTGAGAATCCCATCTCAACACCTACCTAAGACACTATCATCTAAGCACTTACTCTCACAAGCATTTTCACAAACACTTAGAATACACTACTTCAACATACATAGTGTATATTAACAAACATGTATTAGGGCAAGTCCTTTCGCCAAACAAGTAATTTACGCATATATAATATGTTCATACAGCAAATAATCATGGTAAACACATCTCCAAAATTTATACGTATACCGTACTTTCTAGAATACACTATTTCAACATACATAGTATATATTAGCAAACATGTATTAGGGCGAGTCCTTTCGCCAAGTAAGTATTTTATCCATATATAATATATTCATACAAAAAATAATCATGTCAAGCACAATTCTAAAATTTATACGTATACGGTACTTTCTACAAATACCTAGAGTATGTAAAATTTCATATTTTTCATCTTTAATCGAAACGAAAAACAGACAGCACTTTGTACATGTGCAATTGCATGCAGATCATGAATCTATCATTATCTGACATTGAAAGCGTTGAAAACCGCAACCTATACACCTAAAGTCCTCACCTTTTACCGTAGAATCGTAACGAATACGATAGGTTTGTTAAGCTTCGGTATTCGGCAGTTTGGTAACCTATAGAATGAAATAGGTTAGCTATTTCATAACCTACAACCTTCAGAACTCCAAAACAGATTAGGGTTAGGGTTTCTTACCTAGAAACGAAGTCAGAATCGCCGGGAAAGCGATTAGACTTGATTGATTCAGCTTGTAGAATGGCAGGGGATAGTAGTAGGGAGTTTCTCCCACTTCTCTCACACTTTCTCTCTCTTTTCTCTCTTCTCTCTCTAGGGTTTCTCTCAAATCCGTATGGCTGTGAGAGAGAGGGTTCTTAGGTCCTTATATAGCCTAAAAACTCACTGAAATAGACTTATAATCAAGGTATATTTAGGTTATAACCAAAGCGACCCTTTTCCAGTTCAACGGAGCACTTCTAGCGAGCTTCCTTGAGCCAAAGGTCGGACTTAATCTTACCAACCTTGGATCTAGGTGGAGTTAAGTTTTTGTTTCAGTGGGATTCCCAGATCACTCATGGCGGACCAGTTTTAGTTCAACGGTCAGCGGATTTCGATCTGAAATTCCAAGTATATAGATATGTTTATGAAAATTTTCCTAATCTGAGGGCGTATTTGGGTCAGATTCTAACGGTCTGGTTACTTACAAATTGTCCGCAAGCGACACGTGCCAGATTAGTATTTGAGATATTTATTTATAAAGAAAATCAAGTTTTTTCACACTCCTCGCTCCGGACTCAAGCGAACAGCCGTGAGACACTGTCTGGATTTGATTTTCGAGATGGTTGTCAAGCCCAGCGAGGAGGTCCTAAGTCCTTAACTTCGTATTATTCAGACTCCCGATGTACGGTCCAGATCTAATACGGAGTGTCAATGTGCTCCCGAGAGCAGTCGGGTAATGAGTTTGATCCTAGACTTTAGGGTAACATAGCGTCAACGATTCTACAAGTTTTGAGTCTTGCAGATCGCATTTAAAGCGATTCAAATGGATTTCATGGCTAATCTAGTTTAGCACTTAATTAACTTTGTCAAATTTCTAAAGGATTTGATCCTAAACGATTTCTGCCTGAGGTGGTACTCAGGCCATTGCACGAAAATTTTTGAGTCGTTACAATATACCCCCCTTAAACAAAAATTTCATCCTCGAAATTTGTTCCTTTTCGTACTCCTCGAGAATCTAAGGGTACTTCTTTCTGACCTTGGCCTCTGTCTCCCACGTAGCTTCCTCCTCTGTATGATGTATCCACAGTACCTTTACGAGTGGAATCACCTTGCTACGCAGTACCTGCTCCTTCCTGTCAAGGATACGCGTCGGACGCAGCTCATACGTAGCATCCTTGCTTAGTTGTACCTGCTCCCATCTGATGATATGTGAAGGATCAGGAACGTACTTCTTCAGTATAGATACATGAAGTACGTTGTGTACACCTCCAAGTGGTGTGGGCAAGGCGAGACGATATGCCATAACACCCACTCGATCCAGTATCTGAAATGGACTATAAACCTCGGTGTGAGCTTCCCCTTCTTCCCAAACCGAAGGACTCCCTTTATAGGGAAAACTTTGAGGAACACATGGTCTCCAACCTCAAACTCAAGCGGTCGCTACCTCATATCAGCGCAACTCTTCTGCCTGCTTTGCACTGTAAGAAGTCGACGCCTGATAATGTCGATCTTCTCTGAGGTCGCCTGAACCAACTTTGGGCCAATCAAGCTACGCTCGCCATCCTCAGCCCAACAATGCGGTGCTCTGCAAGGGCGACCATACAGGGCCTCATATGGAGCCATACCAATACTCGCCTGGAAGCTGTTGTTGTAGGTGAACTCTGCGTAAGGAAGACAGTCATCCCAACTGTCCTTGAAGTCCAACACACATGCTCGCAATATATCCTCCGGAATCTGATTCACCCGCTCTGTCTGCCCGTCAGTTTAAGGATGAAACGCCGTACTGAACTTCAACTTCACACCCATCGCTTCCTGGATACGAGTCCAGAAGATAGATGTGAACCGAGTGTCTCTGTCTGACACGATCTCTAAAGGAACCCCATGTAGACGGACGATCTCTCTGATGTACAATCTGGCCAAATCATCTGCAGAGTTCGTAACTCTGATAGGGAGAAAATGGGCCGATTTGGTCAACCGGTCCACAATCACCCAAATGGAATCGTGTCCCTTCCTCGTCTTCGGCAACCCTGATATGAAATCCATGGAAATGAAGTCCCACTTTCATTCTGCTATGGGCATGGGCTGAAGCAGTCTAGGAGGTCGGCGATGTTCTGCCTTGACCTACTGGCACGTCAGACAACGAGACACATACTCTGCTATATGCGCCTTCATGTTGTCCCACCAATACGACCGTCTCATATCCCGGTACATCTTCGTGCTACCAGGATGCATCACGAGCCTCGTATTATGAGCAGACTCGAGAAGCTCCTGTCTCAAGCCAGGAATATCAGGAACGCATAGGCGGCCACGAAATCGTAGACCCCCATCTGAACCAACTCCCCACTCGTAGTCCTCGGCGTTACTAGCTTGCTCTCGATGCTCAGACAACCGCTCATTGCCCTTCTGGGCCTCGATAATCCGTTCATCAATAAGTGGTCGCACCCAAACGTGCGCGACACACTCAAATGGCGCTTCCACGGTGAGTTTCTACTCGAAGTCCCTCACGAACTCAACCATATCCTACTCTGCTATCATCAACGGGGCCGCAAATGCTATAGTCTTCTTGCGGCTCAACGCGTCTGCCACAAGGTTCGCCTTGCCAAGATGGTAGGAAACCTCGAACTTAAAGTCCTTCAAGGTCTCCATCCATCGGCGTTGTCTCATATTCAAGTCTCGCTGCGTGAATATATACTTAAGTCTCTTGTGGTGGCAGAAAAGCTCGAACTCCTCTCCGTAGAGGTAATGTCTCCAGAGCTTCAATGTAAAGACGACAGCTGTCAACTCCAGGTCGTGTGTAGGGTAATTCTCCTCGTGCTTCCTTAATTGTCTTGAGGCATACGAAATCACCCTGTCCTTCTGCATAAGGACACAACCCAAACCAACGCGAGAGGCGTCTGTGTATATCGTGTACTTAACCCCTTGCTCTGGCAATACTAGCACGGGGGTGGACGTCAACCTATCCTTCAGCTCCTTGAAAGCTGCTTCCGCCTTCTCATTCCAGGAGAACTTCAGGTCCTTCCGTGTCAACTGAGACAACGGCCTGACGATCTTCGAGAAGTCCCGAATGAAGCATCTATAATACCCTGTCAGACCAAGGAAACTCCTCACCTCGGTAACCGAGCCAGGCTGCTTCCAATCCTGAACTGCGGCGACCTTAGAAAGGTCCACAGCTATCCCATCCTTGGACACCACAAGTCCTAGGAACTAGACTTCCTCCTACCAGAAGTCGCACTTCTTATACTACGCAAACAACTGGTTCTTCTTCAACGTATCCAACACCGCTCTCAGGTGCTCCTCGTGCTCCTCCCGACTCGTAGAGTATATCAGAATGTCATCAATAAAGACGATGACGAATCGATATAGGAATGGCCGAAATACCTGGTTCATCAGGTTCATGAACACGGCCGGTGCGTTCGTAAGACCGAACGACATTACTAGAAACTCGTAGTGACCAAAGCATGTCCTAAAAGCCGTCTTCTGCATGTCTTCATCTCTGATGCGTAGCTGGTGTTACCCTGACTGCAAGTCGATCTTCGAGAAATACTTTGCCCCTTTCAACTGATCAAACAGATCATCTATCCTGGGCAAAGGATACTTGTTCTTCACGGTGACCTGGTTCAACCTACGGTAATCAATACACAATCGCTGAGAACCATCCTTCTTCCTTACAAATAACATGGGTGCACCTCAAGGGGACACACTAGGTCGAATGAAACCCTTCTCTAGCAACCCGTCAATCTGTTTCCTCAGCTCCTCCATCTCACATGGAGGCATACGATAAGTCGGCAATGAGATAGGTGTCGCACCAGGCGTAAGATCAATGGCGAAGTCGATCTCGCATCGAGGAGGCAAACCAGGAATCGTCGCAAACACACCTGCAAAGTCCTGAACCACGGGCGTATTTCCCAACGTCGGACCATCAACCTGCTCTAATAGGGTAGCATAACTACTGATGCGGTAATACCAACTGACCTGTACTGGAAAAGTAAAGACCGTGCCGTCAGGTCCACGTGCTGTCACGATCCGAGTATCGCAATTGATCTCGGCCTTCATCTCCACGAGCCAGTCCATGCCGAGAATCACATCATAATGATGGAGCGGTGCGACCAACAGGTCGACAGCCACTGTCTTGCTCCCTAGGTCTATCGAACAACCCCTACATATCATAGTGAAGTCTGAGAAAGTCCCTGTGGCAGTAAGGAGTCTCATCCCAATCATCGGACTAGTTTCCAACCCTAGTCGCTTGACCGCAGCACATGATACAATAGAGATAGTAGACCCGGTGTCCACCAATAGAAAGACTGGAATACCTTGTACATGTGCAGTGACCTCGAAGGCCATCGGTACTGAAGGTGCAGTCTCTAGTATCTCTGCTGTAAGCACATGAACACGCGCCTGCTGAGATCGGTTAGGCTGAGGTACCATGGGCCGTTAAGGTAGCCAGAAGCAAGGTGCAGGTGGTCTGAAAGACGGATGAGCAGGGGCAGTCCGTAGAGGTGGAGATGATATGGCCTAAGGGTGAGGGCGATCCAGCCTCTGCGGTGGTTAGAACCCGCTAGCCCTCATACATGAAAAACAACTCTCTGCAAGATGACCCGGTTTCCCGCAGAAAGAACAGCTCACTCCTGGGCGCCTCATCGGAAGTACTGGCGCTGCGATCCTGTGGGGAGAGTTGATGCGAGGCCTCTTACCGAGGAAAGGCCTACTTTGTGCATCAGGTCGTGGTCTCGTGACCATAGTACCATGAGAACGAGTCAGCCGATCAACATCCTGCTCGGCCCTCATAGACATGTGAACCAGCTCCGTGTTAGAAGGTATACTAATACAGCACATCTTCGACTGTATATCAGGGCACAAACCCCCAAAAAAATGGCGTATCCATATCTGTTCATCAACAAGGATGGTCGGGACAAAGCGGCCCAACTCCGTAAAGCATGCTCGTACTCAGTGACTGTCTTGCCTCCCTGCCTGAGGCGTAAAAACTCATCCTCCCGCTCGTGTCTGTAGGTTTGTGGGTAATACTTCTCGTGGAACCGGACTCAAATGCTGCCCAGGTCCATACATAGCCCACTGTGACAGACCGCAGTACACTGTTCCACCACAGGCTGGCCTCCCTCTCGAACATGAAAGTGGCCAACTCGACCTACTCTGCCTCAGTACAGTGCATCATCCGTAGCATCTTTGAGATGCGGTCTAGCCAAAACTCAGCCTCCTCGGGTCTATGAGAACCCGTGAATGTGGGAGGCCTCAAGCGCTGGAATCGCTCGAGTAGGCCACGAGTACCAACATCTCCAGTAGGGGATACAGCAGGTGCAGGGGGAGGTATAGCCTCAGCCTGAGCAGGAGGCTCTACGGTCTCTGGTTGTGTAGATGGTGAAGGTGGAGCCGCACTGCCACCCTGAGCTGATAAGACCGCAAGAAGCCGCTGATGCTGCTGCTACATCAGCATCATCATCTGCTCAAACCTGTCAGTAGGTGGAGCAGCCTGTGGGTCATGCTGTGTAAATAAGGATGCCCGGTGCTGCTCACGAACCGGGGGTGTATAAGGTGGCAGTCAACCAGTAGGACCAGCAGGAGGCTGATCTGGGTCTAAACCTCGGTCCGTAGGACCACCTCTACGAGAAGGAGTCTGGTCCATCGAGTCAGTGAGAAGGAGGTGTGCCGTGTCCGTGTATACTGCCACGTCATGCCCTATACAACATAGGGTGCAATGTATGTGAGATAAAGCATAACAACACATTATACAAGCACTTTAAGCATTCCACACTTCTCATAGCAAAAGAGGCTGCATGCTTTTCATTTACCCAAAATTGTCATAATACATGGAATACAGAGTTACATGAATCATGACAGAAATTACATGTGAGCCAATTACATCCACAACATCAAACACTTAAAACATACTACTACTACTGCATCACCAACATGAAACATAAACCTACTACAGAGGAAACCAAAATAACTACAAAACAGCAGTATGGATGACTAGGCATCCGAGTCAGGCGATGGAGGAGGGGCATTCTTGTCCTGTAGACAGCACAGGATGGCTTTCAAGGTGCGAGACACCTTACTGAGGTTGGTTTGGACCCGCCCAACTTCCTGTTGCAGGGCGGCTTGGCCCTCCTCGAGACGGGCTAAACGCGCATCTATGGTAGCCCGATCGGTGCCCTACTCCTGAGCCGTAGGAGGTGAACTCTCCTCTGTATCCTGGGCCCCAGGTTCCCCTTCTTCTTCTTCTATTTCATCGTCACTCCCATCTTCACTCTCTTCTTGTTCGCTCTCCACCTCATCCTCACTCTCCTCACGTCGGGCTCGTCGTCGTCGTGCCCCGAGTTCCATCTGATGGAGAGTACTCTCGTCGATTTGATGAATCGGTGCTAGCCTTTCTACCCCCAGACTGTAGCCAAACTCCCGGGCAATCCTGCATATGAGTCGGCCGAAGGGAAGCAAATCAGAGCTTCTAGTGGAGCGTGTAGTACTCACAATTTGTCGCAACACGAATGTGGGCACGCACAAGTTCGTCCTCTGCCCCACTTGGTACAGAAAGTCTACCATGAGTCGCGTGCACTCGCTGCGATTACTGTGTCTGGGGTAGAGGTTGTATGTGAAGATGTGATGTGGTAGGCGGAAGTCGTCTGACATGTGGGACACTAGCAGGCTTTTATTCGGCTGTCACTCAACCAGTCGGCCACCACAAAGGTAACGTGTGCGATGATCCCTTTCACGAGCACTTCCCAGATTCTGCTCACTAGCATGTACTTCACCAAGGGGCATATCCATCAGCCGTGCAATCAATCTAACATCAACCGTGGCAAATAGATCCACACCACAAAAGAGCCAGAACTGCAAAGGTTCCAGTGTAGGCTCACGAATGCTAGCGTAGAGGGCTCAGACAGTACCTGCAACGGCGCAACCTCTGGCCTCAAATAGCGGACCCCAGTGGGCCGCCTCCACTTGCTCGAATAAGTAGTATTCACCGAAGAGTCACCCATCCACCTGGGCTTCAAAGAGAACCCTGCAGTCCTCATAAACTCCATGAGGTAGTGCCGCCAACTGAGCTTGTTCAGCATGGATCCGGGGATCAAGATCCCGCTTCGTTTGAAATTCTCGGGCAATGCTTGAGCTAGCGGCGGTGCCTCTCGGCTGCCTTGAACGTGTAGGGCGACTGGGTCCAGCCTCATCAACGGCACCCTTCCTCTTTCCCATAAGACAAAGGATGGTGGAGATGGAAAAAATGGCCGAAACCATTACGAGAAAAGCCATGGAAAGGGAAAGAAAGGAAAGAAAAGGGCTGGAGGGTTGGTTCTCCATGGAATTGGGTCTCAACAGATGTTGTAAGGGCCCAAATGATAGAGATTGAAGGAGGAAAATGGAGAGATAAGATGGGTGAGGAAGCTCACACGATTTTTGAGCTCCAAATGGGGGTGTGAGAGCTCAAACACGAGAAACGGAGAGGGTAGGGAGGAAGGGACCACTGTAGACGATGGAAATGGATGGGTTGTGGTCGAAAACAGCAGATTGGATGACTGGAAGGGCGATTGGAGAGAGGAGACAGCAAGTGTAGAGAGAAAAAATGGCTTGGAGGTGGGTTTTGTGAAGGAAGTAGGGGTTTGGGAGGGAGGAAATGGACGGGACCTATGTCAGGGGGTCCTTATACCCCCAAAGTGGATCGGCCTGAGCCGCGGGCCCAGCACAGCCCAAAATTCGGCGAGGCCTCGCCGACCAACGGTCCAGATTTCGAGGCCTCGCCCCATGGGCGAGACCCTCCTGCCCCCTAGGTCCTAAAAAACCCTGGGTCCCACCCTGGGTAACCCTAGATTAATGTGGGTAGGCCCCCGACCCCGATTCACTCAATTTCAGGTAGTTTCGGGCACTTTCGGACACATACTTGCATTTACAGATCTTTGACTGTTGGGATGAGGTGTATTGTGATCTAGACATGTCAATAGACGGTCTAGAAGTGATTTGGGATTGACTCGTGCGATCAGGATCGAGTACGAACTCGATCAAAACGCTCGTTTTCGATGAACTTCGCCAAATGGCGAAATCGGGAAAACTTAGGACTATTTCTATATTTTTCTCGAACCCTCCTAAGTCAAAGCGTCAGCGTACGTCGTGGGAACATAACTCAGGTCCGGTTTAATCAAAATCATGCTCTGATACCAATTTGTAACACCCTGAAATTCGAAGGTCGAGTAGAAACTCAACGCTCGAGTTCTAAAACATCACTTATGCAACATAGATGATGATGATTGAATGTTGTGTGAGTCAGTGCAATAAACATGAGTGAGATTATACCAAAATAGTAATTCATACTCCAGATCAATTTTATAAAGGCAAGCGGAAGACTGAAACTGTATATATAAGGTATGTAAAGAAACAAAATCATCTCAATCTCCAGAGTTAAACACTAACTGAGTAACCATATACATGTATTATTTCTGAATCAAAAGGTCAAAATACAACTAAAAAGATAAATCTTGAAATCCCCGCGATCCAGTCAGCCTAAGCAAAGTCGTCTGAGTACTGCATGTATGAGAACTCGTCCTGGTCCTCATCGTAGTCTGCCTCAGCCTCCTGAATCGACGTATCATCTACACCTGAGACAGAGTCTGGTTGGTGTGTACAACACCGTCCCGTAACGTGGGAGTGAGTAGCTAACTCAGTGGAACAATAAAGCATAGGTTAACATGTTATTAATTCAGACAAGCAGTAATGGTAAAGCAGTACAATCAAACAATCCTAACTATTCTTATTTAATGCAAGTATGAAATGACATGATGAATGCCCTTGCCAAACCACCCTCATGCGACACCATCTTACGTTCGCGACATGCGTTCATCCCTCAGTGCTCCACATCTACCAGGCACATGCAGTGCGATGATGAGCAAGATTACCGAGTAGTTATTAGTCCTTTCAAACAGCAAGATTGGGAAACTAAGGTACCTCCCTTGTATCATTCCCAAACATGATCCATTCTAGGGTCGTCAGTCCTGGTTAATCTCATACGATAGTATATTTCTAGGTCGCTGCAAAGGCTGTCAGGGCTGTTACGCACAATGGTTACACCACTCCCCCATCGCCTTTTTAACGGTTCATCACTAAGCTGATACAGGCATAGTTCATACTCTATACACTGCGGCAAAACTCGTCGCCTCACCACAAATTCAGAGTATGCTCGAGGTCATTACAAAGGGCTCGTCACCAAGCAGTGTAGGCCGACAGCTCGAATATAGTGTCCCATACCACCTTAATCGGCTCACGAGTCTGGTTGCTCACTGGTCACTACGGGGAGGCACGTGGCCCCAGCGTAGGCCGACAGCTCGAACATGGAGTCCCATACCACCATGCCCGGCTCATGAGTCTTAGCGGATCGAGGTACCATGATTAACGGGATCTCACTGGTAAGTTTGGTACCTTAGGTTCAAGCAGTAGCGTCCAAACATGGTGAACATACATAAGACATAATGGGTTACTTGACGAGCTCGGCTAGCTCGAGCACACAACAAGTTGAACGATATGAAGCGTATAAGCACTTCGTGTGGCCAACCACTATCGCCAACCGAAGTACAACTCGGGTTCGTCGAACACATCTCACGTAGCGAAATGAATCTCAACCACAATCTCAAGTCTGGTACCGAATGTCTGGACTATAATCATAGTCCCAAACTCAATCAATCTTTATCTAGAGCATGTAGAGTAAAGCATATTAAACAAAGTAATTCAAGGATGTTATCAGCATATCAGAGAGCATGTTATAAAGCATGTTATAAAGCACTATATAAACAAGAATACAAACACAAATATCTCATAAGTAAGCGGTTACATTAAACAGCCAACCTGGAGGAAATCATATACGTCTCTAAGGTAGTTGAGAATCCCATCTCAACACCTACCTAAGACACTATCATCTAAGCACTTACTCTCACAAGCATTTTCACAAACACTTAGAATACACTACTTCAACATACATAGTGTATATTAGCAAACATGTATTAGGGCAAGTCCTTTCGCCAAACAAGTAATTTACGCATATATAATATGTTCATACAGCAAATAATCATGGCAAACACATCTCCAAAATTTATACGTATATCGTACTTTCTAGAATACACTATTTCAACATACATAGTGTATATTAGCAAACATGTATTAGGGCGAGTCCTTTCGCCAAGTAAGTATTTTATCCATATATAATATATTCATATAACAAATAATCATGTCAAGAACAATTCCAAAATTTATACGTATACGGTACTTTCTACAAATACCTAGAGTATGTAAAATTCCATATTTTTCATCTTTAATCGAAACGGAAAACAAACAGCACTTTGTACATGTGCAATTGCATGCAGATCATGAATCTATCATTATCTGACATTGAAAGCGTTGAAAACCGCAACCTATACACCTAAAGTCCTCACCTTTTACCGTAGAATCGTAATGAATACGATAGGTTTGTTAAGCTTCCGTATTCGGCAGTTTGGTAGCCTATAGAATGAAATAGGTTAGCTATTTCATAACCTACAACCTTCAGAACCCTAAAATAGATTAGGGTTAGGGTTTCTTACTTAGAAACGAATTCGGAATCGCCGGAAAAGTGATTAAACTTGAGTGATTCAGCTTGTAGAATGACAGGGGATAGTAGTAGGGAGTTTCTCCCACTTCTCTCACACTTTCTCTCTCTTTTCTCTCTTCTCTCTCTAGGGTTTCTCTCAAATTCTTATGGCTGTGAGAGAGAGGGTTCTAAGGTCCTTATATTGCCTAAAAACTCACTAAAATAGACTTATAGTCAAGGTATACTTAGGTTATAACCAAAGCGACCCTTTTCCAGCTCAACGGAGCACTTCTAGCGGGCCTCCTTGAGCCAAAGGTCGGAGTTAAGCTCACCAACCTTGGATCTAAGTGGAGTTAAGTTTTCGTTTCAGTGGGATTCCCAAATCACGCGTGGCGGACCAGTTTCAGTTCAACGGTCAGCGGATTTCGATCTGAAATTCCAAGTACATGGATATTTTTATGAAATTTTTCCTGATCCGAGGGTGTATTTGGGTCAGATTCTGACGGTCTGGTTGCTTACAAAATGTCCGCAAGCGACACGTGCCAGATTACTATTTGAGATATTTATTTATAAAGAAAATCAAGTATTTTCACACTCCTCGCTCCGGACTCAAGCAAACAGCCGTGGGATACTATCTGGATTTGATTTCCGAGATGGTTGTCAAGCCCAGCGAGGCGGTCCTAAGTCCTTAACTTCATATTATTCAGACTCCCAATGTGCGGTCCAGATCTGATACGGAGTTTCAATGTGCTCCCGAGAGCAGTCGGGTAATGAGTTTGATCCTAGACTTTACGGTAACCTAGTGTCAACGATTCTACAAGTTTTAGGTCTTGGAGATCGTATTTAAAGTGATTTAAACGGATTTCATGGCTAATCTATTTTAGCACTTAATTAACTTTGTCAAATTTCTAAAGGATTTGATCCTAAACGATTTCTGTCTGAGGTGGTACTCGGGCCATTGCACGAAAATTTTCGAGTCGTTACAGACGATAACCCATGCAAACTACAAGACAACAGTATGGATGATTAGGCCACCAAGAAAATTACCGTACAAGCCCGGATAGAGTCATGGAAAATGAGGATAAGGGGAAACGGGGGCTGGAGTTTTTGGTTGTCCACAGACTTGAGCCTCGACAGGGATTGTAAAGGCTCAAAAGGCAGGGTTTGAAGAAGGAAATGGAAGAAAATGGATGAGTTAGAGAGATTACATGAATTTAAGCTCCATATGGGGCATGTAAGAGCCCAAATGAGAGAGAATGAAGAGGATAGGAGGATAAGTAAAGAGAGTTCGAATGTGTGGTGAAGGTGGTGCACGAAAATAAAGGAAGAAGTGGTTGGAGGGGCGATTTCTTCAAAAAATCAGAAGTTTCGTGGAGAAAGGAGAGCTTGGGAGGGTGGTTTGTGAAGGAGGGGTGCATTTGGGGTGGTTGCAATGGACGGTCCATGTACTAGGGGGTTCCCCTAGGCCCCAAATGCAATCTGCCCGAACCGCAGGCCTGGCCCAGCCCAGCCCGTTGACTGGCGAGGCCTCACCGACCGGGCGAGGGCCTCGCCACCCATTGGACAAAGTGGTGATGGCTCGCCTCTTGGGCGAGGTCCTCGTGACCCCTAAGCCCCAAAAATGTGTGGGTCCCACCCTGGGTCCCCCCGGAGGTGCTCTGTTTGGCCCCCGACTCCGTTTTGAGCCGTATCGGGGCCAAATTGCAAACCAAAATAATTTTATGTGAGGTGTAGCATATGATTTTGGGGTAGAAGGCACTAATCTATCCAAATGATCCATTTATTTCACGAGATTCCATAATTTGAATGGTCAAAAGTCCAATTTCTACGTATATTTACTATTTATAGTGAATTTTTGTTTAAGTATTATTATCCATCATTTATACGTTAGGATTTATACCGGTATGAAAAGACTTAGAAAAAATTGAAGAACGAAGTGGTGCAAGGAGAGATTTTGAAGGAATTGGATAAAAAGGGGTTTTAGGCTTTGAGATGAAGTGTAAGGTGTTGTGGTAGACCCACAACCTAAGGGTATTCGTTTCTAGGGAATGACTCAAACCCGTCGATTGACGGCCTAGAAGTGATTCGGGATCGTTTCGCGTGATCATGGGTGTGTACGGGCCTAATCTCTATGCGTCGATTTCGGTCGGTTTCGCTGTTCGGCGAATTTGGAAAATCCTAAGTCGGTTTCTACGTTTCATCGCCCCCTCCTAAGTCAGAGTGCGTCAGAGTGCATCGTGTGACCATAACCCAGGTCCGGTTTACTCCAAATCATGCTCTGATACCATCTTGTAACGCCTTGAAAATCGGGGGTCGAGCAAAGCTCAGTTACCGAGTTCCAATGCATCACTTATGCAACACAGATTATGATGATTATGATGAGAGCATTGAAACATGAATGAGATTATACCAAAACAACATATCATACTCCAGAGATAGTTAAATTTACAAGTGGAAGATTGTGATAGATATGGAAAATATATAAACTGTGTGAGTCTCCAGAGCGTGATAATGTTACAGGTTAATGAATTACAAGTATAATTTCAAAATATACCAAGTTGCGGAAGTGTAATGTCTTCTATCCCAAATACTATATCCTGTCAATGCAATTCTAGGTCTTCATAGACCTGTCAGAGAGTTACATGTAGGAGAACTCCTCCTTAACAGCATAGTAGTAGTCCGACTCTGCTTCATAAGCATCGCCACCATCTGAAACTCAAACAAATCTGGTTGGTGTGTACAACACCGTCCCGTAATGTGGGAGTGAGTGATCAACTCAGTGGAACAATAAAGCATAGGTTAACATGTTATCAAAACAGTCAAGCAGTAATGATAAAGCAGTACAATCAAACAATTCTAAATACTCTTGTTAATACAAGTATGGAATGCAGTCATGATGCATGCCCTCACCTCATACTCCCTTATGCGACACCATCTTACGTTCGCGGCATGCTTTCATTCCTCAGTGCTCCACATCTTCCAGGCACATGCAATGCGATGATGAGCATGATTATCGAGTTGTTATTAGTCCATTTCAAACAGCAGGATTGGGAAACTAAGGTACCTCCCTTGTATCATTCCCAAACATGATCCATTCTAGGGTCGTCAATCCTAGTTAATTTCATACGATGGTGTGTTTCTAGGTCATTGTAAAGGCTGCCAGGGCTGTTACACATAATCGTTACACCACTCCCCCATTAACTTTTTAACGGTTCATCACTAAATTGATACAGACCTAGTTCATACTCTATACACCGCGACAAAACTTGTTGCCTCACCGCAAATTTAGAGTATGCTCGAGGTCACTACAAAGGGCTCGTCACCAATCAGTGTAGGCCGACAGCTCGAATATAGTGTCCTATACCACCATAATCGGTTACGAGTTTGGTTGCTCAATGGACACTACGGGGAGGCACGTGGCCCCAGCGTAGGCCGACAGCTTGACCACGGTGTCCCATACCACCATGCCCGGCTCATGAGTCTTACGGATCGAGGTACCATGGTTAAAGGGATTTCACTGGTAAGTTTGGTACCCTAGGTTCAAGCAGAGGCGTCCAAACATGGCGAACATACATAAGACAGATCGGGTTGCTTGACGAGCTCGACTAGCTCGAGCGCACGACAAGTTGAACGACATGAAGTGCATAAGCACTTCGTGTGGCCAACCACTATCGCCAACCGAAGTACGACTCGGGTTCATCGAACACATCTCACGTGGCAAATGAATCTCAGCCACGAATTCAATCCCGTTACCGATTGTCTCGACTATAATCATAGCCCCAAACACAATCAATTCATGACCAGAAGCATGTAGAGTAAAGCAGAATAAACAAAGTAATTCAAGCATGTTGACAAGCATGTCATAAAACATGTAATTGTAAGTGCTATGGTCTCATGCTCCTTTGGTTGTCAAATTTTGATGTGTCAAAACATCTATCTGTGTCCTGTGCTTGTATGATGATTTATATGAATTCAAGACACTGCATAAACACTTCAAGAAGCTACATGTTGAAGTCTTCAAGAAGCTACATGTTGAAGTCTCAAGAAGCTACATGTTGAAGTCTCAAGAAGCTACAATGTTGAAGTTCAAGTCTGAAGAAGCAACACATGAAGTAGTTTTATGTTGATGAAGATCTCAAGTTTAAAGCTACAACAAGTTTAAGATCTCAAGCCTGATATGGTTCAAAATATCTACATTCGTTGAATGGTTGAAGTTCAATGTCCATACGACATGGTTCAGGTTTGAATGACCTTAGGTTGACCCTTTAAGTAGGTCACTTTGGATACATAAATCAAATATTTATTTTACATAAGTTTGGTCTATTCTAAGACCAGTCCTAGCACTTGTTCGACCAGTCCTAGCATTGGTTCGACTAGTCCAAGAAATTCCACGACCAGTCCTAAGTTGTTGAAGATTTTTCGGAATTTTTGGTACGCCCACGACCAGTCCTGGAGGTCCTTCGACCGGTCGTAGGAGTGACTTCGACTCGTCCACGACCAGTCGTAGAGCTACGACTCAAAGTCCAGCAACGAAATCTCTGGTCTTACGACCAGTCGTAGATATCCACGACCAGTCGTAGGTGACCCACGACCAGCCGTAGACTACTCACGACCAGTCGTGGAACGACTTTCAAAGATCGCGCTTAATTTTTCAAAAATCTGTTAGAGCTACGACCAGTCGTAGGTTTCTAAGACCAGTCGTAGGAGCGATTTTTGCTTCTATAAATTGAACACGAAATTCAGAGTTTTCACACTTCAACTCGATTCAATTCAAGAATTTTAAAGTGATCACTCTGAGATAAGTCTGTGTTTATTTTAAGCTACATTGTGCTTATTTAATATTCCTTTTTGCTAGCTTATTTAATTTGATTTTGTTTCTGTATTCCAATCTTTTTTTTGAAAAGAGGAATTATCTTATTCCTTCTTCTTGGAATCAAAATCAAATATAGCTACGCTCATCTAGTTAAAATCTAAAATCAATTAGAATTTAGAACCATATGAATGTGAGTATTGGAAATTGAACTTTGACATTCAATCATCTACTCCGATTGGTTCTACCGGGCTGCTACGAAAAGGAGAAATCCAGGTATTTTACAATTTTGTAAAATTTATTTACTTTTGGTTTTGTTTGAGGTTAAGCCAGAAAACTCTCATGGTATTGGTTTTGTTTGAGGTTGAACCAGAAAAAATCTCATTGTATTGGTTATCTGAGGAGAACCAGAAAACTCAGAAAAGAGGGGTTTTTGAATTGTGTAAGCCCAAGTGAAAACGACACAATTGTAAAGGTTTTTGGTAAACCTGTGAAAACCTATTTGATAGTGAACGCTAATATCCCCTGTGTGAGTATATTAGGAGTGGAGTAGCTTTTTGTGTGGCTGTTGGAAAACAGTTGGTGTACACACAGGCGAACCACTATAACTCTTTGCCTTGTGGATTGAATGCTTGCTTAATTTTCATATCTTTTATCATTCGATTGTGTGGAATGTACAAGTGGAAGTGAATGTTGTAACTATTTACATTTCAAGCAAGTGTGGGGATTGTTGTAATAATTTAGATCTTACTTCTGCATTTAATTTCAATTCCTTGCTATTTCATTTACTTATATTAAAATTGAGTCCTTGATCCAAAAGAGGTTCTAGAAATAAGGTTGTCCTACCATAAGCCCTTGTTTATTATGATGTAAGGTTGTCCTTAGAACTGAATTTGTATCAATCTCTCAATACCTATTTTTCAAGGTGATTTAAATTTAGCTTTGTGAATTGATTCATATTGTAAGGCTATTGGTTTAATTTATTTCCGCTAATTTTAATTTAAATTTGGCATAGTCCTATTCACCCCCCCTCTAGGACATATAGCTTGGCCTTTTCAAGTGGTATCAAAGCCTAATAGCTCATTTTTGTTGCTTTTTATTTGGATTTATTTCCTGAGCTAACGATCTAAGCTATATAAAAAGATTTCAAATTTTGATAGCCTTTCAGTTACTAGGCCTCCACCTTTTGATGGCTCCAACTATGCCTATTGGAAAGCCAGAACGAGGATCTTCCTCAAATCAATGGATGAAAGTGTGTGGCAAGCCACAGTGACTGAATGGAAACCTCCTATCATGAAAGTAACAGGTGTTGATGGTTCAAAATCTATGAAAATTACACCGTATTACCAATGGACCACACTTCAGAAAAATGAGAGTAGTGCTAATGCTAAAGCACTAAATGCAATCACTTGCGCACTATCACCGGATGAGTTCAAAAGAATCATATCCTGTGATACTGCAAAGTAAGCCTGGGATATTTTAGAAATGACACACGAAGGTACATCAATTGTCAAGAAATCTAAAGTCCAACTCCTCACAACTAAATTTGAAGAAATTCATATGGAGGAAAATGAAATGTTTATGGACTTTTACACTAGATTGAATGACATTGTAAACTCAATGTGGGGTCTTGGCGATAAGATCCCAGAAAGTAAAGTGTGTGCAAAAATACTACGCTCTCTTCCTGAACGGTTCAATTCTAAGGTAACCGCAATCCAGGAACTTCGTGATACGGATAATATGAAGGTAGAAGAATTAGTTGGTTCTTTACAAACCTATGAATTAAGTTTTAAAGCTCCTAAAGGTAAATCTATTGCTTTGAAGTCATCTAAAAGTTTACTCAAGAAAATTCAGATTCAGAAAAGTCTGAAGATGATGTGGCCCTTTTGGCGAAAAAGTTTTATAAGATTTTCAAAAGTAAGAAAAGAGTCGATTTTCAAAAGGCAAATGAAAAGAAACGTTCCAAACCTAAGTCTAAAACTTGGAAATCATTGAAAGATAGTCAATGCTACAACTGTCAAGAATATGGGCATTTAGCAAACAAATGTCCTAAAAAGGACAGATCCAAAAGGAAGGGTATGTTGGCTACTTGGGATGAATCGTCTGATTCTGAAGCCTCTTCTGAATCAGAAAATTCAGAAACCGAGTCGGGCAGTGAACTTAAGGCCCTTATGACTCTAGCCAAGTTTACTTTTTCAGATCACGATGATTCAACAAGTGAAGAAAATTTGGATAGTGATCATGAAAATGATGAAGATCTTCAAGATGCTTACAATGCCTTATATAAGGAAAGTTATAAAATTGCTGTCAAACTTAAACTTCAAAAAGAAAAGTTTTTTAAACTTAAAGAATGTTTTGAAACCCTTGTTTTAGAAAAATCCCAAATTTCAGATTATTTTGAAAAATCAAAGTGTGATCTGGAATTCAAAACCTCCCTGATTGAAAATTTGAAATCCGAAAATGAGAAACTTAAATATGAAGTATCTTCTCTTCTGAGTTTGAAGGACACATGGAGATATGCCCAAGGTGATCCAAAATTAGAAAAATTATTATCCGGATCAAGAAAATGTGGCGATTGATCCGGGTTGGGCTATGATAAAAACACATCTCCTAAACAGAAGAATACTCCTTCCAATTTTGTGAAAGGAGAGACTTCTAACTCAAAAGGAAAAGGTACTAGTCAAGTTTTTTTTTTAAATACAAAAACTTTTAAAAAACCCAAAAGCAGCTATATAAATCAGATTCGAAACCCTCTAGTTGAAAAAATTATTGATTTACTTAAGGAGCTATTAAAATCTAACTCAGTAGGTCACTCTTACAACTATAAATAAAAGAAGACCAATTATTCTCCTAAACCCAAAACAGTACTGAAATGGGTTCCTAAGGTTGCCTGTTTGGTTGCTCACACTGCTTTCAAAGCTACAAGCCATTCGAAATGGTACCTAGACAGTGGATGCTCCAGACATATGACAGGCGACAAAGCACTATTCACCGATCTTAAAGATATGACTGATGGGTCAGTCACATTTGGTGATGGTAGCAACTGTAAGATAATTGGCAAAGGTACGGTCCAACTCTATAACCTTCCCTTATTTAAAAATGTTTTATATGTTGAGGGTTTAAAACACAACCTGTTGAGCATATCTCAAATATGCGATAACAACCATAATGTTAAATTTTCTAATCAAGGTTGTGAAATTATAAATGAAAAGGGTTCTGTAATATTAACTGGTCGCAGAACTTCTGAAAACTGCTATATAGTAAGCGATAGTAGCTCATCTAAACAAACGTGCTACATGGTCCATACCGATGAGACAAAATTATGGCATAAACGCCTCGGACATGTACACTATCGAAATTTATACAGATTGAGCAAAGGAGAACTAATTAGAGGTCTACCTAAGATACAAAAAGTAGACAAGATTTGTGGTGAATGCCAGTATGGTAAACAAACTAGGAGCTCTCACAAAAAGGTGAACTCCAATACCACCACAAGACCACTCGAGCTTCTCCACATGGATCTTATAGGACCAACAAGAACGGAAAGTCGAGGTGGAAAAAAGTACATCTTAGTTATTGTAGATGATTATACAAGATACACTTGGGTTTCATTCTTGAGAGACAAATCAGAAACCCTTGATGAAGTGAAAAAGATTATAAAACGGATTCAAACTGAAAAAAATTCTCAAGTCAACAAGATCCGTAGTGATCATGGATCCGAATTCGAAAATAGCGGTTTTGAGAAATTCTGTAGCGATCAGGGAATATCGCATGAATTCTCTGCACCTAAAACTCCTCAACAAAATGGAATTGTCGAGAGGAAGAATAGAGTGCTTCAAGAAATGAGAAATGTTATGTTAAATAGCATGAAGCTCCCTAGGAATCTCTGGGCTGAAGCAGTGAATACAGCCTGCTACATTATTAACCGTGTTTATATCTGTAAAACTAATAATAAAACGGCTTATGAAATGTGGTTTGAGAAAAAGCCTTCTGTCAAATACTTTCGAGTTTTTGGCAGCAAGTGTTATATTTTGCGTGACCGTGAAAATTTGGGAAAATTCGACACTAAAAGTGATGAAGGGATCTTTTTAGGATATTCTTTAAACAGTCGTGCATATCGTGTTCTGAACAACAGGACCGGTGTGATTCAAGAGTCAATAAATGTTGTGATTGACGATCTTTTGAATACACCTGTCCCTAGTTCAGATAATGATGAAGTGCTTATACTTGAAAAACAAGAAACTTCATCAAGTGAACCTAATTCTGAATTAAGGACTGTTAAAGATCATCCGACTTCTCAAATACTTGGAAACCCTCTCACTGGTGTGCGCACTCGTAGACAATTAGAGGACATATATAACTACGTATGCTTTACATCCCAGATTGAACCGGTTAACGTAAAAGAAGCACTTTCGGATGAAAACTGGATTCTTGCGATGCAAGAAGAACTTAATCAGTTTGTCAGAAATGATGTTTGGTACCTTGTTCCTAGACCTAAAGATAAACATATTATTGGAACAAAATGGATTTTCAAAAATAAATCTGATGAACTTGGAAATATTATTCGAAATAAAGCAAGACTAGTTGTACAGGGGTATACACAAATTGAAGGTATTGACTATAATGAGACATTTCCCCTGTAGCTCGTCTTGAATCAATCAGACTTTTTATCTCCATTGCATGTTTTAGGAAGATTAAAATTTATCAAATGGATGTAAAGAGTGCCTTTCTGAATGGTGATTTACATGAAGAGGTATATGTTGAACAACCTCCAGGGTTTGAAGATCCTAAATTTACTGATCATGTGTATCGTCTTAAGAAGGCTCTCTATGGTCTGAAACAAGCTCCCAGAGCATGGTATGAAAAACTGACTAAGTTTTTACTGAGTCATAATTTTCAGATGGGATGTGTTGATAAGACGCTCTTTGTTAAGAAACATAACGATGATATTCTAATGGTTCAAATATATGTTGACGATATTATTTATGGATCAACCTGTACTAACATGACTGTTGAGTTTGCAGATTTGATGAAGTCTAAATTCGAAATGAGCATGGTTGGAGAATTAAACTATTTCCTAGGGTTGCAAGTTAAACAACAACCTGATGGAATTTTTATCTCTCAAACCAAATATGCTCTGAATTTAATCAAGAAATTTGGATTTGAGAAAGGTAAAAATTTTGATACTCCTATGAGTACAACTTTGAGACTCTCAAAAGACTCTACAGGTAATGATGTGGATCCTAAATTGTATCGTAGTTTGATTGGTAGTTTACTTTATCTGACTGCTAGTAGACCAGATATCGCTTTGAGTGTTGGTATTTGTGCTCGTTATCAATCAAATCCTAAAGAATCTCACTTAACTGTTGTTAAGCGGATTATGCGATATATCGCAAGTTCTACTAAACTGGGTCTCTGGTATCCACATGAGACTAATGTTCAATTAGCCGGTATGCAGATGCTGACTGGGCTGGAAACATTGATGATAGGAAATCAACCAGTGGTGGTTGTTTCTACATTGAAAATTGTCTTGTTTCTTGGTTTAGTAAGAAGCAAAGTTCTATATCGCTATCAACAGCTGAGGCTGAATACATTGCTGCTGGAAATGCATGTACTCAACTTGTTTGGATGAAACGAATGTTAAGTGATTATGGAATTACTCAGGATTCTATAATTTTATTTTGCGATAATTTCAGTGCAATAAATATCTCTAAAAATCCAGTTCAGCATTCACGTACTAAGCATATTGACATTAGATTTCATTACATTCGTGAATTAGTGGAAGAAAAGGTAATATATTTGGATTACATTCCAACCGAGACTCAACTTGCGGACATTTTCACTAAACCGCTCGACAAAAGCAGGTTTAATAAATTAAAGGTTGATCTCGGTATGTGCAATTTAAATTGAATTTGCATGATTTGGTGTATCATAATGTACATAAGTTTGATGTTTTATTTGCTTAAATTTGAATATTATTTAAAAATTTTTTTTTGTAAATTTTAAGTCGTACTCGACCAGTCGTGAGTGTACACGACCGGTCGAACACTTACACGACCGGTCGTGAAACTCGGGATTTCACTTTAATTTGGGGATTTTGACTCTTCTTCTTCATTTCTTTTTACTCTCCAACAGCTCTAGCTACGACCGGTCGAACCCTCCTTCATTGTACTTCAAGGTTAGTGGTTCTTTTGCTATTTTCTTGTTGATTCTTGTTATTAGTGTTCCAAATCACATTCTTGTAGAATCTATTCGGTCGTTCATTGCAAGTTTGAGGTTTTATCTTGAAAAATCTGTTCTATCAAAACCCCATTTCTTCTATCTTGCATTTTGTTGTTTCCTTGAAATCCTCCTTTGAAAATGGATGCTAGAGGTAAAAAGAAAACTACTCGAGGTCCCTCTTCATCTAGATCAACTTCTATTGCACAACGTCATCTTCGGTCTCCCGAAAATGATCCTTCTAATGCTCGAAATTTGCGTATGCGCAATGTTATTGTTGAGCGTCCTGTTAATGTTAATCACATTGCTTCATTTGGTATCTCTCCTCTGTTGGAATCTGTGGGATGGGATAACATCTTGCATTGGGGTTGAGCTGCATACCAGTCCATTGCCCAATCCATGTTTGCATGTATCTGTGATTTTTCTCTTGAGAATTTAACTTTTAAAGTTGATACTCAAGGAGGATTGTTTTTAGTGGATCGACATTTGTTTGCTGAAATTATGGAAATACCTGTCAATGATGAGAGCATTCCAATTCATATTTTACATGACAGTCTCTCTGAATCTGAACGAAAAATGCTTACTAGAGATTTATGTAATTTGGATGTTCACTGGACTCATAAAGGTCATGCACTTCCCTCAAGGTATTTGTTACCCAGACACAGGGTACTTCATAGGATTTTCATCTCAAATCTTTATCCACGTTCTGGTAATAAAACCGAACTCACTGCTTTTATGGTTCGTGTTTTGCATTCTGTCATCTCTGGTGCAAAAATATGTTTACCTTCTTTAATTTGTCATTCCATTATTCTGTCTCGTCACCATCCTAGACATAGTGATATACCCTTTGGTTATTTGTTGACTATGCTGGCAAATCATATGCTCGTGGCTATGCCTGCTAGAGAAAAACCCATCCATCATCTCCCTTTTAATAATGCCAATATTAACAAGATGAATTTAGAATTGGCTGATGGCCAAGTGGATGCTGGTAGCAGTGGTGCTGAAGCAGGAGATGCAGGTCAAGCTGGTGATCTTCCTGAAGACGTGAATATGGATGATTTATTTGAAGAACTTGAGTCAGACTCGGCTGATGATCCTGATTTTCAGCCCTCTGATTTTGATGAGAGATTGAATTCCCTTCAAGAGCAGGTGGCTCAAATTCGTGTTACCCAAGACACGCAATTCTCTTATCTACGCAAATATATGAGGCGGATTGCTAAGGGTTTACACAAAATTGATCCTTCTAATCCTGCTCCCTCTTCTGGTTCTGACTGAATTTTTGATGGGTCTGTAATATTTTTTTTTAAGTCTGAACTTTACATGCTCACTGACTTTTTGCATTATGCTTTCTTGAATCAACTCATATTTTCATTATCATTGTTGCTCTTCTTCCTTTGTCATTTTGTGACAAAAAGGGGGAGAAGTTTTAGGAGCCTTTGGCTTTATTTGAATTTAATGATTATGATCCTATTACTCAGGGGGAGTTAAGCTTCTCAGGGGTAGTTATGGGAGAATGATGCTAGTTATTGCTTATCATATATAACTGTGCATGCTTCTCTATTGTTGAACTTGTTGTGATGCTAGTTGTTACTTATCATATATAACTGTGCATGCTTCTCTATTGTTGAACTTGTTGTGTGTACTTAGTTTTAATTAAAAGTATTATAATTTGGGTGTTTTGTCACAAATTTGACAAAGGGGGAGATTGTAAGTGCTATGGTCTCATGCTCCTTTGGTTGTCAAATTTTGATGTGTCAAAACATCTATCTGTGTCCTGTGCTTGTATGATGATTTATATGAATTCAAGACACTGCATAAACACTTCAAGAAGCTACATGTTGAAGTCTTCAAGAAGCTACATGTTGAAGTCTCAAGAAGCTACATGTTGAAGTCTCAAGAAGCTACAATGTTGAAGTTCAAGTCTGAAGAAGCAACGCATGAAGTAGTTTTATGTTGATGAAGATCTCAAGTTTAAAGCTACAACAAGTTCAAGATCTCAAGCCTGATATGGTTCAAAATATCTACATTCGTTGAATGGTTGAAGTTCAATGTCCATACAACATGGTTCAGGTTTGAATGACCTTAGGTTGACCCTTTAAGTAGGTCACTTTGGATACATAAATCAAATATTTATTTTACATAAGTTTGGTCTATTCTAAGACCAGTCCTAGCTCTTGTTCGACCAGTCCTAGCATTGGTTCGACTAGTCCAAGAAATTCCACGACCAGTCCTAAGTTGTTGAAGATTTTTCGGAATTTTTGGTACGCCCACGACCAGTCCTAGAGGTCCTTCGACCGGTCGTAGGAGTGGCTTCGACTCGTCCACGACCAATCGCAGAGCTACGACTCAAAGTCCAGCAATAAAATCTCTGGTCTTACGACCAGTCGTAGATATCCACGACCAGTCGTAGGTGACCCACGACCAGTCGTAGACTACTCACGACCAGTCGTGGAACGACTTTCAAAGATCGCGCTTAATTTTTCAAAAATCTGTTAGAGCTACGACCAGTCGTAGGTTTCTAAGACCAGTCGTAGGAGCGATTTTTGCTTCTATAAATTGAACACGAAATTCAGAGTTTTCACACTTCAACTCGATTCAATTCAAGAATTTTAAAGTGATCACTCTGAGATAAGTCTGTGTTTATTTTAAGCTACATTGTGCTTATTTAATATTCCTTTTTGCTAGCTTATTTAATTTGATTTTGTTTCTGTATTCCAATCTTTTTTTTGAAAAGAGGAATTATCTTATTCCTTCTTCTTGGAATCAAAATCAAATATAGCTACGCCCAACTAGTTAAAATCTAAAATCAATTAGAATTTAGAACCATATGAATGTGAGTATTGGAAATTGAACTTTGACATTCAATCATCTACTCCGATTGGTTCTACCGGGCTGCTACGAAAAGGAGAAATCCAGGTATTTTACAATTCTGTAAAATTTATTTACTTTTGGTTTTGTTTGAGGTTAAGCCAGAAAAATCTCATTGTATTGGTTTTGTTTGAGGTTGAACCAGAAAAAATCGCATTGTATTGGTTATCTGAGGAGAACCAGAAAACTCAGAAAAGAGGGGTTTTTGAATTGTGTAAGCCCAAGTGAAAAAGACACAATTGTAAAGGTTTTTGGTAAACCTGTGAAAACCTATTTGATAGTGAACGCTAATATCCCCTGTGTGAGGATATTAGGAGTAGAGTAGCTTTTTGTGTGGCTGTTGGAAAACAGTTGGTGTACACACAGGCGAACCACTATAACTCTTTGCCTTGTGGATTGAATGCTTGCTTAATTTTCATATCTTTTATCATTCCATTGTGTGGAATGTACAAGTGGAAGTGAATGTTGTAACTATTTACATTTCAAGCAAGTGTGGGGATTGTTGTAATAATTTAGATCTTACTTCTGCATTTAATTTCAATTCCTTGCTATTTCATTTACTTATATTAAAATTGAGTCCTTGATCCAAAAGAGGTTCTAGAAATAAGGTTGTCCTACCATAAGCCCTTGTTTATTATGGTGTAAGGTTGTCCTTAGAACTGAATTTGTATCAATCTCTCAATACCTATTTATCAAGTTGATTTAAATTTAGCTTTGTGAATTGATTCATATTGTAAGGCTATTGGTTTAATTTATTTTCGCTAATTTTAATTTAAATTTGGCATAGTCCTATTCACCCCCCCTCTAGGACATATAGCTTGGCCTTTTCAGTAATAAAACACAATATAAACAGAAAATACAAACACCTATATTTCATATGTAAGCTGTGAATTTAAACAAGCAACATGGAGGAAAATCATATACATCTCTAAGGTAGCTGAGAATCCTATCTCAACACCCTTATACATTACAATTTACTAATTACTACTCATTCAGACATTTCAACAAACACTTTAAACTACATACATCAACATACATGACATATTTGATCACATAGGTATAAGGCCAAATCCTTTCACTAGGGAGTTACCTCAATTATAACACGCGAGCACCCACGATGGATAGTCATGGCAAGCAGGAATCCAAGTTCCATGTTCATTCAGTCATTTCCACAAACACTTGGGCTACACGTTTTAGCATATATAGTGTATATTGGTCGTGGCGTGATTTAGGGCAAATCCTTTCGTCAAAGGGGTATCGCCTATACAACAATCATGTATCCATGACAATTAGTCATGGCAAGCACGAATGCGAATTCTATACTCATTCGGTCATTTTCAAAAACACTTAGAATACGCTATTTTAACATACATAGTGTATATTAGCAAAAACATGTATTAGGGTGAACCCTCTCGCCAAGTAAGTGTTATACACATATATAATATGTTCATACAGCAAATAATCATGGCAAACCCATTTGCAAAATTTATACGTATATGGTACTTTCTACAAATACCTAGAATACACAAAATTCCATATTCTTCGTATTTAATCGAAACGGAAAACAGACAGCACTTTGTACATGTGCAATTGCATACAGATCATGAATCTATCATTATCTGACATTGAAAGCATTAAAAACCATAACCTATACACCTAAAGTCCGCACCTTTTGTCGTAGAATCATAACGATTATAGGTTTGCTAAACCTTCGTATACGGCAGTTTGGCCACCTATAGAATGAAATAAGTTAGCTCTTTCATAACCTACAACTATCAAAACCCCAAATCAGTTTACGGTTAGGGTTTCTTACCTAGGAATGAAGCCGGAATCGCCGGGAAATCGCTTAGAATGGAGTGGTGAAGCTTGTAGAATGACAGGGAAAGAGGGTAGGAAGATTCCTTCCACAACTCTCTAACTTTCTCTCTCTTTTCTCTCTTCTCTCCTAGGGTTTTTCTCAAATTCGTATGGCTGAATGAGAGAGGGTTTAAAGGTCCTTATATAGCCTAAAACTACACCAAAATAGACTCCAAGTCAAGGTATACTTAAGTTATAACCAAAGTGAGTCAGTTTCAGCTCAATGGAGGACTTCTGGCGGGCCCTCTTGAGCCAAAGGTCGGACTTAAGCTCACTAACACTGGATCTAGGTACCATTAAGTTTTCGTTCCAGTAGGGTTCTCAGATCACGCGTGGCGGACTAGTTTCAGTTCAACGGTCAGTGGATCTCGATCGGAGATTCCGAGTACATAGATATGTTTGGGAAAATATCCCTGATCCGAGGGTATAATTTGGTCTGATTCTGACGGTCAGGTTGTTTAATACTGACCCGCAAGCGTCACATGCCAGATTTCATAAATCCTTATTTATTTTGGAATTATCTTCGTGTTTCTCAAACTCCTCGCTCCGGACTCAAGCGAATTGCACTGGGACACTATCTGGATTTGATTTTCGAGATGGTTGTCATGCCCAGCAAGGCTGTCCTAATTCCTTAACTTCGTGTTAATCGGACTTTCGACGTGCGGTCCAGATCTGATACGGAGTTTCGAGATGCTCCCGAGAGCAGCCGGGTAATGAGATTGATCCTAGATTTTAGGGTAATGTAGTGTCAATGATTTTACCAGTTTTGGGTCTTGCAGATCGTATTTAAAGTGATTGGTGCTAATTTCACAGGTACTCTAGTTTAACACTGACTAATTCTCGCCTGGATTTAGTCCTGAGTAATTTCTGTCTGAGGTGGTACCTGGGCCTTTGTAGTTTGTATATAAAGTGATCCAAGTTATAATACTTAACTAGTTTAAGATAGTGTCTAGGGTGAAAGTACTTAGAAAAATTGAAAGAACAAGGTGGTGAAGGGTGGGATTTGTGAAGGAAAAGGGTTAACAAACGATTTTAGATTGTGGGATTCAGTTCTGACAAGTTAATAAGGCGTTAGGAGCGACCCATTGCATAAGGACGTCTAATTCCAGGTTGGCAAAAATCCGGGATGTTACAAAGATAAAATCCATAGAGATGAAATCCCATTTCCATTTTGCTATGGACATGGGCTGGAGCAGTCCAAGATGTCGGCGATGTTCTGCCTTAACCTTCTGACATGTGAGACAACGTGAGATATAGTCTGCTATGTGGGCCTTCATGTTAACCCACCAGTACGACCTTTTCATGTCTCGATACATCTTCGTACTACCAGGATGCATCACCATCTTTGAATTATGAGCAGCTTCGAGTACATCCCTTCTCAAGTCATGAAGGTTTGGAACGCATAGGCGGCCACGATAAGGTAAACCCCCATCCGTACCAACTCTCCATTCGGAGTTTGCATTACCACTAGCTCGCCTCCTCAACTCTAGTAACCCTTCATCCTCTCGCTGAGCCACTATGATTCGGTTATCGATCAGTGGTTGTACACGCATATGTGCGATGCTCTCGAACGGCTCTTCAACAATAAGTTTCAGCTCAAAGTCTCGCATAAACTCTACCATATCCCATTCTGCTATCATCAGTGGAGCCACAAATGTTATAGTCTTCTTGCGGCTCAACGCGTCTGCCACAAGGTTGGCCTTGCCAGGATAGTAGGAGACCTCGAACTTGAAGTCCTTCAAGATTTTCATCCATCGTCGTTGTCTCATATTAAGGTCCCTCTGCGTGAATATGTATCTAAGGTTCTTGTGGTATCAAAAGAGCTCGAACTCCTCTCCATAGAGGTAATGTCTCTAGAGCTTCAATGCAAAGATGATGGCCGCTAACTCCAGGTCATGCGTAGGGTAGTTCTCCTCATGTTTCCTCAACTGACGCGATACATAGGCAATAACGTTGTCCTTCTGCATCAGAACACAACTCAAACCAACACGAGACACGTCAGTGTATATCGTATACTTGACCCCTTGCTCTGAAACGCTGCCTCTGCCTTCTCATTCTAGGCAAACTTGAGATCTTTCTGAGTCAGCTGAGACAACGGTCTGGCTATCTTGGAAAAGTCCCTAATGAATCGACGGTAGTAACCTGCCAGGCTAAGAAAGCTCCTCACTTCTGTAACCGAACTGGGCTGTTCCCAGTCCTGAACTGCGGGTACCTTAGCAAGGTGCACAACTATCCCTTCCTCGGACACCACATGTCCCAGGAACTTGACTTCTTCTTTCCAGAAGTCGCACTTCTTGTACTATGCAAACAACTGGTTCTTCCTAAGCGCATTAAAGACTGCTCGCAGGTGCTCCTCGTGATCTTCTTGACTCTTGGAGTATATCAGAATGTCATCTATAAATACGATGACGAATCAGAATAGATACAGCCGAAACACCCGGTTCATCAAGTCCATGAATACTGCCGGTACGTTTGTGAGTCCAAACGACATCACAAGGAACTCGTAATGCCCAAAACTGGTCCTGAAAGCTATCTTTTGCACGTCCTTATCCCTGATGAGCAACTGGTGATACCCTGACTGTAAGTCAATCTTCGAGAAATATTGTGCCCCTTCAACTGATCGAATAGATCATCTATCCTGGGCAAAAGATACTTGTTCTTCACTGTCACTTGGTTCAACCTGCGATTATCAATACACAATCGCAGTGATCCATCATTCTTCTTTACAAACAATACAGGTGCTCCCTAAGGAGATACACTCGGTCGTATAAAGCCTGCATCCAACAGATCATCGATCTGTTTCCTCAGTTCCTCCATCTCACATGGAGGCATGCGATACGTGTACAATGTAATGGGTGTTGCACCAGGCACTAGATCAATGGTGAAATCGATCTCGCACTGAGGAGGTAATCCAGGAATTGTTTTGAACACATCCGTGAAATCCTAAACTATGGGCGTGTTCCCCAATGTCAAAGCATCAACATGCTCTAGCAGGGTAGCATAACAACTAACTCGGTAGGGCCAATGACTTGAACTGGAAAAGTAAAGACCGTGCCCTCAGGTGTATAGGCAGTCACCACTCTAATATCGCAATCGATCTCGGCCTTCATCTCGGTGAGCCAATCCATACCGAGGATAACGTCATAATGATGTAGTGGGGCAACGATCAGGTCAACGAGTATTGTCCTGCTTTCTAAGTCTATCGAGCATTCCTTACACAACTTGGTAACGTCTGAAAAGGTCCCTGTGGCAATAAGGAACCTCACCCCCTTCGTAGAAGCTGTATCCAACAACAGTTGTTTGACAGTTGCGCATGATATGAGCTAGATAGTGGACCCGGTGTCCACCAATAAGAAGACTGGCATACCTTAGATATGCGCGGTAACTTCAAAGGTCAGGGGTGTTGTAACTGCTGTCTTGGATGCCTCGGCTGCACGTGAGTGCACTCGAGCCTGTTGAGAACTGTTCGGCTGTGGTGTCATAGGTCACTGGGGCGGCCTAAATGGAAGTGCAGGTGACCAAAAAGATGGGTGTGCTGGTACTGACTGTAGAGGTGGGCTGAGATAGCTTGAGAAAGCTGGCGGTTGATCCTCTGAGGCGGCGAGAAGCCGATATCCCTCATCTTGGTAAAGTAATAGGTATCTGAGTGGCCCGACCTCTTGCAGTATGTGCACCACAAGTCTGATCGCCTCGTCGGGGCTGGTGGAGCGGTAAGTCTGGGAGGGGAGTCTGCACAGGGCCTCTTGCCGAGGAAAGGCCTGCTTGGCAGATCTGGTCACGACCTTGGAACCATAGGTACACGAGTGTGGGATAATTTGTTCCCGTCTTGCTCCGCTCGCAAAGACATGCCCACTAGCTCAAAATAGTTGGATATGCTAGCGCAATACATCTTCGAGCGTATATCGGCCCATAAACCCTTAGAAAACCGCCGCATCCACATCGGCTGGTCTGCCAATATCAGGGGAGTATACTAGGACAACTTCGTGAACCGGTTCTCATAATTTGCCATTGTCATCCCTCCCTGACGGAGGTAAAGAAATTCACTCTCCTTCTCATGACGATAAGTGAGGGGAAAGTACTTCTCATGGAAGCAGGCCTCAAAACCCGCCCACGTCCACACATATCTGACAGCAATGGTCGGGAGGACGCTGTCCCATCAGAGGCTGACCTCCTTCTCGAACATATAGGTGATCAGCTCCACCTGCTCTGCCTCAGTATAGTGCAACAGCTTTAGCATCTTAGAGATGCGGTCTAGCCAATACTCGACCTCCTCGGGTCTGTGAGTACCCGCAAAAGTAGGAGGTCGGAAGCGCTGAAATCGCTCAAAAAGGCCACTAGCACCCACATTTCCAGTAGGGTGCACAAGAGGTGCAGGTGGAACCACACCCATACTCTGGGCAAAGACCCCCGTGATGGTGGCCAGAAACTGTTGTTGCTGCTGTTGCTACTACTGTTGCTGCTGCTGTTGCTACTACTGTTGCTGTTGCTGCATCAAGAGCATCACCTGCTCGAACCTATTAGGAGGGGGAACCGACTGAGTCACGTGTGGCGTCGATGTAGACGATAGGAACTGGTGGTGCCACAGGTGGTGCAACAGGTGGTGCGACAGGTGCTGACCCATTAGTGAGGCCAGTGGCCGGCTGAGAATCCGGCTTAGTGTCGTGAGTCGGGCCCAAATTGGGGTCCGTCTAGCTATCGTTTAGGGGAGGTGCCCCATCAAACGAGTCGCCCAATATGAGACGTGTCATACTCCATGTGGCCTTAGGTGGCATTCCTTATATACAACATAGGGTACAAGACAGGTTAGATTCAGCATACTCACAAAGTCAAGTACACAGCATTCACATTACAGCTCAAAGAAACTTCATGCATTTAATTTAACAAAATTGTCATAATACATGAGATGCAACATTACATAGATCATGACAGAAGATGCATGTGAGCTAATCTAAGTAAAGTCCCACATACTAAAACCTATAAGCCGCACTAACACCTTAATAAGCCTATCAAGGCTATACATATAGAAACAAGAAAACAAGTAACCAAGCAAACTAAAAGACGACTACATGTACGACTAGTCGTCTGACTCTGGCGATGGGGGAGGTGTACCCTTGTCCTACAGACAACACAGGATGACCCTCAAAGTGTGTGACACCTTCTTAAATTTTCATTTCATGGAGGCCTCATTCTCTTTAAGCTTGGCTCGGGTCTCTCCAAGTTCGGCCAGGACCTGTCCGACCTCTTGTCGCAGGGCGGCTTGACCCTCCTCGATTCGAGCCCAGCGGGCTTTTGAAGTAGCCTGATCATTGTCACGCCCCTGTGCGGGGGGAGGAGAGCCTCCCTCATTGCCTTGGCCCTCCACTTCATCTTCTTGATCTCCCTCTTCATCACCGCCCTCATCTTCACTGCCTTCCTCACCACTTCCTTCTTCTTCGTTGCCACTTTCTTCCACACCTTCACCTTCCTCGACATCTTCGCTCTCTTCTTCTGTATTATCACTCAGCTCATTAAGGCGGGCTTGGCGTCGCCTTTGGCCAATGCTCATATTGTCGAGCGTGTTTTCCCTGATAATGTGGATCGGGGAGACGTCATCCATGTGAAGTCGGAAACAGTAGTGGCAGGCTATCTTGCAAACAAGTCGACCAACTGGTAGAGAGGAGATCTCCCTAGTAGACCGTGCAGTGCGGATTGTCTGGGATAGGACAAGAGTGGGCAGGCATACTCTCTCTCCTTTCCCAACTTTAAATAAGAAGTCCACCATGAGCCTTGTTCATTTGGTACGGTTACTCCACCTAGTATACATGTTATACGTGCATATGTGGTGGAGCAGGCGGAAGTCGGCCGTCATCTTGGGTGAAGCGAGGCTATTTTCCCGCCTCCAGTGCTCGAGTTGACCGCACAGGAAGCATGTGCAGAGTCTCTTCTCAAGTTTGCTATTGAGGTTCTTCTCACTGGCGTGCACCACACCTCTTTCAACTCCCATAACGTGGGCAATCTTGTCCACGCCAATTATGATCTCCTGCCTTCCCAGAGGGATAGAAAACTGGAGAGGCTTCAACAGTGGGTTCCAAATGAAGGCATAGAAGGTGCGTACAGTGCCTTCGCTCGCATGAGTGTTTCCTTCAAATATGGGACCCCACCCATTGTCTAGGAGAAAGTCGATGACTAGATACGTCCTGAACATCTTCTCATCGACATGTGCTTCAAATACAACCTTGCGGTTACGGAACTTACCCAAGTTGATGTTCGGCAGTAGTGATCTCTCCAACAGAATTTGAGGGTTGAGGTCTTGCTTGGACTTCCGTTCATGCCCGACACTTGTACTTACTTCAGCATCTGCCCACCTCGTAGTACGGCGTGGTCCGGTCGGCCCGGCCTCATCCGAGGCTGCTCTCTTCTTTCCCATGAGAGAAAGGAGCGTAGAGTTGAGAAGATAATGGTGACAACCTCGAAAAGAGCCATAGGAAGAGGGAATGCTTGAAGGATGAGAGGGATTGATGGGTTTTGGAGGGTTTGAGACACAAAAGAGAGCGTTTGTGCTCAGATGGGTGGAAATAGGGAAGCTAGAAGGATGTAAATGGTAGTCTCAAGGCAATGGAAATGGGTGAAAGATTTGGAGGATAGTTTTGTATGTAGGAGGGAGTTTGAGAGGAAGATGGGGGTTTTCGGAGGGTTTAGAGGATTAGGAAATGATTGAAATGGCAAAAGGGGAGGTAATGATGAACCAAATGGAAGATTTTGAGATTGGAAGTGTATGGAAGAAAAGGTTTGAGAGGAAAAGGAAGATTTGGAGTGTTTAGAGGGTGAAAATTGAGTTGAGAGGGTTTGAAATGGGACAAAACAACCCAAAAGAGGGTTTAAAGGAGTAGTGGGGTGGTCCCACACGTGTGGCAGGCCCACCTGGCCTGACAGTGGATGACACGCGGCATATCGGGCGATGCCGCCGCCGGGGCTCTGTCCTGTTAGCGGTCACCCCAACTGGGGGCAGTGTCCACCCCTTCTCGGGTGCTGAAAACATGTGGGACCCAACTTGGGTCCCTCTATAAATCACGGTGTGGCCCCCACTTCCATTTGAGGCCCCTTCGGACTTCAACTCACATATATTCACGCTTTTGGCGTGGTTTGATCGTGGGATTTACTGAGTTATCGCCTAAACCCGTCACTTGACGGTTTAGGAAAGGGTTGAGATGATTTTTACATGATCTTATATGCCTACGAGGTGAAATTCACAGTCAGTTTTGCTTCAACGGTCATATAATCACCGACGGGCGAAACTTGGGATCTTATGGTCATTCCTACATTTCATTGCTCCCTCCTAAGTCAAAGTATGTCAGCATGCGTTGTGTTACCATAACCCAGGTCCAATTTTATCCAAATTATACTCTAATACCAACTTGTAACACCCTCAAAATCGGGGGTCGTGCGGGTGCCCAGCTCCCGAGTTCCAACGTATCACTTATGCAACATGGATAATGATAATTAAATGTTGACCGTATTAGTGCATTAAACATGAATGAGATTATACCAAAACAACATATCATACTCTAGAGACAATTGAATTACGTGAAAAGGCCAAGCTATATGTCCTAGAGGGGGGGTGAATAGGACTATGCCAAATTTAAAATAAAATCAGCGAAAATAAAGTAAACCAATAGCCTTACAATTATGAATCAATTCACAATGCTAATTTTAAATCACCTTGATAAATAAGTATTGAGAGATTGATACAAATTCAGTTCTAAGGACAACCTTACACCATAATAAACAAGGGCTTATGGTAGGACAACCTTATTTCTAGAACATCTTTTGGATCAAGGACTCAATTTTAATAGAAGTAAATTAAATAGCAAGGAATTGAAATTAAATGCAGAAGTATAGATCTAAATTATTACAACAATCCCCACACTTGCTTGAAATGTAAATAGTTACAACATTCACATCCACTTGTACATTCCACACAATTGAATGATAAAGGATATGAAATTAAGCAAGCATTCAATCCACAAGACAAAGAGTTATAGTGGTTCGCCTGTGTGTACACCAACTGTCTTTCAACAGCCACACAGAAAGCTACTCCACTCCTAATATCCTCACACAGGGGATATTAGCGTTCACTATCAAATAGGTTTTCACAGGTTCACCAAAAACCTTTACAATTGTGTCTTTTTCACTTGGGCTTACACAATTCAAAAACCCCTCTTTTCTGAGTTTTCTGGCTCTCCTCAGATAACCAATACAATGAGATTTTTTCTGGTTCAACCTCAAACAAAACCAATACAATGAGATTTTTCTGGCTTAACCTCAAACAAAACCAAAAGTAAATAAATTTTACAGAATTGTAAAATACCTGGATTTCTCCTTTTCGTAGCAGCCCGGTAGAACCAATTGGAGTAGATGATTGAATGTCAAAGTTCAATTTCCAATACTCACATTCATATGGTTCTAAATTCTAATTGATTTTAGATTTTAACTAGTTGGGCGTAGCTATATTTGATTTTGATTCCAAGAAGAAGGAATAAGATAATTCCTCTTTTCAAAAAAAAGATTGGAATACAGAAACAAAATCAAATTAAATAAGCTAGCAAAAAGGAATATTAAATAAGCACAATGTAGCTTAAAATAAACACAGACTTATCTCAGAGTGATCACTTGAAATTTCTTGAATTGAATCGAGTTGAAGTGTCAAAACTCTGAATTTTGTTTTCAATTTATAGAAGCAAAAATCGCTCCTACGACTGGTCTTAGAAACCTTCGACTGGTCGTAGCTCTAACGGATATTTGAAATATTGAGCGCGATCTTTGAAAGTCGTTCAACGACTGGTCGTGAGAAGCCTACGACTGGTCGTGGGTCACCTACGACTGGTCGTAGGACCATAGATTAGGTTGCTGGACTTTGAGTCGTAGCTCTACGACTGGTCGTGGACGAGTCGAAGCCACACCTACGACCGGTCGAAGGACCTCCAGGACTGGTCGTGGGTGTACCAAAAAATTTCGAAAAATCTTCAACAACTTAGGACTGGTCGTGGAATTTCTTGGACTAGTCGAACCAATGCTAGGACTGGTCGAACAAGAGCTAGGACTGGTCGTAGAATAGACCAAACTTATGTAAAATAAACATTTGATTTATGTATCCAAAGTGACCTACTTAAAGGGTCAACCTAAGGTCATTCAAACCTGAACCATGTCGTATGGACATTGAACTTCAACCATTCAACGAATGTAGATTTTTTTGAACCATATCAGGCTTGAGATCTTGAACTTGTTGTAGCTTTAAACTTGAGATCTTCATCAGCATAAAAACTACTTCATGCGTTGCTTATTAGTCTTGAAGTCATTTCTTGAGTTGTTTCTTAAGACTTGAACTTCAACATTGTAGCTTCTTGAACTTCAATAATGTAGCTTCTTGAGACTTCAACATTGTAGCTTCTTGAACTTCAATAATGTCATGAAGTGTTTATGCAGTGTCTTGAATACATATAAATCACCATACAAGCATAAGACACAGATAGATGTTTTGACACATCAAAATTTGACAACCAAAGGAGCATGAGACCATAACACTTACAATCTGCCCCTTTGTCAAATTTATGACAAAACACCCAAATAATAATACTTCCAATAGAAATAAGAGAAGTACTGGCACAACAGGTTCAAAATAGAGAATCATGCACAGTTATATAGATATGATAAGTAATAACTAGCATCACTCTCCCATAACTACCCCTGAGAAGCTTAACTCCCCCTGAGTAATAGGAGCACATCATAATCATTAAATTCAAATAAAGCCAAAGCCTCCCGAAACTTCTCCCCCCTTTTGACACAAAATGACAAAGGAAGAAGAGCAACAATGATAATGAAAATAGGAGTTGATTCAAGAGAGCATAGTGCATAATTCAAAAAGTCAGTAGGCATGTAAAGTTCAGACTTAAAAAAAAATATTACAGACCCATCAAAAATTCAGTCAGAACCAGAAGAGGGAGCAAGATTAGATGGATCAATTTTGTGTAAACCCCTAGCAACCCGCCTCATATATTTGCGTAAATAAGAAAATTGCGTGTCTTGGGTAACACGAATTTGAGCCACCTGCTCTTGAAGGGAATTCAATCTCTCATCAAAATCAGAAGGCTGAAAATCAGGATCATCAGCCGAGTCTGACTCAAGTTCTTCAAATAAATCATCCATATTCACGTCTTCAGGAAGATCACCAGCTTGATCTGCATTTCCTGCTTCAGCACCACTGCTACCAGCATCCACTTGGCCATCAGCCAATTCTAAATTCATCTTGTTAATATTGGAATTATTAAAAGGGAGATGATGGATGGGTTTTTCTCTAGCAGGCATAGCCACGAGCATATGATTTGCCAGCATAGTCAACAAATAACCAAAGGGAATATCACTATGTCCTGGATGGTGACGAGACAAAATAATGGAATGACAAATTAAAGAAGGTAGACATATTTTTGCACCAGAGATGACAGAATGCAAAACACGAACAATGAAAGCAGTGAGTTCGGTTTTATTACCAGAACGTGGATAAAGATTTGAGATGAAAATCCTATGAAGTACTCTGTGTCTGGGTAACAAGTACCTTAAGGGAAGTGCATGACCTTTATGAGTCCAGTGAACATCCAAATTACATAAATCTCTAGTAAGCATTTTTCGTTCAGATTCTGAGAGTCTGTCATGTAAAATATGAATTGGAATGCCCTCATCATTGACAGGTATTTCCATAATGTGAACAATCAGATGTCGATCTACTGAAAATAATCCTTCTTGAGTATCAATTTTAAAAGTTAAATTCTCAAGAGAAAAATCACAGATACATGCAAACATGGATTGGGCAATGGACTGGTATGCAGCTCCACCCCAATGTAAGATGTTATCCCATCCCACAGATTCCAACAGAGGAAGGATACCAAATGAAGCAATGTGATTAACATTAATAGGATGCTCAACAATAATATTGCGCATACGCAAATCCCGAGCATTAGAAGGATCATTTTCGGGAGAGCGAAGATGACGTTGTGCAATAGATGCTGATCTAGATGAAGAGGGACCTCGTGTAGTTTTCTTTTTACCTCATGCATCCATTTTCAAAGGAGGACTCAAGGAAACAAAAAGATGCAAGATAGAAGAAATGGGGTTTTGATAGAACAGATTTTTCAAGATAAAACCCCAAACTTGCAATGAACGACCAAATAGATTCTACAATAATGAAATTTGAAACACCAATAACAAGAATCTACAAGAAAAGAACCACTAACCTTGAAGTACCATGAAGGTGGGTTCGACCGGTTGTAGCTAGGACCGTTGGAGAGTAAAAAGGAAATGAAGAAGAAGAGTCAAATCCCCAAAATAAAGTGAAATCACAAGTTTCACGACCGATCGTGGATGTGTTCGACCGGTCGTATCACGACCGGTCGTGTACACTCACGTCTGGTCGAGTACCGACTAAAATTTGCAATTTTTCAAATGATTTCCAAATTTAAGCAAATAAAACATCAAACATATGTACAATATGATACACCAAAGTATGCAAATTCAATTTAAATTGCACATACCGAGATCAAACTTTAATTTATTAAACCTGCTTTTGTCGAGCGGTTTAGTGAAAATGTCCGCAAGTTGAGTCTCGGTTGGAATGTAATCCAAATATATTAATTTTTCTTCCACTAATTCACGAATGTAATGAAATCTAATGTCAATATGCTTAGTACGTGAATGCTGAACTGGATTTTTAGAGATATTTATTGCACTGGAATTATCACAAAATAAAATCATAGAATCCTGAGTAATTCCATAATCGCTTAACATACGTTTCATCCAAACAAGTTGAGTACATGCATTTCCAGCAGCAATGTATTCAGCCTCAGCTGTTGATAGCGATATAGAACTTTGCTTTTGCTAAACCAAGAAACAAGACAATTTCCAATGTAGAAACAACCACCACTGGTTGATTTCCTATCATCAATGTTTCCAGCCCAGTCAGCATCTGCGTACCCGGCTAATTGAACATTAGTCTCATGTGGATACCAGAGACCCAGTTTAGTAGAACTTGCGACATATCGCATAATCCGCTTAACAGCAGTTAAGTGAGATTCTTTAGGATTTGATTGATAACGAGCACAAATACCAACACTCAAAGCGATATCTGGTCTACTAGCAGTCAAATAAAGCAAACTACCAATCAAACTACGATACAATTTAGGATCCACATCATTACCTGTAGAGTCTTTTGAGAGTCTCAAAGTTGTACTCATAGGAGTATCAAAATTTTTACCTTTCTCAAATCCAAATTTCTTAATTAAATTCAGAGCATATTTGGTTTGAGAGATAAAAATTCCATCAGGTTGTTGTTTTACTTGCAACCCTAGGAAATAGTTTAATTCTCCAACCATGCTCATTTCGAATTTAGACTTCATCAAATCTGCAAACTCAACAGTCATGTTAGTACAGGTTGATCCATAAATAATATCGTCAACATATATTTGAACCATTAGAATATCATCGTTATGTTTCTTAACAAAGAGCGTCTTATCAACACATCCCATCTGAAAATTATGACTCAGTAAAAACTTAGTCAGTTTTTCGTACCATGCTCTGGGAGCTTGTTTCAGACCATAGAGAGCCTTCTTAAGACGATACACATGATCAGTAAATTTAGGATCTTCAAACCCTGTAGGTTGTTCAACATATACCTCTTCATGTAAATCACCATTCAAAAGGCACTCTTTACATCCATTTGGTAAATTTTAATCTTCCTAAAACAAGCAATGGAGATAAAAAGTCTGATTGATTCAAGACGAGCTACAGGGGCAAATGTTTCATTATAGTCAATACCTTCAATTTGTGTATACCCCTGTACAACTAGTCTTGCTTTATTTCGAATAATATTTCCAAGTTCATCAGATTTGTTTTTGAAAATCCATTTTGTTCCAATAATATGTTTATCTTTAGGTCTAGGAACAAGGTACCAGACATCATTTCTGACAAACTGATTAAGTTCTTCTTGCATCGCAAGATCCAGTTTTCATCCGAAAGTGCTTCTTTTACGTTAACCGGTTCAATCTGGGATGTAAAGCATACGTAGTTACATATGTCCTCTAATTGTCTACGAGTGCGCACACCAGTGAGAGGGTTTCCAAGTATTTGAGAAGTTGGATGATCTTTAACAGTCCTTAATTCAGAATTAGTTTCACTTGATGAAGTTTCTTGTTTTTCAAGTATAAGAACTTCATCATTATCTGAACTAGGGACAGGTGTATTCAAAAGATCGTCAATCACAACATTTATTGACTCTTGAATCACACCGGTCCTGTTGTTCAGAACACGATATGCACGACTGTTTAAAGAATATCCTAAAAAGATCCCTTCATCACTTTTAGTGTCGAACTTTCCCAAATTTTCACGGTCACGCAAAATATAGCACTTGCTGCCAAAAACTCGAAAGTATTTGACAGAAGGCTTTTTCTCAAACCACATTTCATAAGCCGTTTTATTATTAGATTTACAAATATAAACACGGTTAATAATGTAGCAGGCTGTATTCACTGCTTCAGCCCAGAGATTCCTAGGGAGCTTCATGCTATTTAACATAACATTTCCCATTTCTTGAAGCACTCTATTTTTCTCTCGACAATTCCATTTTGTTGAGGAGTTTTAGGTGCAGAGAATTCATGCGATATTCCCTGATCGCTACAGAATTTCTCAAAACCGCTATTTTCGAATTCGGATCCATGATCACTACGGATCTTGTTGACTTGAGAACATTTTTCAGTTTGAATCCGTTTTATAATCTTTTTCACTTCATCAAGGGTTTCTGATTTGTCTCTCAAGAATGAAACCCAAGTGTATCTTGTATAATCATCTACAATAACTAAGATGTACTTTTTGCCACCTCGACTTTCCGTTCTTGTTGGTCCTATAAGATCCATGTGGAGAAGCTCGAGTGATCTTGTGGTGGTATTGGAGTTCACCTTTTTGTGAGAGCTCCTAGTTTGTTTACCATACTGGCATTCACCACAAATCTTGTCTACTGTTTGCATCTTAGGTAGACCTCTAATTAGTTCAGTTTTGCTCAATCTGTATAAATTTCGGTAGTGTACATGTCCAAGGCGTTTATGCCATAATTCTGTCTCATCGGTATGGACCATGTAACACGTTTGTTTAGATGAGCTACCATTGCTTACTATATAGCAGTTTTCAGAAGTTCTGCGACCAGTTAATATTACAGAACCCTTTTCGTTTATAATTTCATAACCTTGATTAGAAAATTTGACATTATGGTTGTTATCGCATATTTGAGATATGCTCAACAGGTTGTGTTTTAAACCCTCAACATATAAAACATTTTTAAATAAGGGAAGGTTATAGAGTTGGACCGTACCTTTGCCAATTATCTTGCAGTTGCTACCATCACCAAATGTGACTGACCCATCAGTCATATCTTTAAGATTGGTGAATAGTGCCTTGTCGCCTGTCATATGTCTGGAGCATCCACTATCTAGGTACCATTTCGAATGGCTTGTAGCTTTGAAAGCAGTGTGAGCAACCAAACAGGCAACCTTAGGCACCCATTTTAGAACTGTTGAGAATAGTTGGTCTTCTTTTGTTTACAGTTGTAAGAGTGTCCTACAGAGTTAGATTTTAATAGTTCCTTAAGTAAATCAACAATTTTTTCAGCTAGTGGGTTTCGAATCTGATTTTTGAAATTTATATAGCTGCTTTTGGGTTTTTGAAAAGTTTTTGTATTTTTAGAAAAAACTTGACTAGTACCTTTTCCTTTTGAGTTAGAAGTCTCTCCTTTCACAAAATTGGAAGGAGTATTCTTCTGTTTAGGAGATGTGTTTTTATCATAGCCCAACCCGGATCGATCGCCACATTTTCTTGATCCGGATAATAATTTTTCTAATTTTGGATCACCTTGGGCATATCTCCATGTGTCCTTCAAACTCAGAAGAGAAGATACTTCATTTTTAAGTTTCTCATTTTCAGATTTCAAATTTTCAATCAGGGAGGTTTTGAATTCCAGATCACACTTTGATTTTTCAAAACAATCTGAAATTTGGGATTTTTCTAAAACAAGGGTTTCAAAACATTCTTTAAGTTTAAAAAACTTTTCTTTTTGAAGTTTAAGTTTGACAGCAATTTTACAACTTTCCTTATATAAGGCATTGTAAGCATCTTGAAGATCTTCATCATTTTCATGATCACTATCCAAATTTTCTTCACTTGTTGAATCATCGTGATCTGAAAAAGTAAACTTGGCTAGAGTCATAAGGGCCTTAAGTTCACTGCCCGACTCGGTTTCTGAATTTTCTGATTCAGAAGAGGCTTCAGAATCAGACGATTCATCCCAAGTAGCCAACATACCCTTCCTTTTGGATCTGTCCTTTTTAGGACATTTGTTTGCTAAATGCCCATATTCTTGACAGTTGTAACATTGACTATCTTTCAATGACTTCCAAGTTTTAGACTTAGTTTAGAACGTTTCTTTTCATTTGCCTTTTGAAAGTCGACTCTTTTCTTACTTTTGAAAATCTTATAAAACTTTTTCGCCAAAAGGGCCATATCATCTTCAGACTTTTCTGAATCTGAATTTTCTTGAGTAATACTTTTAGATGACTTCAAAGCAATAGATTTACCTTTAGGAGCTTTAAAACTTAATTCATAGGTTTGTAAAGAACCAACTAATTCTTCTACCCTCATATTATCCGTATCACGAAGTTCCTGGATTGCGGTTACCTTAGAATTGAACCGTTCAGGAAGAGAGCGTAGTATTTTTGCACACACTTTACTTTCTGGGATCTTATCGCCAAGACCCCACATTGAGTTTACAATGTCATTCAATCTAGTGTAAAAGTCCATAAACATTTCATTTTCCTCCATATGAATTTCTTCAAATTTAGTTGTGAGGAGTTGGACTTTAGATTTCTTGACAATTGATGTACCTTCGTGTGTCATTTCTAAAATATCCCAGGCTTGCTTTGCAGTATCACAGGATATGATTCTTTTGAACTCATCCGGTGATAGTGCGCAAGTGATTGCATTTAGTGCTTTAGCATTAGCACTACTCTCATTTTTCTGAAGTGTGGTCCATTGGAAATACGGTGTAATTTTCATAGATTTTGAACCATCAACTCCAGTTACTTCCATGATAGGAGGATTCCATTCAGTCACTGTGGCTTGCCACACACTTTCATCCATTGATTTGAGGAAGATCCTCATTCTGGCTTTCCAATAGGCATAGTTGGAGCCATCAAAGGGTGGAGGCCTAGTAACTGAAAGGCTATCAAAATTTGACATCTTTTTATATAGCTTAGATCGTTAGCTCAGGAAATAAATCCAAATAAAAAGCAACAAAAATGAGCTATTAGGCTCTCATACCACTTGAAAAGGCCAAGCTATATATCCTAGAGGGGGGGGGGGGTGAATAGGACTATGCCAAATTTAAAATAAAATCAGCGAAAATAAAGTAAACCAATAGCCTTACAATTATGAATCAATTCACAATGCTAATTTTAAATCACCTTGATAAATAAGTATTGAGAGATTGATACAAATTCAGATCTAAGGACAACCTTACACCATAATAAACAAGGGCTTATGGTAGGACAACCTTATTTCTAGAACATCTTTTGGATCAAGGACTCAATTTTAATAGAAGTAAATGAAATAGCAAGGAATTGAAATTAAATGCAGAAGTATAGATCTAAATTATTACAACAATCCCCACACTTGCTTGAAATGTAAATAGTTACAACATTCACATCCACTTGTACATTCCACACAATTGAATGATAAAGGATATGAAAATTAAGCAAGCATTCAATCCACAAGACAAAGAGTTATAGTGGTTCGCCTGTGTGTACACCAACTGTCTTTCAACAGCCACACAGAAAGCTACTCCACTCCTAATATCCTCACACAGGGGATATTAGCGTTCACTATCAAATAGGTTTTCACAGGTTCACCAAAAACCTTTACAATTGTGTCTTTTTCACTTGGGCTTACACAATTCAAAAACCCCTCTTTTCTGAGTTTTCTGGCTCTCCTCAGATAACCAATACAATGAGATTTTTTCTGGTTCAACCTCAAACAAAACCAATACAATGAGATTTTTCTAGCTTAACCTCAAACAAAACCAAAAGTAAATAAATTTTACAGAATTGTAAAATACCTGGATTTCTCCTTTTCGTAGCAGCCCGGTAGAACCAATCGGAGTAGATGATTGAATGTCAAAGTTCAATTTCCAATACTCACATTCATATGGTTCTAAATTCTAATTGATTTTAGATTTTAACTAGTTGGGCGTAGCTATATTTGATTTTGATTCCAAGAAGAAGGAATAAGATAATTCCTCTTTTCAAAAAAAAGATTTGAATACAGAAACAAAATCAAATTAAATAAGCTAGCAAAAAGGAATATTAAATAAGCACAATGTAGCTTAAAATAAACACAGACTTATCTCAGAGTGATCACTTGAAATTTCTTGAATTGAATCGAGTTGAAGTGTCAAAACTCTGAATTTCATTTTCAATTTATAGAAGCAAAAATCGCTCCTACGACTGGTCTTAGAAACCTTCGACTGGTCGTAGCTCTAACGGATATTTGAAATATTGAGCGCGATCTTTGAAAGTCGTTCCACGACTGGTCGTGAGAAGCCTACGACTGGTCGTGGGTCACCTACGACTGGTCGTAGATCTCTACGACTGGTCGTAGGACCATAGATTAGGTTGCTGGACATTGAGTCGTAGCTCTACGACTGGTCGTGGACGAGTCGAAGTCACACCTACGACCGGTCGAAGGACCTCCAGGACTGGTCGTGGGTGTACCAAAAAATTTCGAAAAATCTTCAACAACTTAGGACTGGTCGTGGAATTTCTTGGACTAGTCGAACCAATGCTAGGACTGGTCGAACAAGAGCTAGGACTGGTCGTAGAATAGACCAAAATTATGTAAAATAAACATTTGATTTATGTATCCAAAGTGACCTACTTAAAGGGTCAACCTAAGGTCATTCAAACCTGAACCATGTCGTATGGACATTGAACTTCAACCATTCAACGAATGTAGATTTTTTTGAACCATATCAGGCTTGAGATCTTGAACTTGTTGTAGCTTTAAACTTGAGATCTTCATCAGCATAAAAACTACTTCATGCGTTGCTTATTAGTCTTGAAGTCATTTCTTGAGTTGTTTCTTAAGACTTGAACTTCAACATTGTAGCTTCTTGAACTTCAATAATGTAGCTTCTTGAGACTTCAACATTGTAGCTTCTTGAACTTCAATAATGTAGCTTCTTGAGACTTCAACATTGTAACTTCTTGAACTTCAATAATGTCATGAAGTGTTTATGCAGTGTCTTGAATACATATAAATCACCATACAAGCACAAGACACAGATAGATGTTTTGACACATCAAAATTTGACAACCAAAGGAGCATGAGACCATAACACTTACATTACGCAAGCGGAAGACTATGATAAATACATAAAGCATATAAGTGATTGTAAGTCTCCTGACTATGATCATGTTACCAGGTCAATTAATTACATGTAAAATTCCAAAATATACAAAATGTGTAATGTCATCTAATCAGCATCCCAATAATCCCTGTTGATCAGGACATGGCCTACATAGACCCGCCTGATAATTGCATGTAGGAGAACTCCTTGTCATTGTAAAAGTCAGGCTTCATCTCGTAAGCCTTGACGTCACCTGCAACTACAACAGAGACTGGTTGGTGTTTTATAACACCATCCCAGAGTGGGAGTGAGTGATCAACTTAGTGGAGCTAGAACGCAAAGGTTAACATGTTATCAATTCAATCAAGCAGTAATGATAAAGTAGTACAACACTCATATCCTAAGTACTCTTGTTAATGTAAGAATGGTATGCTGTAATGATGCATGCCCTCGCCTACACTCCCTCTGTGACATCATCTCATGATTGCCACACGCACCCCTTCCTCTGTGGTCAACTCCAATGCTAAAGGCACATGCAAATGCGGTGCATGTACGTGATTAGCCAAGTTCTTAATTAGGCTTATTCATAAAGCATATTCGGGAAGCTAAGGTACCTCCCTTTATATTATTTACCCAACGATGATCCACCTAAGGTCGTCAATCCTAGTTTATCATATACGATAGGCAAGTTATAGGGCAACCTTACCCCTGAATATGAAGCAGTGGACAGGCAAGTTCAGGTCACTATGAAGAGTCTCATCACCATCCTCATAGGCCTTTGTTTATACTCGAGGTCACCACGGGAAAGGCTTGTCACCTTAGCATAGGCCAACAGCTCGAATACAGTGTCTCATACCACCGTATTCTACTCGCGCGTTTAGTTTCCTCACTGGACACTACGGGGAGGCTTGTCGCCCCAAAGTAGGCCAACAGCTCAACCATGGTATCCCATACCACCATGCCCGGATCATGAGTCTTAGTGGATCACGGTACTAAGGTTAAACGGGTTTCATTGGTAAGTTGGTACCTTAGATTCAAGCAGTAGCGTCCATACATGGTGAACATACATTAGGCCTATCGGGTTGCTTGACAAGCTCGACTGGTACGAGCGTACACTGAATTGTTCGATATGGAGCGCGTAAGCACTCCTCGTGGCCTAACCACTGTCGACAATCATCATACGACTCAAATTCATCGAACGTATCTGTTGTGGCGAAACTACTCAACCACTCTGTCATAAACCATTACCGACTGCCTGGACTACATCGTAGCCCAATCACACTCGAAACAACAACATTCACATGTTATAGTCAAAAACAGCATGTGACAACCAATCGAAATACAAATCTCATTTGAGCATTTCAACAAACACATAGTCCACATGTTGTCATGCATAGGCACTTCATACATAAAGCACATAGTACTAAGCTAGGTTAATGAAGAAAATTATAACTATAGGTAAGGGGATTGAGAGTCACCTCTCAAAATACTCATTAAATACGTTTCAACAAGCATTTTCTCATCCAGGCATTTTATCAAACACTTAGACTACACATATTAACATACATGTAATATAGTAGTTATAACAGTTATTATAGCAAATCCTTTCATAAGGATGTTGCCACACATACAACAATCATGTATCCTCCAACATAAATCATGGCAAGCACAAGTCATGATTCCATACTCATACAAACATTTCAATAAACACATGGAATGCATCTTTTTCAACATAGTTCATAGATGTGTAATATGCGAAAAACATCGTATCTAAGTATATGTGATAGCAATCAAGTCAGATATAAATTATTGCTGACATTGAAAGCCTTCAAAACCATAACCTAAACGTTTATAGTCCGTACCTTTCGCCGGTAAACACGTAACGAACTCAGTTCGAATGTTATGTCTTTGTCTACGGTACAACGACAACCTATAACATGAAATAGGTTAGTTATTCCACCATCTGCTCTATTTGAATCCCCAAAACAGGTTAGGGTTAGGATTTTTTTACCCAAGAATAGGATCAGAACCGCCGGTACGACAATACAGGAGCAGTGGTTAAGCACGTGGAGTGATGGGATCGAATCCCTGGAACTCTCTCATCCCACTCTCTTCTCCTCACTTTCTTCTTCTCTTTCTCTCTCTTCTCTCTCCTAGGGTTTGGAATTCGTGTGGAATGAGAGAGGGGTGGGTAAAGGCCCTTATATAGGCCCAGAACTGATGGGAATGGCCCAAGGGCCATGGTAAACTTAGGTTATAGCCAAAAGTCACCTGTTTCGAGCCAATGGAGCACATTTGGAGGCCCCTTTTCTACATATAGTCCAGGGAAAGTTTCCTGACATTGGATCTAGGTCAGGTTAAGGTTTCAGTCCGGTCGGATTTGTGGATCGACCATGGCTGACCAGTTTCAGTTCAATGGTCGTCGTCACTCGATCAAGGTCACAAGTACTCTGACCTATGTAGGGAAATTTCCCTGATCCGAGGGTGTATTTGGGTTAGATTTTGACGGTCTGAAACCTTAAATTTGGCCCGCAAGTGAACGGCCCAAATCACTTAAATCTGAATTCATTTTCTAAAGGTATTCGCGTTTCTCGCACACTTCGCTCCAAGCTCAAGTTGTACGTTTTTGGATGCTATTAGGACTTGATTTCTGAGATGGTTGTCAAGTCCAACAAGGCGGTCATAATCGTATAGTTTCATGGTCATCGGTCTTTCAACGTGTGGTCCAGGTCTGAAACAGAGTTTCAATGTGCTCCCGAGGGCAACTGGGTTTAAAGATTGATCCTAGGTTTTTAGGCAATGTAGCGTTAGCGATTATACTAGTTTTGGGTCTTACAGATCGTATAGAAAGTTGTTCAAGCTAATCTAGCATTTAATTCAGTTTAGCACTTAATTAATTTTTGTCTAATTTTTAAAGGATTTGGTCCTTAGTGATTTCTACGTGAAGTGGTACTTGGGTCTTTGTACGGATTTTTTTGAGACGTTACAATCCAATCTGGAAACCCATGTATATTTTTATGTGTCTCTTATCTATGGTTTGCTAGCATGTCGGCCCCACTTGCCATTAGATCTATTTCATTTTCCTTTGCATGTAGGCCTCTTTGACACCTTGTAGTGGGCCCCACACTCTCTAGTTAAGGGTCCCACTTTGGGGGATGTTTAATCCTTATATAAGTGAGCTGGGATGTCCCACCTTTTTGTCAGGAATGATACCTAAGTGTTTGGAAATTGGGCCCTAAGTTGTGATAGAACCCATTTCTGAAAATTGTCTAATTATGTGTTTTGTACCAACTTTAGACCTCTATGGTAGACCACACGCTGGAGATATGAGTAGGCCACCACTTGGAACCTTTAACCTATACCAATGATTAGATAAATAATATTTTATTCGGGCTAAATCAGACCCCACATGATCAGGGAGTGGATCCCAAAATGGGGTAAGGCATGGTTGTCCAGAAAATAAAAGTACGTATGTTTGGCCTTATACCAAATATTATGTATGCACAACCAGTTGGTCTCAACTTATTATTTTTGAAGTACATATATAGTACAATTAAGGAAACTTGATGGGACACTGAAAGGTGGTCCCCAGTGATCATGGGACGTACTCTAGATTGGGCCAAAATTGATTATGCACTATATTTCATGCACAGTTTCTCCAAGTACCCATGTTTAGGCCATCACCGTAATTTGTACTCACCTAACCTATGAGGCCTGCCTTATAATTTGTAAAGCTCATACATAGAGCTACTAGGTGGTTATTTTCTTTCACCATATGTAGGCCCCCACGTGATCATGAATCTGACTCTAAAAGGACCCAGAACCAACATTGCACCAAAAATATGTTTGATGTAAAATTTATGTGAGGCCACGTCAGTATAGTCCACCACCTTCCCAAAGCATTTAATGCAACATCTAAACTCTGAAAAATAACTCTCAGATATTTTTGGGCTTAAAAACCTTAAATGGACTATCTTGTATGGGCCTTACCTTTCATGTAATAAGGTCCACCCGGCATGTTTTGTAAATGGGTGTTGTATAACTTGTAAAATATTTAGTGGATAGATCTTACTATCCAAATGTTTTCTTAAGACATAGGTGGCCTTGGGCCCATCTAAATGATGCAACCCTAAGGCCCAAGCGGGCCCAATACTAAGAGAAATCGTTAGCGAATGAGAAACACATAATGGTAACCTTCCTTGAGCCTGTTAGGCAAGCCCATTGCCTACTATGCAGCGTGCCTTTCATACTACCTCTAGTCAAGTAGACCACGCTTAGAGAGACCTATTTCATAATGCATAAACTAGATAATTGGGCTTTTTCTTGGTTTGTTGTGTATGCGGCTAGTAGGCCTAATATGATATATGACATGAAAGATGTTACCATGTTATCCTTTATGTTTGAGATTGTATATTATTTCTAGTTGGTGGAATGTGTGGGGCCCACTTAGTTGTGAAATTAGATCCACACCATTGAAAGCGTTGTGGTTGGACATTTATGCCCTTGGGTTGGCCTATTGGTTCATCAAGTGGGACTCACACTTGACCTATAGGACCTCATACCTTGCATGTAGTTGAAGTCCAGTGTGGAAGTCACACTAGGTAGGACACACCTAGTGATGGGTGAGATGATGATACATGTATGGTAACATGATAATGATGATTGTGAGTTGTTAGTTGAAATGATAGCTATGATTTAATGGATGGTGAATTATAGTGTATGCATTGATGATGGATGAGTAATTATTTATAGTACTTATGGCATTGTTTATATTAATCATGAAGTGAGAATGATCCTCATGGTAATAATGATGATATTATATATATATATATATATATATATATATATATATATATATATATGTATATATGTATATGTATGATGACAAAACATGTTAGTTGACCACCATGCTTGATATCCAAGTGATAATAATGCACGTATTGATTGTCATGATGAAAATGTGGATGAGAAAACCATATTTTACTTGATACATGGATAATGATAAATAATTGATGTTGGTGGACGTAAGGATAACCTTACGCATGATAGACAACTAATGCCTAGGACATGTATAATGACAGTATTGGACAATGGCCATGATATTGATGATGCATGTGAATTCCTATATGTTTTGTACTCTATGCACATGATTGCACGATACATGTTATGAGGATAAATTTGATGATTAAATGATGTCTATGATAATGATGATGCATGTTGAACTTGTGTACCACCATAACCTATACACCTTATATATGTGCATGTTATAGAAGCCCTGGTGGCCATTTGTTAAGTATTCACAAGAGGTATAGGGCCTCAATGTGCTATTGAAGACACTTAAATATATGGACCCTCACGTCACATTGGCTATTCTTGTGTTTAGGCTGATTATTGTTTATATTTGATAGTCATGCTAGTATACCTAGTCTAATAGGACACACTGAGAATATGCTTTGTATAGTATTATAATACATTCCCATACGCATCATTTGTATACTTGTTATGAGAAGTGATTGATCGTAACATGTGTCATTGAGCTGCTTGTTTTTGGGACTCCCTGAGAGACTGAATTGCCCAACATGAGCGCGCGATACACGCAGGATTGCTGCATGACTGGATAGTGTAACTCATGCATCTTGCATTTGTGTAACATGATTATTATATGCCCTAGTGACATCAAGGTTGTGGCTTCAACAGGCATATCATGGATAGCCAGCTGGGACACCGAAAATGTTTGGGGGATGCTTCAACGTCTAGACCAAGTGGATACATGAGCGCTCGAATGCCGAATACCAGTAGGTCATGTCTCCCACTGTGTCGTGGTCGGTTGGAAGGGGGTGTGTCCTTATTCGCCCGAGGGTAGGGGCAAAGCTAGGCTGAGTCTGACCCGCTCGTAAATGGGTCCGCTATTGACGAGCCAGGTAGATATTGGTAGACTACTGGTCAGGCGGGTAGTGAGGTCTTTTCCACTTGCGTGGTTGCATGTCCTGTTGGGGTGACAATCTGGTGTAAAGTGTACTAGACCCCGGTGATATCCCAGAGATGTAAGGTACTAATATGTGGACTTATTGAACAGGAGTTGCATACTCAGCATTTGACTCATTCATTCACTATCCACTCAGGCTGGTGGTGCACAACCAAATCATTATATGTACCTTCGCAATGGCCAAGATTTCGGTTGGGCACGCAACCAACCTGAGATCAGGAGTTTACCACATTGAGTCTAACTATCCAAATTTAGGTATGAGACTGGTTTGGATAGAAGTCTCTTATGATGAACCCCACAGCTTGCGATACCATGTACTATCATTCCGACTACACACTCTAGCTTTGTTAGTTCTTTTGCATTCCATACTGCATTAAATCCTCTTCATATGACGTATTGTGATGCCCTGTCACTATAGTCACATGTGGGCGGGCACACGTGGGTGGACGCTGATGTGGGCGGGTCCTAGCGGGTCTGTGCGAGCTACCAGTGGTTGGCAGGCTACTGTGTACACAATGATGGCAGAATCTTGTCCCACATATTCGTGGATTCGTCAAGATTTGCATATTGCATTGCATCCTCAGCATATGACATTTGGTTTGTTCTGTCCTTGTACTCGAACGATTACACGTCAGCCTTGCTATTGCCTTTCCATCATATGCCATATAATAGAAAGTGAAATTTGATTATCTTGTTCATGATGATTGGATATTTTAATGGTTCATGATCGCTTGTTGAGTAACATGCCTATTATTAATGTCATGTTCATGATAACCTGTATAGTTATACATGTTTGATTGATAACCTACTCACCTATGATAACATGATTGGTTGATAATATGTCTATGGTTGTTTTGGATGTCTTTACAAGAGCGCCCTGATAAGACATGTTTTACTCCTAGCACGCAGTAGACTCACGAGTTGTGGTTTGCTCATACGTATAACTTACATTTTTTTAGGATGCATACAAGAGTTGTTGGAGTTTGTTATTCTTTCCTTCATTACTATTGCGCTGGTGCACCATATTATATGTGACATGTCGAACAGGTTCGTCTCTTTGATATGCGTTGATACTATGTACAAAATGTGTAACTGCCTAAACGGATTAACCGTTCAAAAAAAAATTCACACTGATGGATCGGAATCTGGCATATGGGTGTCGAGAGCTGAGAATGGGATACTACGGAGGCTTTCACCGCCAGATTCGGGGATCAAGGATTTTGTGAGCCCGGTTTCCGAGTTTAGGGCATGACAGGATTAGAGGGTATTTAAGGGTATTCTAAATCCATCAGTTTTTTGGTGAGGTAGATTAGAGGCTATTCCAAATATAGGGAATTTATAATCCTCACTTTTGGTAAGTTTTTCTTTTGCTCATTTTTAAAGATAGGAGAGTCATGTGTAATGTGTCATTAGGAAACTAATATATTATGCACTTGGTCCATTGATGATATCCTAAAGCAATCATATAATGGAGTGAATCAATAAAATTACTTTAATAAATTGATATTAGTAGTTCAAACATTGTCGATGTAAATCAATGGTTAAAAATGGTTTGTTAATTACTCAATTGTGATCCTGTGCTTGTGGCCTATTCGAGGATTGGAATTTCATTATTTTTTACCAAGGTATATATATTTCAAAGGGATTATTATAATCATTATGTCAAACATCACATAGGTACACTAATTAGGGATTTTAAAGTTGATTTAGTAATTAAATTCAAACTCCCATAAACATACTACGTAATTTAAGTGCACAACTACTTTTGAATTATGAGAGATTATGAATCCACGGTGCCAAATATAGCTGGAAATTTTTGAATCCAAGGTATTCCCAATTCAATGGATTTTCAATCTAAGTATTGAATCCACAGTGCCAATAGAAGCCTACAGAAGTGGATTGCATCCTGCCCACTGCTGGGCCAACTCGATCTTGGTAGGGGCTATGTGGGGGCAATGTATGTGTTTTATCCACACTTTCCATCCAATTTAACATATTAGTCTAAGGCATGAGTCCAAAAAGGGCCCATTCCAAGGTTCAAGTGAGCCATACCAAAGCAAGTAGTTGTGATAATGATGCCACAATTGAAACCATCCTAGGATTTGTCGTTATGTTTATTTGTCATCCAACCTATTTATAAGGTCACATAGGCCTTGGTGAAGGCAAAATACAAATATCAACTTGATCCAAAACTTCATTGGCCCCAATAAGTTGTCAACGTAGATGATCAATCCCCACTATTTCTTGTGATGTGGTCATTGAGCCTTGGATTGATTTATGCTTGATTCACAAACACAATTGGAATTAGAGTCCCATGTTTATCCAATTGGAAGATATTTCATAAAAAAAATCAAATCTGAACTTCCTTTGATCTAGTTCTCAATGGATGAGAGGTATGAGAACTAGAAGTGATTCCATCACTAAACATACCCATGAGATAAAGCAAATAACAGAATTTACCAATCCACAACCAATCTGAGAGAATTGTGAGAGTTAGGGAGGAAAAACATTGGTAATAGTGAAAGGGCCAGTCCAGCGAGATCGGAGCTTACTCAGAAAGAGATGTAACCGAGAATTATACAAGAGGGCCTTCTAACTTGGTGTGAATCATTTTCAAAGAATGCGTTGGTCATTAAACGCCTTCATCCTGTCCTTGTAAATTCTCTAATTCTTGTACTCATCGTTTCGGATTTCTACGAGTTCATTCAATTGAAGTTTGCATAGCGAGCCAGTGTTGTCTAGATTGAAATTCAAATTTTTGAGCGCCCAATAGGCTCTATTGTAACGCCCCGAATTTCGAGGGTCGAGCAAATCTTTACTCCTGATATCCAACACATCACTTATGCAACATGGATGATGATGTTCAGATTTCGTCCATATGAATGAGTTAAACATGAGTGGGATTATACTAAAATAGCATATCATACTCTGGATACAATAAAATTAAGTAAGCGGAAGTCTAAAGCATATATATTTAAATATGTACGTGTTTCACAACCTCCAGAGTATGATTATGTTACCGGGCTGAATATTTACATGTATTATCTCAAAATATACAAAATGTCAAATTGTAATGTGTCTAGCTAATCCACGTGTCCCTGTAACCCCGTCGAATCAACACGAGGTCTACATAGACCCACCTGAGAGCTGCACGTAGGAGAGTTCTTCCTCCTCGTCCATGAAGTCTGGCTCTGTTGCGTAGAATACATTGTCACCTGCATCTAAACCATAGTCTAGTTGGTGTTTTGAAACATCATCCCAGGGTGAGAATGAGTGATCAACTCAGTGGTACTATAAGGCAAAGGTTAACATGTTATCAAGTCAATCAAGCAGTAATGATAAAGCAATACAACAATCACTTCCTAACTACTTATGTTAATGCAGGAATGAAGTGCAGTAATGATGCATACCCTCGCACAAAGCTCCCTCATAAGCAACTCTAACAACCAAGTTTGTGCATGACAACCTCCCTAAAGTGCACCTCCTCACCAAAGCACATGCAATGCGGTGCATGGCCGTGTTAGCCAAGTACTTAGTTAAGTTTATTCATACAACAGGTTCAGGAAGCTAAGGTACCTCCTTTTATATCATTAACCTAAACAAAGGATCCATTCTAGGGTCGTCAATCCTAGTTAACCACATATGATAGGCAAGTTGTAGGACATCACCCCTAATGAAAAATAGTCGATAGGCAAATTTAAAGTTTATACTCACGGTCACTACGGGAAGGCTCGTCACCTCAGTGTAGGCCGACAGCTTGAACACAGTGTCACATACCACCATGCCCGGCTCACGAGTTTAGGTTGCTCACTGGTCACTACGGGGAGGCTCGTCACCCCAACGTAGGCTGACAGCTCAACCGCGGTGTCCCATACCACCATGCCCGGCTCATGAGTCTTAGCGAATTGTGGTACCATGCTTGAAGCAGGCATTTACAATGGTAAGTGGTACCTTAGATTCAAGCAGTGATGTCCATACATGGTAAACACACGATAGGCCAATCGGTTTGTTTGGCAAGTTCGATTGGTACAAGCACACATTGACTCAATCGACATGGAGCGCATAAGCACCCCTTGTGGCCTAACCAATATCAACAATCGTCGTGTGACTCGAATTTGTCGAGTCACCTAATGTGGTGAGACTAATTCGACCACCTGTACAGGGACTGTTACCAATTTCCTAGGCTACGTTGTAGCCCCAATCTTACTCAAATGCAATAGGTAGATACATGTGATAATCATATCAACATCTAACAAACAATCCAAATCAATTCCTCATTTAAGCATTTCATCAAACACATTGATCATATTACAAAACACTTGCATTTTATCCAAAAATTTCATAGCGGCAAATATGATTACATGAAAGAAACTATACATATGATTAAGGTAATTGAGAATCCTATCTTAATACACTTACTAAATGCAATTTATCAACATTTTCTCATTCAGGCAATTTATCAAACACTTAGGGTACACTTCACCAATTACATAAACTAGATTAGTTATAACATATGTTTTAGCAATTCCTTGTACAGAGAGATCGTCATACATATGACAAACATGAATCCTAGATTAATAGTCATGGAAAGCACAAATCACATTTACATGTTCATTCAAACATTTCAACAAACACATAGGATGCATATCTTGTTCAACATAATTCATACATGTAAAATATATCGAAATCGGCGTGTCTAAGACGATATGGTAGAAATCAAGTCAGATATAAATCATTAGATGACATTGAAAGCATTGAAAACCATAACCTAAACATTTATAGTCCGCACCTTTCATTGGAATACTCGATTCGAACTCCGTTCGAATTCTATGTTCCCGAAAATGGGACGACGGGTACCGAAACCATGAAATAGGTCAACTAGTTTATCGATTATTCTATCTGGATTTCTAAATCAATATTAGGGTTAGGTTTTCTTACCCAAATCGTAGCCAAATCAGATCGTGTAGCATAGTGGGGAGGTGAATCAGTACGTGGAGTAGTGGGAGAGAACCACTGCAGCAATCTCCCAAACTTTCTCTTCTCTCCTTACTCTTTTCTCTTCTTTTCTCTCTTCTCTCTCCTAGGGTTAGAGAAATTCTTATGGAATAGAAATGTGGTGGTTTAAGGGCTATATATAAGCCCAGAAGTGATGTAAATGGCCCCATGGCCATGATATACTTAGGTTATATCTAAAGGGCGCCTATTTCGAGCAAACGGGGCTCATCTGGAGGTCCACTACTCACTTACGTTGTAGAGTAAGTTCCCTGACAATGGATCTATGCCAGGATGTGATTTCAACGTGATTGGATAGGTCGATCGACTGTGGAGGACCCATGTCAGATCAACGGTAGTATTTAGTCGATTGGGGCCACAAGTATACGGATATGTGCAGGGAAATTTCCTCTTCCCGTGAGTGAAGTTTGGTCAGAAACTGACGGTCTAAAATCCTTAATTTCATACGTGAGCGAGTGGCCCAATTCACTTTAAGTCTCAATACATTTTCTAGAGATATTTGCATTTCTCACACACTTCACTCAAGGCTCAAGTTGTGCGTTTCTGGATACTATCAAGGCTCTGTTCCCGCGATGGTTGTCAAGCCCAATAGGACGGACATAACCCTATAGTTTCGCGGTCATCGAACCTTCGACGTGCGGTCTAGGTCCGATACGGGGTTTCAATGTACTCACGAGAGCAACTGGCTCTTGAAATTTTTCCTAAGTCTTTACGTAGTGTTGAATCAGCGGTATTAATGGTTTTAAGTCTTCTCATTTGTGGAAATGGTGGTTCAAGGTAAATCCACCGATTATTTAGTTTAATACTTAACTAATTTTTACCTAAATTACGATAAGATACGGTCCTTAGCTATTTCTACTTGAGGTGGTACTCGGGCCTCTGTACGGATTTTTCTGAGATGTTACAATCTACCCCCCTTAAAGAAAAAATTTATCCTCGAAATTAGTATCTTCTCGTAGTCCTCGAGGATCTGAGGGTAGTTCTTACGGACTTCTGCTTCCGTTTCCCAAGTATCCTCTTCCTCAGTGTGGTGTGTTCATAATACTTTCACGAGCGAGATCACTTTGTTGCGTAGCACCTGTTCCTTCTTATCTAGAACATGTGTTGGTCGCAATACATGGGTAGCATCTTCACTTAGCTACACTTGTTCCCATTTGAGGGTCAGGAACATATTTCTTTAACATCGATACATGAAATATGTTGTGCATGCCTGCGAGTGGCGTGGGTAAGCCGAGATGGTATGCCACCATACCCACTCAGTCTAGAACCTGGAATGGGGCAATGAGTCTCGGCGTGAGTTTCCCTTTCTTGTCAAAACAGAGGACTCCCTTCATTTGGAAAACTTTAAGGAATACATGGTCCCCAACTTCAAATTCTAACTATCTCCGTCTTGTATCGGCGTAACTCTTATGTATACTATGGGCTACAAGAAGTCGACGCCTGATAATATTTATCTTCTCTGAGGTTGCTTGTAACAAATCTGGGCCAACCAAACTCTTCTCGCCAACTTCTGCCCAACAATGTGGAGCTCGGCAAGGGCGCCCATAAAAGGCTTCGTAAGGAACCATGCCAATGCTCGCTTGGAAGCTATTGTTATAAGCAAACTCGACATAAGGGAGACAATCATCCCAACTATCCTTAAAATCAAGTACACACGCTCGCAACATGTCCTCGAGTATCTGATTTACCCGTTCTGTCTGCCCATCGGTCTGTGGGTGGAATGCGGTACTGAACTTCAGTTTCACTCCCATTGCTTATTGGATTCGAGTCCAGAAAATCGACGTGAATCGTGTGTCTCGATCCGACACAATCTCTATAGGAACTCCATGCAACCGTACTATCTCCTTGATGTACAGCTTGGCTAAATCATCTGCTGAGTTTAAAACTCTAATCTGGAGGAAATGAGCCAATTTTATCAATCGGTCCACAATCACCCAAATGGAGTCATGACCCTTTTCGTCTTCAGTAACCTGGAAATGAAATCCATAGATATGGAATCCCACTTCAACATGGCTATGGGCATGGGCTGAAGTAAACCAGGGGGTCGGTGATGCTCGGCCTTGACTTGCTGGCACGTGAGACAATGGAATACAAAATCTGCTATATAGGCCTTTATGTTGTCCTACCAGTACAAACACTTCATGTCTCGATACATCTTTATACTACTCGGATGCATCGCCATCTTTGAATTGTGTGCGGCCTCTAAAACTTCTCTCTTCAAGTCATGGAGATTCGGGACGCATAGGCGGCCACGATATCTCAAACCTCCATCTAAGCCAATCCTCCATTCGGATTCTTCACTGTCGCTCGCACGCTCTCTCATCTTCACTAACAGTTCATCTTCTTTTTGAGTTGCAGTGATTCGGTCATCAATAAGTGGTTGCAGGTGGAAATGTGTGACGTTCTCGAAAGGCTCCTCCATTGTCAGCTTCTACACGAATTCCACCAATTCCACCATATTCTACTCTTCTATCATTAGTAGGGCGGCAAATTATATAGTTTTCTTGTGGCTTAACACATCGGCCACAAGGTTGGTCTTGCCAGGATGGTAGGAGACTTCGAACTTGAAGTCTTTCAAGGTCTTCATCCATCGGCGTTGCCTCATATTCAGGTCCCTCTAAGTAAAGATGTACTTGAGGCTTTTGTGGTCGCAAAAGAGCTCGAACTCCTCTCTGTAGAAGTAATGTCTCCAAAGCTTTAATGCAAAAATGACAGCCGCCAACTCCAAGTCATGAGTGGGGTAATTCTCTTCGTGTTTCCTCAACTGTCGTGATGCATAGGAGATCACCCTATCCTTTTGCATAAGTACACAACCCAAACTGACATGAGTGACATCAGCGTATATAGTAATTTGACCCCTTACTCTGGCAGTACTAGCACGAGTACGGACGTGAGCTTTGAAAATGGTGTTAAAGACCACACTAGTTAAAGAAGGAATATGTCAATATGTCCTAGAGGCGGGTGAATAGGACTTTTTAAAGTTTTTATTATTTATTTAAAAATCTTACTTCACTAATCCTATGATCATGCAATTCTCGGGATTACTCAAATGTAACTCTACTGGCTTTCAAGCCTGGCAGAGCATCCAATCACAAACTGCTTAAGGAGTAAACAATATGCAATCTAGTTCATGATGGATATGACTGTGTAGGTGTGTGAGGAGTGATTAGATATTTAGATATGGAAGTATTAAAGTAAATCTCTCAATCAAAATAACAATCTCAAAAACAGTCATTTTTATAGTGGTTCGACGATAAGTCTACTCCACTCCCGATAACCGCACTCATCCTTTGAGTGTACCAGATTTTATTAAGGAGGTTTCACAATGGTTCACCTCTAACCTAAGGTTTTAAATCAGGTTCACCTTCAACCATTATAACTTACACTGAGGCTGACTGTTTATGCTCTCATGAGCAAGGGTCAACACAACGCACCCACTTTTAGGCACACTGGTCAAGGATCTTCCATAAGACCCTACTGGAAGTTTCTACACGGTTGACCTCAAATCGTAAGGTTTTACCCGGTTCACCTAAAACCCAGAGTTTTACTGGTTCACTCCAAACCAGATGTTTATGCTCTCCACAGAGCAAGGGTCCACATAACGCACCCACCACGTACACTCCCGCCGAAGGCCTCCTTGAGGACTTCAAAGGGTGAGAACCACTTAAGACCCAATCCTAGAAAGGAATGATCACAAGTGTCCTCTTGGACTTTGGATACTTACACATAAGTTGATGAGTCCCGTTTAGCACAATGCCGAAGATCTCCTCCTCCTTGCTGACAAAGAGTCTTCTACTCCCTTGATCCGCAACACAAAATGATGTACCAATACTCAGCTTCAAGTTGGGTCAAGGTTATGATGGAATCCTACTCTCTAAAGATTTTCCTATAAGGAAGATAGAGTAGTTCCAATCATCTAGGCATTCAAGGCATCCCAGCTTAATGATTTGCCATTAAGGTTGTAGCTAGAGGATCCTTAAATGCGGAAGTTCATTCCCCAATCCACTCTATTGAATGTTAATGGTGAGGGTGGATTGGAGGATGAACTCCCTTGAGAGAAAGGGCTTTGGATATAAGATGTAAGTTGAAACACACAAAAGCTCTCTCTACTTTCTCTCACAACAACAAAAGAGAAGTCCTCTATATATAGGCAAAAAGTTCCAACGGATATAAAACAGTCACATTTATGACAGAGTTCGATATCATCGAGCAGGTTCGATATCATCGAGCGTATACTCTCGATAGCATCGATGGTTTGCTCGATGACTCAGACTTAACGTCATACGCTTTTGAAACTCTTTACCAATTGGTCGATGAATCGAAACTACTTTGAAATATTTCAGGTTTTCATAAATGATCGAGGATCCATCGAGATCATCAGAATTTGAATGTCGATGATATTGAGATCAGAGTCGAGGCATCGATAAATCCAGCTAATTTATCTTTGAGCGTGCTGGACAGTTTATGACCTTGTTCGATGCAATCGATCTGGTGTCGATATCATCGATATTTGAATATCGATTCTATCGAAGGGACCCCGATCATAGTTAAAAATGACCTGAAATATCTGCTGTAAGAAATGCGCGCCCTCGATCGATATCATCGATGGACTTCCAATATTATCGATATTTGATTTCAGATCATATCGGAAGAGCATCGATATATCAAAGGATTTTGAGATTTTCATTAAAAAACAGGGGCGCCGAAAATCTGCCTATCGATCTTATCGAGCCACTCTCGATGGACTCGAGATTTGAATATCGATGATATCAATAGGTGTATCGATACATCGATAATTCGTCCAGATATGTTGTGAAGTCACTAGACATATTTAGTGTTTATATCGATGATATCGATATGTGTATCGATACATCGATAAATCCGTCTAGATGAATATTTATTTGCTAGACACTTTTGGTCCTCCCATCGATAATATCGTTCAGGTATCGAGAACATCAACAGTGCAGGTCGATCATATCGAGGGCGTTTTGATAAAATCGACAAGGTGAGAAAAACTTAGAGATTTTCTTATTTTGAAAAAGGTTTTCTCACCTTAAAATCCTATGATTTCTACCTTATTTTTAAGGGTTTTCTTTACCTGGTGTTTTGGGTCATGGGATGTGAGGCTTTAGTTTTACCTGTGACGAGCTTACACATATCTAGTTAAGGTAGACGCTTGAATTGATCTTCCTATCAGGCTCTGTAGACACTCTGACTCAACATGCATGTAACTTGACAAACTAGGGCACTTTCAATCTCCTCCTTTGTCAATTACGTGACAAAATCTCAAAACACCCTAGAACACTTCTAGACAAACATACCCTAAATTGTGTGTACATGCTTTTAAAAAAATTTATAATTTTCTAACCCATGTACACAACCAGTAGCTACTCCCCCTTTATTGTAAACTCCCCCTTGCTTGATGCAGCTGCTCCCCCTAACACCTGCAACAACATAGATAAATACACAATTTTCATTCGGCGTGTTTGCAAATGTTCTCCCCCTTTTTTTCAATCATTGACAAAGATATCTCAGGTGATATTGACTGAAGAGTGAATTGCTTGGGAGAACCGAACAGAGAGAGAGAGGCAAATCAAGTGATGTATAATAAGTAATACAATTTAAATAGACATCAATTTCAGAACCTATAATTACATTTTAGAGTAGTTATATAGCAGTTTTCAATCATATGCAATCCATAACTTGATAAACCAGGGAGCTCAAAACAGAAATATGGCAGGAAAAAGTTTAAGTAATATATTCAGCCATATTAAAAAAAAAAAAAAAAAACAAAACTGCCCCAGACAGCAGTAAATCCCAAGCCAAAAAAAATATATATACTGCTCCACACAGCAGTAACCGATCAACCATCAACCAAAAACATCAAGCCCATGTATGAGCGCCCAAAAGTAACGCCCAAAAGTAACCATCGTTAGCCCAATTGTGGGTAAAAACAAAAAAAAAAAAAAAAAACTTTGCATGTTTAGAAGGCTGTCATACACACCAATGATAGCGAAGAACATTAAAAAAAAAAAAAAACTGATGTTCAAACGCGAGACAAGAGTAGGGTGTGTATTATAGCATGCATGAACTAGCATCACGGAGCAAAATGAGATGGCATCGTGTCGTCCTATCGGCACGTCATCAGATTGACTAATTGTTGAACCATGCTTTGCACTCCTTGAACCATTCTTTCTAGGACTGTAAACCTTTCTTTAACTGAGTGGATGTCCTTCTAAATCACCCCAATGCTGTCCAGCTTGAATCTTTTGTCATACCCTGCTGTTGACGTGGACGGAGTTGGATCAAGTCCGGGAGGTGCCTCTTCAGCTGTTGCAGTCTCCTCCATGGGATCACCACCTTCTCCTTCAGCTTCTTCCACTTGGATTTCTTCCTCAGGGTTCTCCTTGTACTTGTGATACTCCAAATCCATTTTCGGACATTTCTTTTGTTGAAAACTTGGAGTGGGAATACCGGATCAGTAGTCGATGGGAACCCGATTTTGTTGCATATCATGCTGATAATCCAGGGGTACGACAAATGGAGGTCACTGGATGTGTGGATGACATTTACCAACTGAGAAATAAGCAAAGTTGGAAGGCAGATCTTTGACCCTCTGGCAACTGGGTATACGATCATAGTCATGAGGCCGGTGAGATCGGACTGGTTAGTACTTCTGGGATAGATGTTAGTAGTGAAGATACCATGTAGAGTCTGAAATTTGGGATCCATATACCTAGATTTTAATGCATTCCCTTGATGCCAGGGGATGTCCCTACCATTGCAAAGATACTTAGTAACCCTGGATCAAATGTCCATGTTATCAAGATCCATCTCTGGGATACCTTTCGGGACCATGTTGAGTCCGATAGTTTCAGCTATTGTAGCCGGCGTGATAAACACATCATCACCACCCAAAGATACCATGAACAAAGGAGGGTCAGCCACCGGTGAATGACACGCAACAAGGAAGTTGCGTGTTCTCTCAAGTTGGCATGGCCCACCAAAGTTCAGAACGGGCAGCCAATCTATTGCGGCAAACAGGGGTTCCAATTTGTATGGTTTGAGGCACTCCCTGTCTACCCTTCTTTCTTGAATAAGCTTCCTGCCCATGTATTTGGGTGGTCGTGAACTTGCTCCAGTTGGTAGAGGTGGTGCTGGAGATTCGGTTTGGGACCCACCTCATGAAGTCTGTGATCTTTGCCGACTGGGGATCCCACTTTTCGGGGCCCTCGCTCTTTCTCTAGAGGCGAGGACTTTTTGTCGGGTAGTTCTTGAAGACTCCCCCTGACCGGATGCTTTGTCCTTTCCCATGTGACAAATAGAATATTGAATGATTTGGGAAAGACGACAAAAAAACTGACAAAATGACAAATACACAAAAGAGAGTGGACTCTTAACGTGTTAGAAGGGTATTACCCGATTTGTGGAATGATTTGAGTAGTCCGACGTGGCTCCAACTGATTTGGTTGAGAGAATCGAGCAGAGAAGGTAACAGTCAAACCCTTGAGAAAATAACCCCCTTTTTCGTTTCACTGGCTTTTATCAGGCGGCATCTGTCGATATGATCGACCATTGTTTCGATAATATCGAGAGGTTGCTTATCGATTCTATCGAGTCTGTCTTCGATATCATTCTTGGCCACCCGACAATTCATATCCTAAGGAACCGTCGATAATATTGACCTTCTATCGATAAATCGAGAATGTCATATCGAAGATGAAGATTTTCAGTTTTCAGCATTCAGATGGATCTTAAGTATACATTTCGTATCTCTATCAACAGTATACTGGGCAAAAAATATGTACACACACAGTACACAACAAAATTATAAACATTTGAATGTTTAAAAAAAATGGAGGTGAAGTACCTCAGATATATCATTTGAAGTTCCACAAAATTATTTCCTCATTTTAGCACAGGTTCAGATTCTAATGCATGATTTGAACTAATTCTTCCTTATCCATTTCATTTTGTTCATTAATTTGGGTGGTGATGCACGGGCATTGCTTCTATCCATATCGTTAAGAGGACTCTTGAAGTTCTGTATTTCTCTGGCCGACAATTTGTTAACATGATTCTGACTAGAGTTAGGTTGAGTCCTCCAAGGAGTTATGCATTTAAAATTATAATGACCTAAATCACCACACAAATAACATGCTGGAGTTGTTCTGGTTTTGATTCCAAAAGCAGCAAATTTTTCAGTTCTGGGAGCTGCATTTCCAGACTTTGATTTATGTTTTTCATATCCAAGATTGCTTTTATCCTTTCCAGGTCTTCCCATTCCTAACAGTTTTTTCTAGCCTTTCGCCACTCTGGGAAAACTTGTAGTTTATCTTAGCTATCTTCTTAGATTCTTCCAGATCAAACAGGAGTGTATGATTTTCGTTTTGAAGAAGCATATTTTTGTCTTTTAATTCCTCAACCTGTTTGTTCAAATTTTCAGACTCATTTTTAAGAAGAGTATTGACTTGTTCAAGTCTATCATTATCCATATGATATTGCTGCAGATCATTTATCAATTGTGCGTTGATTTCCAATGGTTTATCCAAATCTTTCTGCAACAACTTACCTTTATTTTCTGTTATTCCGAGTCTCTTAAGGATATTGATGCTATGAATATAGAGTTGATTATACGCATCTTGTAGTTTATCCTTTTCTATTTCTTCTTCTTCTTTTCCATTGTCGAATGAAGATGATTCTGTGCCTAGCTGTTCTTTCTCGTTCTCAGATTCAGTGGGGATGATTGAGGCAGTGGAGACCATGAGTATTTTCAATGATTTCTGATTTACATCGCTTTCTGAGTCACTAGATTCTGAATTTGACTCCGCGGTATCATCCCACGTGGCAACCATAGCCTTGCCCTTAGTTTTTCTATTCGGGCAATCAGTAGACAGGTGTCCATACTCGTGACAGGCATAGCATTGTGGTTCTTTGGTTCTTCTACCAAATTTGCCTGCAGAGGGTTTGTTGTTCACCTTTCTTTCTTTGGAAGGCTGACCACGATTCTTTTGAAAGAATCTTCTGAATTTTTGTGCCAGCAAGACCACTTCTTCATCTTCATCTTCCTTTTCACTTTCACTGTCCTCATGAATTGTTTTCTTTAAAGTTTTTAGGACAGTGTATTTGGATTTTTGGGATTGTTTGAAGTGTAGTTCAAAAGTTTGCAGGGAACCTATCAGTTCTTCTACTTTCATTTCATCTATGTTCCTACACTCTTCAATTGTTGTAACCTTGGGATTAAATCGTTCCGGTAGGGATCTTAGAATTTTCCTATAAATTTTTGATACCGGAACTTTCTCTCCCAATCCACCCATGGAGTTGCAAATTATATTTAACTTTGTGAAAAACTCCATAAATGTCTCATTCTCTTCCACTTCGAGACCTTCAAACTGTGAGGTCAGAAGTTGTAGTTTAGACCTCTTCACAGTGCTTGTGCCTTCATGGGTTGTTTCCAATAAATTCCATTCTTCCTTGGATGTCCCACACATACTTATCTGATTGAATATATCTTGGGACACGGCACAGTAGATAGCATTCATAGCCTTGGCTTCAGATGTTTGCCTTTCTTTATCGAATGTTGTCCACTTTTCTTTGAGTTTGGGCTTTGTGATTGTTGTGCCACTGTCAAGTATGATTTGTTCAGATGGTGGCACGTATCCGCTTTCAACTATATTCCAAACGTCATGATCCAAAGATCTCAGAAAGTAGTGTATCCTAGCCTTCCAGTATGCATAGTTTGAGCCGTCAAATACTGGAGGTCTAGTGACTGATGAGCCATCTCCTTCGGCCATATTCCCAACTTCAGTCAAGATCACTCTCTAGGCGGTGAAGCCCTTAAAGAGAGACCTGCTCTGATACCAATTGAAAATGGCGGTAAAGACCGCACTAGTTGAAGAAGGAATATGCCAATATATCCTACAGGGGGGTGAATAGGACTTTTTAAAGTTTTTATGATTTATTTAGAAATCCTACTTCACTAATCCTATGATCATGCAATTCTCGGGATTACTCAAATGTAACTCTACTGGCTTTCAAGCCTGGTAGAGGATCCAATCACAAACTGCTTAAGGAGTAAACAATATGCAATCTACTTCATGATGGATATGACTGTGTAGGTGTGTGAGGAGTGATCAGATATTCAGATATGGAAGTACTAAAGCAAATCACTCAATCAAAATAACAATCTCAAACACAGTCATTTTTATAGTGGTTCGACGATAAGTCTACTCCACTCCCGATAACCTCACTCATCCCTTAAGTGTACCGGATTTCACTAAGGAGGTTTCACAATGGTTCACCTCTAACCTATGTTTTAAATCAGGTTCACCTTCAACCTTTACAACCTACACTGAGGCTAGCTGTTTATGCTCTCATGAGCAAGGGTCAACACAACGCACCCACTTTTAGGTACACTAGCCAAGGATCTTCTATAAGACCCTACTGGAGGTTTCTACAGGGTTGACCTCAAACCCTAAGGTTTTACCTGGTTCACCTAAAACCCAGAGTTTTACTGGTTCACTCCAAACCAGATGTTTATGCTCTCCACTGAACAAGAGTCCACACAATGCACCCACCACGTACACTCCTGCCGAAGGCCTCCTTAAGGACTTCAAACGGTGAGAACCACTTAAGACCCAATCCTAAAAAGGAATGATCACAAGTGTCCTCTTAGACTCTGAATACTTACAAATAAGCTAATGAGTCCCGTTTAGCACAACGCCGAAGATCTCCTCCTCCTTATTGACGAAGAGTCTTCTGCTCCCTTGATCTACAACACAAAATGATGTACCAATACTCGGCTTCAGGTTGGGTCAAGGTTATGATGGAATCCTACTCTCTAAAGATTTTCCTATAAGGAAGATAGAGTAGTTCTAATCATCTAGGAATTCAAGGCATCCCAGCTTAATGATTTTCCATTAAGGTAGTAGCTGGAGGATCCTTGAATGCGGAAGTTCATTCCCGAATCCACTCTATTGAATGTCAATGGTGAGGGGGGATTGGAGGATGAACTCCCTTGAGAGAAAGGGCTTTGGATATAAGATGTAAGTTGAAACACACAAAAGCTCTCTCTACTTTCTCTCACAACAACAAAAGACAAGTCCTCTATCTATAGGCAAACGGTTCCAACGGATATAAAACAGTCACATTTATGACAGAGTTTGATATCATCGAGCAGTTCGATATCATCGAGCATATACTCTCGATAGCATTGATGGTTTGCTCAATGACTCGGACTCAATGTCATCCGTTTTTGAAACTCTTTGCCAATTAGTCGATGAATCGAAGCTATTGTAGATGTCATCGAATTTCGAACTCCTATTCCATCGATGACAGGTTCGATCCATCGACACTTGAAAAATGAGAGAGACTTGACTTTGAAATATTTCAGGTTTTCATGAATGATCAGGGATCCATCGAGATCATCGGAATTTGAATGTCGATGATATCAAGATCAGAGTCGAGGCATCGATAAATCCAGCTGATTTATCTTTGAGCTTGCTGGACAGTTTATGACCTTGTTCGATGCAATCGATCTGGTGTCGATATCATCGATATTTGAATATCGATTCTATCGAAGGGCCCCCGATTATAGTTAAAAATGACTTGAAATATCTGTTGTAAGAAATGCGCGCCCTCGATCGATATCATCGATGGACTTCCGATGTTATCAATATTTGATTTTAGATCATATCGGAAGAGCATCGATATATCGAAGGATTTTGAGATTTTCATTAAAAAACAAGAGCGCCGAAAATCTGCCTGTCGATCTTATCGAGCCACTCTCGATGGACTCGAGATTTAAATATCGATGATATCGATAGGTGTATCGATACATCGATAATTCATCAACATATGTTGTGAAGTTGTTAGACATATTTAATACTTATATCGATGATATCGATATGTGTATCGATACATCGATAAATCTGTCCAGATGAATATTTATTTGTTGGACACTTTTGGTCCTCCCATCGATAATATTGTTAAGGTATCGAGGACATCGACAGTGTAGGTCGATCATATCGAGGGTGTTTCAATAAAATCAACAAGGCGAGAAAAACTTAGAGATTTTCCTATTTTGAAAAAGGTTTTCTCACCTTAAAACCCTATGATTTCTAGCTTGTTTTTAAGGGTTTTCTTTAACTGGTGTTTTGGGTCATGGGATGTGAGGCTTTAGTTTTACCTCTGACGAGCTTGCACATATCCGGTTGAGGCAGACGCCTGAATTGATCTTCCTATCAGGCTCTGTAGACACTCTGACTCAACATACACGTAACTTGACAAACCAGGGCACTTTCAAGCTTGTCCTTTAATTCCTGAAAGGCTGCTTCTGCTTTTTTGTTCTAAGTAAACTTAAGATCTTTCTGAGTGAGTTGAGACAACGGTCGGGCTATCTTAGAAAAATATCTAATGAATTGGCGATAATAGTCGGCAAGTCCGAGGAAACTCCTCACTTCTGTCACTAAGCCGAACTGCTCCCAGTCTTGTACCGCGGTCACCTTGGAAACCACATGTCCCAGTAACTTGGCTTATTCCTTCCAGAAGTCACATTTTTGATACTGTGTAAATAATTGATTCTTCCTAAGAGTATAGAAGACTGCTCGCAGGTGTTCTTCATGATCCTTTTGACTCTTGGAGTATATCAAAATGTCATTTGTAAACACGTTGATGAATCGATACAGATACGACCGAAACACTTGGTTCATGAGATCCATGAATACGGTCGGTGCATTGGTAAGCCCAAACGGCACCATGAGGAACTCGTAGTGCCCAAAACTGGTTCTAAATGCTATTTTCAGCATGTCCTCATTCCTTACGCACAACTGATGATAGCCGAACTACAAGTCTATCTTAGAGAAATATTGTGCCCCCTTCGACTAATCAAACATGTCATCTATCCTGGGCAGAGAATACTTGTTCTTGACCATGACGTGATTTAGTCTGAGATAATCAATACACAACTGCAGCGATCTGTCCTTCTTCTTTACAAATAACATAGATGCTCCCCAAGGAGATACGCTCGGTCATATAAAACCCAAATCTAACAAATCATCAATCTGGTTTCTTAATTCCTCCATTTCACATGGAGGCATGCGATACGTTAGTAAAGAGATAGGTGTCGCGCCTGACACCACGTCGATGGTAAAATCGATCTCGCGCTGAGGAGGTAGTCCAGGGATCGTCTTAAATACGTTCCAGAAATCCTGGACCACTGGCGTGTCCCCAAGTGACGGACCATTAACATTCTCTAACAGGGAAGCCCTGAACTGGGAAAGTGAAGGTCGTCTTTTCGGGCCCACGTGCTATCACTAATTTGGTTTCATAGTCGATCTCGACCTTCATTTCGATAGCCAATCTATGCCGAGAATGATGTCGTAATGATATATCGTGGTGACAATCAGGTCAATGCACACCCCCTGCTTCCTAAGTCTATCTGACAATTCTTACAAAGCTTAGTGGCGTCTGTGAAAGTTCCTGCTGCTGCGAGGGCTCTCACCCCAACCATAGGGGTAGTGTTCAGGCCTAATCGCTTGACTGTGGAGTATGGTATCATCGAAATAGTGGACCCGGTGTCTACCAACAGAAATACCGGTGTACCTTGGATGTGTGTAGTGACTTCAAAGGCTAGCGGTACTGCGATCGCATATTCAGATACTTCAACGGCGAGCGCATGCACTCGAGCTTGTTGTGGACGATTGGGTTGCGCTACTATAGGTCATTGAGGCAGCTTGTTCAAGGTGCAGGAGGTCGATTGAATGGATGTGCTGGTGGCATAGCTCATAGAGGTGGAGTTGATATAACTTGTGGTGGCTGGCGGTTGATCTTTTGAGGTGGCGTAAAGCCGTTGTCCCTTATCTTGGTAAAACAAAAGGACTCTGTATGGCCCACCTTGTTACAATAGACGCACCAAAGATTAGATCGCCTCTGCTGGACTGGCGGAGCCAGTAGTCTAGGAGGTGAAATTGCACGCGGCCTCTTACCAAGAAATGGTCAGTTCGGTATTTCAGGCCGAGGCCTCGAGCGAATTGGCATACGTGTTCGAGACACTCTTTCACCATCCTGCTCAGCTCGCAGGGACATGTTCAGTAGCTCAGCATAGTTGGGAATGCTAGCGCAACACATCTTGGTGTGGATATCGGCCCATAGTCCCTCTAAAAACCATCGCATTCTCATCGGCTCATTAGTTAAGATCAATGGAGCGTATCTGGCTAGCTCCGTGAACCGAATCTCATATTCTGCTACTGTCATCCCCCTTGTCGAAGGCGGAGAAATTCGCCCTCTTTCTCATTACAGTAAGTGAGGCTTTCGGTGAAAACGGGTTTCAAACTCATCCCAAATCCATACAAATCCTACAGGAACGATTCGTAGGATGCTATCCCACCAAAGGCTAGCCTCCTTCTCAAACATATACGTAACCAGCTCAACTTTCTCTGCTTCAGTACAGTGCAACGGCCTCAACATCTTGGATATGCGATCCATCCAGTACCTTACCTCCTCGGGTCTATGAGTACCTGCAAAAGTGGGAGGACGGAGGCGCTGAAAGCGCTCAAATAAGCCACTTGTAGTCATGGTTCCAGTAGGTTGCACTGGTGGTACAGGCGAGACCACATTCATGTTTTGGGCAATGGCCCCCACTATCGTGGCCAAGACTTGTTGTTATTGCTGCATTAGGAACATCATCTGCTCTAACTTATCAGGAGGAGAGGCTACCTGAGGCACGTGTGGTGTCGACGAAGACCCACGGTTCTTTCCCAGAACTGGTGGTGCATTCAGTGTTGGCCCATTTGTAGGGTCAGTGGCCTGTTGTGAATCCTGCATTGTGTCGCTACCCGGACCCAAATTAGGGTCCGTTTGGCTATCGCTCGGGGGAGGTGCCCCGTCAATCGATCCGCCAAGTGGGAGACGTGTCATATTCCTAGTGTTTTTAGGAGTCATTCCCTATATACAACATAGGGTGCAACGTAAGATTGTGATAACATCATTCACTCAAAACATTCTGCACATTTCTAAGCAAAGAAACTTCATGCATTTCATTTACCAAAATTTGTCACAATACACATGATGTAGCATTACATGAATTATGACAGAGAATGCATGGGAGCAAATTTTACAAAAAGCTTTAACACTGACTATCCTAACATCCAACTAAGCCTACTAAGGCTATTATAAAGAAAACAAGAAATAGCTACAACGCATAACTAATCCTCCGACTCTGGCGAAGGTGGAGGCAAACATTTATCCTGCATATAGTACAGAAGGGCTTTCAGGGTGCGAGACATCTTCTTGAACTCTTGCTTCAGCTAGGCCTGGTTCTCATCGATCTTCTGCTTTAGGTGGGCCTGGTTTTCTTCAATCCTAGACATGCAGGCTTCTAAGGTGGCCCGGTCATGGCTGTCCTCATGTGTAGCAGTAAGAGGTCCCCCATCTGAGTCTTGGGCCTCCTGCTCTTCTTCCTGTTCCTCTTCCTCACTGCCTTCCTCTTCTTCATTTCCTTCCTCTTCTTCACTGCTTTTCTCTTCTTCATTTTCTTCTTCTTCTTCACTTCCTTCCTCTTCTTCGGTCTCTTCTACTATCTCATCCCCGTACTCATCAAGCCTCGGTTGGCGTTGCCTGGGGCCTATTCCTATTTTTTTTAGTGTAGTTTCACTGATAAAATGTATTGGGGCGTGGTCTTTCATATGGAGTCTGAAACCAAAATTTAGGGCGATCTTGCAAATGAGTCGGCTGAAAGGGAGTGAGGTGTCTTCCTTAGTAGATCGTGTAGTGCTGATTATTTGAGTCAAGGCGAGAGTAGGCAAACACAGCTTGTCTCCCTGTCCAGCCCTGATACCAACTTGTAACACCCCAGATTTCGAGGGTCGAGTAAATCTCTACTCCCGAGATCCAGCACATCACTTATGCAATATGGATGATGATGTTCAGATTTCATCCATATGAATGAGTTAAACATGAGTGGGATTATACTAAAACAGCATATCAGACTCTGGATACAATAAAATTAAGCAAGCGGAAGTCTGAAGAATATATATTTGAATATGTACGTGTTTCACAACCTCCAGAGTATGATTATGTTACCGGGCTGAATATTTACATATATTATCTCAAAATATACAAAATGTCAAAATGTAAGGTGTCCAGCTAATCCACATGTCCCTATAACCCCGTCGAATCAGCACGAGGTCTACATAGACCCGCTTGAGAGCTACACATAGGAGAATTCTCCCTCCTCGTCCATGAAGTCTGGCTCTGTTGCATAGACTACATCGTCACCAACATCTAAACCATAGTCTGGTTGGTATTTTAAAACACCGTCCTAGGGTGGCAATGAGTGATCAACTCAGTGGTACTATAAGGCAAAGGTTAACATGTTATCAAGTTAATCAAGCAGTAATGATAAAGCAATACAACAATCACTTCCTAACTACTCTTGTTAATGAAGGAATGGAGTGCAGTAATGATGCATGCCCTCACACAAAGCTCCCTCACAAGCGACTCTGACAACCAAGTTCGCGCATGACAACCTCCCTAAAGTGCACCTTCCTCGTCAAAGCACATGCAATGCGGTTCATGGTCGTGTTAGCCAAGTACTTAGTTAAGCTTATTCATACAACAGGTTCAGGAAGCTAAGGTACCTTCCTTTATATCATTAACCCAAATGAAGGATCCACTCTAGGGTCGTCAATCCTAGTTAACCACATATGATAAGCAAGTTGTAGGGCATCACCCCTAATGAAAAGTACTCGATAAGCAAATTCAAAGTTTATACTCGCGGTAACTACAGGAAGGCCCGTCACCTTAGCGTAGGCCGACAGCTCGAACACGGTGTTCCATACAACCATGCCCGACTCACGAGTCTAGGTTGCTCATTGGTCACTACAGGGAGGCTCGTCACCCCAGCGTAGGCAGACAGCTCGACCACGGTGTCCCATACTACCATGCCCGGCTCATGAGTCTTAGTGGATCGTGGTACCATGGTTGAAGTGGGCTTTTACATTGGTAAGTGATACCTTAGATTCAAGCAGTGATGTCCATATATGGTAAACACACAATAGGCCAATCTGTTTGTTTGGCAGGTTCGATTGGTACAAGCACACGTTGACTTAATCGATATGGAGCGCATAAGTACCCCTTATGGCCTAACCACGGTCGACAATCGTCATGCGACTCGGATTCGTCGAGTCACCCAATGTGGCGAGACTAATTCGACCACCTGTACAGGGACTGTTACAAACTTCCTGTGCTACGTTGTAGCCCCAATCTTACTCAGATGCAATAGGTAGTTACAAGTGATAATCATATCAGCATATAACAAACAATCCAAATCAATTCCTCATTTGAGCATTTCATCAAACACATTGATCATATTACATAACACTTGCATTTTATCCATAAATTTTGTAGCGACAAATATGATTACATGAAAGAAACTATACATATGATTAAGGTAATTGAGAATCCTATCTTAATACACTTAATAAATACAATTTATCAACATTTTCTCCTTCAGACAATTTATCAAATACTTAGGGCACACTTCACCAAATACATAGACTAGATTAGTTACAACATATGTTTTAGCAATTCCCTGTACAGAGAGATCGTCATACATATGACAAACATGAATCCTAGATTAATAGTCATGGCAAGCACCAATCACGTTTACATGTTCATTCAAACATTTCAACAAACACATAGGATGTATATCTTGTTCAACATAATTCATACGTGTAAAATATATCGAAATGGGCGTGTCTAAGACGATATGGTAGCAATCAAGTCAAACATAAATCATTAGCTGACATTGAAAGCATTGAAAACCATAACCTAAACATCTATAGTCCGCACCTTTCATCGGAATACTCTATTCGGACTCGGTTCGAATTCTACGTTCCCGAAAACGGGACGACGGGTACCTAAACCATGAAATAGGTCAGCTAGTTTATCGATTACTCTATCTGGATTTCTAAATCAAGATTAGGGTTAGGTTTTCTTACCCAAATCGTAGCCAAATCAGATCGTGTAGCATAGTGGGGAGGTGAATCAGTATGTGGAGTAGTGGGAAAGAACCACTGCAGCAATCTCCCAAACTTTCTCCTCTCCTTACTCATTTCTCTTCTTTTCTCTCTTCTCTCTCCTTGGGTTAGAGAAATTCGTATGGAATGGAAATAGGGTGGTTTAAGGGCTATATATAGGCCCAGAAGTGATGTAAATGGCCCTAGGGCCATGGTATACTTAGGTTATATCCAAAGGGCACCTGTTTCGAGCAAACAGGGCTCATCTAGAGGTCCACTACCCACTTACGTTGTAGAGTGAGTTCCCTGACAATGGATCTATGTTAGGATGTGATTTCAGCACGATTGGATAGGACGATCGACCGTGGAGGACCCGTGTCAGATCAACGGTAGTATTTACTTGATCGGGGCCACAGGTTTACGGATATGTGTAGGAAAATTTTCTCTTCCTGTGGGTGAAGTTTGGTCAGAAACTGACGGTCTAAAATCCTCCAGTTTGTGCATGAGTGAATGGCCCAATTCACTTAACTCTCAATACATTTTATAAAGATATTCATGTTTCTAACACACTTCACTCAAGGCTCAAGTTGTGCATTTCTGGATACTATCTATGCTCGATTCTTGCGATGGTTGTCAAGCCCAATAAGACAGACATAACCCTATAGTTTCGCAGTCATCGGACCTTTGATGTGCGATCCAGGTCCGATACAAGGTTTCAATGCACTCCTAAAACCGGCTCTTGGAATTTTTCCTAGGTCTTTACGTGGTGTTGATTTAGCGGTATTAATGGTTTTAGGTCTTCTCATTTGTGGAAATGGTGGTTTAAGCTAAATCCACCAATTATTTAGTTTAGTACTTAACTAATTTTTGCTTAAATTACAACAGGATACGGTCCTTAGGTATTTCTGCCTGAGGTGGTACTCGGGCCGCTGTACAGATTTTTCTAAGACGTTACATCTATGTTCCAATTCTACAGGCAAGTGGCAAGCCTTCCCATAGACAAGTCTAAATGGAGACATTCCAATAGGGGTCTTAAATGCGGTGCGGTAAGCCCATAATGCATCGGTCAATCGGATTGACCAATCCTTACGGTCAGGGTTAACCGTCTTTTCCAAGATGTGTTTAATTTTCCTATTAGAAATCTCAGCTTTCCCACTTATTTGTGGGTGGTATGGAGTGCTCACTTTATGGGAGATGCCATATTTCTTCATTAAGTTTGCGAATGGCCTATTACAAAAATGTGAGCCCCTATCACTAATGATGGCTCGAGGCGTTCCGAACAGGGAAAGGATGTTCTCTTTCAAGAATTTAATGACCATTTGATAGTCATTGTTTCGGCATGGAATCGCTTTGACCCATTTAGTGACATAGTTTGAAGGGAGCAAAAATATATAAATTTCTAAAAGATTGGGGAATGGTCCAATGAAATCAATGCCCCAACAATCAAATGATTTAATGATCAGAATGGGGTTAAGATGCATCATATTTCGATAGGACAATGCTCCCAATTTCTGACAACACTCACAAACTTCACAAAACTTATGAGTGTCCTTGAACATAGTAGGCCAGTAAAAGCCACACTGCAGAATTTTGGCCGTGGTCTTTTTAACAGAAAAGTGACCACCACAGGCCTGAGAGTGACAAAAGGAGATGACACTTTGGTGTTCATTGTCTAGTACACATCTCCTTAAGATTTGATCTAGACAATATTTAAATAAATATGGATCATCCCAAAAAAACTTACGGACCTCAGCGAAGAATTTTTTTCTTATCTTGCGCAGTCCAATGTGTCAGCGTGAAACCTGTGGCAAGATAATTAGCAATATCAACAAATCAAGGTGAATGAGAGACTTTGAACAATTGTTCGTCAGGGAACATGTCATTTATTTGCGTCATCTCAAGGAAATCAGAGAGATCAAGGCGGGAAAGATGGTTAACCAATACATTCTCTACTCCCTTTTTATCTTTTATTTCTAAATCAAACTCTTAGAGTAGGAGTATCCATCTTATCAGGCGGGGCTTAGCATCATTCTTAGAAAGAAGATACTTGAGCGCCACATGATCTGTGTAAATGACAATCTTAGATCCGATCAAGTAGGACCTAAATTTGTCCAAAGTGAACACTACGACTAAGAGTTCATTTTCCATAGTAGAGTAGTTCACTTGGGCAGGATTTAGATTTCTACTTGCATAAGGTATAACATAAGGCTTCTTGTCTTTTCTTTGGCCTAAAACCGCCCTAAGAGCATAGTCAGACGCATCACACATAAGTTCAAAAGGAAGGCTCCAATCAGGTGGCTACATGATAGGTGCAGTGGTTAACATGCCCTTGAGCTTAGTGAAAGCTTTGTGACATTGCTCAGTCCACTCGAATGGTGCATCCTTTTGAAGTAGAATACATAAAAGACGAGAGATGTGACTAAAGTTGTCACGCCCCAAACTCGAAAAGCGGGCTCACAAAATTCCCGATCGCCGAATCCGGCGTCGACAGCCTCCGTAGTATCCCATTCTCGGCTTCCAGCGACCATACGCCAGATTCCGATCCTGAGATCCTACAAGGAGGATTTTCAGTATGAATTTTTTTTTGTAATGTAATGGAGCATAACCAAAAGCATAACCAAGTCACAAAACAACATCACCACATATCCACTATATCAAAAACTTTTAAGTACAATGCAGAAAGGGAAATACAAGGTGATCAAAAAGCTCCAAAAAAGATCTGATACGCACTCCTGCCTCAGCGCGGCTGCTGTCCAACGCTACCTGCACGCAACGGTCGTGCATAAGCTTACAAAAGCTTAGAGGGTGGTGTAAGTGTGTGTACAAGGCAAACGCCAAGTGTACAATATCAGAGTAATGCGAAAATATGCAGTAAGTCCATGAATACAACCAGAGCTATGTAATGTAAGGCATGAATAATATCGGCCATACCAAGGCCATGCGATGCGAAAAATGAATGCAATCGGCCATACCGACGCAATGCAAGGCCTACGTAGCCGAATGTCATATGCGAGATGCAATACAAGCATGTCAGTCCTCATCATGTACACATATCAGTACAGTTCCTCTCTGGATATCACCGGGGTCTAATACACCTCACACTGACTGCCTCCTCCCTAGCTGCATAGTCAAGCAAGTGGAAGAGACCACACTATCCGCCTGACCAGTAGTCTACCAATACCCACCCGGCTCGTCGATAGTGGACATATTTGCGATCTGGTCAAACTCAGCCTAGCTTATAGCCCCCTCACTCAAGCAGATAAGGCCACACCCCTTTCCAACCGACCACGACACAGTGGGAGACGCGGCCTACTGGTATTCGGCACTCGGGCGCTCGTGTATCCACTCGGTCTAGACGTTGGAGCATCTCCTGGTACCAAAAAGGTTCTGGGACTCTCACCCAAGGACATCCTAAGTGCCGACAGTGCTAGAACAAAGTATTTCCGGTATCCGATACGGCCATCCACGATGTGCCTGTGGAGCCACGGTCCTGATGTCGATAGGGTGTGCAGTGATCAAGTCACACATATGCGAGATGCATGATTCACACCGTACAATCATGCAGCAATCTCACGCGTACCACGCGATCATGTGGGGCACTCCGTCTCATAAGGAGTCCAGTAAATGTCTCAGCCCAACGGCTTATGCTATGATCAAACATTCCTCATATCAAGCATACAAATGATGCGTATGGGTATGAATCATGGAGCTATACTAAGTATGTTATAAAGTGGTGAACTATCAACAAATATGGGCCTACTAATGGGCCCTAGGGAGAGTTATAATGCGGACATTTAACCAACATTATTCTTACAACGTGGACGTCAAACCAACATTTCTCCCAAGGCATAACCTGTCATCAAACATTATTATACACACTATGGAGGAATCCCTCATTGCAATGGACCCTAAGGACGTCCTATTGGGCCTCGACCCATGGGCCTTATATTCATCAAAATGGGCCGCATCATATGGGCCTTTTATAAATCAAGTGGGCCACATCAAAGGGGCCTTATGTACATTGCAATGGGCCATATCCCATGGGCCTTTGAATACATCACAATGGACCTTGTAACATGGGCCTCAAATACATTGAATGGGCCCCATCACATGGGCCTTATAATTATCAAGGTGGGCCTCAACAACGGGCCACAAATACATCAAATGTGGGCCTCAACAAACGGGCCACAAATACATCCAGATGGGCCTAATCACATGGGCCTTACATGTATACCAAGGTGGGCCACACCAAAATACAAGTGGTAATGATGATTTCCACTATTAAAATCCCTAAGGCCCAAATATATATTATATAATATATAATATATACAATATATCATATATAATATAATATATATATATATAGATAATATATATATATACACACACACACCACAAGCACGCACGCACACAGCACACATGCACCACGCACGCACCACGCACACACACACGCGCGCACACACGCACACACACGCGCACAGCAGAGGTCCCACCGTCCGTCTGGATGGTGCGGACGAACACATTCAGCAAGGTAGGCCCCACCGTCCGTCTGGACGGTGGGCAGCAACACGTGCATCACTGTGGGTCCCATGTGGGGCCCACCATAACGTTTATCTTCCATCCACCCCGTCCATAAGGTCGCACGGGTCTGGAAGGAGAGGAAAAAAAATTTCAGCTTGATCTGAAACTTCTGCTGTCCCAAAAAGGGTTTCAATGGTAAACATTCATTCCCACTGTTTCCTATGATGTGGGTCGCCCGAGCACTGGATTGGGCTGATTTTTGGAGGGGGCCCACTTCATGCAGTGGCCCACCAAATGGGCAGAGTGGATATAATAAATACATCATGGTGGGGCCCACGGCTGAGGGCGGTGGGACCAGCCCGTCCGCCCGTAGCATGCGCAGGCAGCGCTTGCGCCTCTGGCGCTGTCAGCGGCAGCAGCGAAAGCTGCTGCCCTTATTTTTTTTATTTGAAAATCACTTTTTTTGTGGTTTTTTGGTGGTAGGGCCCGCTTCAGGGAAATCCACCCTAGCCGTTGGATTCTGCGGCTCGAGACCAACCCAATGGGTCCAATATTCAAGGCGTTTTGGTGTGTGGAAACCACAGGTGGCTTTTCAACGGTAGGAAACATTGTTTGCCATGCTATGGCCCACCAGTGGGTCGGATCAGCTCCATTTTTCGGCTCAACGCCTAAAACGAGGTGAAAAAGGGGATGGACGGCTTGGATTGAGTACATACATCAAGGTGGGGCCTACACCAACGGCTCACCCAAATAGCCTTGAAACAAGGCTTATATTTGTGTTTTCCTCTCCAGCAACGTCTAAACGCTGGACGTTTTTTGGGCTTAGCAATATATATAAGGTGGGCCTTGTTTAGGTGGGCCACCACATGATGGATGGTGTGAGTTCAACACATATAAGATGGGCCCCACCCACGGTCGGCTTGGATAAAATACTTATTTCATGGTGGGGTCCATCCGGGTGGGTCACATGGCCACCTCATCATACACAAAGGTAAATAAATAAAGGAGAGGGAGAAAGAGAGATAGAGAGAGAAATGGGACACGCATGATGGAGGGCTCCGCCACTATGAGCCCTCCCTTACAAGCATCAAATCATACATCAATGGGTCCTATTGCATATGGACCCTCCAAATCAATGATCAACGGTGGAGATCCCTCTCCACCCAAAATGAACGGTCTCTATGACGTCTATTCAAGCTAGGAAGGTAAACATCATGATGGGGTCCATGGAGAATGGCCCCATCATGGAATGATATTGATAATCAAGGTGGGCCATCGGCCACATCTTAGGATCCAAAGTAAGATCCACACCATTAATCGGTGGGCCTCACTTGGCCCATCATAAAAATATGAAAACTAGCCTATAGGAGCACCCACCTAGCGATCTCCTTGGTCCGTTGGAATGCCTATCTCCTTGTGCTCCTCTTTGATGGTGGAGATGGAAAATGGATGGCTAGGATGAAGGGTTTTGGAATGGAAAAGGTGGGCCTCACACTTGCTTGTTTTCTCTCATGGAAGAGCTCCCAACGTGGGATGTTTTTTTCCTTTGGGGTTGCTTCGAAAATGTGAATGGAAAGAGAGAGATAAGGAGAGGTGATGGGTGTGATGGGTGAAAGGGTGAGTGATGTGTGATGTGTACTTGACATGTATGGTGGTGTAAGAGAGAGGGTAAGAAAGAGTTGACTTTGGAGAGAGAAAGCATGGGTTGCTTGTACTTGACATTGAAGTGATTGATTGATTGATGTGATTGATTGATTGATGGGATTGATTTGACATTGTGTAGAGATTCTCTTGGGATCGAGAAAGCGCGGTGTTTCTTCGAAATAAACGCCGACTCACATCTTCTAGTCAGGGTATCGGATTGGTGCGTGAGTCGCGGCGTTAGAACCGCGGCGACGGTGCGGTCGCAATGATACAGGTCTCGGATTAAACCGACTCGAATCTAAAGGATACGACTTACGGTCGTGCGCAACGTCGGTTATCAGTCGCGGATTGCCGGACTTCGACGGAAAGGATCGCAGGATTCATCGGAACAGTACGAACTAGGATACGGGTCTTACAAAAGTCCTTTATGAATCTCCTATAAAAACTGGCGTGTTATAAGAAGGATCACACATCTCATATGTTCTTGGGTGGAGGTAGGGTTAAGATAAGATCAATTTTCACTTTATCTACCTCAATTCCCTTGGACGAGATGATGTGTCCAAGAACAATTCCCTTCTGAGCCATGAAATGACACTTCTCTTAATTGAGTACTAAATTCTTTTCTTCACATCTTTTCAGCACACATTTAAGATTCTCTAAGCAATCGCTGAAAGATGGACCAAAGACAAAGAAGTCGTCCATGAAGACCTCTATATATTGCCCCACCATGTCAGAAAAAATACTCATCATATGTGACACCCCTGTCACTGCTTCAATGTAAGCGGGCGTGATGTGGGAGGGTTCTATGGACCTGGGCGAGCTACCGCGTTGGGCGAGTTACTGTTGCAGTTGCCTGTAGCAGAACTTGTCCCACATCGGAAGAGTTGTCCGAAGTAATGGTGGTTATATGTGTGGTTCGGACCTTCCTTGTACGAAGCTTTTTGGGGGCAACCCTGAGAACAAAACTGTGCAGGTCCAGTGGGACCCAGAGCGAACAATATTGTACAGTGTTAGTCAGGTTGTTACAAATGGTATCAAAGCCGTGGACGGCTCTGCCCTTGGTAGGGGATAATGTGTCACCCCGGTCACTGCTTCAATGTGTGTGGGGGCGATGTAGGCGGGGTCTGAGGACTTGGGAGAGCTTTTGTTGCAGTTGACTATAGCAGAACTTGTCCCACATCGGAAGAGATGTCCGAAGTAATGGTGGTTATATGTGTGGTTCGGACCTTCCCTGTACGAGGCTTTTTAAGGGCAACCCCGAGAACAAAATCGACCAGGTCCAGTGTGACCCAGAGCGGACAATATCATACAGTGTTGGTCAGGCCGTTACATCATACATAGCTGAAAAGTAGTGGGGGCATTACACAGTCCGAATGGCATCCTTCGGTAAGCAAAGGTGACAATAGGACATGTGAACGTGGTCTTTTCCTGATCTTCAGGGGCTATCTCTATCTAGTTGTAGTCTGAATATCCGTCAAGGAAACAGTAATAGGAATGACTAGTTAGCCTTTCCAAAATTTAATCGATGAAGGGCAAAGGAAAGTGGTCATTCCTTGTAACAGTATTCAATTTCTTGTAGTTGATGCACATTCTCCAACCAGTAGTAACTCTAGTTGGTACGAGTTCATCATTGGCATTGGCTATGATAGTGATTCCGAACTTCTTGGGAACCACCTGAGTTAGACTCACCCACTGACTATCGGATATTGGGTATATGATACACACATCTAATAGTTTAAGAACCTCGGCCTTAACCACTTCCTTCATGTTTGGATTTAGTCTACGTTGTAATTACTGAGAGGTCTTCGCATTATCCTCAAGATAAATGCGGTGAGTACAAATCGAAGAGTCAATTCCGTTGAGGTCCGCAATTGACCATCCAAGGGCTCCCATATGCTCAATGAGAGTAGAGATGAGCATACTCTTCTGTTCTTACTCAAGGTGGGAAGAAATCACCAATGGGTATGTCTCATCTTGATCTAAATAGACATATTTCAAATCAAAGGGCAAACGCTTTAGGTTAAGCTTTAATGCCTTAAGGTTAGACGATAGAGGTATGACATTGGTTTGTGGCAACTCTTCAAATTGTGGCCTCCACCGGTTAACTTCAAGTACCGGCATAGTATCAAGCATGACACTCGTCTTCCTAATCATGTCATCATTAAAATCATGGCAGTAGGCCAGGCACGTCTTTAGAGGGTCAGTGGATAAGGTCAAAAGTGTTCTATCTTCCATGAAAGAGTTAATCATGTTAATGTCATGGAAATCGTCATCATCCTCTAACAATTCGCCTAAGTTGAAAAAGATATTCAACTCCAATGTCATATTCTTGAAAGAGATACTCATGACTCCATTCCTATAATTAATGATTACGTTTGAAGTGACAAGGAATGGGCAACAAGAATGATGAGAATTTGAGTGCTCGTGTTACTGATGGGTTCTGTATCCAGGACGATAAAATCTAAAGGGTAGTAGAATCTGTCAACCTAGACCAACACATCCTCAATTATCCCTCTCAGTACATGAACTAAGCAATTAGCAAGTTGTAATGTGGTTAGGGTGGGTTTCAATTCACCCAAACCTAACTCTTTGTAGACCGAGTAGGGAATCAAATTTACGCTTGCTCCTAAGTTAAGAAGTAGATGTTCAATTCGGTAGTTCCTAATTACACAAGGGTATGATTGGGATACCGGGATCTTTGAATTTTTGTAGCACATCTTGTCACGCCCTAAACTCGAAAATTGGGCTCATAAAATTCCTGATTGCCGAATCCAGTGCTGACAGCCCCATAGTACCCCATTCTCAGCTCCCATCGGTAATATGCTAGATTCCGATCATAGGATCCAACAAGGAGAATTTTCCAACATACATTTGTCTCATAAGAAGCATAACCACAAGTTTACCCAAATCACAAAGGCAACATCATCATCACATATCCACTTATATAATCATTTGAATACAATGCTGAAAGGGGAATACATATATCGAAAATCAAAGCTTCAGAGGTCCACTGCATGCTCAAAGCTCAACGCTGCTACAACCTAACGCCACCTGCACGCATTTATCGTGCATAAGCTTATAGAAAGCTTAGTGGGTGGTGAAAGTGTGTGCACAAGGTAGGTGTCAAGTAAGCAAGATTAGAGTAATCAGAGTAAGCGGAAATACTAACAAGCCCATAAATCATACAATATCAGAATAATGCAAAAACATGCTGATAGACCCATAAATACCATCAACCTTATCCAGGATATGTGATGTAAAAATATAATATACTAATATCATATACTGAGGAAGCAATGTAGATCAGTTATGCAATGCGGAGACAATAAGCCAAATACTATGTGCTGAGGATGCAATGCAATATGCGATGCAAATGAAATGAACAAGCTGGAGTGTGAAGTATGGATGATAGTACGTAGTATCGCAGGCTATGGGGTCCATCACAAGAGACTTCTATCCAAACTAGTCTCATACCTAAATTTGGATAGCTAAACTCAATGTAATAGACCCCTAACCTCAGGTTAGTCGTGTGCCCAACCGAAATTCTGGCCATGCGAAGGTACACATAACAAATAATTGCGCACCTCCAGCCCGAGTGGATAGTGAGAAAATGAATGAATGAGTATGCAATTCCTACTCAATAAGTCCTCAAATCAGTATGATTCCTCTCTAGGAAAATCATCGGGGTCTATTACACTCCAAAACAGATTGCGGCCCCATCACACACAACAAGGTGAGTGAAAGAGACCTCACTATCCGCCTACCACTATCTGTCCCAGCTCATCGATAGTGGACCCATTTCTCGAGCTGATCAAATTTAATCTAGCTTTGGCCGCTCCTCTCGAGTAGGTAAGGCCGCACCTCCTTCCAATCGACCATGACACAATGGGAGATGCGGCCTAACGGTATATGGCCCTCATGCGCTCATGCATCCACTTGGTCTAGACGTTGGAGCAACCTCTAGAACTAAGAGGGTTCTGGGATTTTCACCCAGGGATATCTATAGCACCCCATGTAGAACAAATTTCTGGTGTCCCATCTGGCCATCCACGATATGCCTGTGGAGGCTATGACCCTGATGTCATTAGGGCTTACGGTGGTCATATCACACAAATTCGAGATGAATGAGTCATACCATCTAGTCATGCATCAAACCTGCGTGTACTGCGTGCTCATATGGGACAACTCTGCCTATCAAGGAGTCCCATAAATATTTCAGCCCTATGGCATATGCAATGATCAATCATATCTCATAACAAACATGCAGATAATGCATATGGGCATGTATCATGATGCTATGCTGTCACATACTCATAATCGGTATCAATAACCGGCATTGATAATTGGCCTCGACAATCGGCCTCGGCATTCGGCCCTGATAATCGGCCTCAACAATCGGAATTGGCCTCGATAATCGGAACCGACCTTGATAATCGGCCTCGACAATCAGAATCAGCCTCGACAATTAGAATCGGAATCAGCCTCAGCCTCGATATTCGGAATCATCCTCGGCAATTAGAATTGGCCTCGATGATCAACCGAACAAGGCCTAAGGGAAGGTTACAATGTGGACATTAAACCATCATTGCCCATCAATGAAGACATTTAACCAACATTGCTCCCAAGGAGTGGCCCACATAGAGCCAAACATATCGTGGGCCCATGGCCTCACACAAGGACTTAATACACATTACTTATAGGCCTCACTTATGGGCTGCAAATACATCATAATGGGTTACGACCCATGGGCATTAATATACATCATGATGGGCCATAACCCATGCGCCTCAATATACATCAAGTGGGCCACGTATTTGGGCCTCGAATAGATTAAATGGGCCGCGCGACATGGGCCTAATACATATCACAATGGGCCGCACCAATGGGCCTCATATACATCAAGTGGGCCGCACCAATGACCCTCATAAACATTGGGTGGGCCGCATCAATGGGCTATATATACATCACAGGTGGGTCTCAAACACCCAACAAGTGAGCCTCAAATATACATCACAGGTGGGCCTTGCACATGCAGCAAGGGGGCCTACTCATCACAGCTGGGCCTACCAGCGATCCAGCCAAAGGACGGCCTGGAAACATACACATCATGGTGGGTCGCCTAAAATTATTTCAATAGTTGCATGTGTAACATGTGTATCACTGTACATATCATTCCATGGGGCACATCGCCCACTAATGATGATCAGCACTGTCCAAACATTGTCCAGGTAAATCAACACCATCCAAACATTTCCCATGTAAATTAGCACCATCCAAACATTGGACAACACCGTCCAATACAATCTGGACGGTGTGGATGAAATAAACACATCAGGGTGGGGTCTACGTTAGTGTGGACGGTGTGGATTGCAACACATCCATCAAGGTGAGGCCCCACATCCGGGCAATGGACGGTGTGGAATCACTTGTACAAGTGGGCTTCACCGTCCAAAATGATGGACGACGTGAATAAGGCATATACATCAGAGTGGTCTCACATCCAGTGGACTACACACGTGCAGAGGGATTTCACCGTCCAAAAAGTTGGACCATGTGGATGTGCAGACACATCAGGTGGGTCCCAGCATCCAGCTACTGGAAGGTGTGGATATCACACATGCATCACGTGGGCCCTGCATGCAGCTAAACAGCGTGGGTATGAACACATACATCATGGTAGGTTCCACAACTATTGGACGTTAGTCCAGCAGCACCCTCTGATGAACGGTGTGGATACAACACATAACCAAGGTGCGGTCCATGTGAGTGGGCCACCCCACTCAAAGCACCAAGCGGGTATTGAAACCACTATTCAAATAGGCCTGATGGCAGGTGGTCTTCCTGGCCGTTGGATCTGCCCAACTGGCAATCCCACATGATCTGAAGATGGATGGTGAGGATATACTACATACACCAAGGTGGGGTCCACGCATGTGGACCACCCCACACATCCACCCATCAAGTGGGCTTGAACGGTCCATCAGACACGTTCCAGTGGGCCACTGACTGAGTGTTTTGCCAGGCTGGATCTATCCAGATGTCCCACGGACGGTGTGGAACCCATACACATGGTGGGTCCCTTGATGGATGGACGATGTGAATATAATACATGCAGCATGTGGGTCCCACGTACACGTGGCCCACTGCTGTGAATTAAGGTGATATTTGGGTTGTCCTACCGTCCAGACGTTCAGCAGTCTGGATGGTTCTGTTGTTGCTGGTGCGCCCCACAAACATCTCTAGGCCGTGCGGATGGACGGCTGAGGATGTAGAATACATACATCAAGACAGGATCCACATCAGTGTGGGGTCCACAGCACCGTGCAAACATTGTCCAACACCGTCCAGACAGTCTGGACGGTGTGGTTGAAACACATAAATCAAGTGAGCTCCACTGTCCCAGCTGGACGGCTGGATGAAACACAAGAAAAAATTAGGTGGGCCACACGATCATCACAAAAGGGATAGAGAGAGAGAATCGGTTGGTGGAGGACCCCGCCACTATGGGTCCCTCTTTGATACAACACATACATCAAGATGGGTCCCACATATGTGGGCCCTCAAATCACAAGTCAAATAAATAAAATCACTCACCTATTGGTCTCCTTCTTGGTCCAATGGAACGCCGAACTCCTTGGCTTAAATCTTGATGGAAGATGATGAAAAATGGAGGGTTGAGATGGGAGATGAGAGAGTAGGAAGTAGGCCACACTAAAGCTCCTCTCATGGAGCTCTCTTGCTTGGACGTGGGTTGCTTGGGGTTTTCTTGAAAATGAAGAAAATGAGAGAGAGAGGATGGGATGTAAGAGAGAGAGGGAGAGAGATGGGTGTGAGTGATGGAGTGATGGGGAGTGAGTGATGGGTGATGGGTATGTACTTGACATGTATGGGTGTGTAAGAGAAAGAGTTTACTTTGGGGTTGCTCTTGTACTTGACATGAAGTGATCGATGTGCACTTGATTGATGGGACATGTTATAGAAATTCTCTTGGGTTTGCAAATGAATGGCATTTTCTCAAACTAAATACGGGCCCACATCTCCTGGCTCGGGTATCGCCTCGGCATGTAATACGCGGCGTTGGAACCGAGACGACAGCGTGGTCACAGGGGTACAAGTCTCGGGTCGAGCTGACTCAGATATACCGAATGCAGCTGAGGATCACGCACAACTACAATCTATGCATCGCGGGTCCCTGAAATTCGACCGGGAGGACCGAGGAAGCCTACGAAACGGTACGGACTAGGATACGGGTCTTACACACCTTACTTTCGGATGACACTCACTTTCTAAGTTAAGAAGATTTTCTTTTGAATATTTTACCGTCTTTTGGTTGTACACAAGTCTTTCAGAAATATAGCATATGAAAGTATTTGTTTAACCACATCTAGTAGAGGAATATTGACCTTCACTTGTTTCAACACCTCTAGAATGTCCTAAGAGTTAGAGAGAGGTTTTGGTGCAACCAACTATTAGGAGAATGGGAAAATTGGCTTGCCTTGAAGTTCTGGTTCTAGTTCTTATGGAGAAATGCTAGGTCTATCATTGTTGTTCGCTTTCGGGTCCTAAGGCTTTTCAGCCCTAACCAGAATGATTTTGTCAATGGTCTTCCTGTAACGCCCTGAAAATCGGGGGTCGAGCAAAGCTCAACTCCCGAGTTCCAACGCATCACTTATGCAACACAAATAATGATGATTATGATGAGAGCATTGAAACATGAATGGGATTATACCAAAAAAGCATATCATACTCCAGAGACAATTAAATTTACAAGCGAAAGACTGTGATAGATATATAAAATATAAAAATTGTGGTGAGTCTCCAGAGTATGATAATGTTACCAGGTTAATTCATTATGAGTACAATTTCAAATTGTAACAAGTTGTGGAAGTGTAATGTCTTATATCCCAAACACATAACCCCGTCAATGTAATACCAGGTCTTCATAGACCTGTCCGAGAGCTACATGTAGGAGAACTCCTCCTCAACATCATAGTAGTAGTCCGACTCTGCTTCATAAGCATCGTCATCACCTGAAACTCAACAAATCTGGTTGGTGTGTACAACACCGTCCCGTAACGTGGGAGTGAGTGATCAACTCAGTGGAACAATAAAGCATAGGTTAACATGTTAACAAAATAGTCAGGCAGTAATGATAAAGCAGTGCAATCAAACAATCTTAACTACTCTTATTTAATGCAAGTATGAAATGACATGATGAATGCCCTTGCCAAACCACCCTCATGCGACACCATCTTACGTTCGCGACATGCATTCATCCCTCAGTGCTCCACATCTTCCAGGCACATGCAGTGCGATGATGAGCATGATTACCGAGTTATTATTAGTCCATTTCAAATAACAGTATTGGGAAACTAAGGTACCTCCCTTGTATCATTTCCAAACATGATCCATTCTAGGGTCGTCAGTCCTAGTTAATCTCATACGATAGTGTATTTCTAGGTCACTGCAAAGGCTGGCAGGGCTGTTATGCACAATGGTTACACCATTCCCCCATCACCTTTTTAACGGTTCATCACTAAGCTGATACAGGCCTAGTTCATACTTTATACACTGCAGCAAAACTTGTCGCCTCACCGCAAATTTAGAGTATGCTCGAGGTCACTACAAAGGGCTCGTCACTAATCAGTGTAGGCCGATAGCTCGAATATAGTGTCCCATACCGCCATAATCGGATCACGAGTCTGGTTATTCGCTGGTCACTACGGGGAGGCACGTGGCCCCAGCATAGGCCGACAGCTCGACCACGGTGTCCCATACCACCATGTCCGGCTCATGAGTCTTAGCGGATCGAGATACCATGGTTAACGGGATTTCGCTGGTAAGTTTGGTACCCTAGGTTCAAGCAGTAGCGTCCAAACATGGTGAACATACATAAGACATAACGGGTTACTTGACGAGCTCGGCTAGCTCGAGCGCACAACAAGTTGAACGATATGAAGCATATAAGCACTTCGTATGGCCAACCACTATCGCCAACCGAAGTACGACTCGGGTTCGTCGAACACATCTCACGTGGCGAAATGAATCTCAACCACGATCTCAAGTCTGGTATCGAATGTTTGGACTATAATCATAGTCCCAAACTAAATCAATCCTTATCTAGAGCATGTAGAGTAAAGCATATTAAACAAAGTGATTCAAGCATGTTAACAGTATATCATAAAGCATGTTATAAAGCATGTTATAAATCACTATATAAACAGGAATACAAACACATATATCTCATAAGTAAGCGGTTACATTAAACAGCCAACATGGAGGAAATCATATACATCTCTAAGGTAGTTGAGAATCCCATCTCAACAACTATCTAAGACACTATCATCTAAGCACTTACTCTCACAAGCATTTTCACAAACACTTAGAATACAATACTTCAACATACATAGTGTATATTAGCAAACATGTAGTAGGGCGAGTCCTTTCGCCAAACAAGTAATTTACGCATATATAATATGTTCATACAGCAATAATCATGGCAAACACATCTCCAAAATTTATACGTATACTGTACTTTCTAGAATACACTATTTCAACATACATAGTGTATATTAGCAAACATGTATTAGGGCGAGTCCTTTCGCCAAATAAATATTTTATCCATATATAATATATTCATACAACAAATAATCATGTCAAACACAATTCCAAAATTTATAAGTATACGGTACTTTCTACAAATACCTAGAGTATGTAAAATTCCATATTTTTCATCTTTAATCGAAACGAAAAACGGACAACACTTTGTACATGTGCAATTGCATGTAGATCATGAATCTATCATTATTTGACATTGAAAGTGTTGAAAACCGCAACCTATACACCTATAGTCCTCACCTTTTGTCGTAGAATCTGAAAGAACTCGATAGATTTGCTAGGCTTTCATATACGGCAGTTTGGCGACATATAGAACGAAATAGGTTAGCTATTTCATAACCTACAACTATCAAAACCCCAAAACAGATTAGGGTTAGGGTTTCTTACGTAGAAACGGAGCCGGAATCGCCGGGAAAGTGATTAGAATGGGGTGGTGCAGCTTGTGTAGCGGCAGGGGATAGTAGTAGGGAGTTTCTCCCACTTCTCTCACACTTTCTCTCTCTTTTCTCTCTTCCCTCTCTAGGGTTTCTCTTAAATTCGTATGGCTGTGAGAGAGAGGGTTCTAAGGTCCTTATATAGCCTAAAAAGTCACCAAAGTAGACCTAAGGTCAAGGTATACTTAGGTTATAACCAAAGCAGGTTTGTTTCAGCTCAACAAAGGACTTCTGGCGGGCCTCTTTGAGCCAAAGGTCGGACTTAAGCTCACCAACCTTGGATCTAGGTAGAGTTAAGTTTTCGTTTCAGTGGGATTCCCAGATCACGCATGGCGGACCAGTTTCAGTTCAACGGTCGGCGGGTTTCGATTAGAAATTCCAAGTACATGGATATATTTATGAAATTTTTCCTGATCCGAGGGTGCATTTGGGTCAGATTCTGACGATCTGGTTGATTACAAAATGTCCACAAGCGACACGTGCCAGATTACTATTTGAGATATTTATTTGTAAAGAAAATCAAGTATTTTCACACTCCTCGCTCCAGACTCAAGCGAACAACCGTGGGACACTGTCTGGATTTGATTTCCGAGATGGTTGTCAAGCTCAGCGAGGCGGTCCTAAGTCCTTAACTTCGTATTAATCAGACTTCCGATGTGCGGTCCATATTTGAAACGGAGTTTCGAGATACTCCCGAGAGCAGACGGGTAATGAGATTGATCCTAGATTTTAGGGTAATGTAGCGTCAACGAATCTACAAGTTTTAGGTCTTGCGGATCGTATTTAAAGTGATTGGTGCTAATTTTACAGGTACTCTAGATTAACACTGGCTAATTCTCGCCTAATTTCTAAAGGATTTAGTCTTAAGTAATTTCTGTCTGAGGTGGTACCTGGGCCTTTGTAGTTTGTATATAAAGTGATCCAAGTTATAATACTTAACTAGTTTAAGATAGTGTGTAGGGTAAAAGTACTTAGAAAATTTAAAGAACAAGGTGGTGAAAGGTGAGATTTGTGAAGGAAATGGGTTCAAAAGCGGTTTTAGACTTTGGGATTGAGTTCTGACAAGTTAATAAGGTGTTAGGATCGACCCATTGCCTAAGGACGTCTAATCCCAGGTTGGCAAAAATCTGGGATGTTACACTTCCCACTCCTAAGAGTGGTGATAGATTTGGCCTGCTCCATTTGGTTTGAAGAGCTTGGGTCGCTAACTTCATATTGTGGTCTTGGATTGGGAAGAGGTTGAGTTGGAAGGCTCCCCTTATTCCCAATCGCATTCCTTGTGTCAAGCTCTTGTATGGCTTTTGTAAGGTCTTGAAAGGCTTGTAGAATCCCCTTATTGAAAAGATCTTGTGTGTGAAGATATTTTAGAACAGGATCCTCATGAGGTTTCTCTTGACTTGGAATTTGATTGAAGAAACCTTGAGGGGTAACAGTTTGTCCATTCCCCCAACTGAAGTTTGGATGATTTCTCCAACTAGGATTGTATGTATTGGAGGTAGGTCCATTGAAAGGTCTTTGGTAATTGTTCACAGCATTGGATTGTTTATTTAACACCTCTTGAAAGGCAGGTATCGTTGGACAATTTTCAGTTATGTGAATGGTGCACGCACAAATACTGCAAATAGTTTCCTTAACCTTATCCTTCTTTAACTCCATGGCCTCAAATTTCCTTATGAGATTAGACACTTTAGCATTGATATCACCATCCTCTTTTAGGAAGGTATAATCTGCTCCCTTCCTTTGATTGAGTGGGCTTAGAAGTGGTGCTGGATTTTGGGTAAGTGTCTGGTGATTGTGCGTTTTCAACAAGTTGTCCAAGTAGTCCCACACATCATTGACATTTTTATTCATGAATTCCCCATTGCACATTGTCTCAACCAATTGGGATATGGAAGATGTCAGTTCATCATAGAAAAAGTGTGTAATGCTCCACGTCTCAAAACCGTGTTGTGGGCATGAACTAATAAGATCTTTGAACCGCTCCCAACATTAGAAGAATGCTTCATTCTCCTTTTGGGCAAAGTTCATGATTGACTTTCTAAGGGTGTTCATTTTATGATGTGGAAAAAATTTCTTTATGAACTCCCTTATCATGTATTCCATGTGTCAATAGATCTGGGACGTAGTGAATGTAACCACGTCTTAGCTTTCTCTTTCAAAGAAAAGGGAAAGAGTTTCAATCTCACTATGTTCTCAGACACATTAGGAAAATATAAAGTGGCTATGATCTCATCAAACTCTTTCAGATGCAAATATGGACTGTCAGATTCAAGTCCATGAAATTTTGGAAGGAGTTAGATCACCCCTGGTTTAATATCCACGTGTCCCGTATTTTCTGAAAAAACCATGCATGAGGGCGTGCTCACCCCCGCCGGTTGTAAATAATCTCACAAAATACAAGGTGGGGGTGTTTGATGCACCTCATTCTCATCCTGGACTTCCTCAACCCGTGGTTGAGGTTGTCTTCCCGGTTGATTGATCGGTTGATTTGCAACCATCACTTCAATTAACTCTTAGGATCTCGAGTGGTGTCTAATTCTGTGATGGATAGATAACCCCTCAACCAATCCTCCTTCACTCAAAAGACGTTGAGCGTTATCACGAACCCACTTGGGCATGAACCACTCTCAGCCCTTAATTTCAGATTCTAACCTAAACCTAAAAGAGCGAAAGTAAATAGAAATCTAAAAATAGAAAGAGAGAGGAAATTAGAAAGAAATTACCGAATTAGAAGTTCCTAAATTAAAATCCTGCAAAACAAAACAAAACAAGTCAGTTTCAAAAGACAGAAATTCTAAAATTAGAAAGTTTCTAAAAACTATTTAGGAAAGTAAACTAGTTTCTAAAACAAAAAGTTTCTAAAACAAGAATTAGAAAGTGTTGAGGCACAAAAAATATCTCATTACATTGGTCAGAGAATCCCAGGGTGCTGATCTTCTCAAGGGGTAGTTTAGGTATTTTTCCAGCTCAAGGGGTAGTTTAGGTATTTTGGTAAAGTTCTAACTCCAGAGATATCTGTTGAGGTATGAAAAGTGATGAAAGGATTGAAGCAGAGGAAGATTGGAAAGCAAGGTACTAGAAAGAAGAATGAAAGAAGAAAGAACATCTCGTCTTTGAAATTGTTTGCGTGGGACCGCGCAAACGATATCACTTATGCGGGTCCGCGCAACCAAAGATCGATTGCGTGGGTCCGCGCAACCAAAGATTGATTGCGCAGGTCCTCGCAAACTACATATCGATTGCATAGTAAGAGTTTCAAGTGATTATTTAAGATTTGTCCCACATCGCTCAGATTAAGGTTCCACACGTGCAAGTGCTTATAAATACCCCCTCACTTCCTTCATTAAGGAGGGATTGAAGATTTCAAAGAGAAAGTAGAGTGAAGAAGAAGACCGAAGGTAGGAGCAATGGGCTCCTGCAGGTTGCGCAAAACCGCGCAACCGAAATCCATTGCGCGGGTCCGTGCAAACGATGTCCTTTGCGCGGAGTCGCGCAAACAGTCTGTTTGGCAGTCTGTGAAGATGAAGGGCTATTATGCTGCTGAAATGCTTGAAGTCTTCAAGCTCTTCGGTAAAAGATCATATTCCTCCTAAGTCCTAGGAGATGATCAAAATAGCGCCGGAATGCTGTCGAAATTTCTAACTCCTTGAAGAATACCTGATAGATTCAGCAATTCCTCCTAAGTCCCGGGAGATGACTGAAAACCCTGACGAAATGCTGCCGAATTTGTTATTTCCTTAAAGATTAGCTGATCAGATCAGCAATTCCTCCTACGTACTAGGAGATGACTGAAACAAGCGTCGGAATGATGCCGAAATTTCAATATGGAAGACTTTGATTGATTGTACTTTGTTTTCAGAATCAAGGGAATCTAAGGATGCAAATGAACTCAGATAAACGTGATCAATGTTCTCTCATTCTTTCTTTGTTATCATTGAATAAATCCCCCAAATATAATGCTTTTGTTTTCTTGTCGAAACAAAAAGTAAGTTTCTAAAAATAAAATTTAAAAAAAATATATCCTAGAATTAGAAAGTTTCTAAAGACAGAAAACCAACCTTAATCCTAAAAATAGAAAAACCCTAATCTTTCCAAAATTAGTTAATCTTAGGAAAACACAACCATTAGTCCCCGACAACAGTGCCAAAAACTTGTTCACAACCCCAAGTGCAGGGCTGCGATGTAGTAATAATCTCGGTGAGACTGAGGTCGATCCACAGGGACTAATCTCGTGTGTTTTCTGAGAGCAACTAGAACTAGAACTAGAAGAAGATGAAAACCTAAATCTGGAATAAGTGAGAGAATAATTGTGAAAAACTTATGAAATTCAAAAGTGGGAAACTAGGGTTTTCAAGGATCCACTTGTAGAGATCAGGGAGATCTATGCTTGATTCACGAACACAACTGGAATCAGAGTCCCATCTTTATCCAATTGGAAGATATCTCATAAAAAAAAAATCAACTATGAACTTCCTTTGATCTAGTTCTCAATGGATGAGAGGTATAGAACTAGAAGTGATTCCATCACTAAACCATGCCCATGAGACAAAGCAAACAACAGAATTTACCAATCCACAACCAATCTGAGAGAATTGTGAGAGTTAGGGAGGATTCCATCATCCAACCATGCCTAGGGGACTATGGTGAACAACAGGATTTCCTAAATTCATAGTCTCAATTCATAAAAAGAACATACTCAAGGCTATCACATATCCATTGTAATTTAAGTCACAATAAATCATTAAAAACTGAAAGTATTTCTTATAATCAAACTAGAATAAAAGAGAGTTCAATAATAACATGAATTAAAGCAATAAAAACATCCTATCATGCTACAAGCTTCACCTCTTAGCCTTAGCTAAGAGGTTTAGCCAACCATAGACATGATTGAACTAGAATCTCTTGAGAAAAGCATAACAAAAACAACTAAGGAAATGGAAAAAAAAAACTCTTGATGACGGCCTCTCCACACTTTTGTTCCCTTTCTTCCTGGTGCGTCCGACACGAAAAAGGACTAGCCGGTTGCTGCCTTTCTCGCTCCCTCTCTCCCTCTCCTGCTGGATAGCACCTCAATTTACAGGGTGTTGTTCCTCTCCAGATATTTCCAGCAGTTTCTCTCGCGAAGGTCGTTTATGCTACCCTATTTTTGCGCAGTGCAACTGTATAGACTGTCGCATTTGATCCGTGTTTGAAGGAAGGGATCGTTCGATCTAGTAAATCCAACCACATAGAAGTGATCGAAATTTCCTTGGCTGACATCTGGATGGTCTGGATTGACCTCCGGATCCTTTCTTTAGCTGTCCATCAGGCCAGATCAGCCAGATCGTTCGGACTCTGCACAATCCGGCTGCAGTGGCATCTATGGGGCCCATATTCTCCGTCTTCTTGGTAAATCCACTCCATCCATTAGGTTCACCTTCATCCGGTCCTTGTAAATTCTCGAGTTCTCGTACGCATTGTTCCAGATTTCATCAAGTTCATTCAAATGAAGTTTGCGTAGCGAGCCAGAATTGAAATTTAAATTTTTGATCGCCCAATAGGCTCTATGTTCCAATTCTACATGCACGTGGTAAGCCTTCCCATACACAAGTCTAAAGGGAGACACTCCAATAGGGGTCTTAAATGTAGTGAGGTAAGCCTATAAGGCATCAATCAATCAGATTGACCAATCCTTATGGTCAGGGTTAACCGTCTTTTCCAAGATGTGTTTAATTTTCCTATTGAAAATCTTAGCTTGCCCACTTGTCTGTGGATGGTATAGAGTGCTCACTTTATGGCAGATACCATATTTCTTCATTAAGTTCGCAAATGGACTATTACAAAAATGTGAGCCTCCATTTTTATGATGGCTCGAGGTGTTTCGAACCGGAAATGATGTTCTCTTTTATGAATTTAATGACCGTTCGATGGTCATTGTTCTGGTACAGAATCGCTTCCACCCATTTAGTGACATAGTCTACGGCAAGCGAAATATATAAATTTTCAAAAGATTGGGGGAATGGTCCCATGAAATCAATGCCCCAGCAATCAAATGCTTTAATAATCAGAATGGGGTTAAGAGGCATCATATTTTGATGGGACAATGTTCCCAATTTTTGACATCACTCACAAACTTTGCAAAACTCATGTGTGTCCTTGAACATAATGGGCCAGTAAAAGCCACACTGTAGAATCTTGGGCGTGGTCTTTTTAATAGAAAAGTGACCACCACGGGCCTGAGAGTGATAGAAGGAGATGACACTTTAGTGTTCATTGTCTGACACACATCTCCTTAAGATTTAGTCTGGGCAATATTTAAACAAATATAGATCATCTGAGAAAAACTTACGGACCTCGGCGAAGAATTTTTTTCTTATCTTGTGCAGTCCAATGTGTCGGTAGGAAACCTGTGGCAAGATAATTAGCAATATCAGCAAACCAAGGTGAATGGGAGACTTTGAACAATTGTTCGTCAGGGAACATGTTATTTATATGTGTTGTCTCAAGGGAATCAAAGAGATCAAGGCGGGAAAGATGATCAGCCACTACGTTCTCTACTCCCTTTTTATCTTATATTTTCAAATCAAATTCTTGGAGTAGGAGGATCCATCTTATCAGGATGGCCTTAACTTTATTCTTATAAAGAAGATACTTGAGCGTCGCATGATCTGTGTAAATGACAATCTTGGATCCGATCAAGTACGACCTAAATTTCTCCAAAGAGAATACTACAGCAAAGAGTTCCTTTTCCGTAGTAGAGTAATTCACTTGGGCAAGATTTATAGTTCTACTTGTATAATGTATAACATAGGGCTTCTTGTCTTTTCTCTGGCCTAAAACTACCGCAATAGCATAGTCAGACGCGTCACACATGAGTTCAAAAGGAAGGATCCAATTGGGTAGATGCATGATAAGTGCAGTGGTTAACATGCCTTGAGCTTAGCAAAAGCTTCCTGGCATTGCTCAGTCCACTCGAATGGTGCATCCTTTTGAAGTAGATTACATAAAGTACAAGAGAGGTGATTAAAGTCCTTTATGAATCTCCTGTAAAAACTAGCATGTCCTAAGAAGGATCGCACATCTCGTATGTTCTTGGGTGGAGGTAGGGTAGAGATAAGTCAATTTTTACTTTATCTACCTCGATTCCCTTGGATAAGATGACGTGTCCAAGAACAATTCCCTTACGAACCATGAAATGACACTTTTCCCAATTGAGTACAAAATTCTTTTCTTCATATCTTTTCAGCACACATTTAAGATTCTCTAAGCAATCGCTGAAAGATGGACCAAAGATAGAGAAGTAGTCCATAAAGACCTCTAGATAATGCCCCACCATGTTAGAAAAAATACTCATCATACATCGCTGAAAAGTGGCGGGGGAATTACATAGTCCGAATGACATCCTTCGGTAAGCAAAGGTGTCAAAAGGACATGTAAACGTGGTGATCTTCAGGGGCTATCTCTATCTGGTTGTAGCCCGAATATCGGTCAAGGAAACAGTAATAGGAATGACCAGCTAGCCTCTCCAAAATTTAATTGATGTAAGGCAAAGGAAAGTGGTCCTTCCTTATAACGGTATTCAATTTCCTATAGTCGATGCACATTCTCCAACCAGTAATAACTCTAGTTGGCACGAGTTCATTGTTGGCATTGGCTACGATGGTGATTCCAGACTTCTTGGTAACCACCTGAGTTGGACTCACCCATTAACTATCGGATATCGGGTATATGATACCCATATCCAATAGTTTAAGAACCTCGGCCTTAACCACTTCCTTCATGTTTAGATTTACTCTACGTTTTGATTGCTAAGAGGTCTTTGCATTATCTTTAAGATAAATACAGTGAGTACAAATCAAAGAGTCAATTCCCTTAAGGTCCGCAACTGACCATCCAAGGGCTCCCTTATGCTCAATGAGAGTAGAGATGAGCATACTCTCATGTTCTTGCTCAAGGTGGGAAGAAATCACCATCGGGTATGTTTCATCTTGACCTAAGTAGACATATTTCAAAACAGAGGACAAAGGTTTTAGGTCAAGCTTTGGTGCCTTGAGGTTAGACAGTAAAATTATTACATTGGTTTGGGGCAACTCTTCAAATTGTGGCCTCCACCGGTTAACTTCAAGTACCAGCACAGTATCAAGCATGACACCCGTCTCCCTAATCATGTCATCATCAAAATCATGGTAGTAGGCCAGGAACATCTCTAGAGGGTCAGAGGATAAGGTCAAAAGTGTTTTATCTTCCACGAAAGTGTCAATCATGTTAATGTCGTGGAAATCATCATCATCCCCTAACCGTTTACCTGTGTTGAAGAAGATATTCAACTCCAATGTCATATTCCTGAAAGGCATACTCATGACTCCATTCCTGCAATTAATGATTGCATTTGAAGTGAAAAGGAATGGGCGACCAAGAATGACGGAAATTTGAGTGCTCATGTTATTGATGGGTTCTGTATCCAGGATGACAAAATCTACCGGGTAGTAGAATCTGTTAACCCGGAGTAACACATCCTCAATTATTTCTCTCGGTACACGAACCAAGCGATCAGCAAGTTGTAATGTGTTTTGGGTTTCAATTCATCCAAACCTAACTCTTTGTAGACCGAGTAGGGAATTAGATTTGCGCTTGCTCCTGAGTCAAGAAGTAGGTGCTCAATTTAGTAGTTCCTAATTACACAGCGTATGGTTGGGATAGCGGGATCTTTGAATTTCTGTGGCACATCTTGCTTTAGGATGACACTCATTTTCTCATTTAAGAAGATTTTCTTTTGAATATTTTATCGTCTTTTGGTCGTAAACAAGTCTTTTAGAAATTTGGCATATGAAGGTATTTGTTTAACCGCATCCAGTAGAGGAATATTGACCTTCACTTGTTTCAACACATCTAGAATGTCATGAGAGTTAGAGAAAGGTTTTGGTGCAACTAACCATTGGGGGAATGGGGAAATTGAGTTGCCTTGAAGTTCCGGTTATAATTCTTGTAGAGCAATGCTAGGTCTATCATCGTTGTCCTCTTCCCGGTCCTTAGGCTTTTCAGCCCTAACCGGAATGGTTTTGTCAATGATCTTCCCACTCCCAAGAGTGGTGATAGATTTAACCTGCTCCATTTGGTTTGAAGAGCTCGGGTAGCTAACTTCATATTAAGGTTTTAGATTGGGAAGGGGTTGAGCTGGAAGGCTCCCCTTATTCCCAATCGTATTCCTTGTGTCAAGCCCTTGTATGGATTTTGTAAGGTCTTGAAAGGCTTGTAGCATCCCCTGATTGAAAAGCTCTTGCTTTTGAAGATGTTTTAGAACTAGATCCTCTTGAAGTTTCTCTTGATTTGGAATCTGATTGAAGAAACCTTGAGGGGTAGCAATTTGTCCATTCCTCCAACTGAAGTTCGGATGATTTCTCCAACTAGGATTGTATGTATTGGAAGTAGGTCCATTGAAAGGTCTTTGGTACTTGTTCATGGCATTGGATTGCTCATTCAACACCTCTTAAAAGGAGGGTATCATTGGACAATTTTTAGTTGTGTGAACGTTGCAAGCAGAAATACCACAAACAGTTTCCTTAACCTTATCCTTCTTTAGTTCCATGGTCTCAAATTTCCTTATGAGATTAGACACTTTAGCATTGATATCATTATCCTCTTTCAGAAGGTATAATCCACCCTCCTCTGATTGAGTGGGCTTAGAAGTGGTGCTAGATTTTGGGTAAGTGTCTCGTGGTAGTGCGTTTTCAGTAAGTCTGTCCAAGTAGTCTCATACATTATCGACATTTTTGTTCATGAATTCCTCATTTTACATTGTCTCAACCAATTGGAGCATGGAAGATGTCAGTCCATCATAGTAAAAGTGTGTAATGTGTCATGTCTTAAAACCGTGTTGTGGGCATGAACTAACAAGATCCTTGATCCGCTCCCAACATTGGAAGAATGTTTTATCCTTCTTTTGGGCAAAGTCCATGATTGACTTTCTAAGGGTGTTCGTTTTATGATGTGGAAAATTTTTCTTTATGAACTCCCTTATCATGTCATTCCATGTGCCAATAGATCTGGGACGTAGTGAATGTGTCAAGCCCCAAACTCAGAAACCGGGCTCACAAAATTCCCGATCGCCAAATCTGGTGTCAACAGCCTCAGTAGTACCCCATTCTCCGCTCCCAGCGCCCATACGCCAGATTCTGATCCTGGGATCCTACAAGAAGGATTTTCCAACATACATTTATTACGTAAGAAGCATAACCACAAGTTTACCCAAATCACAAAGACAACATCATCATCACATATCCACTAATATAATCATTTGAATACAATGCTGAAAGGGAAATACATATATCAAAAATCAAAACTCCAAAGGTCCGCTGCATGCTCCAAGCTCAATGCTGCTGCAACCTAACGCCACCTGCACGCATCTATCGTGCATAAGCTTATAGAAAGCTTAGTGGGTGGTGAGAGTCTGTGCACAAGGTAAGTGTCAGGCACACAAATACAACGCCATAATCTTACAATGTCGGAAATACTAGCAAGATCTTAGAGTAAGCAGAAATACTGCCAAGATCATGTGTCATATGATATTAGAGTAAACGAAAATATACTGGTAAGATCATGAGTGCCATCAGTCATACCAAGGCAATACGTGCAAGGAATGAATGCTAACGGCCATATCAGTGTAGAAACATGGCAACTCAAAATGTTAAATGCTGCGGGTGTAATGCAATATGCAGTGTGAATGAAATGACCAAGCTGGAGTGTGAGGTCAGGATGATAGTACGTAGTATGGCAGTCTACAGGGTCTATCACAAGGGACTTTTATCCAAACCAGTCCCATACCTAAATTTAGATAGTCAGACTCAATGTGGTAAACTCTTGATCTCAGGTTAGTCGCACGCCCAACTGAAATCCTGGTCATACGAAGGTACACGTAATAAATAGTTGCGCACCACCAGCCCAAGTGGATAGTGAATGAATAAATGAATGAGTATGCAATTCATGCTCAACAAGTCCATATATCAGTACAGTTCCTCTCTGGGATCATCACCGGGGTCTATTACACTCTACGCCAGCTTGCCGCCCCTATCTGAGCGCGCAACTGGGTAAGTGGAAGAGACCTCACTATCCGCCTACCAATATCGGGCCTGACTCATCGATAGCGGACCTATTCCTCAAGCTGGTCAAACTCAACCTAGACATTGCACTCTCACTCAGGTGGGTAAGGTCACACCCCCTCCCAACCGACCACGACACAGTGGGAGATGGGGCCTACTAATATACGGCCCTCATGCACTCATATATATCCACTCGGTCTTGACGTTGGGGCGTCTCCTGGCCACGGAGGTTTAGGAATTTTCACCCAGGGACATCTATGGCGCCCGTATGCTAGAACCAAACATTTTCGGTGTCCCATTTGGCCATCCACGATATGTCTATGGAGGCCACGGCCCTAATGTTGCTAGGGTGTACAGTACTCACAACATACAATGTAAGATGCATGAGTCATACAATTCAGTCATGCATCAATCCTACGCATACCGTGCACTCATGTGAGATAATTTCTGCCTATTAGGGAATCTCATAACAACCTGCCCAATGACATATACAATGGTCAATCACATCTCATAACAAACATGCAGATGATGCGTATGGGCATGTATCATGATGTTATGCTGTCACATACTCATAATCAGTATCGATAAGCGACATCAACAATCGGCCTCGACAATGCGGACATTTAACCAACATTGTCCCCAAGAGATGGCCCATATAGGGCCTAACATACATCACAATGGGCTTCATCGCTTGGCCCTCAAATGCATCACAATGGGGCCTCATCACAAAGGCCTCATATACATCACATTGGGCCTTAAACACGGGCTGAATACACATCACAACAGGCTTCAAATACGGGCCGCATATACATCACATTGGGCCTCGACAATTGGAATTAGCCTCAACAATCGGAATCGGCAATCGGTCACGATAATCAGCCTCGACAATCGGCATCGATGAGAATGGGCCTAACAAGGCCCGAGGGAAGGTCACAATGTGGACATTTAACTAACATTACTCCCAAGGAGTGACCCACATAAACATCATTACATACATCATGGCAAAATCACACATCACATCGGGCCTTGAATACTCAACAGGTGGGCCCTGCACTTGGACCTCAACTACATCACATGGGCCTCATCACACGGGCCTCAATACTTCACAATTAGGCCACAACCACTGGGCGTCAAATACACAACATGTGGGCCCTACACCTGGGCCTTAAATACATAACAAGTGGGCCCCCTTACATGGGCCTTAAATGTATCACATGGGCCTCATAGATGGGCCACAAGTATATCAAAGTGGGCCTCTTGAATGGGACATAAAATATAACAAAGTGGGCCTAACGAATGGGCCATAAAATACATCAAGGTGGGATTGACGAATGGGCCATAAAATACATCAAAGTGGGCCTGATGAATGGGCTATAAAATACATCAAAGTTGACCTGACGAATAGGCCATAAAATACATCAAGGTGGCCCACCCGTCCGGCATATGGACGGTGTGGATAACACATATATCATGCGTGGGACCCGCGGAACTTGGGACGTAGCTACAACAGCTATATAGTTGGTGGACATCAGCCGATCCACTGCCATACAAGGTGGGTCCCACATCCATGAGATGGACGGTGGGATAAAACAATACATCAAGGAGGGCTCCACACAACACCGTCTAGATCTGGACGGTGCAAGATACATACAGCAAGGTGGGTCCCACCCCACACGTGTCCCACGTGTGCCCACCATAACAAACGTACATATGTATATATATATATATATATATATATATATATATATATATATATATATAAAATATTATATTATTTAAATATTACCTGATCCAGCGTCCATGAGTGTTGGACGGATGGCTGGGATGTAAGGTCACTCATCAAGGTGGGTCCCATGTACCTTAGGGCCCACCGTAAAATTATATTAAAATAAAATATTTTATAAATATTCAACGTCCAGGTGCATGGAACAGACGGCGAGGATGAAGGCCACGCGTTAGAGGATGAAGGACATGCATCATGTGGAGCCCCTGGATGGTAAGGATGAAATACATGTATCATGGTGGGCTACAAATGGCATGGATAGAAAACACTTGCAACAAGGTGGGCCCCACCTGCCCACACATGTGGGGTAGGCCCACGTCCAAGGCAGATGGACGAAGCTGATTAAATACATCAAATCATGGTGGATCCCACCATCCAGGCCAATGGATGGTTGGATGAAACCATACATCATGTTGGGGTTACACGTGCTGGATGCAGCAACGTGTTATGCATGGATAGCGTGGATGAGATCCATACCTTAGATCAGACCCACATAGGTTACACGTGCTGGTTGTACACTACAACAAAAACGTGCTTACCGGGCACTCTCGGTGCATCTTTCAGCGGCGCTATGTCAAACGGTGTCACGCATTTCACTGCATATAAAAGAAAAAAAAAAAACCCACTCCATCGTTTCGTTCCCAGCCCCCTACTCTCTCCTTGTACCTGTCCCGACTCTCTCTCTCTCTCTCTCTCTCTCACACACACACACACAATTTCTAGGGTTTTGATCTTTCATTGAAGTACAGAAACCAGATCGGATCCCTGATGGTGGATTCAAGCACCAGCAATGCAGACGCCACGACTCCATCTCCTCGCCATCCCGTCTTCACCTCGTCCTCCTCATGCGACGCAACCCGGCCATCGATTCTGCTGCCGTCTGATTCCTTCAAGGGCCGTAGGAAGGGTTCCTCAATCGCACGTGCACGTTGATGATCTTATCATCCTCCTCCATGGCTCCGACCCTGTCAGGGTCGAGCTCAACCGCCTCGAGAATGAGGACCGAGGTCGGGTTTTCCTCATCTTCTGTTATATCTCGGCTGTGGATTCATCGATTTTTTGCTCGATTTTGCTGGGTTTTGGGCTTGATTGGGGCAGGTTTAGGGTCTTTGAGGTGTTTTTGCTGTGTCAGTGCACGGCCGCCCAACCTCCATCGAAAGCCGCTACCATCATAAGAGGCCGCCCGTCCCTCATCATCAACAACCAAACACATCTCCACCTGCAATTGTCCACCATCAGTTCTGATTAGTAGGGATTTTTTTTATTATTTATTATTTTTTAATTTTTTTATTTTTTATTATGGATTTTTTTTGAGTTTTCTGATGGATCGGCTTTTAGGTCAGGCTTTCGATTAGGGTTTTTCTGTTTTGGGACTTATTATTAGGGCTTTTTCAGTGTTTTTATTTGGGTTTTTCTAGTGCTTTTTTTTTTGTTTCAATTTATAATGACTATAGAACTTAGCAGTTAATCATCTGTATGGTATGAAGCCATTGCAAACTCCTCGACTTCTGTTTATCATGCATGACTCATTGCTCATTTGGATCTATGTTCAATCATTGATTCAAGCTCTGTTATTATTGAGGCTTTTTTTTTTTCTATTGGATCTGGTTGATTTATTATTATTATTTTTTTCAGACTTGTCCATATTTTGTATTCCCATGTGATTGCTTAAATTGCAAGTCATTTTGTTTTCTACATTTCTTACTAGAGCAGTACTTTTCCAGTGCTATTTAAGGAGAGATTATATGTCTCTGTTTAGTGCATTTCTTGGTGCTTGTTTGATTTCTTGGAGCCCTGTTACAAGGGTTGCAAGAAACTCACTCTCTTCTGTTAAATGGAGAATATGAATAGGAGACTTGTATGTGGGCCCATTGTAGGAAGATAGCCTTAGAGAAATTCTAATCACCAAATTTCACAAGCATGCTAATTTAGAAATGCCATTCATTCATGAATCCAACTCATTCACTAGTTAGCACACACCATTGTATGGTTGTTGGTTGAAAATCACATGGCCTGATGTTGCCTTAAATAAGAATACTGGTTTTGTTGAATTTTCTTCTTCTTTTTTTTTTTTCTTTTTTTCTCTCTCTCTCCTCCCTTTGTGCAGTCTTAGCACATTAGTGAAAAACTCAAGAACTTTTGATCTAATGGGCCTCTTGCTTATTTGAGAATTTGTTGTTGTTTCTGATTTTTCTGGAACACTATAATCTCCAAGATCAATTCATGGGGTTATTCTACCATAAATTTCTTTGCTCCAATGAGCCGCTATGCTAGTTTTGACAAATGGCGAAAGCCTTGCATAATGCTGGAATTGAGTATGGTAGATCTTCCATTGTTTTAGGCAGTTTGCTTTTCTCTTAAGGATAGTTTCTGATCAGCAGTCTGTTTGACATTGATTTTATTTGTAATTCATGACTTCTCAATAAATAGCTTGTGATTTTGGGTTAAAGCATATTAAGATAGTTTTCATATGTGAATGGCATCTATCCTATGTAATATTCTCCTTTTAGCAAAGCTTGGCAATGGGTTGGGCCTGGGCCAGCCAAATCAAAATTTCAAAATCAAAATCTAGGCCAACCTTCGACTATCATGAAGCAATATAATTTTGTGCATTACGATTCCTCTTTCATTACAACTGTGGCCAACATCAAATAACATTGATCTTCGGTCATGCACATGCACAATCAGGGACACTGTCAGACAAACTCGACTTTCTGCATGAACTTTGTATTGAAGCATGTTGAATATCTTTTTACACATCCATATGTGCATTTTCATGATTTGATAGCTCCACCCATTTGTTAGTTGTGCATCTACAAACATTTTGAAAACAGAGCAATGATCACATTCATCAGGCAAACTTCCACATTTGGATGAAACCATTGAATCATATAATTTTTATTATTATTATTATTTTATGCCAGATCCATACCATGATGTGCATTAGCACCACACGAATTTTCTTAAGCATCACAACCAAGAATTGAGATTCACTCTTCCAAAAGGGAGAGAATCTCTCATAAGAATAGAAAAAAAAATAAAAATAGAGTAGCCTAATTCTATGTTCGACTATCATCAAAGGAGGCTCTACAAGCATGTATAAGTATGGAAAAATTCCAACCATCCATACAATCTAATTGTAGTCATTAAAAAAATTCACCTAAGCAGTCCCTCACATTTTTCTACTTTTGCATAAAATAAAAATAAGACCTAACCAAATTCTAAACAAATTAGAAGGCCAGTTAAAAACCTCAAAACTATAATCCCATTGTATTCTTGTACCCGCTGTACTTTGGCAATAACTTCCTAGAATCATGGAGTGATCACATTATGAAGGAATCATTTTAATGCTAACTCAAAATGCTTTCAAATGGGATTTTTTTTTTTTTTTTTTGAATTCCTCAGCCGGACATCGTTTCACACCCAATAGATGGCCCCAAAGTAACTGATGGAATTGCTCCAGCAATAATTCAATCTATTCACAAGGGACTCATCATTGAGATCTTGTACAGGTGCTTCCATTTCCATCTGATCAGGTACATTGACATCTTGTTTCTTGTTTCTTCATTTTCTCCTGTCCAATCTGAAAAGAATCCTTTATAGGCTCTATGATTCGGCCTTTTATGACACTGTTTACAAAAATCGTCCAAGGTTCATTTCAATTGAGCCATGAGTAAGACTCAAATATCAGCATGATTTAAAGCCCTAAAAAGGTTTAAGAAATGTTTCTCTGCCACATTTGAGGATCATGCCCTATCATGCCCTAAAATGAACTGGCAAAATGGATGGATAGTGGGGATAAAAAACATACATCAGATCCAGTCCCCAGCTTATCATGGGGTCCCCACAGCATCCAACACCACCGTTTTGCAAGCTCAATCTAGGGCATGAGCCAAAAAATGAAGCAAATCTGAAGCTCAAGTGGACCACACCACAGGAAATAGCGGGGATAATGAAAAGAACAATTTCTATATATAGAGCTTGCAAACAATTATATATATATATATATATATATATATATATATTATATATATATATATATTGTTGGGCATTGTTTGTTTTTTTATTTTTTTAGTAATGGTTTTAAGCTCTTGACGATTTCTACTATTTGAAATTTCAACTTTCAACTCATTGAGACTTAGGCTGGGAGTTCATTGTAAGACCAAATTCTGTACAAATCAAGCAAGCAAAGCAGCTGGAAACATCTGAACCCCTGTTCTCTATCTGATATTTATCTTCTTTATAAAGTATCTACCTTTTTGATTATTTTTGTGCTCTAACATTTGACATTTGTGTATTTAAGATAAAGATGGTTTGTACAAGGTTTCTAAGTCTCTTACCTGGATACACTCAGATATTATGGATGATCATGTACACATGGAGCCATGTGTGCCAACTCATTGCTTGGATGAGAATGGCTTAGATGCTAGCTTGACAACTAATGCTACAGTGAATGGCTGTAATGGTGATGAAAACAAAGAAATCTTTTAGAGTTTTTAAGCAACAAAAACTTGCTTTGTTCCTCATAAACCATACAATTTGCAATGTGTGATTTAGCACCTATCATGCAACAAAAGTTTGAAATGTGTGATTTAGCAACTGAATGAGATGTGCTTTTTTCTGCAGTCAGCAGTAGGTATCCGAATTCAACCGAGAGTATATAATCTAAAGATCATAGATATAGGATCTTCCAATCTTCTAAAATTTAGGGGAATTCCCTATCTCCTTGGTTAAGCATTGTACCTTGGTAAATAGCATTCAAAACTACAGTTTTCCAGTCTGTTTGTCTACCTGGATTTGCCATTGCCTCTCACTAGGCAGTTGCATTGATAGGGACATTCATATCGCATTGTAATGTCTTGCTTTTTGAGCTAATGTGTGACATCTATTTCTACTTTGCAGTGCTATTGGCCAAAATCTGTAAACAAGTGCTTATGTTTGGGAGATTTTATTTGCGGTTCTCATTTCCATCCGTGGCTTGGTTTTATTTTCACTTCTCATTGGTAATATGTAGGTTAGCCCTAATTCTCATTTCCATCCGTGGCTTGGTTTTATTTTTAATTCTCCTTGGCAATATGCAAGTAACTATTATTTTTTTGATGAAATTAACAGGGTAATAACATTTCCTCTATAATTGTTGATCTAGCAGGGAGTGAGCGTGAATCTCAGGCATTAAAAACAGGTAAAGAAATTTTTCTTTAGATTTATTTTCATTTGTTTATTCTATGTTGCAGACAACTTTGTTTTGTTATTGAGATAAGTGTTTTTCAAGAATGCAACTTTGATGGTTAATGTGGTCAAAATTTACTAAAGAATAATAATGTAATTGAGATGAAGATATGAAACACATGAACAATTCAAATAAGTTAGCTGCATTCATCATCACTTGTTTTGGACTAGAAAATGAAGTAAGACCACACCACACACATACAAAACCAACTGTACAGGTCAAGTTCCCAGCATGTTCAATTGCGGCGAAATGACACATTGATCAATGCACAACGATTCTGGATGTGCAAGGAGTGGTATGGGTAGATTTTGTTTTTTCTTTTCTTTTGTTTTTTTTCTTTTTTTTTTCTTTTGCATTTAATTAGAAGGATACAGCTGATGTTAGAGGGGATGATTTCTTACGTGGAATTGAATGGTATTGAATTGTATGAGGCAACTTTCTGCTACCTCAGCAGATCTGCTTCTTTTGTTTCTTTCTTCTCTTTGTTCCTTTTCTTTTAAAATGGGAGGAATACTTGGTAAAATGGGAGCCTTCATATCAAGATTGACACTCTCTTTTATTCATTTGCTAGCCTTTTATTATGTTTTCATGTTTTTTTTTTTTTTTTTTTTTTCTTAACTCTCTCTTAGTATTGGAAAAAAAATGCATAGGAGTTGTTTGTTAAAACCTCAAAGAAATGTGATTTTGTGGAGAATGGTATGCTTTTAGTTTGGTTCTACTCTCTCTCTCTAACTTCTTGAAATGTGGAAAAAGCAATGCATGATGTTCAGGAACCACCCATAAATAGTTGGTTATGGACACTGATTCTGTTTTTCCTGTGTGTTTGGCAGGAATACTTGCTAATGTTTCAGAGGCTTGTAAGCAAGATCTTTTCTTTGAAATGCATAGGAGTGATTACTGATAATAAAAGAATCATATAATTTTCTTTGAAATAGATCTTTCTTGGCCTAGTCTTTTTATCATGTATTTGAAACAAAGTGGAAGAGGAGGCACGGCTAACCAAGTGGGACATATTTGGCAATTTCTAGGAAAGCCAAAATTGGTGTTTTAGGCTGGTAGCTGCAAAAAGGAAACTGCTTAATATCAACCTACTCAGAAAGGAAGACAATGATCACAAATGAGTGTCTCTTCTGTGTAGAGGAGGAATCAATTAAGCATCTATTCACCCATTGTGGATTCTGCAGGAGTTTGGAAGAGGGTCCTTGATCTACTTGGAATTATATGGGTAAAGCAATACATTCTTTCAGCTGACAATTTGTAATTTTCTAGAAGACCTATTCATAACATGGTTGGCATAAAAAGAATCAGCAATGTAATATATCTATTATCTATATCTACTCCAATTCCCAGTATCATCGATTAGCCATTCATCAAAACAAGAGAAGATACTCCAGAAATGAATTCAACAATCACCTCAAATGCCTTTATTTAATTGACATTTTTCTAATGATATCTATCTCTGAATCAGGTCAAAGCATCCAACTTCAGGAAACCTACGAAACAACAGGTTCTTTGTTTTCACATGAATTGATTGCTGCACTTCTTGATTATATTCCAATGTTTCTGTTATTTGATTCTACTGAATTGACTGCTGTACTTCTTACATAGGTTGCACTTGAGGAACTTGTAGATAGGGTTGGCATCATGGTTTGCTTGGGAAAAATCTGATGACTAGCTGCCCACCTGATATCAGCCCTCCTTACCTTGGCATCATGGTTTACACCCTCCTTAGCATACATTCAGATGCCTGGAGATTCTTTCTTTTTTTTTTTTTTTTAAATTTGAAAGGTTACCAAAAGCTTGGAGGTTGAATCAGAAGTCTGTCAAAATGGGATTTGTTTCTTTCCTTCTCAACAAAATCGAAGCTTTTCAATTTTATTTATTTATTTATATATATTCAAAACCATTTTCAATTTATTGTAATAAATATTATATATATATTTTTATTGTCTAGTAATATAAATATTGTTTAATATGATGTTTTATTTGTGTAACATCATTTTTATGTTTCAAATATTTAAAAAATACAGGTTTCGATTGAATTATATATAATAATAATAAATTACCGGAATGCCAGGGCCTTTCAAATCTATACAAAAGGTTATAGCGGCGCTTGTGTTTATACCATCGGCGCTTTCTCATGAGAAAAAGTGTTCAGAAAGCACTTCTCTCGGCGCTCGGATTGACTTTTAGCGGCGCTTATTTGCGCTCGCTAAAAACTCTAATCAATGGCGCTTAGACAAGCGCCATTAAAACTCACCTAGCGCCGCCAATAACTTTTCCCGACATACCCCATAATCGGCGCTTGGTTAGCGCCACTATTACTATTATCGGCGCTTTAAGGGGATTTTAGCAGCGCTTTCGAGCGCCGCTAAAAGTGCCATTTGTTGTAGTGGTAGCACCGTACTATGCACAAATAGCATGGATGAGATCCGTACCTTGGATCAGGCCCACATAACTTGTTGTTGTCAATACAGCAACGGACTCCACCATCCACAGATGGGTGGTGGATAAAACATATGACGGTTAGTTGGAGACCATCATTACGTGGTCCCACCGTCCCATTTGTCTGGACTGTGTGGTCCACCAGCTGGAAAATCCAACAGATATTTGTGTTTTCCTTTTGTTCAGACTCCACTCAAGGACGGGCAGCAAGGTGTTGCTGTAGGACAGCTAGCAGGGTGGCCTTGCTTGGCGGATGGCGTGGATGCAATACATGTATCTAGGTGAGGCCCAGTCAGGCGGCCACACGGCCTCATCATCACCATAAAAAAATATGAAAGAGAGAGAGAGAAAAAAAAATGGTGGAGATGGGAGGGACCCCGCCACTATGGGTCCCTCTCTATACAATGCATACATCAAGATAGGTCCCACATATGTGGGCCCTCAAATATACAAAATCAACGGTTGAAAAATCATAAAATCACCCACCTACCTTCTTCCTGGACTTCTCCTTTCATCAACACACCCTAGAGCTCCAACAGATGGACTTCAATGGTTGAGATCGATCATGGAGGGTGGGATTGGATGGTAGGGAGTGGGCCATGCAAAGCTTCTCTCATGGAGCTTGGACGATGGACCCTCATGGGGTTGCTTGGGAGAATGAGAGAAATGAGAGAGAGAGGTGTAAGAGAGAGAGAGAGAGAGCAAGTGCTATATTTTGCGTGACCGTGAAAATTTGGGAAAGTTCGACACTAAAAGTGATGAAGGGATCTTTTTAGGATATTCTTTAAACAGTCGTGCATATCGTGTTCTGAACAACAGGACCGGTGTGATTCAAGAGTCAATAAATGTTGTGATTGACGATCATTTGAATACACCTGTCCCTAGTTCAGATAATGATGAAGTTCTTATACTTAAAAACAAGAAACTTCATCAAGTGAAACTAATTCTGAATTAAGGACTGTTAAAGATCATCCAACTTCTCAAATACTTGGAAACCCTCTCACTGGTGTGCGCACTCGTAGACAATTAGAGGACATATGTAACTACGTATGCTTTACATCCCAGATAGAACCGGTTAACGTGAAAGAAGCACTTTCGGATGAAAACTGGATAGTTGCGATGCAGGAAGAACTTAATCAGTTTGTCAGAAATGATGTCTGGTACCTTGTTCCTAGACCTAAAGATAAACATATTATTGGAACAAAATGGATTTTCAAAAACAAATCTGATGAACTTGGAAATATTATTCGAAATAAAGCAAGGCTAGTTGTACAGGGGTATACACAAATTGAAGGTATTGACTATAATGAAACATTTGCCCCTGTAGCTCGTCTTGAATCAATCAGACTTTTTATCTCCATTGCTTGTTTTAGGAAGATTAAAATTTACCAAATGGATGTAAAAAGTGTCTTTTTGAATGGTGATTTACATGAAGAGGTATATGTTGAACAACCTACAGGGTTTGAAGATCCTAAATTTACTGATCATGTGTATCGTCTTAAGAAGGCTCTCTATGGTCTGAAACAAGCTCCCAGAGCATGGTACGAAAAACTGACTAAGTTTTACTGAGTCATAATTTTCAGATGGGATGTGTTGATAAGACGCTCTTTGTTAAGAAAATAACGATGATATTCTAATGGTTCAAATATATGTTGACGATATTATTTATGGATCAACCTGTACTAACATGACTGTTGAGTTTGCAGATTTAATGAAGTCTAAATTCGAAATGAGCATGGTTGGAGAATTAAATTATTTCCTAGGGTTGCAAGTAAAACAACAACCTGATGGAATTTTTATCTCTCAAACCAAATATGCTCTGAACTTAATTAAGAAATTTGGATTTGAGAATGGTAAAAATTTTGATACTCCTATGAGTACAACTTTGAGACTCTCAAAAGACTCTATAGGTAATGATGTGGATCCTAAATTGTATCGTAGTTTGATTGGTAGTTTGCTTTATTTGACTGCAAGTAGACCAGATATCGCTTTGAGTGTTGGTATTTGTGCTCGTTATCAGTCAAATCCTAAAGAATCTCACTTAACTGCTGTTAAGCGGATTATGCGATATGTCGCAAGTTCTGCTAAACTGGGTCTCTGGTATCCACATGAGACTAGTTCAATTAGCCGGGTACTCAGATGCTGACTGGGCTGGAAACATTGATGATAGGAAATCAACCAGTGGTGGTTGTTTCTACATTGGAAATTGTCTTGTTTCTTGGTTTAGCAAGAAGCAAAGTTCTATATCGCTATCAACAGCTGAGGCTGAATACATTGCTGCTGGAAATGCATGTACTCAGCTTGTTTGGATGAAACGTATGTTAAGCGATTATGGAATTACACAGGATTCTATGATTTTGTTTTGTGATAATTCCAGTGCAATAAATATCTCAAAAAATCCAGTTCAGCATTCACGTACTAAGCATATTGACATTAGATTTCATTACATTCGTGAATTAGTGGAAGAAAAATTAATATATTTGGATTACATTCCAACCGAGACTCAACTTGCGGACATTTTCACTAAACCGCTCGACAAAAGCAGGTTTAATAAATTAAAGTTTGATCTCGGTATGTGCAATTTAAATTGAATTTGCATGCTTTGGTGTATCATAATGTACATATGTTTGATGTTTTATTTGCTTAAATTTGGAAATCATTTGAAAAATTGTAAATTTTAGTCGGTACTCGACCAGTCGTGAGTGTACACGACCGGTCGTGATACGACCGGTCGAACACATCCACGACCGGTCGTGAAACTCGTGAATTCACTTTATTTTGGGGATTTGGCTCTTCTTCTTCATTTCCTTTTGTCTCTCCAACGAGCCTAGCCTCGACCAGTCGAACCCACCTTCATGATACTTCAAGGTTAGTGGTTCTTTTACAATTTTCTTGCAGATTCTTGTTATTGGTGTTTCAAATTTCACTCTGTAGAATCTATTTGCTCTTTCATTGCAAGTTTGGGGTTTTCTCTTGAAAAATCTGTTCTATCAAAAACTTCTTCTTTCTTGCTTATATTCCTGATTCTCCTTGAAAATTCTTGAATCATATAGTTTGAAATCTCTTAAAATGGATAAATGTAATGATGAAAATGCAAGAAGTGGATATTGAAAGAATATCACTATGAGTCACTAATAGAGATCGTCAACGTCATTTCGCTCTCCCGAAAATGATCCTTCAGATGCACGGGATTTGCGTATGCGCAATATTATTGTTGAGCGTCCTGTTAATGTTAATCACATTGCTTCATTTGGTATCCTTCCTCTGTTGCAATCTGTGGGATGGGATAACATCTTACATTGGGGTGGAGCTGCATACCAGTCCATTGCCCAATCCATGTTTGCATGTTTGTGATTCTTCTCTTGAGAATTTAACCTTTAAAATTGATACTCAAGAAGGCTTATTTTCAGTGGATCGACATTTGATTGCTCACCTTATGGAAATACCTGTCAATGATGAGGGCATTCGATTCATATATTACATGACAAACTCTCAGAATCTGAACGAAAAATGCTTACTAGAGATTTGTGTAATTTGGATGTTCACTGGACTCATAAAGGTCATGCACTTCCCTTAAGGTACTTGTTACCCAGACACAGAGTGCTTCACAGGATTTTCATCTCAAATCTATATCCGCGTTCTGGTAATAAAACCGAACTCACTGCATTCATGGTTCGTGTTTTGCATTCTGTCATCTCTGGTGCGAAAATCTGTCTACCTTCGTTAATTTGTCACTCCATTATTTTGTCTCGTCACCATCCAGGTCATAGTGATATTCCCTTTGGTTATTTGATGACTATGCTCGCCAATCATATGCTCGTGGCTATGCCTGTTAGAGAAAAATCCATCCATTCTCCCTTTTAATAATTCCAATCTTAACAAGATGAATTTAGAATTGGTTCCTGGCCAAGTGGATGCTGGTAGCAGTGGTGCTAAAGCAGGAAATGCAGATCAAGCTGGTGATCTTCCTGGAGACGTAAATATGGATGATTTATTTGAAGAACTTGAGTCAGACTCGGCTGATGATCCTGACTTTCAGCCTTCTGATTTTGATGAGAGGTTGAATTCTCTTCAAGAACAGGTGGCTCAAATTCGTGTTACCCAAGACACTCAATTTTCTTATTTACGCAAATATATGAAGCGGGTTGCTAGGGGTTTACACAAAATTGATCCATCTAATCCTGCTCCCTCTTCTGGTTCTGACTGAATTTTTATTGGGTCTGTAATAACTAATATTTTTCTTTGCTTTTAGTCTGACCTTTGCATGCTTACTGACTTTTTGTTGAATTATGCACTATGCTCTCTTGCATCTATATTCCATCTCCTATTTTCCTTATCCTTGCTGCCCTTCTTCCTTTGTCATTTTGTGTCAAAAAGGGAGAGAAGTTTGGGAGGCTTTGGCTTTGGTTGGATTTAATGATTATGATTAGTTTCATTCATGTCTATGGAGGTGCTGCTATTACTCAGGGGGAGTTAAGCTTCTCATGGGGAGTTATGCTAGATATTGCTTATGATGTCTATATAACTGGTGCATGATTCTCTATTTGAACCTGTTGTGCCTGTACTTCTCTTATTTCTATTGGAAGTATTATTATTTGGGTGTTTTGTCACAAATTTGACAAAGGGGGAGATTGTAAGTGCTATGGTCTCATGCTCCTTTGGTTGTCAAATTTTGTTGTGTCAAAACATCTATCTGTGTCTTGTGCTTGTATGGTGATTTATATGTATTCAAGACACTGCATAAACACTTCATGACATTGGATGTCTTTAAGAAATACAAAGTGTACTTCATCATCCTATCAATGTTTAAAGCTACAATGTTGAAGTTCAAGTCTCAAGAAACAACTTCAAGACTCAAGAAATGACTTCAAGACTCATAAGCAACGCATGAAGTAGTTTTCACGCTGATGAAGATCTCAAGATTAAAGCTACAACAAGTTCAAGATCTCAAGCTTGATATGGTTCAAATATCTACATTCGTTGAATGGTTGAAGTTCAATGTCCATACGACATGTTTCAGGTTTGACTGACCTTAGGTTGACCTTATAAGTAGGTCACTTTGGATACATAAATCAAATGTTTATTTTACATAAGTTTGGTCTATTCTACGACCAGTCCTAGCTCCTGTTCGACCAGTCCTAGCATTGGTTCGACTAGTCCAAGAAATTCCTCGACCAGTCCTAAGTTGTTGAAGATTTTCAGAATTTTTTGGTACACCCACGACCAGTCCTGGAGGTCCTTCGACCGGTCGTAGGAGTGTCTTCGACTCGTTCTCGACCAGTCGTAGAGCTACGACTCAAAGTCCAGCAAGCTAATCTATGGTCCTACGACCAGTCGTAGAGAGATACGACCAGTCGTAGGTGACCCACGACCAGTCGTAGGCTTCCCACGACCAGTCGTGGAACGACTTTCAAAGATCGCGCTCAATATTTCAAATATCCGTTAGAGCTACGACCAGTCGAAGGTTTCTAAGACCAGTCGTAGATGCGATTTGTTTTCTATAAATTGAACACGAAATTCAGAGTTTCACAATTCAACTCGATTCAATTCAAGAAATTTCAAGTGATCACTCTGAGATAAGTGTGTTTATTTTAAGCTACGTTGTGCTTATTTAATATTCCTTTTTGCTAGCTTATTTAATTTGATTTTGTTTCTGTATTCCAATCTTATTTGAAAAGAGGAATTACCTTATTCCTTCTTCTTGGAATCAAAATCAAATATAGCTACGCCCAACTAGTTAAAATCTAAAATCTATTAGAATTTAGAACCATATTAAAGTGAGTATTGGAAATTGAACTTTGACATTCAATCATCTACTCCGATTGGTTCTACCGGGCTGCTACGAAAAGGAGAAATCCAGGTATTTTACAATTCTGTAAAATTTCATTTCATTTGTTTGTTGAGGTTAAGCCAGAAAAATCTCATTGTATTGGTTTTGTTTGAGGTTAAGCAGAGAAAAATCTCATTGTATTGGTTATCTGAGGAGAGCCAGAAAACTCAGAAAAGAGGGGTTTTTGAATTGTGTAAGCCCGAGTGAAAAAGACACAATTGTAAAGGTTTTGGGTGAAGTGTGTGAAAACCTATTTGATAGTGAACGCTAATATCCCCTGTGTGAGGATATTAGGAGTGGAGTAGCATTCTGTGTGGCTACGGATAATATGAGGGTAGAGAATTAGTTGGTTCTTTACCAAACTAGGGAATTAAGTTTTAAAGCTCCTAAGGTAAATCTATTGCTTTGAAGTCATCTAAAGGTAGTACACTCAAGAAAATTCAGATTCAGAAAATTCTGAAGATGATATGGCCCTTTTGGCGAAAAAAAGTTTATAAGATTTTAAAAGTAAGAAAAGAGTCGACTTTCAAAAGGCAAATGAAAAAATAAACGTTCTAAACCTAAGTCTAAAACTTGGAAGTCTTTGAAAGATAGTCAATGTTACAACTGTAAGAATATGGGCATTTAGCAAACAAATGTCCTAAAAAGGACAGAACCAAAAGGAAGGGTATGTTGGCTACTTGGGATGAATCGTCTGATTCTGAAGCCTCTTCTGAATCAGAAAATTCAGAAACAGAGTCGGGCAGTGAACTTAAGGCCCTTATGACTCTAGCCAAGTTTACTTTTTCAGATCACGATGATTCAACAAGTGAAGAAAATTTGGATAGTGATCATGAAAATGATGAAGATCTTCAAGATGCTTACAATGCCTTATCCTTATATAAGGAAAGTTGTAAAATTGCTGTCAAACTTAAACTTCAAAAAGAAAAGTTTTTTAAACTCAAAGAATGTTTTGAAACCCTTGTTTTAGAAAAATCCCAAATTTCAGATTGTTTTGAAAAATCAAAGTGTGATCTGGAATTCAAAACCTCCCTGATTGAAAATTTGAAATCTGAAAATGAGAAACTTAAAAATGAAGTATCTTCTCTTCTGAGTTTGAAGGACACATGGAGATATGCCCAAGGTGATCCAAAATTAGAAAAATTATTATCCGGATCAAGAAAATGTGGTGATCGATCCGGGTTGGGCTATGATAAAAACACGTCTCCTAAACAGAAGAATACTCCTTCCAATTTTGTGAAAGGAGAGACTTCTAACTCAAAAGGAAAAGGTACTAGTCAAGTTTTTTCTAAAAATACAAAAACTTTTCAAAAACCCAAAAGCAGCTATATAAATTTCAAAAATCAGATTCGAAACCCACTAGCTGAAAAATTGTTGATTTACTTAAGGAGCTATTAAAATCTAACTCAGTGGGTCACTCTTACAACTGTAAACAAAAGAAGACCAACTATTCTCCTAAACCCAAAACAGTTCTGAAATGGGTTCCTAAGGTTGCCTGTTTGGTTGCTCACACTGCTTTCAAAGCTACAAGCCATTCGAAATGGTACCTAGATAGTGGATGCTCCAGACATATGACAGGCGACAAGGCGCTATTCACCGATCTTAAAGATATGACTGATGGGTCAGTCACATTGGTGATGGTAGCAACTGCAAGATAATTGGCAAAGGTACGGTCCAACTCTATAACCTTCCCTTATTTAAAAATGTTTTATATGTTGAGGGTTTAAAACACAACCTGTTGAGCATATCTCAAATATGCGATAACAACCATAATGTTAAATTTTCTAATCAAGGTTGTGAAATTATAAACAAAAAGGGTTCTGTAATATTAACTGGTCGCAGAACTTCTGAAAACTGCTATATAGTAAGCGATGTTAGCTCATCTAAACAAACGTGCTACATGGTCCATACCGATGAGACAGAATTATGGCATAAACGCCTCGGACATGTACACTACCGAAATTTATACAGATTGAGCAAAGGAGAACTAATTAGAGGTCTACCTAAGATGCAAAAAGTAGACAAGATTTGTGGTGAATGCCAGTATGGTAAACAAACTAGGAGCTCTCACAAAAAGGTGAACTCCAATACCACCACAAGACCACTCGAGCTTCTCCACATGGATCTTATAGGACCAACAAGAACGGAAAGTCGAGGTGGCAAAAAATACATCTTAGTTATCGTAGATGATTATACAAGATACACTTGGGTTTCATTCTTGAGGGACAAATCAGAAACCCTTGATGAAGTGAAAAAGATTATAAAACGGATTCAAACTGAAAAATGTTCTCAAGTCAACAAGATCCGTAGTGATCATGGATCCGAATTTGAAAATAGCGGTTTTGAGAAATTCTGTAGCGATCAGGGAATATCGCATGAATTCTCTGCACCTAAGACTCCTCAACAAAATGGAATTGTCGAGAGGAAAAATAGAGTGCTTCAAGAAATGGGAAAATGTTATGTTAAATAGCATGAAGCTCCCTAGGAATCTCTGGGCTGAAGCAGTGAATACTGCCTGCTACATTATTAACCGTGTTTATATTTGCAAATCTAATAATAAAACGGCTTATGAAATGTGGTTTGAGAAAAAGCCTTCTGTCAAATACTTTCGAGTTTTTGGCAGCAAGTGCTATATTTTGCGTGACCGTGAAAATTTGGGAAAGTTCGACACTAAAAGTGATGAAGGGATCTTTTTAGGATATTCTTTAAACAGTCGTGCATATCGTGTTCTGAACAACAGGACCGGTGTGATTCAAGAGTCAATAAATGTTGTGATTGACGATCATTTGAATACACCTGTCCCTAGTTCAGATAATGATGAAGTTCTTATACTTAAAAAACAAGAAACTTCATCAAGTGAAACTAATTCTGAATTAAGGACTGTTAAAGATCATCCAACTTCTCAAATACTTGGAAACCCTCTCACTGGTGTGCGCACTCGTAGACAATTAGAGGACATATGTAACTACGTATGCTTTACATCCCAGATAGAACCGGTTAACGTGAAAGAAGCACTTTCGGATGAAAACTGGATAGTTGCGATGCAGGAAGAACTTAATCAGTTTGTCAGAAATGATGTCTGGTACCTTGTTCCTAGACCTAAAGATAAACATATTATTGGAACAAAATGGATTTTCAAAAACAAATCTGATGAACTTGGAAATATTATTCGAAATAAAGCAAGGCTAGTTGTACAGGGGTATACACAAATTGAAGGTATTGACTATAATGAAACATTTGCCCCTGTAGCTCGTCTTGAATCAATCAGACTTTTATCTCCATTGCTTGTTTTAGGAAGATTAAAATTTACCAAATGGATGTAAAAAGTGTTTTGAATGGTGATTTACATGAAGAGGTATATGTTGAACAACCTACAGGGTTTGAAGATCCTAAATTTACTGATCATGTGTATCGTCTTAAGAAGGCTCTCTATGGTCTGAAACAAGCTCCCAGAGCATGGTACGAAAAACTGACTAAGTTTTTACTGAGTCATAATTTTCAGATGGGATGTGTTGATAAGACACTCTTTGTTAAGAAACATAACGATGATATTCTAATGGTTCAAATATATGTTGACGATATTATTTATGGATCAACCTGTACTAACATGACTGTTGAGTTTGCAGATTTAATGAAGTCTAAATTCGAAATGAGCATGGTTGGAGAATTAAATTATTTCCTAGGGTTGCAAGTAAAACAACAACCTGATGGAATTTTTATCTCTCAAACCAAATATGCTCTGAACTTAATTAAGAAATTTGGATTTGAGAATGGTAAAAATTTTGATACTCCTATGAGTACAACTTTGAGACTCTCAAAAGACTCTACAGGTAATGATGTGGATCCTAAATTGTATCGTAGTTTGATTGGTAGTTTGCTTTATTTGACTGCAAGTAGACCAGATATCGCTTTGAGTGTTGGTATTTGTGCTCGTTATCAGTCAAATCCTAAAGAATCTCACTTAACTGCTGTTAAGCGGATTATGCGATATGTCGCAAGTTCTGCTAAACTGGGTCTCTGGTATCCACATGAGACTAGTGTTCAATTAGCCGGGTACTCAGATGCTGACTGGGCTGGAAACATTGATGATAGGAAATCAACCAGTGGTGGTTGTTTCTACATTGGAAATTGTCTTGTTCTTGGTTTAGCAAGAAGCAAAGTTCTATATCGCTATCAACAGCTGAGGCTGAATACATTGCTGCTGGAAATGCATGTACTCAGCTTGTTTGGATGAAACGTATGTTAAGCGATTATGGAATTACACAGGATTCTATGATTTTGTTTTGTGATAATTCCAGTGCAATAAATATCTCAAAAAATCCAGTTCAGCATTCACGTACTAAGCATATTGACATTAGATTTCATTACATTCGTGAATTAGTGGAAGAAAAATTAATATATTTGGATTACATTCCAACCGAGACTCAACTTGCGGACATTTTCACTAAACCGCTCGACAAAAGCAGGTTTAATAAATTAAAGTTTGATCTCGGTATGTGCAATTTAAATTGAATTTGCATGCTTTGGTGTATCATAATGTACATATGTTTGATGTTTTATTTGCTTAAATTTGGAAATCATTTGAAAAATTGTAAATTTTAGTCGGTACTCGACCAGTCGTGAGTGTACACGACCGGTCGTGATACGACCGGTCGAACACATCCACGACTGGTCGTGAAACTCGTGAATTCACTTTATTTTGGGGATTTGGCTCTTCTTCTTCATTTCCTTTTGTCTCTCCAACGAGCCTAGCCTCGACCAGTCGAACCCACCTTCATGATACTTCAAGGTTAGTGGTTCTTTTACAATCTTCTTGCAGATTCTTGTTATTGGTGTTTCAAATTTCACTCTTGTAGAATCTATTTGCTCTTTCGTTGCAAGTTTGGGGTTTTCTCTTGAAAAATCTGTTCTATCAAAACCCTACTTCTTCTTTCTTGCATCTTATAGTTTCCTTGATTCCTCCTTTGAAAATGGATGCTAGGGGTAAAAAGAAAACTACACGTGGTCCCTCTTCATCTAGATCAGCATCTATTTCGCAACGTCATCTTCGCTCTCCCGAAAATGATCCTTCAGATGCACGGGATTTGCGTATGCGCAATATTATTGTTGAGCGTCCTATTAATGTTAATCACATTGCTTCATTTGGTATCCTTCCTCTGTTGCAATCTGTGGGATGGGATAACATCTTACATTGGGGTGGAGCTGCATACCAGTCCATTGCCCAATCCATGTTTGCATGTATTTGTGATTCTTTTCTTGAGAATTTAACCTTTAAAATTGATACTCAAGAAGGCTTATTTTCAGTGGATCGACATTTGATTGCTCACCTTATGGAAATACCTGTCAATGATGAGGGCATTCTGATTCATATATTACATGACAAACTCTCAGAATCTGAATGAAAAATGCTTACTAGAGATTTGTGTAATTTGGATGTTCACTGGACTCATAAAGGTCATGCACTTCCCTTAAAGTACTTGTTACCCAGACACAGAGTGCTTCACAGGAATTTCATCTTAAATCTATATCCGCGTTCTGGTAATAAAACCGAACTCATTGCATTCATGGTTCGTGTTTTGCATTCTGTCATCTCTGGTGCGAAAATCTGTCTACCTTCGTTAATTTGTCACTCCATTATTTTATCTCGTCACCATCCAGGTCATAGTGATATTCCCTTTGGTTATTTGATGACTATGCTCGCAAATCATATGCTCGTGGCTATGCCTGTTAGAGAAAAATCCATCCATTATCTCCCTTTTAATAATTCCAATCTTAACAAGATGAATTTAGAATTGGTTCCTGGCCAAGTGGATGCTGGTAGCAGTGGTGCTGAAGCAGGAAATGCAGATCAAGCTGGTGATCTTCCTGGAGACGTAAATATGGATGATTTATTTGAAGAACTTGAGTCAGACTCGGCAGATGATCCTGACTTTCAGCCTTCTGATTTTGATGAGAGGTTGAATTCTCTTCAAGAACAGGTGGCTCAAATTCGTGTTACCCAAGACACTCAATTTTCTTATTTACGCAAATATATGAGCGGGTTGCTAGGGGTTTACACAAAATTGATCCATCTAATCCTGCTCCCTCTTCTGGTTCTGACTGAATTTTTATTGGGTCTGTAATAACTAATATTTTTCTTTGCTTTTAGTCTGACCTTTGCATGCTTACTGACTTTTTGTTGAATTATGCACTATGCTCTCTTGCATCTATATTCCATCTCCTATTTTCCTTATCCTTGCTGCCCTTCTTCCTTTGTCATTTTGTGTCAAAAAGGGAGAGAAGTTTTGGGAGGCTTTGGCTTTGGTTGGATTTAATGATTATGATTAGTTTCATTCATGTCTATGGAGGTGCAGCTATTACTCAGGGGGAGTTAAGCTTCTCATGGGGAGTTATGCTAGATATTGCTTATGATGTCTATATAACTGGTGCATGATTCTATATTTGAACCTGTTGTGCCTGTCCTTCTCTTATTTCTATTGGAAGTATTATTTATTTGGGTGTTTTATCACAAATTTGACAAAGGAGGAGATTGTAAGTGCTATGGTCTCATGCTCCTTTGGTTGTCAAATTGTGTTGTGTCAAAACATCTATCTGTGTCTTGTGCTTATATGGTGATTTAAATGTATTCAAGACACTGCATAAACACTTCATGACATTGGATGTCTTTAAGAAATACAAAGTGTACTTCATCATCCTATCAATGTTTAAAGCTACAATGTTGAAGTTCAAGTCTCAAGAAACAACTTCAAGACTCAAGAAATGACTTCAAGATTCATAAGCAACGCATGAAGTAGTTTTCACACTGATGAAGATCTCAAGATTAAAGCTACAACAAGTTCAAGATCTCAAGCTTGATATGGTTCAAATATCTACATTCGTTGAATGATTGAAGTTCAATGTCCATACGACATGTTTTCAGGTTTGACTGACCTTAGGTTGACCTTATAAGTAGGTCACTTTGGATACATAAATCAAATGTTTATTTTACATAAGTTTGGTCTATTCTACGACCAGTCCTAGCTCCTGTTCGACCAGTCCTAGCATTGGTTCGACTAGTCCAAGAAATTCCTCGACCAGTCCTAAGTTGTTGAAGATTTTCAGAATTTTTTGGTACACCCACGACCAGTCCTGGAGGTCCTTCGACCGGTCGTAGGAGTGTCTTCGACTCGTTCTCGACCAGTCGTAGAGCTACGACTCAAAGTCCAGCAAGCTAATCTATGGTCCTACGACCAGTAGTAGAGAGCTACGACCAGTCGTAGGTGACCCACGACCAGTCGTAGGCTTCCCACGACCAGTCGTGGAACGACTTTCAAAGATCGCGCTCAATATTTCAAATATCCGTTAGAGCTACGACCAGTCGAAGGTTTCTAAGACCAGTCGTAGATGCGATTTTTGTTTCTATAAATTGAACACGAAATTCAGAGTTTCACAATTCAACTCGATTCAATTCAAGAAATTTCAAGTGATCACTCTGAGATAAGTCTTTGTTTATTTTAAGCTAAGTTGTGCTTATTTAATATTCCTTTTTCCTAGCTTATTTAATTTGATTTTGTTTCTGTATTCCAATCTTATTTGAAAAGAGGAATTACCTTATTCCTTCTTCTTGGAATCAAAATCAAATATAGCTACGCTCAACTAGTTAAAATCTAAAATCTATTAGAATTTAGAACCATATTAAAGTGAGTATTGGAAATTGAACTTTGACATTCAATCATCTACTCTGATTGGTTCTACCGGGCTGCTACAAAAAGGAGAAATCCAGGTATTTTACAATTCTGTAAAATTTCATTTCATTTGGTTTTGTTTGAGGTTAAGCCAGAAAAATCTCATTGTATTGGTTTTGTTTGAGGTTAAGGCAGAAAAATCTCATTGTATTGGTTATCTGAGGAGAGCCAGAAAACTCAGAAAAGAGGGGTTTTTTGAATTGTGTAAGCCCGAGTGAAAAAGACACAATTGTAAAGGTTTTGGGTGAACCTGTGAAAACCTATTTGATAGTGAACGCTAATATCCCCTGTGTGAGGATATTAGGAGTGGAGTAGCATTCTGTGTGGCTGTTGAAAGACAGTTGGTGTACACACAGGCGAACCACTATAACTCTTTGTCTTGTGGATTGAATGCTTGCTTAATTTTCATATCTTTTATCATTCAATTGTGTGGAATGTACAAGTGGATGTGAATGTTGTAACTATTTACATTTCAAGCAAGTGTGGGGATTGTTGTAATAATTTAGATCTATATTTATGCATTTAATTTCAATGCCTTGCTATTCATTTATTTCTATTAAAATTGAGTTCTTGATCTAAAAGATGTTCTAGAAATAAGGTTGTCCTACCATAAGCCCTTGTTTATTATGGTGTAAGGTTGTCCTTAGAACTGAATTTGTATCAATCTCTCAATACTTATTTATCAAGGTGATTTGATTTCAGCATTGTGAATTGATTTATAATTGTAAGCCTATTGGTTTATTTTATTTCCGCTGATTTAATTTTAATTTGGCATAGTCCTATTCACCCCCCCCCCCCCTCTAGGACATATAGCTTGGCCTTTTCAATCTTCATCAACGTCCTCCCGCATGCAGTTCCCACTAGCAGATGGACAATAAAAGGCTGGTCCATGGAAAGTCGGTAGAGGATTCATGGGAGCGGTCAGAGAACGCCATCCAAAGTGGACCCGCTGCTGTCACGATCCTCTTGTGTCTCAAGTGTGGATGCATTTGTTACATCTATACTGTCGCGATATTCTTTCCATTGAAAGAATGCATCTGACGTGGATTTGTATCCACAGAATGTAACATCTCGAAAAATCGAGGGTCGAGTAGTAACTCAACTCTCGAGTTTCCAGAACATCACTTATGCAACATAGATAATGATGATTAAATGTTGACTGTATTAGAGTAGTGAACATGAGTGAGATTAAGCCAAACAGCATATCATACTCCAGAGACAGTTAAATTTACAAGCGGAAGACTGTGATAGATAGATAAAATATATAAACTAAGATGAGTCTCCAGAGTGTGATAACATTACCAGGTTAAATAATTACAAGTACAATCCTAAAATATACCAAATGTATAAGGTCCTCTAGTCAATATCCCAGAAAGCCCCGTCGATCAGGACATGGCTCACTAGAAGCCGTCAGAAGACAACCAATACAAGCAGGCATCGTAGTCATTGCAGAGGTCCGGCTCCACCTCAGAAGTAGCGTCGCCATCTGAAATCAGACAATATCTGGTGGGTGTTCGAAACACCATCCCGTAACGTGGGAGTGAGTAGCTAACTCAGTGGAACAATAAAGCATAGGTTAACATGTTATCAATACAGTCAAGCTGTAATGATAAAACAGTAAAATCAAACACTCCTAACTACTCTTATTAATGCAAGTATGGATGCGGGTATGATGGATGCCCTCACCACACCCTCCCTCGTGCGACACCATCTCACGTTCGCGGCATGCTTTCATCCTCAGTGCTCCACATCTTCCAGGCACATGCAATGCATGATGAGCATGATTACCGAGTTTTTAATTAGTCCATTTCAAACAGCAGGATTGGGAAAGTAAGGTACCTCCCTTGTATCATTCCCAAACATGATCCATTCTAGGGTCGTCAGTCCTAGTTAATATCAGACGACGGTGTGTTTTCTAGGTCACTGCAAAGGCTGTCAAGGCTGTTACGCACAAAGGTTACACCACTCCCCCATCACCTCTTAAACGATTCATCACAATACAAAAACAGGCCTAGTTCATACTCGATATACCACGGAAAACTCTAAGGCTCACCGCGATTTCAGAGTATGCTCGAGGTCACTACAAAGGGCTGTCAGGGTTGTTGCTCGCATTCGTTGCACCACTCCCCCATCACCTTATCAATGTAGGCTGACAGCACGAATATAGTGTCCCATACCACCATAATCGGCTCACGAGTTTGGTTGTTCACTGGTCACTACGGGGAGGCACGTGGCCCCAGCGTAGGCCAGCTCATGAGTCTTAGCAGATCGAGGTACCATGGTTAAAAGGGATTCCACTGGTAAGTTTGACACCCTAAGTTCAAGCAGTAGCGTCCAAACATGGTGAACAAACATAAGACAGATCGGGTTGCCTGACGAGCTCGGCTAGCTCGAGCGTACAACAAGTTGAACGACATGAAGTGCATAAGCACTTCGCGTGGCCAACCACTATCGCCAACCGAAGTTCGACTCGAGTTCGTCGAACACATCACACGTGGCAAATAAATCACAGTCACGAATTCAATTCTGGTACCGATCGTCTGGACTATAATCATAGCCCCAAACACAATCAATTTCAAATAGCAAAGTAGTAATGGATCAAGGTTCAAATCATACAATCAAAGTCTGATATTATCCGTTTAGGGCTGCCAGGGCTGTTGCACGCATTTGTTGCTCCACTCCCCCATCACCCATGACGGATCATACAACGTAAACATAAATTTAACATATGCATTACATAGATAAAATCATAAAAGCAGTTGAGCATGTTATGAAGTGCAACACAAGCATGAGTTTGTACATATTCAATTCCTAATCACACAACTATCCAAGGAAAACATACAGATAGTTAAGAGAAGTTGAGAATCATATCTCAACACCCTTATACATTACAATTTGCTAACTACTACTCATTCAGACATTTCAACAAACACTTTAAAAGACATACATCAACATACATGACATATGTTGATCACATAGGCATTAGGCCAAATCCTTTCACTAGGGAGTTACCCCAATCATAACACGCATACACCCACGACGAATAGTCATGGCAAGCAGGAATCCAAGTTCCATATTCATTCAGTCATTTCCACAAACACTTGGGCCACACATTTTAGCATATATAGTATGTATTGGCCGTGGCGTGATTTAGGGCAAATCCTTTCATCAAAGGGGTATCGCCAATACAACAATCATGAATCCATGACAATTAGTCATGGCGAGCACGAATGAGAATTCTATACTCATTCAGTCATTTTCACAAACACTTAGAATACACTATGACAACATACATGGTGTATGTTAGCAAAACATGTATTAGGGCTATCCTTTAGCCAAGCGAGTATTTTATCCATGTATAATATACTCATACAGCAAATAATCATGATAAATACATCTCCAAAATTTATACGTATAACATATTTTCTAGAATACACAATTTCAACATACATAGTGTATATAAGCAAAACATGTATTAGGGCGAATACTTTCACCAAACAGGTAATTTATCCACATATAATATATTTATACGATAAATAATCATGTCATACACATTTCCAAAATTTGTACGTATATGGTACTTTCTTCAAATACCTAGAGTATGTAGAATTCCATATTTTTCATCTTTAATCGAAACGGAAAACAGATAGCACTTTGTACATGTGCAATTGCATGCAGATCATGAATCTATCAGTATCTAACATTGAAAGCGTTGAAAACCATAAACTATACACCTAAAGTCCTCACCTTTTGTCGTAGAATCGTAACAAAGTCGATAGGTTTGGTAAGCTTCCGTATTCGGCAGTTTGGCAACCTGTAGAATGAAATAGGTTAGCTATTTCATAACCTACAACCACCCAAGCCCCAAATCAGATTAGGGTTAGGGTTTCTTACCTAGAAACGGAGCTGGAATCGTCGGGAAAGTGATTAGAACGGAGCAGTGTAGCTCGTAAAGTGGCAGGGAAGAGTGGCAGGGAGGTTCTCCCACTGCTCCCACACTTTCTCTCTCTTTTCTCTCTTCTCTCTCTAGGTTTTCTCTCAAATTCGTATGGCTGCAATGAGAGAGGGTTTAAGGTCCTTATATAGCCTAAAAACTCACCGAAACAGACTCCAGGTCAAAGTATACTTAGGTTATAACCAAAGCGGGTCAGTTTCAGCTCAACGGAGGACTTCTGGCGGGCCTCCTTGAGCCAATGGTCGGACTTAAGCTCACTAATGCTGGATCTACATTCTATTAATTTTTGGTTTCGGTCGGGATTCCAGATCACGCGTGGCGGACCAGTTTCAGTTCAATGGTCAGCGGATCTCGATCGGAGATTCCGAGTACATGTAAATGTGTATGAAATTTCTCCTGATCCAAGGGTGTAATTTGGTCTGATTCTGACGGTCTGGTTGCTTAAAACTGATCCGCAAGTGAGAGGTGCCAGATTACTATTCAAGATATTTTATTTTGAATTAATTTCACATTTCTCACACTCTTCACTCCGAGCTCAAGCGAATAGCGCTGGGACACTATCTGGATTTGATTTCCGAGATGGTTGTCAAGCCCAGCGAGGCGGTCCTAGTTCCTTAACTTCGTGTTAATCGGACTTCCGACGTGTGGTCTAGATCCGATACAGAGTTTCGAGATGCTCCTGAGAGCAGCCGGGTAATGAGATTGATCCTAGATTTTAGGGTAACCTAGCGTCAATGATTCTACAAGTTTTGGATCTTGCAGATCGTATTTAAAGTGATTGGTGCTAATTTCACAGGCACTCTAGTTTAACACTAGCTAATTCTCGCCTAATTTCTAAAGGATTTAGTCCTGAGTGATTTCGGTCTGAGGTGGTACTTAGTCCTTTGTAGCAATGTTTAGTTTAAGTATTGTTCTTCATCACCTAAACTTTAAGGTAGTGTCTAATGTGAAAATACTTAGAAAATTTAAAGAACAAGGTGGTGAAGGGTGGGATTTGTGAAGGAAATGGGTTAAGGAGCGATTTTAGACTGTGGGATTCAGTTCTGACAAGTTAATAAGGTGTTAGGATCGACCCATCGCCTAAGGACGTCTAATCCCAGGTTGGCAAAAATTCAGGATGTTACACAGAAGCAGGCCATCAAGAATCCCTCCACCTATTGGCAGCATTCCTCCCAGTTATGGTAAATACCTGGACGACGTCTATTGAAGACAACGTATACCTTTTTAGGCATCTGCACATATTAGGAAATATCAGTGGAATGTGTCTTAAATATTGAAGGAAACATAAAACAACAACAACAATATGAAAAATGGCCTTTTGCATACTGAGTAGAGAATAACTGAGATAACCATGAAGATTACATCATACCTGATATTGTGACTAAATAGACCTGCATAGTTAGTATTACCCTATGCAGATATGAAAAGCATAGTCCGGCATAATATGAAGGTTACATCTAAAGTAAGAGCAGGTAATAAAGGTTTTTAGGCAGTGAGGAATAAGCATTAACTACAGGCCCAAATCCAAAAATGTAACAGTTATCATCTAAAAACTATACAGTCATCCAGTTACTTCTCAACCGTGATAATAGTAAAACAGTATAGTAGAAAAAAAAAAGTTTGTCCAGCATTGCAACAACTAGTACACTTCACTAGCCCATTTAGAAAACCCAAAATATTTTCCAAAAAACCAAATGGCTGATCAGCCATATTAAGATAATATCCCAAAAGAAAAGATTAGTGGATAAGAGATCAGTTAGAAGACTGATCTGGTGCAAGTATCATAGCACAAAGTCGAGCCTCATGGACTCAGGAAGCGAAAGGAACGACGTAGATTGTTGTTCATCCTTGGATATGATCTTTGTTGCGCGTACAACCTCATTACTTATGAGGCCATCAATCTGCTCAAGTGCAGGTACAATCTGCTCCATACATATGACGTCTTTCCCTTTGTGTATTGTTAGTGCCAGGGACTTGACAACATCTGCCACCTCACCCATCCCTTTGCCAATTACATCGCAAGGGCGTTCCAATCTGGCTCTCTTCCTAGAACTGGTTGTGTTGCCCGTGTTGACGGAGTTGTTGCCATTGTGAATCGGACTTCTGTTTGCAATATGTCCACCATCATGACTTTGAAATGACCATTGGATGTTCTGTCCACTATTACATCGTCACTAGACAGAACAAGTGTATCACCATTAAGATCAACCGATGCAGTCGGTGTAACATCATCATCACGAGACTTTCTCATACCCCTTCGTGTATGCATATTTTCAGTCGAAGCACGAAGTCGAGCAGCTCGGTTACTTCCAAATAAGAACATGAGGTCATCATACCTTCTTACCGGTTTCCCACAAACATATTGGGCATAGGGACGTGACTATTGACAAAAACATAAAGACATATTGATTAGTAAACCTCAATCGAGCAGTTTGGGACAATATAAATGATAAATGAAATTATAACATCTCACCCGTATGTAATCATCCCATACGTCATCTGGCGCGGTAACTAACTTCTTATCGTCAGCCCACCCGAACCCACTCGCGTTCAGGGTGTCCCGAACCTCAAAATACAACCTCTTTAGTGTTCACAAGCGATTACCAACATGCTTCTCCACAACTAATATCCCTAGTGCATTCCTGACACTTTCCACAACCATTTTATAGGTTTCCTTTTTAAATCCGTTTGTACTCTTATGTCCATTAGCAACCACATCCATCAACGTATCGATGATATAGTCATCCATTTGATCAGTCCAGCGCATAACACTACCTGACATAATGTTCTCATCAAATGATTTCGATTTGTATTTGCGTGGTGTCCTTCGGGGTGTGTCACACCGACCTTGCCCAGACTGTTTCGTTGGTGTAGTCTGGTTGTCCTGCCTATTTGGATTCATATCATCGTCACTATATACTTCGATGATCTAAAAATTGCACAATGAGCATATTTAGTTTGACATGTACAACTAAAGCATCTAAGTCAGGAGGATGCACTAATTGACAATAACTAAAATATTATATGCAAAAACTTAAGATAGTATATACAAATGGGGATTTTCATCATTAGAATCATCCAAAAGTATATAGGGATCTTCTACCACAGGCCGTCTATGCAAGACAGTACAGTCATGTGATGATATTAACTACTGTAAGAAATTAAATTACAATTCAAATTTCAAACCATACAACTTACGGGATGAGATTCGTTCCACATCCTAGTTGCAATATTGTCTCGATATGTCGCCCATTCGTCCTTCTCACGTTATGTCACGTTAATATCGCACGGAGCTAAATCTATACTCTCCAATACATCTGTAGATGCAGTTTCATCTTCTACCAAACCATCTCCTCCAGATATACAGATAAAGTTGTGTAAAACACAACATGCGATGACTATCTTCACTTGTGTTAGAAGGTTGTATGGTGGAGCTGATTTGAGGATTGGAAAGCGGACTTTTAATACTCCAAAAATTCTCTCTATAACGTTTCTTAGTTGAGCATGCCGATAGTTGAATAGTTCTTTCTTGTTGTCAGGATTGCGGCCCGTGTGATACTCATTGAGGTGGTACTGTACACCACGGTAAGGAGCCATAAATCCCGGTGAATGACCATAACTAGCATCAACTGCATAATACTTACCTACAATTAATTACGATGAATTATCAATCTAATTGTGTGGAAAATCATATTATCAATTGGCTGTTAGACAGTTATAAACTCAGTACCCGCAGGCATAGTAAACCGATCGATGGAATGTGTCAAAGCACTCTGTAAGACGCGTGCGTCAGAAGCTTATCCCTCACATCCGGAGAGCACATATACAAACTTTATGTCAAATGTACATGCACCTAGGACGTTCTGAGAAAGTATTCCTTTCCTGTTACAGTAAGTTGCACTTTCCAATGCCGGTACATAGGCGGGTATATGAGTCCATCAATTGCACCAATGCAGTCCTATTTTCACCGTGAATAATCAGAAAAATAGATAAAGTATATAACATTGCACAACATTGTATAATCTGATTTTAACATACCTGAAAATAATTACTCCAGTTAGGATTGGATAGGATCTTGACTGGTGTATCCGCACCTGGGAGTTTCACGAACTCTGGATACAATCCAATAATAGTATCCATTGCTTTACTAAAATATCGGCTCACCGTTTCTCTAGATCTTATAAACCGATGCCTGATGACACGATTTCTAACATTATGTCCTACTGTATGAAAGAACATGATAAGCTGTTCCTCCATAGATACATGTTTCTCGTCTGGAAGTAAATTTGTATCCCTAAAAAACGAGCATAGGTTGAAAAATGCAGCTTTTTTCATTCGGAGTTGTGCTATACACTCATTGTCACCCACTCTAATAATCCCATTTATTAGCTTCCTTCTTTCAAAGTCTCTGAATCTGGAGAGTGATTTAAATAAAATATTATTGCAATATTCACCGACAGCAATTGTTGTAGTTGTTGCAACAAGTGTAGGTGCAAAGGCAGCCATTTCGTCCTCCGTCCATCCATGTTCTACCATGTTTTGGTGTTTTCTTGTATAACACACCAACTGTTCGGTTGAATCAGCAGCATCAAACACATAAATATTCAGCACCATTTACATATATCTGGTCTAGGGGATTTTGAAAGGTATAGTCCATATTTGTTATCCTATAGCTTCTTAAATTAAATTATTATATTAGTGCTTTAGTTTCTATGAAAATCATGTGATATTTCTAAGCTATCAATCGAGAGACTATCCATCACACTATAGCTACACACACAATATGAATGATAGGCAAAGGTAACCATGTTTAGATAGATGACCAAATATCAGTCATGGCTATTAGTTGTCTGAGAATGTTTAGTTAACCTGAGCATGAGATGATGTACGAAATCACCCCAACACACAGCCGAAATCAGTGTCATCCATCTTCAATCAACCAGAGCATGAGATGATGTAAGAGATTAATTAGGTACACAAACATGTGAAATCAGTCCCATAATGGTCAGTTAACCTGAGCATGTTACCTCCAAATGGAAGAAATCATAGCTACACACACAATATAAATCATTCACGGCATGTTCAGTATCACCATGGCTCTGTTAGAATAACAAATGAGGGGTACACACACAGCTGAAATCAGTCTCAGCATGTTCAGTTAACCATGGCATTTTAGGAATTACAAATGATAGCTACACACAGCTGAAATCAGTCTCAGCATGTTCAGTTAACCATGTGAAAGATAATATAACAATTGATAGGTAAGTTAACCATAGGAATGATAATATAAGAAATGATAGGTAACCATGTTCAGATTGTGTAACAAATATCTGTCATGGTTTATGACTGTCTCTATTTGTTCAGTTAACCATGACAATGATAATATAAGAAATGATAGGTAACCATGTTCAGATAGTAGAACAAATATCAGTCATGACTGTTAGCTGTCTCAGAATGTTCAGTTAACCTGAGCATGAGATGATATAAGAAATCACCCCAACACACACAGCTGAAATCAGTCTCAGCATGTTCAGTTAACCATAGATTTCTAGGAATGACAACCGATAGCTACACAGCTGAAATCAGTCTCAGCATGTTTAGTTAACCATGGGAAAGATCATATAACAAATGATAGGTAAGTTAACCATGAGAAAGATAATATAACAAATGATAGGTATGCATGTTCAGATTGTAGAACAAATATTTTTCATGTTTGATAGCTCTATCAGCATGTTTAGTTAATCATGGCAAAGATAATATGACAAACGATAAGTAACCATGTTCAATAGTAGAACAAATATCTATCATGGTTGATTGTTGTCTCAGCATGTTTACTTAACCATGGCAAAGATAATGTAAGAAATGATAGGTAACCATGCCCGGATAGTAGAACAAATATCAGTCATGGTTGATAACTGTCTCTATTTGTTCAGTTAACCATGGCAATGATAATATAAGAAATGATAGGTAACCATGTCCAGATTGTAGAACAAATATCTGTCATGGTTAATGGCTGTCTCTATTTGTTCAGTTAACCATGGCAATGATAATATGAGAAATGATAGGTAACCATGTTCAGATAGTAGAACAAATATCTCTCATGGATGTTACCTGTTTGAGAATGTTCAGTTAACCTGAGTATGAGATGATGTAAGAAATCACCCCAACACACACAGCCGAAATCAGTCTCATCCATGTTCAGTTAATCAGAGCAGGAGATGATATAAGAGATTAATTAGCTACACAGACATCTGAAATAAGTCTCAGCATGTTCAGTTAACCATGACATTGTAGGAAGCACACAACTGATAGCTACACACAGTTGAAATCAGTTTGAGCATGTTCAGTTAACCATGGCAGAGATGATATAACTTCTGATATCTACACACACAGCCGAGCGAGTATCCCATAACCCTATTGGACTGGGAATGTATCAAGGAAAGAGGAATGCAATGAGCACATTCATTGTGATAGTAGGAAAAGGAGAACATAAGGCCTGTTCGGCTGTCAACACCACTACGATGGCCCATCATTTATTATTTTACAGGATTTTGGATATCCATTTGGGCCACAAGTGTCCGAAACAAGCCAAAACAGGACACCAACTTCTATTTCATAAACAAAGTGCAAACTTAGTCAGGGTGTCCAGACATTCAACAGAGCCACATGACATACCTGTTCTAGCGTTGCCGTAGCTGATGGCGGGGGGTGGATTTCAGTCGCAGATGGCAAAGGATATTTCCGCATGACATAGCAAGAGGTTAAGACCCGTTGCTATAAAATAAAAAAATATAGTGGAATAAATGGGTTTTCAACCGACTCGTAATACATATAATACCTGAGTGGGGAATTGGAGAAGTGTAAGTGCTATGGTCTCATGCTCCTTTGATTGTCAAATTTTGTGATGCCAAAACATCTTGTGGTGCCAAAACTGTTATCTGTGTGTCTTGTGCTTGTATGTTGATATATATATGATTCAAGATGACATCACAAGGGTTCAAGACATGTACGGTGCTCTACTTCAAGGAATACAAGGTTATGTACTTTGTCCTCTTCCGTATGCATCAATGTTCAGAGCTACATTGATAAGAAAAGTGTTTGTTCAAGACTCAAGTGCATTTCAAGACTCAAGTACATTTCAAGACTTAAGTACAACTCAAGTAGAAGTTTAAATTCAAGCTGTAGAAGATCTCAAGATCAAGCTACATCAAGTAGAGATCTTAAGCTTCAAAGGTTAACCATCATCTGAAAGAATGAAGTTCAATGTTCATACTTCATGTCCCAGGTATGATAGACCTTAGTTTGACCTTAGGGTAGGTCATTTTGGATACATAATTCAAGATAATTTTTTTTTACATGAATTTGGTCTGTTCTAAGACTAGTCCTAGACCTTGTTCGACTAGTCCTAGATCTGGTTTGACCAGTCCAAGAAATTCCTCGACCAGTCCTAAGTTGTTGAAGATTTTTAGAATTTTTTAGTTATTCTTCGTCCAGTCCTGGAGACTGTTCGACCGGTCATAGGGATGTCACGACTCGTCCTTCGACCAATCCTAGATCTACGACTCAAACTCCAACAACCAAATCTGGTTACCTACGACCAGTCTTGGGTCAGCTTCGACAAGTCGTAGGTGGTCTACGACCAATCGTAGAATCCTAAGACCATTCGTAGAACTAATTTTTCTGATCGCGGTTAAACTTTCAAAAATGTCGTTGGTGCTACGACCAGTCGAAGGGTCCCTAAGACCAGTCGTAGACGCGATCTTTGCAGTTATAAATTGAACACGAATTTCAGAGTTTTTTATCGATTAATTTGAGAAAAATCAAGCCTCCACTCTGAGATAAGTTGTATTCATTTTAAGCTACGCTGTGCATATTTAATAATCTTTTGTTAGCTTTTCTTATTTGATTTTATTCCTATATTCCAATATTATTTTGAAAAGAGGAATTGCTATATTCCTTCTTCATTAGAATCAAAATCAAATAGAGCTACGCCCAATTTGGTTTAATTTAAAATCAATTAGAACCTAGAACCATTTCTTAAGTGAGTATTGGACATTGAACGTTGATTCGAACATCTACTCTGATTGATTCTACCGGGCTGCTACAAAAGGAGAAATCCAGGTATTTTACATTTATTGCAAATTCATTATTTTTGTTTTGTTTGAGATTTGCCAGAAAAATCTCATTGTGTTAGTTATCTGAGGAGAGCCAGAAAACTCCGAAAGTGTGGGTTTTTGGATTGTATAAGCCCAAGTTAAAAAGACACAATTGTGAAGGTTTTAGGTGAACCTGTGAAACCTATTTTAATAGTGAATGCTAATATCCCCTGTGTGAGGATATTAGGAGTGGAGTAGCAAGCTTTGTGGCTGTTGTTTAACAGTTGGTGAACATACAGGCGAACCACTATATATCGGTGTGTTTTGTGATTTGAATGCTCTTTTAATTTCTATATTTTTAATCATTCAGATTTGTGGAATGTATATGTGGATGTGAATGTTGTAATATTTACATTTCAAGCAAAGTGGGGAATGTTGTAATAGTTTAGAATTTATTTCTTGCTATTTCCTTTATTTCCTTTTTGTTTGAGTTTTGATATTCAATTTGTTCTAGTAAGGTTGTCCTGCCATAAACCCTTGGTTTTTATGGTGCAAAGGTTGTCCTTAGAACAACGTTAGTATCAAGCTCTTTATTTAAGATTGCTTTACATTTTAGTTCTTTGATTTATTTAAAGTATTGTTCTTTATTTTTATAAGACTATCGTACTTCAATTCCGCTGTTAAATTTTAAATTTGGCACGGTCCTATTCACCCCCCCCCTAGGACATATAGTTTGGCCTTTTCAAGAAGATGTCAGTAGAAGAAGGTAGACGGATCAGGCCTCGGAGGTTGCAATGAACATCACAATCGGGTGATGAAGTCGACAAATGGAAAACATGACATTCCAACAACATGCAACGCAAGTGGGATCATGGAAATGGTAAAATGTTAGATGGCAGTAGAATGCAGTGACATACAAGGTACCGAACAGATGGACATTAAGCAAGGCGTACGATGTGGATGAAGATAAACAGGAGCAATACGGCCGGATTAAAATGCATTTTCCCTATTTCAATACCTGAGATAGTATGGAAATAGAGGATGTGCAAGCCATCGATGGCCGCCAAGATGGAAGCCTTACCACCAAATAGCCATCGAGCAATGAACAATCCTTCCAAGGTTTGGATAGTAAACATAGGGAAGAATGAACAGATGATAGGCGAAAGATATCTGGTAGAGTCGGCTGCGTCGTTTACCTGGCCTGAGGTTGAATGCTCTGTTACTGGACGAGTGTCGTGGGTGAGTTCGGAAGAAAAGGGATTGCTTTTAATTTTTTCAAACCTGAAATCAGAGTGTGTAGCATGATCGATGCTCATGCAGACCACCGAACACACCATGTCAATACTATCATACTTCGAACTACCGTCTGTAGGAGTAGTAAAATCCGTTCTCTACTCAATGCGTATTTACCACCGATTCGGACGCTGTCATAACTGCGTCCGAATCCTCGATTTTCAAACGGGCGGTTGCGGTGTAATGATGACTTATTACCTGTAAATACCTGTAATTGGAAAAAATAAATAGGCCCTTAGGAAGGATTCCATTATCCAACCATGCCCAGGAGACGATGGTGAACAACAAGATTTCCTAATTCATAATCTCAAATCTTAAAAAGAACATACTCAAGGCTATAGTAAATCCATTGTAATTTAAGTCACAACAAATCATTAAAAACTGAAAGTATTTCTTATAATCAAACTATAATAAAAGAGATTTCAATAATAGCATGAATCGAAACAATAAAAACATCCCATCACGCTACGAGCTTCACCTCTTAGCCCTAACTAAGGGGTTTAACCAACCATAGACATGATTGAACTAGAATCTCTTAAGAAAAGCATAACAAAAATAACTAAGGAAAGGGAAGAAAAACTCTTGATGAAGGCCTCTCCACGCTTTTTCTCCCTTTCTTCTTGGTCTGTTCGGCAAGAAAAGGACCGGCCGGTTGCTGTCTTTCTCTCTCTCTCCCTCTTCCTGCTGGATAACACCCCAATTTATAGGGTGTTGTTGCTCTCTAGATATTTCCAGCAATTTCTCTCACGGAGGTCGTTTATGCTGCCTTGTTTTTGCGCAGTGCAGCCACATAGACAGTTGCGTTTGATCCATGTTTGAAGGAAGGGATCATCCGATCTGGTAAATCCGACCAAATAGAAGTGATCAAAATTTCCTTAGCTAGCGTCTGGACGGTCTGGATTGACCTCCGGATCCTTTCTTTAGCTGTCCATCAGGTCGGATCGGCCGGATCGTTTAGACTCTGCACAATCCCTGCTGTGGTGGCATCTGTGGGGCCTACATTCTCTATCTTCTTGGTAAATCTACTCCATCCATTAGGTTCGCCTTGGAATCTCGGCCCAGAGAGTGTGATACGAGTTGACCCTTTGGCAGCCCACAGAATCTTTCTTGTCGTCATCCATCTTACAGCTGTATATGTGGAATCCATCCTCACTACTTCTTCGCAATCTTTTCGTCTAGATCCTGATCGGGTGGACCGTTGGAGTCTAATGGACGGTCCGGATCGGACTGATGATCTAGGATCATGGCTTATCCAGACCGTCCGCAAGTCCCTGCTCGGTCGGTTTGCAGCGGAACGCCCGCTGGAGAGATTCCTGTCGAAGAAGGCGTGTTTTGCGTTGTTTTGATCGGGTCCACGATCCTAGTACATTGCGGGTGCGTGTGTGTTGTGCGCACGCACCTAGCACGTGGGGTCCGTGATGGTGTTCAAAAGAAATCCACACCGTTCAATTGTTTCTCTACCTAATTTTAAGGGTTAAGCCCAAGTTTGAGGCATATCCAAAAGTTCGATGGGCCTTGTTTGATTGAATATCAGTTTTTAACACCGATCATGCTGATCCATGTACACTGGCTATGTGAAGTGGGGCCCACCTTGATGAGTAAGGGAAATCTACTCCATCCATTTGGTTTCCCTCCTGATCTTAAGGGGTTGAGTCTAAAATTGAAGCATATCCAGAGATTAGGTGGCCCCAAACTATTAATGGTTAATCTGTCCACTGGCTTTAGTGATTCTTGAGCATTAAATCCATGCTTTTAGCATCCATTTCAATCCAAGCTCTTGAATTCACCTTGCAACACAAACATGATTAAAATAGAACATTAAGCATTATCATGTGCATAAAACCAAGTAATAACTGGGGTCTAATATGCAATATTTGACCCTCAACATGTAACATCCCGGATTTTTGCCAACCTGGAATTAGACGTCCTTAGGCAATGGGTCGATCCTAATGCCTTATTAACTTGTCAGAACTCAATCCCAAAGTCTAAAACCGCTTTCGAACCCATTTCCTTCACAAATCCCACCCTTAACCACCTTGTTCTTTCAAATTTTCTAAGTACTTTCACCCTAGACACTATCTTAAACTAGCTAAGTATTATAACTGAGATCACTTTATATACAAACTGCAAAGGCCCAGGTACCACCTCAGACAGAAATCATATAGGACTAAATCCTTTAGAATTAGGCAAGAATTAGCTAGTGCTAAACTAGAATACCTGTGAAACTATCACTAATCGCTTTCAATACGATCTGTAAGACCCAAAACAAGTAGAACAGTGAGCGCTATGTTACCCTATAACCTAGGATCAATCTCATTACCCAGCCGCTCTCGGGAGCCTCTCGAAACTCCGTATCAGATCTGGACCGCACGTCGGAAGTCCGATTAACACGAAGTTAAGGAATTAGGACAGCCTTGCTAGGCTTGACAACCATCTCGGAAATCAAATCCAGATAGTGTCCCAGTGTAATTCGCTTGAGTCCGAAGTGAGGAGTGTGAAAATAGTTGATTTTCTTTACAAATAAATATCTCAAATAGTAATCCGACACCTCTCTCTTGCGGATCAGTTTTAAGCGACCAGACCGTCAGAATCAGACCAAATTACACCCTCGGATCAGGGGAAATTTCATATACATATCCATGTACTCGGAATCTCCGATCGAGATCCGCTGACCGTTGAACTTATACTGGTCCGCCACTTGCGATCTGAAATCCCGACTGAAATGAAAACTTAACTAAATGTAAATCCAGTGATAGTGAGCTTAAGTCCGACCTTTGGCTCAAGGAGGCCCGCCAGAAGTCCTCCGTTAGATGGAACAAGTCCGTTTTGGTTATAACCGAAGTATACTTTGACCTGGAGTCTATTTCAGTGAGTTTTTAGGCTATATAAGGACCTTAAAACCCTCTCTCTCACAACCATACGAATTTGAGAGAAACCCTAGAGAGAGAAGAGAGAAAAGAGAGAGAAAGTGTGAGAGAAGTGGGAGCATCTCCCTGCCATGCTTCCCTGCCGCTACACGAGCTTAACCACTTCATTCTAATCGCTTTCCCATCGATTTCAGCTTCATTTCTAGGTAAGAAACCCTAACCCTAATCTATTTTGGAGTTGTAAAGGTTGTAGGTTATGAACTACCTAACCTATTTCATTCCATAGGTTACCAAACTGCCGTATACAGAAACTTAGCAATTCTATCGACTCCGTTTTGATTCTACGACAAAAGGTGCAGACCTTAGATGTATAGGTTATGGTTTTCAACGCTTTCAATGTCAGATAATGATAGATTTATGATTTGCATACAATTGCACATGTACAAAGTGTTGTCTGTTTTCCGTTTCGATTAAAGATGAAGAATATGGAATTTTACATACTCTAGGTATTTGTAGAAAGTACCGTATACGTATAAATTTTGGAAATGTGTTTGCCATGATTATTTGTTGTATTAATATATTATATATGGATAAAATACTTGTTTGGAGAAAGGACTCGCCCTAATACATGTTTTTGCTAATATACACTATGTATGTTAAAATAGTGTGTTCTAAGTGTTTGTGAAAATGACCGAATGAGTATAGAATTCTCATTCATGCTCGCCATGACTAATTGTCATGGATTTATGATTGTTATATTGGCGATACCCCTTTGACGAAAGGATTTGCCCCAAATCATGCCACGGCCAATATACACTACTTATATTAAAATGCGTGGCCCAAGTGTTTGTGGAAATGACTGAATGAATATGGAACTTGGATTCCTGCTTGCCATGACTATCCGTCGTGGGTGTACGCGTGTTATGATTGGGGCAACTCCCTCGTGAAAGGATTTGGCCTAATGCCTATGTGATCAACATATGTCATGTATGTTGATGTATGTATTTTAAAGTGTTTGTTGAAATGTCTGAATAAGTAATAATTAGTAAATTGTAATGTTTAAGGGTGTTGAGATATGATTCTCAACTCCTTTAACTATGTGTATGATTTCCTTGGATAGCTGTGTGATTAGGAATTTAATATGTACAAACTCATGCTTGTGTTGTGCTTCATAACATGATTAAATGATTGTATGATTTTATCTACGTGATGCATATGTTTAAATTCATGTTTACATTGTATGATCCGTCATGGGTGATGAGGGAGTGTAGCAACGAGTGTGTGCAACAGCCCTGGCAGCCCTAAACGGATAATATCAGTCTTTGATTGTATGATTTGAATTTTGATCCATTACTGCTTTAAATATCTGAAATTGAATGTGATTGGGGCTATTGTATAGTCCAGGCAGTCTGTAACGGGATCAATTTCGTGGCTGAGTTTCAGTTGCCACGTGAGATGTGTTCGACGAACCCGAGTCGTACTTTGGTTGGCGATAGTGGTTGGCCACACGAAGTGCTTATGCGCTTCATATCGTTCAACTTGTTGTGCGCTCGAGCTAGCCGAGCTCGTCAAGCAACCCGATCTGTCTTATGTATGTTCACCATGTTTTGACGCTACTGCTTGAACCTAGGGTACCAAACTTACCAGTGAAATTCCTTTTAACCATGGTACCTCGATCCGCTAAGACTCATGAGCCGGGCATGGTGGTATGGGACACCGTGGTCGAGCTATCTGTCTACGCTGGGGCCACGTGCCTCCCTGTAGTGACCAATGAGCAACTAGACTCGTGAGCCAATTATGGTGGTATGGGACACTATATTCGTGCTGTCGGCCTACATTGATAAGGTGATGGGGGAGTTGTGCAACGAATGCGAGCAACAGCCCTGGCAGCCCTTTGTAGTGACATCGAACATACTCTGAATTGCGGTAGGGCGACGAGTTTTGCCGTAGTGTATAGAGTATGAAACTAGGCCTGTATCTGTATAGTGATGAATCGTTAAAAAGGTGATGGGGGAGTGGTGAACCTTTGTGCGCAACAGCCCTGGCAGCCTTTGCAGCGACCTAGAAAACACACCATTGTCTGAGATTAACTAGGACTGACGACACTAGAATGGATCATGTTTAGGAATGATGCAAGGGAGGTACTTTAGTTTCCCAATCCTACTGTTTGAAATGGACTAATAACAACTCGGTAATCATGCTCATCATGCATTGCATGTGCCTGGAAGATGTGGAGCACTGAGGAATGCAAGCATGCCGCGAACGTAAGATGGTGTCGCACGAGGGAGTGTGTGGTGAGGGCATACATCATGCCTACATTCATACTTGCATTAATAATAGTTAGGAGTGTTTGATTGTACTGCTTTATCATTATTGCTTGACTGAATTGATAACATGTTAACCTATGCTTTATTGTTCCACTAAGTTAGCTACTCACTCCCACGTTACGGGATGGTGTTCCGAACACCCACCAGACTTTGTCTGATTATAGATGGCGACGCTACTCCTGAGGTGGAGCCGGACCTTTATGACGACAATGATGCTTATTCGTATATGCTGTGTACTAACGGCTTCATGCGAGCCGTGTCTTGATCGACGGGATTATAAGGATGTTGACTAGATGACACTACACATTTGGTATAATTTGAACTGTACTTGTAATTCATTAACCTAGTAACCTTATCACACTCTGGAGACTCACCACAGTTTTTATATTTTATATATCTATCACAGTCTTCCGCTTGCAATTTAACTGTTTCTGGAGTATGATATGTTGTTTTGGCTTAAACTCACTCATGTTCACTACTCTAATACAGACAACATTCAATCATCATTCATTTTGTTGCATATGTGATGCGTTGGAACTCGGGAGTTGAGTTTATGCTCGACCCCTGATTTTCAGGGCGTTACAAGATGGTATCAAAGCATGATTTGGATTAAACTGGACCTAGGTTATGGTCACACGACACACGCTAACACACTCTGAATTAGGAAGGGGGCGATAAAACCTAGAAACCATGTTCGAATCTCAAGTTTCGCCGACAGGTGAGACTATACGGTAATTGAGTTCATAATGTATCTTTGGTCGCGTGAAATGACCTAAGTCGCTTCTAGGCCGTCAATCAACGGGTTTGAGTCGTTCCCTAGAAATGAATGTCCTTAGGTTGTGGGTCGACCACAACACCTTACACTTAATCTCAAAGCCTAAAACCCCTTTTTATCCAATTCCTTCAAAATCTCACCTTTCGCCACCTTATTGTTCAAAATTTTCCTAGGAATTTCATATTAAACACTAAACCTAAAGTATAAATGATGAAGAACAATACTTAAATAAAAATTAACTGTAAATAGTAAAGATATGATTAAAATGGGTTTTAGACCACTAATATTATGTAATATCATAAATTAAATAGGTTATTTGGATATATCAGCTCCTTCTACCCTAAATCCATATATTGCATGTCAAATAACTCATCCCGATTTACAAGATACGTCCATTTCAAGTTCATGGGGTAGAATCACCACCAAAACAGTCCAGGGGACCGCGGTGGAACCGCGGTCACCGAGGTCCCGTTGGGCCGGGATGGTCGGGCGGTCAGGGTCAGCCAGACTCCGGGACATGTGTGGGGTCCGCGGAATTGTGCGAGGGCCCCTATTTCATGTCCGTTTTGCCCTCTCTCTCTCAAACACCCCTCCAAGCTCTCCCTTTTCTTCAAAATTTATATTTTCTCTCTCCAACCATCCCTCCAATTGCCCATTCCATCGTTTTCTATCACAACCTATACCCTTCCATTGTTCACAACAACCCCTACCTCCCTACCCACTTCATTCTCTCTCATTTGGGCTCTTACATGCCCCATTTGAAGATCCACTTCGTGTAAGCACTCAACTCAACCCACCTCTTATTCTTTCTTTTTCAAATCCTTGTCATTTGAGCCTTCACAACCTCTGTTGAGGCTCAAACTTGTGGAGAATTAGTAACCCCAGCCTTTTCTCTCTCTTTCCATCACCTTTCGTCGCTTTCCATGGCTTTTTTTTTGAGTTGGTTACGACCATTTTCTCCATCTCCACCATCCTTTCTCTCATGGGAAAGAGGAAGTGTAACGCCCTGAAATTCGGGGGTCGAGTATGAACTCAACTCCCGAGTTCCAACGCATCACTTATGCAACATACACAATGCCGGTTAAATGTTGTCTGAGTTAGCGCAATAAACATGAATGAGATTAAACCAAAACAGTAATTCATACTCCAGTTCAATTGCATATAAAAGCAGCGGAAGACTGAAATTTTATATTCAAGTATGTAAAGTAACAAAATTTTCTGAACTCCAGAGTATGAGTACTAGCTGAGCACCAATATACATGTACTGTTTGTAAGTCAAAAACCCAAAATACATCCTCAAAAGAGGCCCTGAGAATCCCGCGATGCAGCCGGCCTAAGCGAAGCCGTCAGAGTACTGCATGAAGGAGAACTCCTCCTGGTCCTCATCAATGTCGGGCTCTGGCTCCTGAACTAAGGCGCCCTCTATACCTGCGACAGAGTCTGGTTGGTGTGTACAACACCGTCCCGTAACGTGGGAGTGAGTAGCTAACTCAGTGGAACAATAAAGCATAAGTTAACATGTTATCAAATCAACCAAGCAGTAATGATAAAGCAGTACAAATCAAGCATTTCTAACTACTCTTGTTAAATGCAAAAATGATATGACATGATGCTGTATGCCCTTGCAAACCACCCTCAAGCGACATCATCTTACGTTCGCGAATGCTTACTCCCTCAGTGCGCCACATCTACAAAGCACATGCGGTGCGATGATGCTCATGATTTCCAGGTTTTTTTATTAGTCCATTTCAACCAGCAGGATTAGGAAACTAAGGTACCTCCCTTGTATCATTCCCAACATGATCCATTCTAGGGTCGTCAATCCTAGTTATTCTCATACGATGTTATGGTTTGAGAAGCTTAGTGAAGGCATCGCAAAGGGCTCGTCACCAGTCAGCGCGGATACAGATCTCACCGTATGCGGCTCAATTGCTGGCTGTCAGCTCGAGTACAGGTCTCACCGTACTCGGCTCAATCACTAGCCGTCAGCTCAAGTACAGGTCTCACCATACTCGGCTCAACTCTCACTCTAGTTGCTGTGAAAGACTCGTGGTCAATCACAGACCCTTGGAGTGTACTCGATGATACCACGGAGGACTCGTCGCCCGTCAGCACGAGCACAGATCTCACCGTACTCGGCTCTCGCCGAAGTATCGATAGCTCGAATACAGTGTCCCATACCACCGTATTCGGCTCATGAGATAGTTGCGCAATGGTCACTACGGGGAGGCACATGGCCCCAGCGTAGGCCGACAGCTCGACCACGGTGTCCCATACCACCATGCCCGGCTCATGCGACTTAGCGGATCTAGGTACCATGGTTAAACGAGAATCGCCACTGGTAAGTTTGGTACCCTAGGTTCAAGCAGTAGCGACCAAACAGGGTGAACACACAACTACACTTCGGTTTAATTGGCGAGCCTGACTAGCTCGAGCGCACCACAAGTTGAGCGATATGGAGCGCAAAAGCACTCCGCGTGGCCAACCACTATCGCCAACCGAAGTACGACTCGGGTTCACCGGACACGTCCTTTGTGGCGACATAAATCTAAGCCACAATCACAAGTCTGGTACCGAGTGTTTGGACTATATACATAGTCCCAAACTCAAACAGTTTTCATCGTTAGCATGTGAAGTAAAGCATGATAAACAAGCAATACAAGCATGTTATTAGGCATGTTATAAAGCATGAAGTAAAACATGAAGTCAAGCATGTTGCAAAGCATGTTGTAAGGCATGTGATAAAGCACTATCCCCATAGGGATACAATTGTGTGCGCATTACAATGGAGTGGCTGCGGTGAACCACCGCATGGAGGGGATCCTACATGTCTCTAAGGGAGTCGGTAATCCCATATCAGTGCCTATCTAAGGCACTAGTACATACACAGGTACATATACAAGCATTTACAACAACACTTAGAATACACTATTCCAACATACATGACGTATGTTAGTCAAGTTCGTGTTAGGGCTGACCCTTCGCCCCGGGAGTATTTTTTCCGTGTATATCGTAATCATACAGCAAATAATCATTACAATTACATTTCCAAAATCCGCACATATGCGGAACTTCTAGAATACGCAATTTCAACATACATGACATTTACACACGAACATGTATTTTTGCGATCCCTTTCGCCAAACTAGCATTTTATCCACACATGATATAATCAAACATTAAATAAACATGTCAAACATTTTCTCAACAAAAATACGTATACGGTATTTCTACGTATATCAAGAGTATGTAAAATTCCATATTCTTTATCGCTAATCGAAACAGGAAACGGAAAGCACTTTGTACATGTGCATTTGCATGCAGATCATGAATCTATCATTATCTGACATTGAAAGCGTTGAAAACTGTAACTTATACAATTAAAGTCCTCACCTCAGCCCTTGGAATTCCAACGAATCAGCAAGGGTGTTGGAGCTTCCGTATACGGGAGTTTCCTAGCCTAAAGAGCGTATCCGATTAGTCTTTCCATAACCTACCACTAATCAAGCTCAAATCAGACCTAGGGTTAGGGTTTCTTACCTTCAAATGGGATGGAAACCGCCGGAAAAACCCTTGGAATAGGGCGGTGTAGGCCGTGGGAGGAGTGGAAGCAGCAGGAGGAAGATCGGCCTCGATCTCCAAAACTTTCTCTCTCTTTTCTCTCTTTCTCTCTAAGGGTTTGGACCCAAATTCGTATGGCTGTGAGAGGGGCTGTTCTAAGCCCCTTTTATAGCCAAGAACATGTCCAAAATAGACTCAGGTTCAAGGGTGGCTGCATATGTAGGCAGTTCGCCACTTTCCAAGCTCAAAAGGGGTGTTCTGGTGGCCCTCTTTGAGCCAAACGTCAGACTTAAGCTCACCATCTACGGATCTACGTGGGATTACGTTTTTGGCTCGATCAGATTCCCAGATCGCACGTGGCGGACCACTTTCAGTTCAACGGTCAGTGGGCCACGATCAGAAATTCTGAGTACATGTAAATGTTCCTGAAATTTTTCTTAATCCGAGGGTGTAATTTGGTCTGATTCCGACGGTCAGGTTGCTTAATACTGACGCGCAACCGAAAGGTGCCAGATCACTATTCCAGATATTTTCATTTGGATGGGAATAGTGTTTTTCACACTCCCTCGCTCCGGAGTGAAAAGAATGGCCGTGGGACATCGGAATCATCTGATTTTTGAGATGATTGTCAAGCCCAGTGGGGCGGTCCTGGTTCCTTAGCTTCGTGTTAATCGGACTCCCGATGTGCGATCTAGACCTCATACGAAGTTTCGTTTCAGTCTCGAGAGCAGACGGGTAATGAGTTTGGCTCTAGACTTTAGGGTAACCTAGAGTCACTAGTTCTGCATGTTTTGGGTCTTGCAGATCGTATTTAAAGCGATCCCAACGGATTTCATGACTAACCGAGTTTTGTTCTTAGTTAACTTTGTTAAATTCCTAAAGGATTTAATCCTATGTGATTTCTGGTCGAGGTAGTACTCGGCCCAATGTACGGAAATTTTCAGGTCGTTACAGGAAGAGTGCCGCAGATGAAGCTGGGCCGAGTCGCCCAACCAGTTCAAGGAGAAGAGCTGGTGTTGAAGCTTTTGTTGTATTAGCTCGTATGCATCTTCTGTCATGATTCATGTAACTCTGTATCCCATGTATTGTGACAATTTTGGTACATGAAATGCATGAAGCTCCTTTTGTTATTGAAGGTGTAGGATGCTTGAAAAGTTGGAGATGTACTTGACAATTGTGAGCTTCTTCCACCCCTTCACCATTACTCCTCTAAACTTATCTCTAACTCCTATTGGCCTCACCATTTCACACCTATATGAGCATAACACTCAGCCTTGTGTCTCATAACTTTCCAAACCCACAAATCCCATCTCACACTTTCCAACCCAAGGCTTATTTTTCAAAGCCTATGAAACTTATTTAAATCCCATCACACCCTCCTTCCAAACATGTCATGCCCAATCCCGAGGTGGGATTAGTACCACAATCCCTTTAATACAACTTAATACCAGTGGCCAAATAGGTCCCTTAGAGTTTTAGGACCTACAGTTGGTACTCGTAGATTTCAAAGGATTTGATAGTGTAAGAAATTCAATAAATTAATAATGTGAACCCTAGGACCTTCTTAGCTCGTATGAGCATGTGTGTAGTGCTCGAGAGTAGTTAGACAACGTTTGACCCTAAGCGATAAACGATTTCTGGTATTAGGAAGGGTATGAGATCATCTAGCGTGTAAGCATAGACTTTGGATTACACCTATTGAATTACCGCTACCCCTAGATTAAGATTAGCTACTGGTTACACTAGGAAATGTTAGAGACCGATAGACTTAGTTAGTCGACTTGACTAGGGGGGAGTGAAAGCTCATTCTTTCATTGAACCCCCTTAATACTATAGGCTTCGTTAGTAACTCTTAGGAAGCTTGTTACTTTTACATCCCTTGGATTTAATGCTAGGTCAAATCAGCACACCCTTTAGAATTGCCTTCTCAAAGGACTTATTACAATCGGGAACACGGAGTAGAGAACTATATATAAGCGAGGTATTCGTGGTTTGAATTGAAGTCTCAATCCTGATAGTTACCAATGAACTCTATGCTCTGATCAAGCAGAGGGTCGGGATCAACTAGGATTAAGAACTGATACGATGCATTTTCTGTCCTCATGAGGCAGAAGATCTATGTATCCGGCTTAGACCCACTACACAACTTTTCTTTCCGTGTTGGCTCAACCACTTATAACCGAAAGTTTATAACTTCGTCTTTGAGAAGTGTTAAGAACCTATAGCTAATAGAGATTTTCCTTTTAGGCCCAAGAAGTTTCACAAATGGGCAACAAATAGTTAGGAATTAGGTCCCTAGTTTGCTCGTTAACCTATGCTGTCCAAATACCTTTTGTACTAATAATGTATAATTATCTTACCATAATAAACTAAATATGAATAAAGAGGGTAAGATGAGATCGTAATAAAAGTCCTTAGTAGAATTAGGCATCTTGCCACAAACTCACATCCGTCCTTGAAATCTACCACAACACCCATCAGTGATAGCCCCTTTCTATAATCCTAGGTACCAAGACCGACGTATGGGGAGATCGTTTCCCATTTCCTGACAAGGATAGGTCTAAATTACACCTTGTTTCGACATACGGATCAGGATATAGATCTTGAACCCTGGAGAGCCCAATCTAGTTAGGTCACCTAATACACCTCTTTAATCTGGGTGGCGCAGTGAAAACGTGGTGGACCCTTGCCCCACTGGCCCTGGATCGAATGGAATTGATCCAGACTGTATGTAAAGATAGGTCACTAATAGGATCTGAATCTTCCTAGAATGTAAAGCAATTAGGGTTCAAGTATTAAACTACTTCGTATTAAAGAAAGGGCCTAATAATGAGTATGAGTTTAACTACTACCATAGACATGAATTAAGATGAGGACTCTCCTAGAC
>JAJHSJ010000005.1:58754172-58795220 GCA_021015155.1 Magnolia officinalis | reverse complement strand
ACTCCCACGTTACGGGACGGTGTTTGCAAACCAACCAGACTCGTCGCAGGTATAGACGGCGTGACGGTTTAGGAGCCGGAGCCCGATTTCGACGAGGACCAGGATGAGTTCTCATTTATGCAGTACTCTGACACTTCGCTTAGGCCAACTGCATCGCGGGGATTTCAGGACTCATCTTTAGATTGATTTTGATTTTTGACTCAAAAACAGTACATGTATATGGGTACTCAGTTAGCGATCATACTCTGATGTTCATAAAAAAATTTTTGTTTCCTTACATACTTTAAATATACAATTTCAGTCTTTCGCTTGCCTTTATACAATTGAACTGGAGTATGAATTACTGTTTTGGTATAATCTCATTCATGTTTATTGCTCTAACTCAGAAAACATTTAACCATCATTGTGTATGTTACATAAGTGATGCGTTGAACTCAGGAGTTGATTCATACTCGACCCACCGACCCCCGAATTTCAGGGCGTTACAGTCTTCTTGGTCACTGCAAAGGCTGTCAGGGCTGTTACACACAAAGGTTACACCACTCCCCCATCACCTCTTTAAAGATTCATCACTATACAGAAACAGGCCTAGTTCATACTCCATACACCGCGGTAAAACTGTAAGGCTCACCGCGATTCTAGAGTATGCTCGAGGTCACTACAAAGGGCTGCCAGGGCTGTTGCTCGCATTCGTTGCACCACTCCCCCATCACCTTATCAATGTAGGCCGACAGCACAGATAGTGTCCCATAGTGTCCCATACCACCACAATCGGCTCACGAGTTTGGTTGCTCACTGGTCACTACGGGGAGGCACGTGGCCCCAGTGTAGGCCGACAGCTCGACCATGGTGTCCCATACCACCATGCCCGGCTCATGAGTCTTAGCGGATCGAGGTACCATGGTTAAAGGGATTCCACTGGTAAGTTTGGTACCCTAGGTTCAAGCAGAGGTGTCCAACATGGTGAACATACATAAGACAGATCGGGTTACTTGACGAGCTCTGCTAGCTCGAGTGCACATCAAGTTAAACGATATGAAGTGCATGAGCACTTCGTGTGGCCAACCACTATCGCCAACCGAAAGTACGACTCGAGTTCGTCGAACACATCTCACGTGACAAATGAATCACAGCCACGAATCCAACTCTGGTACCGATTGTCTGAACTATAATCATAGCCCCAAACACAATCAATTGTAGATAGATAAAGCAGTAGTGGATCAAGATTCAACTCATACAATCAAGGTCTGATATTATCCGTTTAGGGCTGCTAGGGCTATTGCACGCATTCGTTGCTCCACTCTCCCCCATCACCCATGACGGATCATATAACGTAATATGAATTTAAACATATGCATTACATAGATAAATTCATAAAAGCAGTTGAGCATGTTATGAAGCACAACACAAGCATAAGTTTGTACATATTCAATTCCAAATCACACAACTATCCAAGGAAAACATACACATGGTTAAAAGAAGTTGAGAATCATATCTCAACACCCTTATACATTACAATTTGCTAACTACTACTCATTCGAACATTTCAACAAACACTTTAAAATGCATACATCAACATACATGACATATGTTAATCACATAGGCATTAGGCCAAATCCTTTCACTAGGGAGTTGCCCCAATCATAACATGCGTACACCCACGATGGATAGTCATGGAAGGTAGGAATCCAAGTTCCATATTCATTTGAACATTTTCACAAACACTTGGGCTACACATTTCAACATATATAGCGTATGTGTAGTGGCCGTGACGTGATTCAGGGCAAATCCTTTCGTCAAAGGGGTATCGCCAATACAACAATCATATATCCATGACAATTAGTCATGGCGAACACGAATGAGAATTCTATACTCATTCAGTCATTTTCACAAACACTTAGAATACACTATTACAACATACATGGTGTATGTTAGCAAAACATGTATTAGGGCTATCCTTTCGCCAAGAAAGTATTTTATCCATGTATAATATATTCATACAACAAATAATCATGGCAAATACATCTCCAAAATTTATACGTATATGGTACTTTCTAGAATACACAATTTCAACATAGATAGTGTATATAAGCAAAACATGTATAGGGCGAGTCCTTTCGCCAAACAAGTAATTTATCCACATAAATATATTCATACAACAATTAATCATGGCAAACACATTTCCAAAATTTGTACGTATACGGTACTTTCTACAAATACCTAGAGTATGTAGAATTCCATATTTTTCATCTTTAATCGAAACGGAAAACAGACAGCACTTTGTACATGTGCAATTGCATGTAGATCATTAATCTATCATTATCTGACATTGAAAGCGTTGAAGACCATAACCTATACACCTAAAGTCCGCACCTTTTGTCATAGAATCGTAACGGATCCGATAGGTTTGCTAAGCTTCCGTATTCGGCAGTTTGGCAACCTATAGAACGAAATAGGTTAGCTATTTCATAACCTACAACTATCAAAACCCCAAAACAGATTAGGGTTAGGGTTTCTTACCTAGAAACGGAGCCGAAATCGCCGGAAAAGCGATAAGAAGGAGCGGTTAAGCATGGATAGCAGCAGGGAAGCAAGGCAAGGGAGATGCTCCCACATCTCCCACTTTCTCTCTCTCTCTCTTTCTCTCTCTCTCTCTTTAGGGTTTATCTCAAATTCGTATGGCTGCAATGAGAGAGGGTTTAAGGTCCTTATATAGCCTAAAAACTCACCGAAATAGACTCCAGGTCAAAGTATACTTAGGTTATAACCAAAGCGGGTCAGTTTCAGCTTAACGGAGGACTTCTGGCGGGCCTCCTTTCGCCAAAGGTCTGACTTAAGCTCACAAACTATGGATCTAGGTTAAATTAAGTTTTCATTCCAGTAGGGTTATTAGATCACGCGTGGTGGACCAGTTTCAGTTCAACGGTCAGCGGATCTCGATCGGAGATTCCGAGTACATGGATATGTGTATGAAATTTCTCCTTATCCGAAGGTGTAATTTGGTTTGATTCTGACTGTCTGGTTGCTTAAAACTGATCCGCAAGAGAGAGGTGCTAGATTACTATTTGAGATATTTTATTTTGAATTAATTTCACATTTCTCACACTCTTCACTCTGAGCTCAAGCGAATAGCGCTGGGACACTATCTGGATTTGATTTCCGAGATGGTTGTCAAGCCCAGCAAGGTGGTCCTAATTCCTTAACTTCGTGTTAATCGAACTTCTGACGTGCGGTCCAGATCTGATACGGAGTTTCGAGATGCTCCCGAGAGCAGCCATGTAATGAGATTGATCCTAGATTTTAGGGTACCTTAGCGTCAACGATTCTACAAGTTTTGGATCTTGTAGATCGTATTTAAAGTGATTGGTGCTAATTTCACAGGTACTCTAGTTTAACACTGGCTAAATTCTCGCCTAATTTCTAAAGGATTTAGTCCTGAGTAATTTCTGTCTGAGGTGGTACCTGGGCCTTTGTAGTTTGTATATAAAGTGATCCAAGTTATACTACTTAGCTAGTTTAAGATAGTGTCTAGGGTGAAAGTACTTAGAAAAATTGAAAGATCAAGGTGGTGAAGGGTGGGATTTGTGAAGAAAATGGTTTGAAAAGGGATTTGAGGCTTTAATTGAGTGTTTGAGAAGTTAAACTTGTGTTAGGATTGACCCATCGCCTAAGGACGTCTAATTCCAGGTTGGGAAAAATCCGGGCTGTTACAATCACTTAGGGTCAAAGTTGTCTAATTGGAACTGAGTTGCCTGAAGTTGAATTTAACTACGCCCGAGCATTTCACACATGCTCATACCAACTAAGAGGGTCCTAAGGTTCACATTATTAATTTGTTGGATTTTCTATACTGTCAGGTTTGTCGAAATCTAGGAGCACCGCTCTAGGTCCAAAACTCCAAGGGTCTATTTGGCCAGTGGTCTTAAGTTGTATTAAATGGGACTGTATCGCTAATCCTACTTCAGGATTGGGAATGACATGTTTGGTAGGAGGGTGGGTGGGGATTAAAATTATTGGTATAAGCTTTGGAAAATGAGCCTAGTGTTGGAAAGTGTGAGATGGGATTTCCAAATCCCAGGGTAATGAATTTCTAAGTGTAATTTGAAAGGAAACCCGGGATATACTTTTCATTGCATACATTCCAAACATGGCATTGAAAAACATGGGATATAACCAATCTAGGGGCCATACCTTACACATACATGTATTATTACTTTTACAATTCCATCCACCTAATCTCACTTAATGTAGCTGGTTGAACGGGCCCTAAACGTCCCCAAACATCAAAAACATTCTACCAACGACTACACCCATCAACATGAAAACGTAAACATCCAAAGGCGGTAATTCTCTTTCCCATGAGAAAGAGAAAGGTGGACATCGAGAAACTAGCCGTAAGGACCTCGAATAAGGCCATGGAAACGTAAAGAAATGGAGAGAAAAGGCTGGAGTTTTTGGTTCTCCACGAACTTGAGCCTTAACAGGGTTTGTAGAGGCCCACAATCAGGGAATGAAGAAGGAAAAAAGGGAGAAATGGATGGGTTGAGAGTATGTACGTTTTTGGGACGAAATGGAGGATGTGAGGGTTGAAACGAAAGAGAAATGGAGGGAGGAAGGTAAGGACTGCTGTGAACGATGGAGAGGGGTGGATTGTGACCGAAAATGGGAAATGGGATGATTGGAGTGACAGTTTTGGAGAGAAATCAGCAAGAAGGAAGAAAAAGGAGAGCTTGGGGGTGGGATTTGTGAAGGAGGGGTATGTTCTACGATGTTTTAAGGGACAACGCACCATCAGGGGGGTTACCCTAGACCCCAAAGTGGGTCAGCCAGAGTGGCGGGCCCGACCCAGCCCAAATTCCGGCGAGGCCTCGCCGACCGGGTGAGGGCCTTGCCGACCAACTGTCCCGATTTTGAAGGTTCACCCTATGGGCGTGTCCCTCCTGTCCCCTAGGTCCCAAAAAATACTGGGTCCCACCTTGAGTACCCCTATAATAGTGTGGGTAGGCCCCTGACCCCTATTCGCTCAATTTCGGATAGTTTCGGGCAATTTCGGACGTATCTTGCAATCCGGAATGAGTTATCTGACGTAAAATATATGAATTTGGGGTAGAACGAGCTAATGAAGCCAACCAACCCTACTATGCTAAGTTGTACAGCCCAAAATTGCAAAAAAATCCCCCGATCGACAGTCGTTTCCCTATTTCAATTTCATTTACTAAAAATAGTAGTTTTAGTTTGATTACTCTTCACCCGTTGGCTTTAGGAGTTACGCCCATTGTGAAAAGATCTTAGAATAATTAGGAGAACGGTTTGGTGAAGCCAAATAGGACACTTACTATTTTTCGCCGAAAACCTTGTGCACTAGTAGACATCACAACCTTATAGTAAGTCGCGAATTCTAGGAGTTTTAGTTGTAGTTCGATTTTGATTTCTTTCTCATTAATTGGTATCCCTATTTAAAGGGTTGTGAACTCGTTGTTAGTCATTCATTAATCAATTTCAAATTTATTAGAATTTATTTCTATTTTCTGCTTTCTTTCCTCGTGGATTTGGGAAGTCTCTGTGAGGAGTCCAGAGAAGTTCCGAGGATTCGGAGTAGTTTCATCATCACGCTTAGCCCGTATTCTATCTACGATTTTTAACGGTTGGGATGAGGTGTATTGTGATCTAGACTCATTAGTAGATGGCCTAGGAATGTTTTAAGGTCGACCCGTGCGACCATGGTTGAATACTGACTCGATTTTGGCGTTCGATTTTAGTGAACTTCGCCAATTGGCGAAATCGAGATACCTATGACTATTTCTACGTTCCGTCGCTCCCTCCTAAGTCAAAGTGCATCAGAGTGCATCGTGTGACCATAACCCAGGTCCGGTTTAATCCAAATCATGCTCTGATACCATCTTGTAATGCCCTGAAAATCGAGGGTCGAGCATAAACTCAACTCCCGAGTTCCAACGCATCACTTATGCAAAAAAATGAATGATGATTGAATGTTGTTTGTATTAGTGTATTGAACATGAGTGAGATTAAGCCAAAACAACATATCATACTCCAAAGACAGTTAAATTGCAAGCGGAAGACTGTGATAGATATATGAAATATATAAAAATAGTGGTGAGTCTCCAGAGTGTGATAATGTTACCAGGTTAATGAATTACAAGTACAATTCAAATTATACCAAATGTGTAGTGTCATCTAGTCAACATCTCTGTAATCCCGTCGATCAAGACACGGCTCACATGAAACCATCAGCACACAGCATATACGAACAAACATCATTGTCTTCATAAAGGTCTGGCTCCGCCTCAGGAGTAGCGTTGCCATCTGCAATCAAACAAAGTCTGGTGGGTGTTCGGAACACCGTCCCGTATCGTGGGAGTGAGTAGCTAACTCAGTGGAACAATAAAGCATAGGTTAACATGTTATCAATTCAGTCAAGCATAATGGTAAAGCAGTATAATCAAACACTCCTAACTACTCTTATTAATGCAAGTATGAATGCAGTCATGATGGATGCCCTCACCGACATACTCCCTCATGCGACACCATCTTACATTCGCGGCATGCTTGCTTTCCTCAGTGCTCTACAACTTCCAGGCACATGTAATGCATGATGAGCATGATTACCGAGTTGTTATTAGTCCATTTCAAACAGCAGGATTGGGAAACTAAGGTACCTCCCTTATATCATTCCCAAACATGATCCATTCTAGGGTCGTCAGTCCTAGACAATCTCATACGATGGTGTATTTCTAGGTCGATGCAAGGGCTGCCAGGGCTATTACACGGAATCGTTGCACCACTCCCCCATCACCTTATGAATAGAGGCCTAGTTTATACTCTATTACTACGGGAAGGCTCATCACCTCACCGCAGATTTAGAGTATGCTCGAGGTCACTACACCGGGTACGGTCAGGGCTGCTAGGGCTGTTACATGGAATCGTTGCACTACTACTCCCCATCACCCATCAAGCAGTGGAGGCCAACAGCTCGAATATAGTGTCTCATACCACCATAATCGGCTCACGAGTCTGGTTGCTCACTGGTCACTACGGGGAGGCACGTGGCCCAAGTGTAGGCCGACAGCTCGACCATGGTGTCCCATACCACCATGCCCAGCTCATGAGTCTTAGCGGATCGAGGTACCATGGTTGACGGGATTCCACTGGTAAGTTTGGTACCCTAGGTTCAAGAAGTGGTGACCAAACATGATGAACATACATTAGACATATCGGTTTATTTGACGGGCCTGACTAGATCGAGCGCACAATCAACTGAATGACATGAAGTGTGGCCTAACTACTGTCACCAACTAAAGTACGACTCGGGTTCGTCAAACACATCCTACGTGGCGACATGAATCCTCAACCACGATCTCAAGTCTGGTACCGATTGTTGGACTATAGACATAGTCCCAAACTCATCAATCCTTATTTAGAACATGTAGAGTAAAGCATAATAGACAAAGTAAATCAAGCATGTTAACAAGCATATCATAAAGCATGTTATAAAGCATGTTGTAAAACACTATATAAACAAGAATACAAACACATATGTTTCACAAGTAAGTGGTTAAAGTAAACAACCACATAGAGGAAATCATGCAAGTCTCTAAGGTAGTTGAGAATCCCATCTCAACACCTATCTAAGGCACCATTATCCAAGCACTTACTCTCACAAGCATTTTCACAAACACTTAGAATACATTATTTCAACATACATAGTGTATGTTAGTAAAACATGTATTAGGGCGAACCTTTCGCCAAGCAAGTATTTTACGCATACATAACAAGCTCATATAGCAAATAGTCATCGCAAACACATCTCCAAAATATATACATATACGGTACTTTATACAATACACAATACACTATTTCTACATACATAGTGTATATTAGCAAACATGTATTATGGCCAATCTTTTCGCCAAATAAGTATTTTATCCATATACCATATATTCATACAACAAATAATCATGGCAAACACATTTCCAAAATTTATATACGTATACGGTATTTCTACGAATACCTAGAATATGTAAAATTCCATATTCTTCTTCTTTAATCGAAACGGAAAACAGACATCACTTTGTACATGTGCAATTGCATGCAGATCATGAATCTATCATTATCTGACATTGAAAGCGTTGAAAACCATAACCTATACACCTAAAGTCCGCACCTTTTGTCGTAGAATCGTAACGGAGTCGATAGAATTGCTAAGCTTCTGTATACGGCAGTTTGGCAACATATAGAACGAAATAGGTTAGCTATTTCATAACCTACAACCTATCCGACCCCAAAACAGATTAGGGTTAGGGTTTCTTACCTAGAAACGAAGTCAAAATCGCCGGGAAAGTGGTGAGAACGGAGTGGTTGAGCATGAATAGCAGCAGGAAGAGTGGCAGGGAGATTCTCCCCACTTCTCTCTCACTTTCTCTCTCTTTTCTCTCTCTCTCTCTCTAGTTTCTCTCAAATTCGTATGACTGCAGTGAGAGAGGGTTTAAGGTCCTTATATAGCCTAAAAACTCACCGAAATAGACTCCAGGTCAAAGTATACTTAGGTTATAACCAAAGCGGGTCAGTTTCAGCTCAACGGAGGACTTCTGGCGGGCCTCCTTGAGCTGAAGATCGGACTTAAGCTCACAGACACCGGATCTACATTTAGTTAAGTTTTCATTTCGGTCAGGATTCCAGATCACTCGTGGCGGACCAGTTTCAGTTCAATGGTCAGCGGATCTCGATCAGAGATTCCATGTACATGGATATGTGTATGAAATTTCTCCTGATCCGAGGGTATAATTTGGTCTGATTCTGACGGTCTGGTTGCTTAAAACTGATCCGCAAGCGAGAGGTGCCAGATTACTATTTGAGATATTTATTTTTAAAGAAAATCAAGTGTTTTTACACTCCTTGCTCTGGACTCAAGCGAATTACACTGGGACACTATCTAAATTTAATTTTCTAGATAGTTGTCAAGCCTAGCAAGGCGGTCCTAATTCCTTAACTTCGTGTTAATTGGACTTTCGACGTGCGGTCCAGATCTGATACGGAGTTTCGAGATGCTCCCGAGAGCAGCCGGGTAATGAGATTGATCCTAGATTTTAGGGTAACCTAGCTTCAATGATTCTACAGGTTTTGGGTCTCGCAGATCGTATTTAAAGCGATTAGTGCTAATTTCACAGGCACTCTAGTTTAACACTAGCTAATTCTCACCTAATTTCTAAAGGATTTAGTCCTGGGTGATTTCGGTCTGAGGTGGTACTTAGTCCTTTGTAGCAATGCTTAGTTTAAGTATTGTTCTTCATCACACCTAAACTTTAAGATAGTGTCTAATGTGAAAGTACTTAGAAAATTTAAAGAACAAGGTGGTGAAGGGTGGGATTTGTGAAGGAAATGGGTTAAGGAGCAATTTTAGACCGTGGGATTCAGTTCTGACAAGTTAATAAGGTGTTAGTATCGACCCATCGCCTAAGGACGTCTAATCCTAGGTTGCAAAAATCTGGGATGTTACACTCAAATATTGCATATTTAACCCTTCAATCACATTAGTTTTCATGGTATTTAAGTATTAGTTCGATTTAATTATATATGTTTTTGTCATGCAAGGGGGTTTTGGACCTAAAGATGAATATTTGCTTAGAAGGATTGATTTAGAGCTCAAAAGAGATAATGAAGAATTAGATATTTAGAAGTCATTAATGAAGAATTCACATACCAAAGATTCAAGAAACCAAGCGAGGAATGAAGAGAATCAAAGATTTGAAGTGAAATAAAGGAATCCTGAAATTTTGGCAGAAAAATCATATTATGAAATTCTGAGCCTAAAAAAGAGAAGTTTTGAAATAATTCCAAAATCAAAAACAGACTTCGGTCCCACCGAAGTTCAACTTTGGTCCGACCAAAGTCGCACAAAATAGTTCAGCAAGAAAATGGGATTTTCAACCTTAATTCGGTCCCACCGAAGCCAACTTCGGTCCCACCGAAATCAACTTCGGTTTTTCATGTGCGACTTTGGTCCTACCCAACGAAACTTCGGTGTGACCGAAGCGCAACAGAAGTGCGTAATTCCAAGGTCAGTTTGTGAAATATCCAAGTTAGTGTGAAAGTTGGAGTTCCATAACTATAATAGGAGTCCTCAAGACGTTCCAAAGCATCTTCTAATGCTTAGAAAGGTAGAGAAGGCCAAGGTGGAGTGCCAATAACATTCTTCCACTCAATTTCTTCACGGGTTCTAATTGATCATTTTATTTTCTTCTAGGATGTTAGTCTTCTCAAGCTAATCTCTTAGCCTAAGGGATAAACTCGTAGTTTATTATTTTTATGCTTATTTTACTTTGATTCAAGTTTATGGTTGAACTTAAATTGATTTCTAGTTTGAATTAAGGAATACTTTCATTTTTCTATGGTTTATTGTGACTCCAATTACAGTAGATGCTTGTAAAGCTTTTGATATCTTCTTATCTACTTCGTAACTGTGTGATCTGTAAAATTCATGATTTACCATTGTCTCATGGGCATTATAGATGATTGAATTCCCTCGTGATCACCACATTGGTGCTTCATGAGGGAACTAATCTAATAAAAGTTCAGAATTCCATTACGTTTTAATCGCGCTATCATCCAATTGATATGATAGGACTTCAATTCCAATCGAGTTATCATTGAATCAAGTAATTAATATTGAGATTGCTATATGTGGATTCTAGATCATTAGTCTTTTATCATTATTATTCAAAACTCTTTTTATCTCACTGGATTAAAAACCTAGAAAAATAAGTTAGATTTCGATTAGCTCTAGACAGTGTTCCTCATTCCCTGTGGATTCGACCTGGTTTGACCATCACAGTCGACACCTTTTTGGCTTCCTCTTCGAAATCGAAAGAACCATGTTGTATAATTATAGGAGGGTCTAACTCTTTCATATCTCCTTCCATCCTATTTAGTTGAGATGGTTTAGCCTAAAAACCCAATGACAGTGTCAGCACCATATTACAATCTAATGTAATTAGTAGGAAGGAGACAAACTATATGACCAAATCCCAGGTGTCTCCAAATTTGATTGCTTATTCACTTTACTTACTGCTTTATTTTTTTTTATTCCTTCATTCGATTTCGAATAGTCTGGTTCAAATTTTCTAGATTTAGTGAGCAATTCTTCAATCAAAAGATAATCTAAGAACTCTTCATCGCGTAAGCTTTTAGTCAATACTTCCATATGTATTCCTACCTGATCATAATTCTGATTTTTGACCGAGTCAAGTTCCACATGAAGTTCAGCCATATTGACTAATATCTATTCTTCTCCTTCTGTCTTTAGTATCGCCAGCCTCGATCAGGTGGCAGGTACTTCATCTGAGATTCATCCTAAAAAACGGTTGTCTTTTCTTTGATGCCTGCTGCCTTTATGTAACACCTCGTACTTTCCAGTACTCGGGTGTTATCGTGTAACCAAATTTAGAAAAAAATACAAGCCTAGTTTAAATAAACCTTCATGTTCATTCTAGCTAAATCCAATCCTTGAAAACAGTCCCAATCCATTTGATTGCAGATCACACCTAAATAATTCTTAAGGCTTCTAGGACTATTACTAACTAAGATGAGTCAAATTCAACCGTTGAATTATTTGAATCATTAGGATGTCAGGAGTTGATAAGTAGACGCTCACTTGGTGTGGCTCACTTAACTGTCGAATTAGTTGGAGAATGAGGCATATAACTCGAAGTGGTCAACTCAGCAGGAGGAATACTTCCCATTAGAGGTGGGCCCTGCAATATCAATTTAATAATAATAATAAAAATAAATAGATAATGATGTATGTAGGTGGTAACAAGGCTAATAATAATAATAGTAATATAAAACCATGAGCCAGATAGTCCTAATAACCTATAGAACGGGACCCACACAATAAACACGTGCATATGTGAAAATAATAATAATAATAATAAAGTGAAACAAACAATGGTAATAATAGTAATAAAATTTATATTATAAGTAGTACTTGGGTTAGTGACATGTTATGAAGGTCTTGAACGTACACGTGACCCATTAACACCCTTTTAACCATTGACGTTCAATTTCGGGAGGATCCAACCCTTAGATCGACGGGAATCCCCAAATAGGGCCCTAAACCAAGATGTATGGCCCACCCAAAAACCTTGGATCTGTCCCATCTTTGGTAAAAGGTTATGACAAGGCCTCCGAGGAGAATGGGTGGTGTGGATTTCACCATAACGGCACTGTGGACCACATTCCAAGTGAATGTACATAGTGCACGTACACACATGGTGCACTGGACGAAGGAACCCGGTTAAACTGAGTTTGACCGAGGATTTCCAAAAGAAGGAAATTCTTCCTCTTTTTCCATCCCTCGCTCATCGCGTTTTGAATAGACGGACGTCTGATCTTCTGATCAAGATGGGGCCCACCATTAGGACCAGTTTGGGTGATTAGAACTGTTCATCTTGTTGGGAATCAAGATTTGAACAAACCCTAGGTGGTTTCATTTGCTGATGTGCATCTACATGCACACGAGAACCGGCGTAAGTAGGACCTGGAAGCACACCACGTTTCTGAAAATGAAAACTGTCCTCATTGCTAGGTTGGCGATCCGCATGAGGCTGAATCCACCCATCCTAGCCGTCCATCTAGTGATGCATCTCAGCCATCCATTTGCTTAGGGCTTTCCAAGCAAAACAAGGGCCGATTTCAGTTCCTTCCCATGGTTTTGAGAAAACCAAGTAGTGGGATTCGATCCAGGACCATACATTCCTTATCCAACGACTCCAAAGGAGTTTAGGGCATGATAAAGGCAACAAGATCTAATAGCAACGGGCCTTTCTTTGGTTATTGCAGCCGCCTGAGAAAAATCCATCGTTTCCTTTCGAGCTCAAACCCACCATGAAAATATCAATGGAGCTCCATTCTCTTACTTCTGCGAGCATCCAAAGGCCTGTCCACACCACGTAGAGTCTTCGTTTTGGAGAAAAACCCGCCCGACGTCAATCCGCCATTAATGGCTAGCTTTCTTCCTCGTTCCAACTACGCCAACCCGACTCAGTTGGGTCACGGTTGAAGTGGGTCTTGCTAAGTCCAGTTGTTGGACGTGGGTGAGAAGGAGAGAGAGAGAGAGAGAGAGAGAGAGAGAGAGAGAGAGAGAGAGAGAGAGAGAGAGAGAGAGAGAGAGAGAGATGAGAGAGAGAGAGAGAGAGAAGAGAAAAGAAGAAGAAAAGAAAAGAAAAAAGAAGAAGAGAAGAAGAAGACAAGAATAAAATAAAATAAAAAGAGAGAACATGAGAGAAAAGAGAGTGGGATGTGGCTTCCTGCTGCACCGAGCCAGGCCTGGTGACTACAAGATTTGGACTAGTCCAGACTAAGTGGGGTGTGTTTGGTCCCATCCAGACACCATCTGGACCAGGTTTCTAGCTGGGATTCCAGCAAAGGAAAGAAGAAGATGAAGAAAGAAAGAGAAATGGAGGGTTGGTGCGTCGTTGCACCACTTGAACCAAGTCAAACTCGCTGGACTGAGTTCGATCCAAGTTGGGCGTGGGTCTGGTCCATTCCAGACCTTGTGAAAGGCCACGGAGAGAAGAGGGAGAATGAGGGAAAGAAAGAGAGAAAGGAAGATGAGAGAGAGGGGGAGATCGAGTTAACTCGGTTTTAAACCGAGTCAACTCACCGAGTCTTCCTACTGGCCCGTTGGCTGGGTCGAGTCCAGGGCTGCTGGACCTCTCTACATAAGAAGAAGAAAGAGAAAGTGGGAGGAGAGATAGTGAAGGAGAGAGAGTAAGGTGCATGGGTGTGCTTAGGCCGAGCCAACTCGACTCGAACCGAGTCGACAAGGTGAGAATCTTCATTTCCTTTCACCAATCAGATTCGTCATTAGTTACTTCGTTATTAATAATATCGTTATTATTTTCTAACGGTTGTAACGATTAATGTTATTTTATTGCTATTGACTAGAATTATAATTAATATTACGATGTATTAATTAGTGTTATGGTAACTGTTGATGTCAAAATCTGGACCACCCTTCACTCAGCAAGACGAACCTCCAATGAACCCTGAACCTGCACAGAGAGTGAGCAAAGGAGACCCTGGCTAAACTGGGGGACCCTCCGATTCCTAAGTCAGGTCAAGGGAATCTGGGTCTAAGTTGATAGTAGAGACAGGGTGTGAGATCTTGCGTACCTATAGCAATGAGGTCTTATTATTTTATACCTGACTATTGGATGGTCGAGGTCGGTCAATCTCGACGTGATTCACTCAATCAGTGGGATTTTCATATCATAGAGATACTATTCGCAATTCGAGGATCATGTAGGATATTATGCGCATCATGCATATATGCGAGCGAAGTAACCAACCACATTCACTTATGGTAGCTTCTAAGCTTAGCTCGTGGAGCGCTCTTTTCGGGATTTGGCCTTGGCTCGGCCCTTTTGGTGGAAGAGGCCTCAGTCAGAGTGATTATAAGCTTTCGTCGAGCAGCAACCGTGTTTATAGTCCGAGCCGATTCGGTGGGCTTGGCCTCTCATCAGTCGCGCGTTCCGAGAGACTTCTTTCATGAGATCCGAGGCGAAGTATCGGGCCTACTTTATTGAGTCGAGTTTCCTCCCGATTATTAATCTCAGGGTTGAGGCACCTCTATGACTCATTGACGATTCCTTTAGTCGTGGGCATCACATAGAGTAGTTATTGGTTCGATGACGTTGGCCCTCGAAATTATAAGAGGCTCGGATCTTCCCATAACAGAAGCCCCCTACTCTTCGATGTCAGCTAAGGACTCAGAGAGTAAGCATACGAAAGACCAATCACCTTATCCGCCGACTCTTCTACGCATGTCGATACTCTCACATTTTGAAACATTACGCCCTCAAGGTTTCCCGTCCACAGGCCAATGCTTAGTGGACGCGTGGCGACGATTAAGATTTCGAATCGCCGTCCGCCTATGACCAATTGCCACGTATACCCGGAGTAGTGTTTCGGATGAAACCTTCCTTATTTCGGCGTCGTTTCGTTTATCCGAAGCACGTTGCTCGATGTTAGAGGAGTACTGCTCGACAGATCCTAAGCCAGTGGTATGTGGCCACGTCAGCTCCGAAGTTGGCTCATGACGATTCGGTTGTGGCCATCATTGCTGGTCAATAATGCAGAGATTTGACAAGGTCTATATAAGCTCTCCTTTAAAGATTTCTTTTCACTTCTACGCTGCGCTTGAACTGATACCGGAGGAAACAATTTCTGACGAGGGCGATTTCAACTAATCAGGTTTTTCCGACAGGCGATTCCGACCGTCCGAATATTTTCGGCAGAAGCGCTTCCCGGTGACCGTCTGGTGAGTCTCCTTCCTTGCGCCTCTTTGCCTTCCTCCTTCTTTTTAAGATGTCGTCTGACCTGGAGACTGTTCGGGATTACAGTGATGACTCCGAGTCGGGAAGCTCAGATGACGGGAGAGGGGCCTCTGAAGGCCCCTATGAAGTTGTAACTTTGTTTCCTCCGCCTAGGAAACAGAAGGAGACATGGGCTCGGACTCGTCATACTGGCCAAAAGAAAACCGTTCGAGCCCCTCGGACCATGACTACTGAGGTTGTCGAGATGCCAGTGAGTGGGCGAGCCTCGGAGCTAGTCCCAGGAGGCTCCGTGCTATTGGAGTCTCAAATGGAGTGGATCCGCTTAGAGTTTCAAATTCTGGACTCCATTCAGATAAGAGCCCCAGAGCCCCTTGACATCGATGGAGCGCCTGCTAAGGGAGAAGTGGCCATTTTTCTCTGCGCACTGTAATGTGGGCTCCGACTTCCTCTGTATCCTTTCGTCTAAGCCATTATAGCCTACCTCAGACTAGCTCCCGGGAAATTCACCCCAATGCATGGAGGGTGTTAATTTATTTCTTTATCATCTAGCGTCAAGTCGGGAACTCGGAGCTAACCCCAGAGGAGTTGATGAGCTTGTACCTGGTCAAGCACAATAGCCAAGAACTATGGTACTACTTCGTGACTCGAGGCACCAAGGGGTCGGGGCTGGTAATGAATCTTCCGTCCTCTAACAAGGACTGGAAGAATAAATGGTTCTGGGCTGCGGGTGAATGGGAGGCACCGGCAGCTGAACTCAGGGCTCTGACAACTCGGGTTCCTACCCAATTTTCAAAACCAGGTTGGGCTAATCATTCCCTCTTTTGCAATGTCCTTCTTTATTGCCCTAGTCAAAATGAACTGAAGTTTTCTATCTTTGTAGATTTCCCAAGGGGCACACTTCTCCTCGATTCGGCCCAGAAGAACCACATAGCTAAGGCTAGGGTGCGATCAGGGGAGCTCCGCTCCTGGTCGGACTTGATCACAGCCGCCAACCTTTATTGGTCTGGGCTCTGCAAGTCGCTGCCTCTCCCAACGTCTTTCAGTAAGTTCTTCTTCCATTTCCTTTAGAGGGATCAAACTTATATTTTTTTTTGTTGCTGATTTGTCATTTTTTACGCAGGCATGGCCGAGGCATCTAGTTCTCGGAGGAGGAAGGCCGCCCCGACAGCAGAGGAATTACTGAGGGGCGACCCCAGGATAAAGACCACCGTTCGGAGACGGCAAGAAATTCCTCACAAAGAGGGCCCTTCTGGTCTAGTTTCTGTTGCTGCAACTTTAGTTGTGGCTCCCATTGACGTAACTACGATTGTGGCGCCTGCTGAAGTCGGGGTTCCAGCAATCGTTATTCCAACTCCAGCTATCATTATTCCGACTCCAGCAATCATAACTCCATTCCTTCCGCCCACTGTCGTTCCCCCACCGAGGAGGCTCGCCTTGCAGCCACAACCCCCTGCATAGCTATTCCTTCATCATCCAAGCGGGAGGAAGCCATCCGGATGGCTGACGCCATGATCACCCCTCCCGAAGTTGGAGATGATCTCAGGCCGAGGCTCAGGCCTCAGCTGGTAGCAAGACCAGGTTTGCGGAAGCAGCACATGGCTCATGTAAAGACGAGTGGCGGGAAGTTCGCATCGGGCTACCATCTATCTTGTCTGATGCCTTGGGCCACTAAACATGCCTTAGAGGAGAGCATAGCCCACCTTCTCAGCAAGCCGGACAGCTCCTTCTTGAACGACATGGCCTCCGTATTTTACACTACATTTTCACTAACTTTCCTTACTTTCTTTTGCACTTGTTGCTTCCGAATACTCTTTTTTTTTTGTTCAGTCTATTCTGAAGCTTCTTTCAGCTCGGGATAGGGCGCGCGAGTCAGAGAAGAGAGGAGCTGAGGTGGAGACCCTCAAGACCCAAGTGGGGGTCTTGCAGGATGAAGGCACCTTTCTCCGACTCGAGCAGGGGGAGCTGCGTTGGCAGCTTGAAGATGGGAAGGCTAGGACCTTAGGCTGTAGGGGTTCGTGACTGACCTTGAGGCTAAATAGCTGCGACTACAGGGGATCGCAGATGACTTTAAGGCTCAATACGACGCTGCGACTGCTGAGCTGACCCGGGCCAGGGCTCACGCGGACTCGCTGGTTAAGGAGAACGCTCGATTGGGAGAAGCCCTTGAGCGGGCCAAGGCTGAGGTGGCGGAAGAGAAAAGTCGAGCTGTCTCCCAGGAGAATGGAAATCTAGCGGGCTGAGGACGAAACTTCTCTGGCTGTGGCGATGGCTACAGCTGTGGACGCTTTCAAGACTTCAAAGGAAAGGGACGCCGAGGCCACCAAGTTTTACAACCGCGGCTTCGATGATTGTATCGAGGTGGTCTAGGGCCAGTAACCGGACCTTAACCTCGAATCTTTGTTATCCAAAGAAGTTGAAGAGGCGCCTGCTGGAGACATCCGCCCGGACAGAGCCCTGACACTCAAGCTCCTCCTCCAACCGTATAGCTTGAATTATTTTCTTTTTCTTTTTTGGAACTTGTTAAAGCTTTTCTTTTTGGTTGCTATTTGACCTTCCAATGAAGGTTTATGAATGGTGATTTTTGACCCTCTAGAGAGGGTGCCTGAATGCCGGTTTCTTTTTCATGTTAATTCGTAAGTAATTTTTTATTGTTGATTGTCGATTATTGATTGCCGAACTGATTCGCTGATAGGTCAATTTTCTTTAGAGCATGGCTGAGCCAACCCATTGACGGGTCAGCTCCTTCCAATGTCGTCTCGTAGAGCTTTTGATGCCTTTATGGCCTGTTCGTTAAGTCCGGACCCATATAGGATCGGCTTGTCCCACGATTGGCGAGAAGCTTCCACTTCATTGGTGAACCGACTCCTGTTAAGGGAGTCGAGTCGTCTTTTGGTTTTTCCCTTGACTTGGGGATGCCATGTAGATTTTTCGTGGGATAATGTACTAACCCTCTTTTTAAGGGATTAGTTTATTGAGTACGCCCCTACATATGAGAGGCAACTTTTCCTTGGTAGACAGTTCGTTCTTATAGATCAGAAGAGGTGAATCTTTATTACGAGCCTTAAAGGCTTGTCGCTCGAAGGCGTACATTTGCTGAGAGCCTTAAAGGCTTGTCACTCGAAGGTGTACATTTATTGAGAGCCTTAAAGGCTATTTCATCACAGATAGTAAACTTTTAGGTGCTCAGCATTCCAGGGGTGAGGGAGCTGACGACCCTCGAGGTCTTCTAAGTGATAGGAGCCCAATTTGGTCGATCGGACGACCCGATATGGCCCTTCCCAGTTAGGTCTGAGTGTCCCAGCCCCCGGCTCAGTGGTGTTTTGGAATACCTAACGGAGGACCAAGTCCCCTGGATAGAACCGCCTAGTCTTGACTTTCAAATTGTAGAATCACGCAACTTGTTGATGCCGAGCTGCGATTCAGAGCTTTGAGATATCTCTGACTTCTTTGAGCAAATCCAAGTTTGCTGCAATGTGCTCGAAATTCTGATTTTCTTAGTAGTTCTTAACCCGAGCCGTAGGGAGACCGATTTTAATTAGCACAATCGCTTTCGAGCCATAGGAAAGTGAGAACGGAGTTTCTCCATTTGAGGACTGAGTCGTGGTCCTATAGGCCCAAAGAACGAACGGAAGTTCATCGGCCCAGCTGCCTTTTGCTTTCTCCAACTTTGTCTTGAGATGGTGTTTGATAACTTTACTGACTGCCTCCACTTGTCCGCTGGACTGGGGATGTCGAGGTGAAGAATATGCATTTGTGATGCTGAGTCCTTAAGACATGCTTCGAAATTTGTCATTGTCGAATTGCCGACCATTGTCTGACACGATGGTGCGTGGAATCCTGAACCGACAGATGATGCTTTTCCAGAAAAAGTCGATCACCTTCTGTTCTGTGATCTTGACAACAGGCTCGGCCTTGGCCCGCTTGGTGAAGTAGTCGACTACAACGATTGCGAACTTGACTTGCCCTTTTCCTGTAGGCAGAGGGCCAATGATGTCGATTCCCCAGTGAGTGAAGGCCATGAGCCGCTCATGGAGTCATTTTTTTGGCGGGTTGCCTCGGCACGACAGCGAAGCATTGACATTTGTCGCATTTTCAAACATAGTCTTTAGAGTCCTGTCTGATAGTCGGCCAAAAATATCCTTGTCGAAATATCTTCAGGGCCAAGGCTCGACCGCCAGAATGATTTCCACAGATTCCTTCATGAATCTCTCGAATGATATATTCTGCCTCATCGGGTCGGAGACACCTGAGGTAGGGCCGAGAATGCCCTTTCTTGTATAGGATGCCATCCAGGATGGTATATCTAGCTACTTGGACTCTCAGACGCCTGGTTTCTAACCTATCCGAGGGGGTTTCACGGGTCATGAGGTAGTTGAAGATTGGGTCCATCTAGCTCAGACTAGCATGCACTGGATTAACTTCCTTCTTCTCCACCTTGTCGATGCTTAGATGCTCTATGAATTCAACTGGGATGACTCGCGAGATCATCCCTTTCGTAGCCGAGACGAGCCTAGCTAGGGCGTTGGCCCATGAATTTTTCGATCTCGGGATTTGATGGATAGTACAACTCCAGAATCTTTTGATCAATTTCCTCACCTCGTAGAGATAAGCGATCATCCTTGTCACCTTGGCTTCGTACTCAGTAGAAATGTTGTTTACTAGCAGCTGAGAGTCGCATCGGACCTGGAGGTATTGAACACCCAGACTCGCTGCCAGTCTGAGTCCGGCTAGTAAAGCCTCGTATTTCGCCACATTGTTTGAGGCCTTGAACCCAAGTCTGATCGCGTATTGGATAATCGTGGAATCAGGCACGATCAGGACAATTTTGGCCCTGATCCCTTTGATATTGGACGACCCGTCCACATAAAGAACCCATCCCTGGTATGATACCGCCTTTTGGTTTCCTGGGGGGACAGGAGGAATCATTTCAGCTTCAGTACTGATCTCTTCTGTGCTCAGAGTGGTGAATTCAGCAATGAAGTCGGCCATAACTTAGCCCTTGATTGCTATCTTCGGACGAAACTGGACGTTGAACTCACCAAGTTCGATGGCCCATTTGGTCATCCGACCTAACACTTTGGGTCTCTGAAGAACTTGTCTGAGAGGAGAGTCTGTCAACACAACTATGGAATAAACTTGGAAGTATGGACGTAACCTCCGAGCTGAAACAACGAGGCTGAGCGCTAACTTCTCCATGGGTGAATATCTCGTTTCTACAGGTACCATAGCCTTACTCACGTAATATACTAGGTATTGCTTGCCTCCGACCTCCCTGATTAGGGCCGAGCTAACTACCGAGGCCGAGACCGCGTAGTAGAGGAACAGGGGTTCGCCTTCCTCAGGTTTGGATAGCAGGGGGGTGAGCTCAGATACTGCTTTAGTTGTTGGAAGGCCTGTTCGCACTCCGACGTCCACTCTACCTTCTTATGACCCTTCAACTGTTGGAAGAATGGGAGGCATTTATCTGTCGCTCTAGATATGAAACGTCCGAGCGTCGCGACTTGCCCTATGAGGCATTGTATTTCCTTGACAGTCAGAGACGAACTCATGTTGAGGAGTGCTTTGATCTTATCGGGGCTTATTGGGGTTCGCCTCGATACCTCTCTGACTGACTTGAAACCCGAATTTTCCTGAGCCGACTCCAAAAGCGCACTTCGTGGGATTCAGCTTCTTCTATATTCTCGGAGGATGGCAAACGTTTCTCCAAGATCCATCAGATGATCGGCCGCCTTGATACTTTTTACCAACATGTCATCGACGTACACTTCCATTGTACGTCCAATCTGTTTGGAGAACATTTGATTCACCAGTCTTTGATACGTGACCCCAACATTCTTCAGGCCAAACGACATGACTCGGTAATAGTAGAGTCCCTTGTTCGTGATAAAGGTAGTCTTCTGCCTGTCTGGGGGATGCATTGCAATTTGGTTATACCTGGAGTATGCATCCAAAAAGGAAAGTAACTCGTGTCCTGCCGTGCTGTCCACTAGCTGATCGATCCGAGGCAACGGAAAACTATCTTTTGGACAAGCTTTGTTTAGGTTCGAGTAATCTACATAGACCTGCCACTTCCCATTTGCTTTTTTCACAAGGACCGCGTTTGCGATCCAATTGGGATAATACACTTCTTCTATGAATCTGGCTTCGAGTAGAATGGAGACCTCGTCGACTATTGCTTCGTATCGCTCGGCGTTGAATGGTCTTCTCTTCTGCTTGACAGGTTTGTGATATGGGTACACATTCAGCCTGTGGACCATGACATCAGGAGAAATTCTGGGCATATCTTGGTGGGACCATGCGAAGACGTCCTTATGTTATCGCAGGAATGTTAATATTTTGAGCCGTTGCGACAGATTCAATGATGTCCCGAGTCGAACGGTTCTGTTTGGATCAGCTTCATTGAGCGGTACTTTCTCCAGGTCTTCCACGGATGAGCCTTCTACAGGTCCTCTGGGGTCTATGTAAGACCCACCCCCACAGCACATGATATTGTCCGCTTTGCCGAAGCTCACGGCTTTAAAACGCGTCATGTCTGTTAAGGGAGAAATCCAACATATAACCACCACAACTCCAGACAACTCTTCCGATGTGGGACAAGTTACGCTACAGTCAACTGCAACAGTAGCTCGCCCAGCATAGTAGCCTGCCAGCCACACAGTAGCCTACCAGCCGCACTTGGGGGCCCGCCCACATGTGTGCCCGCCCACGTGTGCCCGCCCACATGAAACAGTGACCGGGGCGTCACATTATCCCCCCCGAGGGCAGAGCCGTCCTCGGCTCTGATACCATTTGTAAGACCCACCCCCACAGCACATGATATTGTCCGCTTTGCCGAAGCTCACGGCTTTAAAACGCGTCATGTCTGTTAAGGGAAATCCAACATATAACCACCACAACTCCAGACAACTCTTCCGATGTGGGACAAGTTACGCTACAGTCAACTGCAACAGTAGCTCGCCCAGCATAGTAGCCTGCCAGCCACACAGTAGCCTACCAGCCGCACTTGGGGGCCCGCCCACATGTGTGCCCGCCCACGTGTGCCCGCCCACATGAAACAGTGACCGGGGCGTCACAGTCTAGAACATTGATGGTGAGTGCTTGGTTAACTGACCCCTTCTTTACTGCCATTGCATAACATCTCCGAGCTTCTCGCTGATAGCCTCGGAGGTAGCCTATCCCGCCCTCAGCAGGGAATTTCATCATCAGGTGATAGGTGGAGACGACTACTCTCATTGTGTTAAGGGAAGGTTTGCCCAAGATGACGTTATTTACTGATAGTACATTGAAAACTAAGAAGTCCACCATAACTGTGACTTAATGTTATCCTTCTCTCGCAGTCACTGGGAGGGAGATGACTCCCTCAGAGATTACCCTTTCCCTGATAAAGCCATGTAAAGGGGTCTTCACGGGTCTGAGATGAGACCTCGGAATCTCCATTCTTTCAAAAGCTTCAGAATAAATCACGTCGGCCGAGCTCCCGGTGTCAACCAAGATGCGGTATACTTTACAGTTTGCTATGGTCATAATAACTACCAGGGCATCATCATGCGGATGCTGAATTCCGCACGCATCTTCTTCCGTGAAGGTCAAAGTACATGGGTTGATCCAGAGTTCCTTACTGACCCGCTCGGTTAGGTGGACGTAATGTTCTAGTTCGGACTTCCAGGAGTGAGCCTTCCACGCCTTGTTTGAATCTCCTCCACCAGATGAGCCCCCGAAGATGGTACGAATTTCGATGGGCTCTTCTGTGCCGTTATTCGGTTGCTTTGTTCCTTTTTTCCTTTTCGAGTGGCTTTTCCTTCCTTAGTGTATCGGCGCAAGTGTTCCTTCCGAATAAGGGCTTCAATCTCATCTTTGAGATCTACGCAGTCAGCTGTATTGTGGCCATGCTCTCAGTGGAAAAGGCAATACTTACGCTTGTCTCGATGATCCAGATCGGCTCTCATGCAAATAGGTCGATTAAGCAGCTTTTCTCCTCGGATGTCGAATAAAATCTACTTGGCGGTCGTGTTAAGGGGGGTGTAGGAGCAGAACTTTCCCTCCGGCCTTCTGCTTGGATAACGATCGCGAGGGACACGGTCATCGGTCCCTTTGTTGGACGGCTGGGATTCCTCGTTCATAGGCCTCTTCCCTTTACCACTCAGCTCTGTCACTTGGACATTTTTACGGGCATTGGAGAATTCTTCCGCGTTGGTGTATTTCTGATCTCTGACAATAAGTTCTGCTAGTGTTTTCGGTGGGTTCTTTCTAATAGAGAAAGTGAGCTTCCCTTCTTTTAGGCCGCTGAACACAGCAGCGAGCGCCATTTTGTCATCATAGTCTTCTACTAATAATGCTTCCTCATTGAAGCGAACGATGTAGTCTTTCAACGACTCCTTCGAGTCTTGCTTGATAGCAAACAAGTGAGTGTTGGGCATTCGACTTTTTCTACCACTTATGAATTGGGTAAGGAATAATCGGCTCAACTTTGCGAAGGAAATAATTGAATTTGGCTTGAGCTGCCGGTACCAATTCCGAACGGAACCCATGAGCGTGATTGAGAACCCCCGGCACATCACTGCATCCGTCATCATTTGGATCTACCTCCACGAGCGGTAGGCTTCCACATGCTCGGATGAGTCTCTAGATCCAGAGTATTGGATGACGGGAGGTATCCAAAACCTTTGAGGCATCACCTCGTTCATAATTTCTGAGGTGAAGGGAGGTTCGATCTCTTCCATCATTTCCTGAACGGCGGTGGGAACCGACGTCGACTGTTGTTTCTTCTCCATAGCTAATAACTTGTCGTTAAGTTCTGCGAACCGTTTCTCCCAAGGGTCCTTGTTTTTCGCTACGATCTCTCGGTTGTTTTCTATCTCTGGAGTTCTCCTTCCTCTCCTTCGTTCTAGCAGATGGTAGAGATCCATCGGTGTCAGGGCTAAAGGGGCAGAAACATTAGTTGGAGCCTGAGTTGTAGTGTTCCGAGTTGAGGCACGGATTTGGGTCGGAATAGGATTCTGACCCGAAACCTACATCTGAGGATGCTGAGGCGCCAACACGGAGTGGGCTTCCATGACCAGACCGACTGGTTCGAGAACAGGATTTTCCTGAGCTAGGTGTGGTTGTGGCTCCTGTTGTTGTTTCATATTGTTCACTTCATCACGGAGGGCTTGTATCTCACCCTACATAGCGCGATATTTACTCGCTCGATTACGAGAATGCCAGGAAGGCCCCGAGGCTGATTCGGCATGAAGTAACGAGGAGGAGTGGGTTTGCTCGTTTGGCTCTAGTTCCGCAACTACTGCTTTCTTCTTTCATCTAACCATTCTACTCGAGAATAGGAACCTGACCTTTTATATCAGATTTCCACAGACGGCACCAAAAAATGTTGATGTCAAAATCTGGACCATCCTCCACTCAGCAAGACGAACCTCCAATGAACCCTGAACCTACACAGAGAGTGAGTAAAGGAGACCCTGGCTAAACCGGGGGACCCTCCGATGCCTAAGCAGGTCAAGGGAATCTTGGTCTATGTTAATAGTAGAGAAAGGGTGTGAGATCTTGCGTACCTGTAGCAATGGGGTCTTATTATATTTATACCTGACTGTTAGACGGTCGAGGTTCATCAATCTCGGCGCGATTCACTCAATCAATGGGATTTTCGGATCATGGAGATACTATGCGTAATTCGATGATCGTGTAGGATATTATGCACATCACGCATATATGCAAGCGAAGTAACCGACCACGTTCACTTATGGTATTTCTAAGCTTAGCTCGTGGAGCGCCCTTTTCGGGATCAGGCCTCGCTCGGCCCTTTTGGTGGAAGAGGCCTCAGTCAAAGTGATTACAAGCCTTCATCGAGTAGCAACCGCGTTTATAGTCCGAGCCGATCTGGTGGGCTTAGCCTCTCGCCAGTCGCGCGTTCCGAGAGACTTCTTTCACGAGGTCCGAGGCAAAGTATCGAGCCTACTTTATTGAGTCGAGTTTTCTCCCGATCATTAATCTCAGGGCCGAGGCACCTCTACGAATCATTGGCGAATCCTTTAGTCGTGGGCGTCGAATGGAGTAGTTATCGGTTCGATAACGTCGGCCCTCAGAATTATAAGGGGCTCGGATCTTCCCATAACAGTAACTATTATCATCAATTATAATTCTATTATTAATTAACATCATCATTAGCGTTACTATAATTATTGCAATTATTAAATATGGTTAACCATTAGTAGGTTATTTTTACTAGTATTAGTTATTATAGATACTTGATATTAACAATTATCATTATTAATGTTATTCCTATTTTGTCATTAGTAGGATATTTATTATAAGATTAGTGTTGTTAATAGACAATTATTAATTATCTTTAACTCATTCTAATATTATTATAAATTGAATTATATGAGTTAGGTTTCAAACCCTAAACCAAAGTCTAAGATTTGATTAATGGATAAAACCCTAAACCTATGTAATCTAAACCCTAGGCTAAGACCTTAACCATGAATAGTGTATAAAGCTTGGATCTAACAATACAACTTTACAATTCATGGTAGGATTTGATTCTAAGGGCACACATGCTTCCTAGCAACATTAATGGCAATCCGATCTATAAGGTGATGATTCTTCCCCTTGAGCCTCCCATTTTCCTATTAGCTTAAGTTATAGTTTTTATTTTAAATTATAATTGATATCTCCATTTTATAATCACAAGTGTTAATTTTTTGAATTGAATTGTTATATTATATGCTTAATGTTTATCCTGCATATTTATTTCATGCTTATGGATTATTTGTGAATTGCTTATGTGACTTAAACTGGTACATCAGTGGAAAACCCCCACCTATGAATGTACACCCATACTTGAGATGTGACTCGACTAGTTGTGATCATAATGGACCTTCGACTTAGTGGTTGTTGAGTGGTGGTTTAAATTGATCATTGATGTGGGCCTACCATCTAGGGTTGTTGTGTCCAATGGTTTTTAATGACAGTTTCTTATCGCATAGTTTGATATTGTCCCTACGTGGCTTAGTTTTAATAATTGCCCTATGTGTCTTAGTTTTAATATTTGCCCTACGTGGCTTTGTTTTAGTATTTTCCCTAGATGGGTTCGACATTTTATTTCGTGCAACCAAGCGATGGTAAACCCCATATACTGAATATGACTGGCCACTAGTCGATTGGGTTCCATTAAACATCCTAAGGTGGTAGCCTCATGATCCAGAGATGGTGGAATGGGACATTATGCCTGAGCTGTCGGCCTACGCTGGTGACGAGCCCGTAGTGACCTTAAGCTTATTTAAACCAACTGACTGTAACTGGACTAATAATGGTGTAACAGCCCGGATTTTTCCCAACCTAGAATTAGACGTCCTTAGGCGATGAGTCAAACCTAACACCGGTTTAACTTCTCAAACACTTGATTAAAGCCTCAAATCCATTTTCAAACCATTTTCTTCACAAATCCCACCCTTCACTACCTTGATCTTTCAATTTTTCTAAGTACTTCCACCCTAGATACTATCTTAAACTAGCTAAGTAGTATGACTTGGATCACTTTATATACAAACTACAAAGGACTAAGTACCACCTCAGACAGAAATCTTATAGGACTAAATCCTTTAGAAATGAGACAAAGTAACAAAGTGCAAAACTAGATTAGCTACGAAATCAACTAGAATCGCTTTAAATACGATCTGCAAGACCCAAAACTTATAGAATCATTGACGCTAGGTTACTCTAAAATCTAGGATCAATCTCATTACCCAGCTGCTCTCGGGAGCATCTCGAAACTCCGTATCAGATCTGGACTGCATGTCGGAAGTCCGATTAACAAGAAGTTAAGGAATTAGGACTGTCTTGCTGGGCTTGACAACCATTTCGGAAATCAAGTCCAGACAATGTCCCACGGCCGTTCGCTCGAGTCCGGAGCGAGGGAGTGTGAAAAGTCCTGTTTTCTTTACAAAATAAATATCTTGAATAGTGATCTGACACGTATCGCTTGCGTACATTTTATAAGCAACTAGACCGTCAGAATCTGACCCAAATATACCCTCGGATTAGGAAAAATTTCAGGAACATTTACATGTACTTGAAATTTCGGATCAAGGCCCACTGACCGTTGAACTGAAAATGGTCCGCCACGCGTGATCTGGGAATCCGATCAAGACGAAAACATAACTCTACGTAGATCCAAGGTTAGTGAGCTTAAGTCCGACGTTTAGCTCAAGGAGGTTCGCCAGAAACCCTCTTTTGAGCTGAAACAATGCCGATTTGATTATAATGTAAGTATACCTTGAACATAAGTCTATTCCAGAGAGTTTTTAGGCTATATAAGGACCTTAAGGCAGCCTCTCTCACAGCTATACGAATTTGGGATAAACCCTAAGGAGAAAAGAGAAAAAGAAAGAGAAAGCTTGAGAGTTGTGGGAAAATCTTCCTCCTACTGTTTCCAACCACCACACGGGCTACACTACCCCTTCCTTGACGCTTTTCCGGCGATACCGACTCCGTTTTAAGGTAAGAAACTCTAACCCTAGATCTGTTTGGGAGCGTGAAGGTTGTAGGTTATGAAATAGCTAACCTATTTCATTCTATAGGTTGCCAAACTGCCGAATACGGAAGCTTAGCAAACCTATCAACTCTGTTATGATTCTACGACAAAAGGTGCAGACTTTAGGTGTATAGGTTATGGTTTTCAATGCTTTCAATGTCAGATAATGATAGATTCATGATCTGCATGCAATTGCACATGTACAAAGTGCTGTCCGTTTTCTGTTTCAATTAAAGATGAAAAATATGGAATTCTACATACTCTAGGTATTTGTAGAAAGTACAGTATACGTATAAATTTTGGAAATGTGCTTGACATGATTATTTGTTGTATGAATATATTATATATGGATAAATTACTTGTTTGGCGAAAGGACTCGCCCTAATACATGTTTTGCTCATATACACTATGTATGTTGAAATTGTGTATTGTAGAAAATACCGTATACATATATATTTTGAAAGTGTGTTGGACATGATTATTTGTAGTATGAATATATGATATGTGAATAAAATATTTATTTGGCGAAAGGATTCGCCCTAATACATGTTTGCTAACATATACTAAGTATGTTGTAATAGTGTATTCTAAGTGTTTGTAAAAATGACTGAATGAGTATAGAATTCTCATTCGTGTTCGCCATGACTAATTGTCATGGATAATTGATTGTTGTATTGGCGATATCCCTTTGACGAAAGGATTTGCCCTAAATCACGCCACGACCAATATACACTATATATGTTAAAATGTGTGGCCCAAGTGTTTGAGGAAATGACTGAATGAATATGGAACTTAGATTCCTGTTTGCCATGACTATCCATCGTGGGTGTATGCGTGTGATGATTGGGGTAACTCCCTAGTGAAAGGATTTGGCCTTATACCTATGTAATCAACATATGTCATGTATGTTGGTGTAGGTAGTCTAAGCGTTTGTTACAAAGTTTGAATGAGTAGTAGTTAGTAAATTGTAATGTATAAGGGTGTTGAGATATGATTCTCAACTCTTTTAACTATGTGTATGATTTCCTTGGATAGCTGTGTGATTAGGAATTGAATATGTACAAACTCATGCTTGTGTTGTGCTTCATAACATGCTCAACTGCTTTTATGATTTTATCTATGAAATGCAAATGTTAAGTTCACGTTTACGTTGTATGATCTGTCGTGGGTGATGGGGGAGTGGAGCAACGAATGCCTGCAACAGCCCTAACAGCCCTAAACGGATAATATCAGACTTTGATTGTATGATTTGAACCTTGATCCATTACTGTTTTACTATTTGAAATTCATTGTGTTTGGGGCTATGATTATAGCCCAGACAATCAGTACCAGAATTGAATTCGTGGCTGTGATTCATTTGTCACGTGAGATGTGTTTGACAAACTCGAGTTGTACTTCGGTTAGCGATAGTGGTTGGCCACGCGAAGTGCTTATGCACTAGCCGAGCTCGTCAGGCAATCCGATCTGTCTTATATATGTTCACCATGTTTAGACTCTATTGCTTGAACCTAGGGTACCAAACTTACCAGTGGAATCCCTTTTAACCATGGTACCTCGATCCGCTAAGACTCATGAGCCGGGCATGGTGGTATGGGACACCGTGGTCGAGCTGTCGGCCTACGCTGGGGCCACGTGCCTCCCCGTAGTGACCAGTGAGCAACCAAACTCGTGAGCCGATTATGGTGGTATGGGACACTATATTCGTGCGTCGGCCTACATTGATAAGGTGATAGGGGAGCGGTGCAACCTTTGTGCGTAACAGCCCTGGCAACCCTTTGTAGTGACCTCGAGCATACTCTGAAATCGCAGTGAGCCTTAGGGTTTGCCGCGGTATATAAAGTATGAACTAGGCCTGTTTCTGTATTGTAATGAATCGTTTAAGAGGTGATGGGGGAGTGGTGTAACCTTTGTGCGTAACAGCCCTGGCAGCCTTTGCAGTGACCTAGAAAACACACCGTCGTCTGATATTAACTAGGACTGACGACCCTAGAATGGATCATGTTTGGGAATGATACAAGGGAGGTACCTTAGTTTCCCAATCCTGCTGTTTGAAATGGACTAACTAAAAACTCAGTAATCATGCTCATCATGCATTGCATGTGCCTGGAAGATGTGGAGCACTGAGGGATGAAAGCATGCTGCGAACGTGAGATAGTGTCGCACGAGGGAGGGTGTGGTGAGGGCATCCATCATACCTGCATCCATACTTGCATTAATAAGAGTAGTTAGGAGTGTTTGATTTTACTATTTTATTATTATTGCTTGACTGAGTTGATAACATGTTAACCTATGCTTTATTGTTCCACTGAGTTAGCTACTCACTCCCACGTTACGAGACGGTGTTCCGGACACCTACCAGACTTTGTCTGATCACAGATGGTGACTCTACACTTGAGGCGGAGCCGGACTTGTATAATGACAATGATGCTTGTTCGTATATTCTATGCTGACGGCTTCGCGTGAGCCATGTACAGGGATGTTGACTAGATGACATTACACATTTGATATATTTTAGGATTGTACTTGTAATTATTTAACCTGGTAATGTTATCACACTCTGGAGACTCATCTTAGTTTATATACTTTATCTATCTATCACAGTCTTCCGCTTGCAAATTTAACTGTCTCTAAATTATGATATACTGTTTAGCTTAATCTCACTCATGTTCACTACTCTAATACAGTCAACATTTAATCATCATTATCTATGTTGCATAAGTGATGTTCTGGAAACTCGAGAGTTGAGTTACTACTCGACCCTCAATTTTTCGGGATGTTACAAATGGTTTGGCTAATCATGCATTCATAGCATATTGGCAATGACGGGTGGCTAATTCTAAATGTTGTAACACATGCCCTAGGCTTATCGGAGTATCGTTTCGCTAGCTCCCAGACCACTGACTATCGGCCTATTTTTGGGTGATGAGCCGAAGTCTGACTGGATGAGCATTCCTAGGTCGATGATTGCATGGGTGACGAGCCCAATTCCAACTGGATGAGTATCCTCAGGTCGATGTACATTCACACATCCATGCAATTTAAAAGACTGCATTATGTGTTGTTTTAAATGCCTTGTTGTTTTTAACTATGCTTACCTAATGCGGCGGTATGTAATCTTGAGAGGAATTCACACTGAGTTGGCCACTCATCCATCAAATATATAACCGTATAGGTAGCACAGGTGGCTCGAGTGATATGCAGGATCAGACTGATGAGGAGCCATTATAATGGTTAAGGATGCGTGGTTGTGCTTGTCAAGGAAGTTGCGCAATCTTACGGCTTTCGTTTATGTGTTTATATGCTTTTAAATCTCTCATGTATGTAAATCTTATAATTGTTAATTTTAGAGACATTGGCTGTATAAGTCATTATGGGCCACTTCTTATATACTTAAATGAAAATGCAAATTTCCTTTCCATTTGATTTATCCATGCTATGTTAACCGCTAACTTTGAATGGTAAATTAAAAATATTATATATGGGACTTGGCTCTTTTTTGGTTAACACTCGGGTTTTTGGGAAATGGGTTATGTACTCGGGTCTTGAAAACACGAGGCGTTACACTTTGCCAACATCGTTTCTAAGTACAAGTCATCCCTTTAGGTAGTGTTGGAAAATTTAAATGACTCAACCTTTTCCAAACTCCTTCTCGGACAGGCCGAGATTTAATCATCCTTTGCCCTAGGACAAACATAGGGTAATTGTTGGTGTGTTTGACCTTTTGTGGGTAAAAAGAATTTCTTTCCTCATAATTTTGATTGATCGATTGTCTTACTTGAGATTTCGGTTGATAAGATCTCTTGTTTGATCAAGTCGGCTTTGCACACTTATAATAAAAATGCTGATAATTTAACATTATTGTCCCCGGATGTGCTTCGGTCTAGTCGACTATAGGCTTAAGCTTCACACTCTCACCATCCTTTCGCAGCTCGGCTTGACCTATGTGAGTTTCAAGATCAATATTGTGTCATAGTCGAACTAGTCTTTGAGGATTAATGATGGCCATATTGATCTCCACATTGGACAAAAACGGATCAGTATCAATCAACATTGCTTCTTTTTCATTTTCAGGAAACTTTAGCAACCCTTTGTCAATGTTGTCTTGAATAACATTCCTGAAAACAACACATTTATTAATGGAATGCGACCGGGTTCCATGCCATTTAAGTAATTAATTTTCTTCAATTCTTCGGGTATTGAAATCTTTTGGTTAATAGAAATTTTGATAAATTTGTCGACAAATAAGATATCAAAGATTTCATCATCATGAGAAATATCAAAGGTGTGCATTCTTTGAACTTTTTTTATTAGAGGATGTCATTGCCTCTGCTTTAATTAAGGTCGAGCATGTGAATGATTATTTAGCCACCACTTTAGTCACTGCAACATCTTTATTAGGGTCATAATAATATGTTATTACTGACAAATTCTTTTTTATTGACTGCTGAAGTAGGGCCTCATACTGAGACACCTTTCTGGTCAATTCATAAAGATGCTTGAATTTTGTCCCAATAAACCTCTTTCAAAGCTTGAATTCTAACCCATCTTGGGCTAACTAGACAAAATCTGCTTCGGTCGTGACTACCTTACATCGGCGTTTTTCTCTCTCAAACCAAGCAATATAATTTTTGACTGATTTTTCTCGCAATTGACGAAAACGAGCAAAATCGGCTATGAAAATTTCTTTATCCTTATAGAAGAACTGAGCATGAAAATTTTCTTCCATTTATTATCAATTCTGTAATTTAGTGACTGATTGGAATACCATATGAAAGCTATCGTAGTGAGTGAATGACCAAATAGTTGTAATTTATAATACTCATTATTGGTCGTTTATCCACATTGTATGGTAAATCGACCTACGTGTTCTACGGCGATTAATCTATATCACTTGTAAATAGTTTAAAGTTAGGTTGATAATTCTTAAGCAATGGAAATTGCTGATTGATCCAGTCAAGATATTGTTTATGATAAATTGGAGTAGTAGTACAGCCGAGAACTTGGCCTACTACTTCCTGAACCAGTCGAACAATTTAATTATGCTCCCAGTATTATTGTACAGCAACTGGAGGTACTTCTGCACTAATAAAAAATATATATTTTTTATTATATGTTGATTTCTAAGCAAAGGGTTCCCCCTAGGTATCCCTTGATTCCCGGTGTCACGCTCCGGACTTGGTGACCGGACTCGCAAGGAATCCGATAACTGGTTCCGACCGCAACAGCCTCTGTAACACCCCATTCTTGGCTCCTAGCACAGGTTCTGATCCTGGGATCCTACAAGGAGGATTTTCATATCATAATTCCAATCCAATTGAGCATTCCCAAGATCATAGCAAGTAAATCTCAAAAATAAATAAGGAACACACTTAAAATCCACTAAGAATTTAAACTTTATAGGTACAAGGCTCAAAAGGAAATACATAATATAGAAAGAAGGGAAGGAAAGGTCTGCAACTAGGGTCCTCAGGTCACGCTCCAATCCGCAGTTCCTCCGCTACGACGTCGACCTAGGATCTCCAGTACTCATCAATCGTGCTTAAGCTTATAGAAAGCTTAGAGGGCAGTGAAGGTGTGTGACAATGGTGCATAGATGCATATGAGGAACATGATCAATCCAAATCCAACAGCCATACTTAGGCTAAAATATGAAGCAGAAAGAAGAAAGTGGTACTAAGGCTATGCAATGCATTAAGTGCTAGGCGCCATGCCAAGGTGATGCAATACAAAGCTCATATAGCCGGCGCCAATGCAATGCAACACAATGCCAATCCATATATCCAGTCCACATAATCAGTAGAGTGCCATCATAAGGAATTCACTGGGGTCTAATGCACTACAGGATGACTACCGCTCTCCAAGAACCACATAGTCAAACAATCATAAGAGACCTCACTACCCGCCTGTGGACAACCAATCACCAGCGAGGCTCGATGGTAGCAGACCCATTTACGAGATGGTCAGACTCAACCTAGTTATGCTCCCTCACTCAGGCGGGTAAGGCTAAACCCCATCTCAACCGACCTCACAACAGTGGGAGTCGCGGCGTCCTAACAGTATAAGGCACTCGGATGCTCATAATTTCCACTTGGTCTTGGCGTTGAGGTGTCTCCTCGGTACTGTGAAGATTTAGGGGCTTTCACCCAGGGATATCCTATGGACCCAAATGCTCAAGTATCATTTCTGGTGTCCACATACAGTCATCCACGATACACCTATGGAGGCTATGACCCTGATATCACAAGGGCGAATATCCACATGCTATGAATGTCAGATGCATGAGCCACATAGTCATCCATGCATCAATCCAAAGCATCTATCGTGCTAAGAGGGGAACACTCTATCCCTCAGGGGATACCAACATGTCCTACACAGTGGCATAACCATGGCAAATCACACTTCAACTAAGCATGCATTTGATGCATATGGGAGTGGGCCATGAATATGAATAAGGGTGTCGATGAGGTGAATGAGAAGCATCACTCTCTATCTACCCAAGAAGGGTCTAAGTACTTAACCAATCCTTCATGAGGAGTATGACCTCAAGTGGGGGCCCATTTACTTAGGGTATCTCACGAGACAAAACTCACAAAAACTACGGGCCTAGGTAATAAAGAAGTGGGTCTAACAAGAGATTAAGGTGGGCATTCAACCACACTTAGATACAATGGGCATAGAGGGGTCCAAATGGGTACTTTCAACCACCATTTTCCAAGGCATCTAACCACAAACATAAGCTACAAAGCCCAAAGCCCAACATCCAAACCACATGTACATAAGTCTCAAAAAGGCATAGAAGATGGGCCCAATACAAACTCCAACCACATGGGCCCAAAGCCCAAGTCCCAAGGACCATAAAATCCAAGCATTTAGATGGACTTAATGAGTAGCCCATGTACACAATTATATGGCTGAAAAACATATTTAAGTTGGGTGAAATGGGCCCCACTACATTAGCCCAATAATTAGCAATTTAAGTGGGTATTCAAGGGCCCGAAATCACTTTTTTCCTCAGCCCATAAGTCCAGCAAATGGTGGAAGGTCAGCCTAACATATGGCTGGCCAAGGTGGGACATTCCAGCCCAATCTGGGCCCACTAGAAAGTCCCAAAATCTAGTATAAGTTTGGGTCCCACAAGTGGTCATCAATGGGTGGCCCAATCATGCATCAATTGAGCCCAAAAATTATTCTAAGGAATAGGTGAGCAATAAGTACCCAAATCCCACAATGTGGTGGGCCCCCAATTCCAATAAAAATTCAGCCATACATTGTATACTTAATGCCCAATGGCTGGACTTTCAGTCCACTTAATATTTTGGGCCGCTAAAGCCCAAAAATTAGTCAAAATAGGTGGGGAATTAATCCCATAGGGGGGATATAATGATCAAAAGGGGCCCCACCAGATGGAGAAAAGGCATTTACCACTCAATACCAAGTAGGCCTGCTGCTAGAATGCAGGCCTAGCACCAGCCCAAGCATGGGCGTCCCAAGGTGCCCTGAAAACGAGGGTCTGTAGCAATCGATCCGAGTAGCAACACTCTCGAGTTCCAGAACATCACTTATGCAACATCGATAATGATGATTACATGTTGTCTGTGTTAGTGCAATAAACATAAGTGAGATTATACCAAAACAGTAATCCATACTCCAGATCAATGTATAAAACGCAAGTGGAAGACGGAAAGATGTATATAGATGTGTATAAAAACAAACGATTTCGATCTGTCATTAGAGTATGATTACTTCGCTGGGTCATCATATACATGTACTGAATCAGAAACAAAATGTCAAAAGAATAGTCCAACTGTCGTGATAGCCCAATAGCCCCGTCAATCCGATAGCCTAAGCAAAGCCGCGGGAGAACTGCATGTAAGAGAACTCATCCTGATCATCATAGTAATCAGGGTCAGCCTCCTGTGAATCGTCGGTACCTGCATCTAAGACAGAGTCTGGTGGGTGTCCAGAACACCGTCCTGTAACGTGGGAGTGAGTAGCTAACTCAGTGGAACAATAAAGCATAGGTTAACATGTTATCAAATCAGTCAAGTAGTAATGATAAAGCAGTACAATCAACAACCTTAAGTACTCTTGTTAATGCAAGTATGAAATGCAGTCGTGATGCATGCCCCTCACCTAACCACCCTCATACGGCACCATCTTACGTTTGCGGCACGCGTTCATCCCTTAGTGCTCCACATCTTCCAGGCACATGCAATGTGATAATGAGCATAATTACCGAGTTGTTATTAGTCCATTTCAACTAGCAGTATTGGGAAACTAAGGTACCTCCCTTGTATTATTCTCAAACATGATCCATTCTAGGGTCGTCAATCCAAGATAATCTCATACGATGATGCAGTTCTAGGTCGCTACAAGGGCTATCAGGGCTATTACACGAAATCGTTGCACCACTCTCCCATCACCTTATCAATACAGGCCTAGTTTATACTCTGTTTACTACGGGAAGGCTCGTCGCCTCTCCACAGATTCAGAGTATGCTCGAGGTTACTACATCGGATATGGTCAGGGCTGCCAGGGCTGTTACACGGAATCGTTGCACCACTTCCCCATCACCCATCAAAGCAGTGTAGGACGATAACTCGAATACAGTGTCCCATACCACCATATTCGGCTCACGAGTATGGGTTGTTCACTGGTCACTACGAGGAGGCACATAACCCCAGCGTAGGCCGACAGCTCGAACACGGTGTCCCATACCACCATGTCTGGCTCATGAGTCTTAGCGGATCGAGGTACCAAGGTTAACGGGATTCCACTAGTGAGTTCGGTACCTTAGGTTCAAGTAGTAGCGTCCAAACATGGTGAACATACATTAGACAGATCGGGTTACTTGACGAGCTTGACTAGCACGAGCGCACAACCAACTAAACGACATGAAGTGCATAAACACTTCGCGTGGCTTGACCACTGTCGCCAACCGAAGTGCGACTCGAGATCATCAAACACATCCTACGTGGCGAATGAATCTCAACCACGAACTCAAGTCTATTACCGATTGTCTGGACTATAATCATAGCCCCAATCACAATCAATCCTTAAGCAGAAGCATGTAGAGTAAGCAGGATAAACAAAATACTTCAAGCATGTTAACAAGCATGTCATAAAGCATGTCATATAGCACAAAATAAACAGGAAATACAAACACATATATTTTATAAGTAAGCGGTTAAATTAGACAATCAACATGGTGGAAATCATATACATCTCTAAGTTAGTTGAGAATCCTATCTCAACACCTACCTAAAGCACAATCATCTAAGTACTTACTCTTACAAACATTTCACAAACACTTAGAATACATTCTTTCATCATACATAGCGTATACTAGCGAAAATATGTGTTAGGGCGAACCCTTTCGCCAAAGTAAGTATTATACACATATATAGCATGTTCATACAGTAATTAATCATGGCAAACACACTTTCAAAATTTATACGTATACGGTACTTTCTACAAATATACTAAATACACAATTTGCCATAAATTGCATACGCAACTGAAACGCAAAATGAACATCAGATTGTGCATGTACAATAACACCCAGATCATGAATCTACCATTATCTGACATTGAGAAAACGTTGAAAACCATAACCTATACGTCTAAAGTCCGCACCTTACGCCGTAGAAGCATAATAAATTTGTTAGGAATGCTAAGGCTTCTTCCACGACAGTATAACAGCCTAAATCACAAGTAGTGTTAACTATTTCTCTAATTGAATCAATTAAAACCTAAATCAGATTAGGGTTAGGGTTTCTTACCTAGAATGAAGCTGTAATCACCGGGAAAGCGATTAGAAGGAGGTAGTTAAGCTCGTATAGTGGCAGGGTAGAGTATCAGGGAGATCCTCCCACTTCTCTTACACTTCTTTCTCTCTCTTTTCTCCCTTCTCTCTCCTAGGGTTTTCTCAAATTCGTATGGGCTGAATGAGAGAGTGTTTAAGGCCCTTATATAGCATAAAACATCACCAAAATAGACCCAGAGTCTAAGTATACTTAGGTTATATCCAAAGTGGGTCCATTTCGATCTAACGGAGCACTTCTGGAGGCCCCTTTTTTGTGTGCGGTCGGACTTAAGCTCACCAACCTTGGATCTAGGTGGAGTTAAGTTTTTGTTCCAGTCAAATTCTCAGATCACGCGTGGCGGACCAGTTTAGTTCAACGGTCACTGAAACTCGATCGGGGATTTCAAGTACACTGCCATGTATATGAAATTTCTCCTGATCCGAGGGTGTATTTGGGTCAGATTCTGACGGTCTGATTGCTTATATCAGGCCCGCAAGTAATAAGTCTCAGATTACTTAAATGAGATTTGATTTCTAAAGAAAACGAAGTGTTCTCACACTCCTCGCTCTGGGCTCAAGCGAATAGCCGTGGGACACTATCTGGATTTGATCTCTGAGATGGTTATCAAGCCCAACAAGGCGGTCCTAATTCTATAACCTTATATTATTCGAATTTTCGATGTGCGGTCCAGATTTAATACGAAGTTTCCATGTGCTTCAAAGAATAGACGGGTAATGAGATTGATCTAGATTTTAGGGTAATGTAGCGTCAACGATTCCACAAGTTTTGGGTCTTGCAGATCGTATTAAAGTGATTCGTGCAGATTTCGTATGCAATCTAGTTTAAACACTTAGTTAACTTTGTCTAATTTCTAAAGGATTTGATCCTAAGTGATTTCTGCCTGAGGTGGTACTCGGGCCATTGTACGAAATTTTCCGAGTCGTTACATAAGGGTGGGACGGCCTGGCCACATACATCAAAGGTGGGCTCCACATGTCCAAGGTGGGCCCCACATGAGACGTCCACCTAAGGTGGACCCAACCTCCACGTCAGCCACCCAAAGGGAAGGACATCGTGGATGAAAAACATATACATGGTGGGCCTAGCCAAGGACGGCCAGCCCATGCTGGACGTCCACCAGTTGGACGTCCATCATGGATGGCTGGTGTAACGCTCTAAATTTCGAGGGTCGAACAAACCTCTACTCCCGAGATTCCGAACATCACTTATGTCTTATGGATGATGATATTCAAGTTTCTTTCATTTTCATGAATAAGCATGCAAGGGATTATACTAAACAACACATCATACTCCAGATTTAATGAAATTAAGCCAGTGCAGAATTCTAAAACATATCTATGTAAGTATGCAGATGTTTCACAAAATTTCTTCCAGAGTATGAGTACATACCGGGTTCATATATACATGTATAGTTTCAAAATGTACAAAAAGTGGTAGGGTAAATGTGTTACCAAGCCTTGATGCCCAGTGTCCCCTGCGCAATGGTTTATGGTCTACATCGACCCGCTCGAGAGTTGGAAGTAGGAGAATTCCTCCTCCTCATCCAAGAAGTCCTACTCCAGAGTATAGACGTCGTCTGTACCTACATCTAAATCAGCATCTGGTTGGTGTTTTAAAACACCGTTCTAGAGTGGGAGTGACTGATCAACTCAGTGGTTTTATAAGGCAAAAGTTACACATGTTATCAAGTCAATCAAAGCAGTAATGATAAAGCAATCATAATAATCACTTCCTAACTACTCTTTTTAATGCAGGAATGGGGTGCAAGTAATGATACATGCTCTCACCCATCAATGCTCTCTCACACGCAACTCCGACGACCTATTTCGCATATGACAACACTTCCTCAAACGGTGTAACTCCAACGCCTTTTTAGCACATCCTAACTAATGCAGTGTGATGCATGGTCGTGTTAGTCAAGTAATTAATAGGCTCATTCATACAGCAAGTTTGGGAAGCTAGGGTACCTCCCTTTTAATGCTGGCCCCAAATCGAACATTTGACATCGGACAACAACAGTGGTCATACTCCTATGTTCTGGATCCATTTAGGTTCGTCACTCCTAGGTAAATGCATACGATAGACAAGTTGCAAGAAGTTGTGCTCGCGGTCACTACTGGGAGGCTCGTCATCCCAGCGTAGGCCGACAGCATGAACACGTTGTCTCATACCACCATGTCCGGCTCACGAGTCTTAGTTGTCAATTGTCACTACGGGGAGGCTCGTCACCCTAGCGTAGGCCGACAGCTCGGACACGGTGTCCCCATACCACCATGCCCGGATCATGAGTCTTAGTGGATCGTGGTACCATGGTTAAAGTGGATCTTTACATTAGTGAGGGGTACCTTAGATTCAAACAGTCACGTCCATTACATGGTAAACATACAATAAGTTAATCGGTTCATTAAGCAAGCTCGATTGGTACTGGCGCACGCTAACTTAATCGACATGGAGCACATAAGTGCCTCTCGTGGCCTAGCCATTGTCGATAATCGTCGTGCGACTCGTATTCATCGAGTTTACCCAAGGTGGCAAGACTAAATCGGCCATCCAAACAAGGACTTTTTACCGATTGCCTGGCTACATTTGTAGCCCCAATCCTACTCAAATGCGGCTAACAATCACATGCAATATTTTATCCCAGCATTCAACAAACAATCCATGTGGATTTTCTCATGTGGGCATTTCATCAAACACATAGGCCATGCTATACAGCATGCATTTATCAATTGATTTCATAAAGGAAAATATACATACGCATATAAAACAATGAAGAATCTTACCTTAATACTCGTAGTAAATAACAATTCATCAACAATTTCTCATTTAGACAATTTATCAAACACATAGACTGTGTTAGTTACACATGTGTTTTTATCAATTCTTTATACAGAGAAATCTACATGCATATGACAATGATGAATCCTAGATTAGTAATCATGGCAAGCACTAATCATTTTCTATTGCTCAATTAAACATTTTTCAACAAACACATAGGATGCATCTTTATTTATTCACAGTTCATAGGTGTATCTCATATAGAAATCAACGTATTTAAGACAATACGGTAGCAATCAAGACAAACATAAATCATTAACTGTCATGAAAGCATTGATAAACTATAACCTAAGCGTTTATAGTTCGACCTTTCATTAGTATGCTTAACTCAGACTCGGTCCAAATTCTACGTTTCCAAAAATGGAATGTCGGGCACCTAAATGATGATGAAATTGGTTAGCTAGGTTGACGAAAAGCCATCCTGGAGCTCTACCTCGATATTAGAGTTGGTATTTCTTTCCTGAAATCATAGCCGGAAGAGGTTTGGGTAGCGAAAGGAGG
>JAJHSJ010000005.1:58654072-58754072 GCA_021015155.1 Magnolia officinalis | reverse complement strand
CAGACAACATTCAATCATCATTCATTTTGTTGCATAGTAATGTTCTGGAACTCGAGTGTTGAGTTACTATTCGACCCTCGATTTTTTGGGATGTTACAGTTGGTATCAGAGCATGATTTGGATTAAACCGGACCTGAGTTATGGTCACACGGCGCACACCAACGCACTCTGACTTAGGAGGGAGCGACGGAACGTAGACCTTTATGATGACAATGATGCTTGTTCGTATATGCTATGCTGACGGCTTCACGTGAGCCGTGTCTCGATCCACGGGATTACAAGGATGTTGACTAGATGACACTACCCATTTGGTATAATTTGAATTGTACTTGTAATTCATTAACCTGGTAACTTTATCACACTCTGGAGACTCACCATAGTTTATAATTTTATCTATCTATCACAGTCTTTCGCTTGTAATTTAACTGTTCTGGAGTATGATATGCTGTTTTGGCTTAATCTCACTCATGTTCAATGTACTAATGCAGACAATATTCAATCATCATTCATTTTGTTGCATAAGTAATGTTCTGGAAACTCGAGTGTTGAGTACTAGTCGACCCTCGATTTTTTGGGATGTTACAGTTGGTATCAGAGCATGATTTGGATTAAACCGGACCTGAGTTATGGTCACACGACGCACACCAACGCACTCTGACTTAGGGAGGGAGCGACGGAACGTAGAAACAGTCATAGGTATCCCGACTTCACCAATCGGCAAAGTTCGCTGAAAAACGAACGCCGAAACGAGTCTGGGTTAAAACATTCCTAGGCCGTCTATTAATGAGTCTAGATCACAATCCACCTCATATCAACTGTTGAAAATCGGTAGAATATAGGATAAACGTGATGATGATAACTACTCCGAATCCTCGGAGCTTCTCTGGACTTCTCACAGAGACTTCTCGAATCCACGAGGAAAGAAAGCAGAAAATAGAAATAAATTCTAATAAATTCGAAATTGATTAATGAATGACTAACAACGAGTTCACAACCCTTAAATAGGGATACCAAGTAATGGGAAAGAAAGAAATCAGAAACAAACTACAGCTAAAACTCCTAGATTTCGCGACTTACTACAAGGTCGTGATGTCTACTAGTGCGCAAAGTTTTTGGCCAAAAATAGTAAGTGTCCTATTTGGCTTCACCAAACCGTTCTCCTAATTATTCTAAGATCTTTTCACAATGGGCGTAACTCCTAAAGCCCAACAGAGAAAGATTAATCAAACTAAAACTACTTTTTTAGGAAAATGAAATTGAAACAGGGAAATGACCGTCAATCGGAGGGTTTTTTTTTTTTTTTTTTTTTTTTTTTTTTTTTTCTTTTTTTGCAATTCCGGGCTGCGCAATCGGCGCGTAGCTGGGTTGGTTGGTTCATTAGCTCGTTCTACCCCAAAAACGCTCAATCTCCCATTTTCGGCCACCACCCATCCCTTTCCTTCGTGCACAGCAGTCCACCCCCTACCCATTTGATTCCCTTCATTTCAGCCCGTACACCACCCGTTTGAAGCTCCAAAACGTGTAGCCTCCTACCCTACCCCATTCCTCCCTCTTATCTCCTCATTCTCTGTCACTCAGGCCTCTACAATATCTATTGGGCCCCAAACCCGTGGAGAACCCACATTTTCCAGCCCTTACTCTCTCTCCCCTTCACTTTTCATTCACTTTCCAAGGCCCTATTCGAATTGGTTACGGCCATTTTCGCGCTTTCCAACACAAGGCTCATTTTCCAAAGCCTATACCGTTAATTTTAATCCCCACCCACCCTCCTACCAACCATGCCACTCACAATCCCGAGGAAGGATTAGTAATACAGTCCCATTTAATACAACTTAAGACCACTGGCCACATAGGCCCATGGAGTTTTGGACCTAGAATGGTGCTCCTAGATTTCGACAGACCTGACCATATAGGAAATCCAATAAATTAATAATGTAAACCTTAGGACCCTCTTAGCTGGTATGAGCATGTGTGAAGTGCTCGAGAGTAGTTAAATTTAAGTCCGTACAACTCATTCCACTTAGACAACGTTTGACCCTACGCAATAAATAATCTCTTGTATTAGAAATGATCTGAAATCAGCTAGTGTATAAGAATAGATTTTGGATTATCTAGAGGAAACTTCTATATCCTTTGGATTAATGAGAGGTCAAATCTATACACCCCTTAGACTCGCCTTCTCAAGGACTTAGTACAATTGGGAACACGGAGTAGAGAAACTACATATATCAGCGAGGTATTCGCGGTTTGAATTGAATTCTCAATCCTGGTAGTTACCAATGAACTCTATGCTCTGATTAAGCAGAGAGTCGGGATCAACTAGGATTCAGAACTGATACGATAATTTTCTGTCTTCGCGAGGCAGAAGGTCCATGTATCCGATTTTGACCCACTATACAACTTTCCTTCCGTGTTGGCTCGACCACTTACAACCGAAAGTTTATAACTTCGTCTTTGAGAAGTGTAAGAATATATAGCCAATAGAGATTTTTCCTTTTAGGCCTAAGGATTTCCCAAGTGAGCAACTGACAGTTAGGAATTAGGTCCCAAATCACATGCCATGTCGGCATACATATTGTGCATATGGACTTAGAAAGATATCCTGCCTGTTAAGTCAGACATGATTAAATAGGATAAGTCTGGACTGTGACAAAATTCCTTGGTAGAATTAGGCATCCTGCCACAAACTCACACCTGACCCCGAATCACCACAATACCCATCATCTTTAGTTCCTTTTTAACAAGGTATCAATGCCATAGTACACATCGTCGATGAAAGACAGACCAATGTATTCTCACTTCATGTCAAGGATAGGTCCTAATTACACCTTGTTCCGACATACGGATCGGGACATAGCTCTTGAGCCTTGAAGGTGAAAATAAATTTAAGGGGGGAGTAGAACTTATGAGCCCAATCTAGCTAGGTTAGCTAATACACCTCTTTGATCTGGGTGACGCAGCGAAAGCGTGGTGGACCCTACCCCACTGGCCCAGGATCGAAACTATGCTCGTTAAATACGAACATTATAGAAATCCTATAAGTTCTACTATGAGAAACCGTTTTAGGATGATCTAGAAAGATTTGATTCATCATTTCCTTGGACATAGATAATAACAAGGACTCTCTTAGACTAAGACCTAAAGGGCAACCTTAGACATAGACAATTTGAGCCTTTCAATGATGGACATTTCCCTACGTTCTAGAGTGATCGGACTACGAAGTTACTGAAATATACAACTGCGAAACATTCGCGGCTTGACCCAATTCTCAATCCTAGGTGACTACCGATGGACTCTCTGCTGACGAGCAGACGACCAGGATCTACCAGGATTCGGGAGGGATACGATGAGCTTTCTACCCTGGCCCGGTAGATGATCGATGTATCGGGATCAAGCCCACTATAACCGTCTCTCCGTGTTGGTCAAACAATGAAAACAACTATCTTACTTTAAATTGTTGGGGATTGTCGTCGAGACTCCAAATAGGTAAAGAGATAAATAGTAGCGAACCATCAGGATATAAGCAAGGGATAAAGAAATAAATTTTAAGGGGGGTAAACTAAAATGAACCAGGCTAGTATATACCCTACCACGCGTAGAAACTGGAAATCAATAAAACTTAGGCAAAGAAATAATTAAATCTTTCCTTATTACCCTTAGGCAATTTCGAGGACGAATTTTTTTTTAAGGGGGGTAGATTGTAACATTCCGGATTTTTTTGCCAACCTGGGATTAGACGTCCTTAGGCGATGAGCCGCTCCTAACACCTTATTAACCTGTCAGAGCTAAATCCCAAGTCTTTAAAACCGCTTTTGAATCCATTTCCTTCGCAAATCCCACCTTTCACCACCTTGTTCTTTCAATCTTTTAAGTACTTTCATCCTAGACACTAACTTAAACTAGCTAAGTAGTATAACTTGGATCACTTTATATACAAACTACAAAGGTCCAGGTACCACCTCAGACAGAAATTACTCAGGACTAAATCCTTTAGAAATTAGGTGAGAATTAGCCAGTGTTAAACTAGAGTACCTGTGAAATTAGCACCAATTACTTTAAATACAATCTGCAAGACCAAAAACTTGTAGAATCATTGACGCTAGGTTACCCTAAAATCTAGGATCAATCTCATTACCCGGCTACTCTCGGGAGCATCTCGAAACTCCGTATCAGATCTGGACCGCATGTCGGAAGTCCGAATAACACGAGGTTAAGGAATTAGGACCGCCTCGCTGAGCTTGACAATCATCTCGGAAATCAAACCCAGACAGTGTCCTATGGCTGTTCGCTTGAGTCCGGAGCGAGAGAGTGTAAAATAAAAACATTTTTCTTTACAAAATAAATATCTTGAATAGTAATTTGGCACGTGTTGCTTGCGGATCAGTTTTAAGCAACCAGACCGTCAGAATCAGACCAAATTACACCCTCGGATCAGGAGAAATTTCATACACATATCCATGTACTCTGAATCTCCGATCGAGATCTGTTGACCGTTGAACTGAAACTGGTCCGCCATTTGCGATCTGGAATCCCGACCGAAACAAAAACTTAACTAAATGTAGATCCGGTGTCGGTGAGCTTAAGTCCGACCTTTGGCTCAAGGAGGCCCGCCAGAAGTCCTCCGTTGAGCTGAAACTGCCCCGCTTTGGTTATAACCTAAGTATACTTTGACCTGGAGTCTATTTCGGTGAGTTTTTAGGCTATATAAAGACCTTAAACCCTCTCTCATTGCAGCTGTACGAATTTGAGAGAAACCCTAGAGAGGGAAGAGAGAAAAGAGAGAGAAAGTGTGAGAGGAGTGGGAGAATCTCACTGCCTTGCTTCCCTGCTGCTATCCATGCTCAACCGCACGATTCTAATCGCTTTCCTGGCGATTCCGGCTTCGTTTCTAGGTAAGAAACCCTAACCCTAATCTGTTTTGGAGTTGTATCGGTTGTAGGTTATGAAATAGCTAACCTATGTCGATCTATAGGTGGTCAAACTGCCGTATACAGAAGCTTAGCAATTCCATCGACTCCGTTACGATTCTACGACAAAAGGTGCGGACTTTAGGTGTATAGGTTATGGTTTTCAACGCTTTCAATGTCAGATAATGATAGATTCATGATCTGCATGCAATTGCACATTTACAGAGTGTGTCTGTTTTCCGTTTCGATTAAAGATGAAGAATATGGAATTTTACATACTCTAGGTATTTGTAGAAAGTACCGTATACGTATAAAATTTGGAAATGTGTTTGCCATGATTACTTGCTGTATGAATATATTATTATGGATAAAATACTTGTTTGGCGAAAGGGTTCGCCCTAATACATGTTTTTGCTAATATACACTATGTATGTTAAAATAGTGTATTCTAAGTGTTTGTGAAAATGACCGAATGAGTATAGAATTCTCATTCGTGCTCGCCATGACTAATTGTCATGGATTTATGATTGTTGTATTGGCGATACCCTTTGACGAAAGGATTTGCCCTAAATCACGCCACGGCCAAATACACTATATATGCTAAAATGTGTGGCCCAAGTGTTTGTGGAAATGACTGAATGAATATGGAACTTGGATTCCTGCTTGCCATGACTATCCGTCGTGGGTGTATGCGTGTTATGATTGGGGTAACTCCCTAGTGAAAGTATTTGGCCTTATACCTATGTGATCAACATATGTCATGTATGTTGGTGTATGTAGTTTAAGTGTTTGTTAAAACGTTTGAATGAGTAGTAGTTAATAAATTGTAATGTATAAGGGTGTTGAGATATGATTCTCAACTCCTTTAACTGTGTATGATTTCCTTGGATAGCTGTGTGATTAGGATTGAATATGTACAAACTCATGCTTGTGTTGTGCTTCATAACATGCTCAATTGATTGTATGATTTTATCTATGTAATGCATATGTTTAAATTCATGTTTATGTTGTATGATCTGTCATGGGTGATGGGGGTGGAGGAGCAACGATTCCGTGCAACAGCCCTGACAGCCCTAAACGGATAATACCAGACTTTGATTGTATGATTTGAATCTTGATCCATTACTGCTTTACTTATCTGCAATTGAGTATGATTGGGGCTATTATATAGTCTAGGCAATCGGTAACGGGATCGAATTCATGACTGAGTTTCATTTGTCACGTGAGATGTGTTCGACGAACCCGAGTCGTACTTCGGTTGGCGATAGTGGTTGGCCACACGAAGTGCTTATGCGCTTCATATCGTTCAACTTGTTGTGCGCTCGAGCTAGCCGAGCTCGTCAAGTAACCCGATCTGTCTTATGTATGTTCACCATGTTTGGACGCCTCTGCTTGAACCTAGGGTACCAAACTTACCAGTCGAATCCCGTCAACTATGGTACCTCGATCCGGTAAGTCTCATTAGCCGGGCATGGTGGTATGGGACACCGTGGTCGAGCTGTCGGCATAAGCTGGGGCCACGTGCCTCCCCGTAGTTACCAGTGAGTTACCAGACTCGTGAGCCGATTATGGTGGTATGAGACACTATATTCGAGCTGTCGGCCTACATTGCTTGATGGGTGATGAGGGAGTGGTGCAACGATTCCGTGTAACAGCCCTAGCAGCCCTGACCGTATCCGGTGTAGTGACCTCGAACATACTCTAAATTTGCGGTGAGGCGATGAGCCTTCCCATAGTAACAGAGTATAAACTAGGCCTGTATTGATAAGGTGATGAGGGAGTGGTGCAACGATTCCGTGTAACAGTCCTGACAGCCCTTGCAGCAACCTAGCAACACACCATCGTATGAGATTGTCTAAGACTGACGACCCTAGAATGGATCATGTTTGGGAATGATACAAGGGGGGTACCTTAGTTTCCCAATTCTGCTGTTTGAAATGGACTAATAACAACTCGTAGTAATCATGCATCATGCATTTGCATGTGCCTGGAAGATGTGGAGCACTGAGGAAAGCAAGCATGCCACGAACGTAAGATGGTGTCGCATGAGGGAGTATGTCGGTGAGGGCATACATCATGACTGCATTCATACTTGCATTAATAAGAGTAGTTAGGAGTGTTTGATTGTACTGCTTTATCATTATTGCTTGACTGAGTTGGTAACATGTTAACTTATGCTTTATTGTTCCATTGAGTTGGTCACTCATTCCCACGTTACGGGACGGTGTTCCGAACACCCACCAGACTTTGTTTGATTGCAGATGGCGACGCTACTCTTGAGGCGGAGCCGGACCTTTATGATGACAATGATGCTTGTTCGTATATGCTATGCTGACGGCTTCACGTGAGCCGTATTTCGATCAACGGGATTACAAGGATGTTGACTAGATGACACTACCCATTTGGTATAATTTGAATTGTACTTGTAATTCATTAACCTGGTAACTTTATCACACTCTGGAGACTCACCATAGTTTATATATTTATCTATCTATCACAGTCTTCCGCTTGCAATTTAACTGTCTCTGGAGTATGATATGCTGTTTTGGCTTAATCTCACTCATGTTCAATGTACTAATGCAAACAACATTCAATCATCATTCATTTTGTTGCATAAATGATGTTCTGGAACTCGAGTGTTGAGTTACTAGTCGACCCTCGATTTTTGGGATGTTACATATATCCTCATCCTTTATTATTCACAATAAAGAGAAGTCCATGCCTCAGTGTATGAAAATCGCCCCAAATGTACCTTTCTTGTACATTCAAGGTTAGTTAACCCGTGCGAGTGGGTGACCGGCCTGCCTACAAAAATAGAAATCCTACATGATCTCAAGGTAAATGCTGATGATCTACTTACCTAGTTTATATTAGTGTTCAATACTGAATAAATGGAATGTGTTATTTATTAATGAAAGATTGAATGTACTAAAAACAACTTCTTCCCCTCTACTGTGCGGGTGCTAAGACTAGGCGAAGAATGAAATGAATCAGTTCGCTTGACCAACCCGAGCAAGATCGCCTCTAGCTCTTCTGATTTTGCTAACATCCTTCTATGACAGACAGGAGCTAAGAGCGGAGGTCAGACCGGAGCTAAGAGCGGATAAAGGAGCTGAAAGCATATTTGAGTTAGGAAAGGAAGGCCTGAAAGGCCACTTTTCTTTATTCAAATCAAGAGTTCAGATCCTTATATGATGGAAGGTACTACAGAGAATCTTATCTTAAGATTCTCTGTAGGGACATAGACATGTACTATCAAGGGCAACCAACCCCCTCCTCGGGAGGGCGGGTTGCCAGCTCTGTTCACCTCCGGGATACCTGTATTAGCGTATGTTTTTTATTGTTATGACTTTTAGTAACAACTTTTGTTGTGGAACAACTTGTTGTGGAACACATTTTTGTTGAAAAAGCGAGCGTAGGGCTTCCCCGAGAGAGAAGCCCGAGCAGAGCGCTTAACAAAGGAATGTGCAAGCGAGCCGCAGCGAGCGCTAACAAGCGAGCGGGAGCGAAGCGATATCGCTCAAGTTTTCATCAATCCCATCTGCCTGGCGTGAACTTGAAATAGATCTCTGGCTATAGGTTTCGTCATGGGATCAACCATCATCTTCTTAGTAGGAATGTAGCTGAGGGCGACCTTCTTATCTCTCATTTGATTGCGGATGTAATAATACTTGATCTCAATGTGCTTAGACTTCTGGTGGTATTTAGGGTCCTTTGTCAAGTCAATGACAAAATTATTGTCAATCTTTAGCGATACAGGCTGACGAACGCTCGGTATAACACCCAGACTCAGTAGAAATCTATGAACCCATACACACTCCTGAACTGCAACACAACATGCAATATTCTCGGCATCTATGGATAAGAGAGCTGTAGATGTCTGTTTCTTACTCGACCATGAGATAACTCCTCCGAGTAAGAATACATATCCCGAAGTAGACTTTCCCTCGTCGGCGTCATTACCCTAAGCAGCATCAGAATATCCTTTGAGCTCGAGGCTTGTGCCTTCATAACACAACATTAGGTCTTTTATTCCTCTGAGATAGCGGAATATACGTTTGACGACTTGCCAATGAGACTGTCCCGGGTTACTCTGATAACGGCTAACTATGCCAACTGCATAGCTAATATCTAGTCCGGTGTAAAGCATAACATACATTAAGCTCCCTACTGTGCTTGCATAAGGTACTGAGGACATAACCAATTTCTTGGCTTCAGTCTGGGGACATGATTTTCTGTTTAACTTAGTAGCTTTATCCATAGGGGTTTCAACAACTTTCGAATTTTCCATACTGAACCGTTCGAAGATCTTTTGTATATAGGTGGCTTGAGACAAGCCTAAAAATTTCTTAGGGTGATCCCTGATAATTTTTACCCTAAGAATAAAGTTGGCTTTACCAAGGTCTTTCATCTCAAAGTTCATGAATAGTCAATCCTTAGTCAATATTAACAATTGCATGTCATTACCAACTAGCAGGATATCGTCTACATATAGAGATAGTATCAGAAAAGATCTTCCAGACCGTTTCATGTATACACAATGATCTTTTTCACTCACCGTGAATCCAAAGTAGTGATGGCTAAGTGGAACCTCATATACCACTGTCTTGAAATTGCTTCAGCCCATAAATAGATTTTAACAACTTGCAGACTTTCTTTAAATGCTTTTTGTCCACATAAACCATGGGCTGTTGCATGTATATCTCTTCATCCAAGTCACCATTTAAGAATGCGGTCTTTACATCAATCTGATATAACAAACTTGCGACAATAGACAAGATCATGCAGATTGAGGAGAACTTTGCATCAGGTGAAAAAGTCTTCTCGTATCAATGCATTCTTTTTGTGTAAAACCTTTAGACTAATTTGTGCTTTATACTTGTCCATTGTACCATCTACTTTTCTTTTGATCTTTAGTACTCACTTATTACCTATCGCTTTGCGATTGGAAGACAGATCAACAATTTCCCAGACTTTATTCTTCTTCATGGAAGCGATCTCTACGTCCATAGCAGTCACCAAATCGGCCGTTTAGAAGATAATAATGCATCCTGATACGAATCATGTTCATCATCATCAACTTCAACGCAAGAGAATGTCTGCCTCTCAGTATCGAAGTATTTTCGGAGAATCAATCCTCTTTCACTTCGACGTAACTCATGAGTCTGCTGAGTTGTCCTCTCACTGTCTTGAAAAATTATAGGAGCATTATCATTCTGAGAAGCAGAACTCCCACTCTCTTGAGATACATCGGGTATTTCAAAGAGTTCTATTGAAACCTTTTGCTTTATTCGGCTGGGGTATCTATCTTCAACGAAGGTCACGTTCTGAGATTATATCTCAATCCATTGTCCATGGTCCTCACAAACTAGAACATATCCCTTAAAATGCATAGGGTACCTTATGAACACGTATTCAACGGTTTTATTATCAAGTTTACATCTACGCGGAGTAGGCAGCAAACATATTCCAAAGATCCCCGAGGGCGTAGGTTGGCTAGAGAAGGAATCCTCCCAGACCACATCTCATATGGGGTCTTAGGAATGGATTTGGATGAGACTCTATTAAGGACGAAAACGGCTGTTAAGAGTGTCTCCCCAGAATGTGGTAGAGAGATTGGCGTGTGCTGTCATTGATCTAATCATGTCCAATAATATTCTATTCTCTCCCTGCAACACCATTTTGTTGTGGAGTGTAAGCCATTGTGTATTGCCGAACAATGCCAACATTTTTACAATATGATTTAAATGTTTCAGATGTATACTCGCCACCTCTATCAGATCGAATGATTTTAATCTTTTTCTCAAGCTGATTTTCCGCCTCATCTTTATATATAAGAAAACAATCAAAAGCCTCAGATTTGTGTGAGATGAGATACACATATCCATAACGTGAGTAATCATCAATAAAAGTAACAAAGTATTGACACCCATTTCTGGCATATACATTGAAGGGTCCACAAATATCTGAATGAATTATCTCTAGTGGGCCCTTGGACCTAGCCGCTTTAGGAAATAGTTTCTTCGAAGTTTTTCCAAACACACAATGTTCACAAAATGATAAATAACTATGGATAAGGAATCTAATAGACTAGAACGAATTAGTCTTGTCATATAATCCTTTCCGATGTGACCTAACCTCGCGTGCCATTTTAGAGATTCATATACTACAGTTTCATTCGACATAGCAGATAAAGCAAGAGGTGCATTATCACTATCTATGTTCAGAATAAATAAATCTGAAATTAAATTTCTTATGCAAAGATGAAGTTATTTAGTTGCAAAGAAACTTATATCCTGGAAAAACGAATATCAAAACCATCATATAATAACCTAGAAACAGAAATTAAAATCCGACGCATGCCCGGTGCATAAAAAGTATCACAGGATTATTGTTCGCCTTATGCGCGTACGGAGATGGGAAACGCCAATCCCTAGTACGTCTTCAACAACATCATTTCCCATATACACCTTGTAACTTCTCTTGGCTATAGGTCGGAACTCCTCGAGTCCTTGACGACTCCGTGTCACGTGATTTGTTTTGCCTGAATCCAAAATCCACTTGTTAGATATAGTATCAATGGAAAGGATTTTAGAACAAATGCCTACATACAAAGTATCTAGTGACGTAGTAATTGCCGTCTTTTTATGGGCACATTGCTGGGCATAATTGCCGGAATTTCCGCAGACAAAACATTTATGTTAGTCTTTTTCTACTTCTTCTTTCCATTCCCCTTCTTGAGATTTGGAGGAGGTGTTGCGGACTTTTGTTCTTGGTTATTCTTTTTCACCTTCGTGCGTGCTTTGAATCGTTTCTTGTTAGCTTTCTGCTTATGGGTCTCTATTGTAAAGGCCTTGACTGAACCTGGCTGAATTGCATTCATTTCAACCTCTCGTACCAAATGACCACAAAAGTATCTGAACATAGTGATAGAATTAGTATGGTTCAAAATTCTTTGATTGAGGCCCAAGATTAAGGCAAAGAACGATGTATTGCTATTATCTTTTGATTTTCAATCATTTACTCTCAACCTTCCTAAGGGCAACCTATCATCTGCTCAATCTTACGGATATGATCTTTGATGCGGCAGCCGACTGACATCTTATACTCCTAGAATTTAATTCCATTGCCTGAACTTTTACATCTAACTTATGCGCATAGGTATTTGTCAGTGCTTCCCAGATTCCTTTAGTGGTGTCATGCACTTCATATGTTGGTAGAATTCTTTGTACATAGTGCTAATTAGGACATTTTGGGCTGAACGATTTTGTTTACGCCACTTATTATAGCGGGTCGTTGCAGCCCTATGTTTTCCTAAATTTCCATTTTCAGCCAATATAGGTTCCTCTTGAACCTCATCGAGTGTATGCGATATGTCGTCTTCATCCAGAAGACTTCGCACCGCGCGAGACCAGTCTTCGTATTGTTACCGTCGAATTGTTGTCCTTTGAGCTGTTCAGCGATTGACGCTTTGGTGGCCATCTCTACATTGCATCAGTATCACTACTTAGCTATGATCTAAGGTATTGACACGACTGTTATTTAAATTGTAAAAGTATAAAAGTATCAACACGTCTTAATGAGATCTGAAAGTCCACATACCTGAATGGGCGGTGTAAATCATCAATCAAGTTCTCTTTTTAAGATGAAATTGATGGCTTTTATAAGAATTTATTTGTATAACGTGTAACCTTCCATTACAGTTACATGGCATCATTTGGTGGAGGAGAATAAACTTTCACTCAGGTTATGCACAACCATTTATATAGGGAGCATTCTAGCACTAAGTTTTTTAGTTTCTAATGAAAATGGACTTAATTCTAATTGCATCAAGCCTAATTATATCACATTATAAAACATTATCATCATATTTTTTTTTAAAAAGAAAGTGCTTAGCTATAAAGAGGGTACTTTCCTCACCAGTGAATATGACCATTTGCGATGGATCCGATCATTACCGTTAATGATTATTGTTGATGATGGATCCTATCATCAACATTGATCATCATGGTTGATGACCGTTTCGATCACTAATGATCTCTTGATCAATAGTGAATAAAATGATATAAAGTAAACCATATCGGCATGCATACATGTAATAATAAGAAATATGTGAAATATACATTTTGTTTATCTTTAAAAAAAAGTGTATGGCTCACTTTAAATGACATCTTTCATGATACAAATATATCATGAATATGTTTTGGGCTGAAGTTTATCATGAGATTTGGCAATAAACGAATGGATTGGATGTAAGACACCTCACGCTGGGCTTACTGAGTCTATCAGGTGAGCCCCTCGATTTTATCCCCTGAGGCCAAACTTCAGACCTTATATTTTAATTTGGCTTATCAAAGAGTCAGGAATTTTCCACGTGGAAGATTATCTGCCCATAGGCAATCCGAAAGTGGGTCCAGCGATATTAATGGTTTGGATCATCAAAACATGGATCCATTAGTACAATAGTGGCGTACAAACTGTACCAATATTGCTTAAAAGGACTTGCAACCCCAAATCTGATGTGGGTTTTAGACGGAATTGGGCCCACGTCAGAGTCACCATGCAAGCCCAGTTCCCAACACTGGGATGGCGCGTATATCAGAGATCTAGGCCGTTCATCAGCTAGTTTACACTCTCAGCATACCCTCGAGACACACAAGAAGAGAAAATTTTGGTTCTTTGATTCCAAATTCACCTTATGTGTGTGGCTCATTATGCACACTACTCATGGTCCAGATTTATCACACATGGTAGTTGAGATGAAGGGTCCCTATTGAAAAAGGCCTTCTTTGTGCCCGGGAATCACATGCAACATGGCAGGTACATACTACATGCAAAAAGAGAAAGTTGTATTTATGCAATGCTGTATAAAAATTTCACATGCCACGTTTCCATCTTCTGCTGATGTGTCACTTCAGTAGAACATATTAGCCGTGAATGGAGGGCCATAACATGAAGAATGAAAGGAAGGCCATAGCATGAAGAAAGCCTGGAGGAAAATTGGACCAATCCACTCATTAGGTGGTCCACAGACAAACATTGAGCCCGACCATCGGCTGATCATGGGTTTCAATCGAATAGCCGTCTGATGGATGGACCAACAATTCTGTTTTTCTCCCCACGCAATCTTTATTATGTGATCTACCTTCTGAATAGTTGTAGGTGAAAATTCTATACAACTGAACGTTTCTGAAATAGAAAGATCAACTTAACCAATCAAAAAGAGACACTAGGCAATATGCGCAATGAGACACCGTAGAGATTGGGAAAACTTGTGGTAGATCCGAGCCACAAACAAAGTGGGACCCAGCGCCATCATGCTCCCGCCCCAGATTAAATCCATCCCATTAGTTAGGTTTTCCATGGTGTACTTTGATTGTGCGTCGTTGATCATAAGTACAATCCATTTGTATAGCCCCCGAATGATAACTGGACCGAATTGATTTTCTGGGATGGGACCATATGGATGTCCATAGCATGCTGACGCAGGGAAGGAAGGACGTGAGGTCGAGCACCGTCTTCCTCAAGTGGATAACTATTTCAAATCCATGGAACTTTTCCGGACTCATCACAGAGACTTCTTGAATCCACAGGAAAGAAAGTAAGCAAATAGAAATAAATTCTAATAAATTCGAAATTGATTGATTAATGAATAAAACACGAGTTCACAACCCTTTAAATAGGGTACCAAGCAATGAGAAAGAAATCAGAATCAAACTACAACTAAAACTCTTAGAATTCGCAACTTAACTTACTATTTATAGATGGTCTGATGTCTACTAGTGCGCAAGGTTTTCGGCCAAAAATAGTAAGTGTCCTATTTGGCTTCACCAACCGTTCTCCTAATTATTCTAAGCTCCTTTCATGTTGGGTGCAACTCTTAAAGCCCAACGGATGAAGCGTTATAATCAAACTAAAACTTACTATTTATAGTAAAAATAGAATTAAAATAGGGAAACAACCATCGATCTAAGGGTATTTTACAAATCCCTTACATAACCCGGCATAGCAGGGTTGGTTGGCTAAAGTAACTCATTCTACCCCAAAATTATATATTTTACGTTTAATAATTCATTCCGGATTGCGAGATACGCCCGATTTAAGGTCCGATGGTCTGGATCACTTCTGTCTTCGACTGGCCTTTTCTGATCCATCTTGGCCATCTACTGTCCACGACCCGCTCTACGTCAATCTCCTCCACTTCAAAAGAACTCATCCTCCAGTTCTCATCTTGCTCTTGTTCATGATACTTGGTCAGGTCCGCGACGTTGAAAGTCCTTGAGATTGCCATGTCATCTGGAAGATCAACAACATAAGCGTTGTCATTGATCTTTCGGATGATTGGTATTGGTCCAATCTTTTTTCTTCAACTTATTTACGTTTCGGCTGAAAATCTTTCTTTGCGTAGATGGACCATTACTTGGTTGCCCACCTCGAACAAGTTTGTCGCTGATGCTTGCTGCTGCTTGCTCCTTGTACTTTCGATCGAGGCATGTAGCTTGCTCTATTCCTCCGCATGAATGCCCATGATCCTGTCTGCCATATGTTTTTGCTGTAATGCTCATGCCTGGGAGCATGGACAGAGGGACCAAGTCTAGTGTGTGGCGAGGTACTCATCGAGCGTTTCACCATGTTGTTGAATGCAAACTGTAAATGCTATCTTGTAAATCTAGTACCTGGAGTTGTCAAATTTTGTTGTGCCAAACTACTTAGAATCTGTATCTTGTTTGATGAGTTATATAGATCAACTTCATGCATTGTGAGTTATCTTCGTCATCGCCAAACTTTTCTACGTATTCAAATTGAAGAACAATGTCGAAGTTCAAGGATTACAAGTTCAAGTGTAAGAACAAAGTTCAAGGCTCAAGTTCAAGTTCAAGTTGAAAGCTCATTGTTACTACTTTAAAAATTCAAGAACTCAAGCCCTAGCTCAAGCTTAAGTTCAAGATTTGGAACACAAGCTTCATGTATTCCAAGTGAATGAGTTATCGAAGCGATTGATGTTTCGGTGGTTCAAACTCACAAACAAGGTATGATGACCCTAGATTGACCATAGGTTAGGTCATATTCATTGCATATTTTATTTGGATCATTACATAAGTTTATAGGTCATTTCCTCGACTAGTCCTTGTCTTTGTTTGACTAGTCCAAGCACTAGCTCGACCAGTCCAAGAAGTTTCTCGACTAGTCCAAGATTTGTTGTGAATTTTCAGAATTTCTGTTGGACCCTCGACCAGTCGAGTGAACAGTCTCGACCAGTCGTGTAGTGGTCGACTCAAAGTCTAGAAAGCTTTTCTGGTTCCACTCGACTAGTCAAGCAAGCTACTTGACCAGTCGAGTAACGATCTTATCTTATCGCACAAGAAATTTTGAAATATGGTTGGTCCTTTGACCAGTCGAACCGACAGTAGACCAGTCGAGTGAACAGTATTTTTACCTATAAATAGAGGACAGATCTCAGAGTTTTTCATTGATTCCAAGCATAATCAAGCCATCACTCTGAGAGATAAGTTCCTGCATTTCTTCAGCTATATTGTGTTCATTTTAGATTCTCTTAAATAGCTTTTTGTATTTGATTTTGTGATCTCCATTCAACTTTATTTCATTAAAGAAGGGAATTGTGATTTTACCCTCTTTGAGATCAAAATCAAATTAAGCTAGCCCAGGTTAATCTAAAAATCATTTAGACCTAGAACCCTTTTATTTGTGAGACTGGACACTGAACATCTTCGTTTACATCAGATTGGTTCTACCGGGCTTCATCAGAAGGAGAATCTTCAGATAAGTACAATTTAATTTGTGTTATCTTTTGTGGTTTGTGAGATTCAACCAGGAAAATTTATTTTGGTTTTGTCTGAGATAAGCCAGAAAATCTCATAGTGTGGGGTTTTTGTAATTGCGTAAGCCCATCTAAAAACACAATTGTGAAGGTTTTCAGGTAAACCTTGGAAAACCTTATTTGATAGTGAAAGCCAATTATTCTCGGTGTTTATTGGATGCTTATGGTGATGTATGTGTGGTGCTGAATGTTGTAATTTTCTTTTATGCACTTGTGGTGAATGTTGTAATAATTTAGATTATTTCCTTTGCCTCCTTTTAAGTTTGAGTGTTTTTGATACTTATAAACATTCTAGAAATTAGGTTGTCCTACCATGAACCTTGGTTTTTGGTGTAAGGTTGTCCTTAGAACTCAGTTTGTATCAACCTCTCAATACTTGTGCATTTGAGGTTGCTTATAATTGTGCTATCTATCTTTGTTTGTCTTTGTAATTCCACTTTTAAATTTTAATTTGGCATAGTCTATTCACCCCCTCTAGGACTTTAAGCTCGGCCTTTTCAAGTGGTATCAGAGCCTAATAGCTCCTTTTTATTTGGATTCATTTTCCTGAGCTAACCGATCTGAGCTTATAAGATGTCAAATTTTGATAGCCTCTCGATTACTAGGCCTCCACCTTTTGATGGCTCTAATTATGCCTATTGGAAAGGCAGAATGAGGATCTTTTTGAGGTCCATAGATGAGAGTGTGTGGCAAGTCACAGTGACAAAATGGAACCCACCCACATCTGAAGTTCTAGGCACTAATGGAACTAAGTCTGTTGTAGTTACACCTTATTATTCATGGACCACTCTTCAGAAAAATGAGAGTAGTGCCAATGCAAAGGCTTTAAATGCAATCACTTGGGCACTATCACCAGATGAATTCAAAAGAATTATATCTTGTGATACTGCAAAGCAAGCCTGTGATATTCTAGAAATGACACACGAGGGTACGACTATAGTTAAGAAATCTAAACTTCAAATCCTTACCACTAGGTTTGAGGAAATACGTATGGAAGAAATGAAACTTCATTAACTTCTATACTAAGTTAAATGACATAGTCAACTCTATGTGGGGACTTGGTGATAGCATCCTAGAAAGTAAAGTCTATGTAAAGATACTGCGCTCATTGCCTGATAGGTTCAATTCTAAGGTGACTGCCATTCAGGAACTTCGTGATACGGATAACATGCAAGTTGAAGAACTTGTTGGTTCTTTACAAACCTACGAGTTAAATTTTAAGGCTTCTAAAGGTAAGTCCATAGCCCTTAAGTCTTCTAAACATATTTCTCAAGATAATGCTGGAAATTCTGATGTTGAAAATTCTGACGATGATATGACACTATTAGCCAAGGAGTTTTACAAAATTTTTAAAAGCAAAAAGAGAGTAGATTTTCAAAGACCTTCTAAAAAGAAAAAGAGTAGATTTAAAAATTGGAAATCTATTAAAGACAACCAATGCTTCAACTGCCATGAATACGGGCATCTGGTAAACAAATGTCCAAAGAGGGACAAACCTAAAAAGAAAGGTATGTTGGCTACATGGGATAAATCGTCTTGCTCTGAAACTTCTTCTGAGTCAGACGATTCTGAACCTGAGTCTACTAATAAGGTCAAGGCCTTAATGACTTTAGCCAGAGTCGCTTCCTCAGACAGTTGTCATTCAACTTATGATGAAAATCTGAGAAGCGACCCTGAAAACGATGATGATTTACAAGATGCCTATAATGCCTTATACAGGGAGAGTTGTAAGATAGCTGTAAAACTAAAACTTCAAAAAGAAAAGTTTTTAAAATGAAATGAAGATTTTGATAATCTAGTTTAAGAAAAATTGCATCTTTCTGATTGTTTTGAAAAATCTAAGTGTGATTTAGATTTCGAAACATCTAAACTGAAAATCTAAAATCTGAAAATGAAAAACTAAAACTAGAAGTCTCTTCTCTCTTGAGTTCGAAGGATACTTGCAGGTATGCCCAGGGTGATCCTAAACTAGAAAAATTGCTAACCGAATTAAGGAAATGTGGCGATAGATCTAGTATGGGCTATGATAAGAATACGCCTCTTAAATGTAAGCCTACTCTTCCTAAGTTTGTTAAAGGGGAGTCCTTTAACTCAAAAGGGAAAAGTCTGAATCAAAATAGTTTTAAAAATCCTAAAACTTTTCGGGCTATGAAACCTAAGAGCAACCATATCAATTATAGAAATCATAATCATAACCCCTTAGTTGAGAAAATTGTAGATTTACTCAAGGAGCTTCTAAGATCTAACTCGAATGGTAGAATATATAACAATTACATGAGTAGAAAAACCAACAATGCTCTAAAACCCAAAACTGTAATGAAATGGGTCCCTAAGGTTGCTTGTCTGGTTGCCCACACCACTTTTAAGGCTTCGAGTCAATCAAAGTGGTACCTAGACAGTGGTTGCTCTAGACACATGACGACTGACAAAGATTTGTTCACCAATCTCAAAGATATGACTGATGGTTCAGTCACTTTCGGTGATGGTAGCAATTGCAGAATTGTTGGCCAAGGTACGGTTCAACTCTTTAATCATCCTCCATTTGAGAATGTTTTGTTTGTAGAGGGCCTTAAGCATAATCTCTTAAGCATTTCTCAAATTTGTGATAATAAACATAGCGTCAAATTCACCAATCAAGGGTGTGAGGTTTCTAATGAGAATGGTTCTGTGATATTGACTGGTCGCAGAACATTTGAGAATTGCTGTATAGTCAGTAATTCAAGCTCGTCTAAGTTATCGTGTTACATGGTCCAAACCAATGAGACCGATCTATGACATAAATGCCTAGGACATGTACACTACCGTAATCTTTATAGACTGAGCAAAGGTGAAGTAATAAGAGGTCTACCCAAGTTAAAGAAAATGGATAAAATTTGTGGCGAATGTCAGATTGGAAACAAACTTGGAGTGCTCACAAGAAAGTGAACTCCAGTGCCATCCAAACCCCTTAAACTCCTTCACATGGATCACCTTGGACCTACTAGAATGGATAGTCGAGGTGGTAAGAAAATATTCTGGTAATAGTGGATGACTTTACCGGGTTTACATGGGTAGTTTTCATGAGAGAGAAATCTGAAACTCTTGATGAAGTGAAAAGGATACTCAAGCGTATCCAAACTGAGAAGGAATCTCATGTTATTAAAATACGAAGTGATCATGGATCCGAATTTGATAATAGCAGTTTTGAGGAGTTCTGTAGTGATCACGGGATATCGCATGAATTTTCTGCTCCTAAGACACCTCAACAGAATGGGGTTGTTGAAAGAAAAAATCACGTGCTTCAAGGGATGGCTAATGTTACGTTAAATAGCATGAAACTTCCTAAAAATCTTTGGGTTGAAGCTGTGAACATTGCTTGTTATATTATTAACCATGTATATACTAGAAAATCAAATAATAAGATTGCATATGAACTGTGGTTCAATAAGAAGCCAACAGTAAAATACTTTTGAGTTTTTGGCAGCAAATGCTATATTCTACGTGATCGGGAAAATTTGGGAAAATTCGACACTAAAAGTGACGAGGGTATTTTCCTAGGATATGCGCTAAACAGTCGTGCGTATCGTGTTGTCAATAAGAGGACCGGTGTAATTTAGGAATCCATTAATGTGGTTATAGATGATCACCTGAATACACCTGTCTCTAGTTTAGAAGATGATGAAGTCTCATTATTTGATAAACCGGACTCTTCATCTTGTCAAAATGACACTGAACTGCGGTCAGTTAAAGATCATCCAACTAATCAAATACTTAGGAACTCTCTCACTGGTGTGCGCACTCGTAGACAACTAGAAAACATATGTAACTATGTGTGCTTCACTTCCTAGATTGAGTCGGCCAATGTAAAAGAAGCACTTGCTGATGAAAACTGGATTGTAACTATGCAAGGTGAACTTAATTAATTTGTAAGAAACGATGTATGACATTTGGTTCCTAGACCTGATGATAAACATATAATTGGAACTAAGTGGATCTTTAAAAATAAGTCTGATGAATTAGGTAACATTATAAGAAACAAGTCTAGACTGGTTATACAAGGGTACACTCAGATAGAAGGAATCGATTATGATGAGACCTTTGCCCCAATAGCTCGTCTTGAATCTATCAGACTATTCATATCCATTACTTGTTACAAAAATTTCAAAATCTATTAAATGGATGTCAAGAGTGCTTTCTTAAACGATGATCTGCATGAGGAAGTATATGTAGAACAACCTAAGGGTTTTGAAGACCCTAAACATACTAATCATGTTTATAGCCTGAAAAAGGCACTTTACGGATTAAAACAAGCTCCCACGGCATGGTATGAAAAGTTGTCTAAGTTTTTACTGAGTCATAATCTTGTAATGGGGAGTGTTGATAAGACACTGTTTGTAAAGAAACACAATGATCACATTCTAATAGTATAGATATATGTTGATGACATTATGTCACGCCCCAAACCCAGAAATCAGATTCACAGGAATTCTGATCACCGAATCCGGTGCCGACAGCCTCCGTAGTACCCCATTCTCGGCTCCTAGCGTCCATACGCCAGATTCCGATCCTGGGATTCTACTAGGAGGATTTTTTTTTTTTTTTTTTTGTATACATTTAACTCGTAATAAGCACAACTACAAGTATACCCAAATCACAAAGGCAACATCATCATCACATATCCACTAATATAATCATTTGATTACAATACTGAAGTAAAATACATAAATCAAAAATCAAGCTCCAGAAGACCGCTGCATGCTCCAAGCTCAACACTGCTGCAACCTAACATCACCTGCACGCATCTATCGTGCATAAGCTTATAGAAAGCTTAGAGGGTGGTGTAAGTGTGTGCACAAGGTAAGTGTCAAGTATTCAATACAATGCCATCACCATACAATACCGAAAATACTGGTAATCCATAAATCGTACAATTTCGGAATAAGCAGAATTACTAACAAGATCATAAATTACCAGAGTAAGTAGAAATACTAACGAGAGTAGGAATTATCAGAGTAAACAGAAATACTGGCAAGATCATAATTTATACGATAACAGAGTGAGGGGAAATACGGACAAGCCTATGAGTCAATCAATATCAGAATACGCAATATAGAACAACTATGCAGATGAGGAGTTATAAAGAGCCAAATATCAAATGCCAAGGATGCGATGCAGTATGTAATTCCTGATGAGTTCACGAATAGCGTCAATCGTATCTAAACCATATAAATGCAGAAACACAGTAACCCCGAATACCATATGCCGTGGATGCAATGCAATATACGGTGCGAATGGAATGACCATGCTAGATGTGATGTCGGGATGATAGTACGTAGTATTGCAGGCTATGGGGTCCATCACAAGGGACTTCTATCCAAACCAGTCCCATACCTAAATTTGGATAGTCAGACTCAATGTGGTAAACTCCTGATCTTAGGTTAGTCATGCGCCCTAGGGGTGCACATTTAACCGGTAGAACCGTGGAACCGGACTGGAACCGTTGGATCGGTCCGGTTTGGTCCGGTTCTAGACAACACTGGTTCCGGTTCCGGTTCCAAAATTGCCAGAACCGTTGGATACGGTTTGGTTCCGGTTCAAGGGCAGGCAGAACCGAACCAAACCATTAACCGAACCGTGGACCCGATCCGTTAAACCGTGGCCCAGATCCACACTGTCCATTGACTTCCTCTTGGAATTTAGATCGTGAATAGTGAGCTTTGATCATTTGATGATATGACCCACCTGAATAATCAAGCCTTAAAAGCAGTTAGACAGCCTTCTTTCGATCGTTGTAGAGATCACGAGGATGTACACGGCTAAGAAAACTCAACATGGTTTTGATGGGTTCTACCCCCTCTACTTGATGAACGGTTCAGATCCATCTCTCCCTGCATGATGGTGGCCCACAACAAAATGACGGAAGCTCTGTTTTCCATAGAGTTTTCAACAGAGTTTACGTACGTCGACTCTGTGAAATTTGGTGGCCCACTTACTGACGTCTTTTGGAAAATCTACTCCGTTCATGGGATTGAGGACGAAAAACCATCAGGAATGAGTGCTTTTGGAGGAAAATCAGCATGGCCCATGAGCTTATCTACTCCGCCGTCCATTTCATGTTCAATGGTCATAATTCTACAACAGCCTGCATGGTTTCAGAATGCCATATTGCCAAGGGTTAAATCTCCATTCTGTAAACAATGGACGGTACAGATCGACGATTTGAATGTGGAGTGGGCCACACTGAGAAAATTGCAAAGGGACTGTAGGATTTTTTTTCACCTTTTTTTTTTCTTTTGTTAAAATTTTTAAACAGCCAGAACCATGGAACCGATCCGGAATTGAACCGGTTTTCACGGTCCGGTTCTGGTTCGGTTCTAATGTGCTAACGGTTCGGTTTCGGTTCCGAAAATCCCAGAACCGTTAGGAACAGTTCGGTTCCGGTTTTACCCCAGAACCGAACCAAACCGACCCGTGTGCACCCCTAGCGCGCCTAACCGAAATCCTGACCATGCGAAGGTACACGTAACAAATAGTTGCCCACCACCAGCTCGAGTGGATAGTGAATGAATGAATGAATGAGTATGCAACTCCTGCTCAATAAGTCTACATATCAGTACGGTTCATCTCTGAGATCATCACTGGGGTCTAGTACACTCTACATGCAATCGCCGCCCACTGGACGTGCAACCATGCAAGTGGAAGAGACCTCACTATCCACCTGGCCTGTAGTCAGCCAATATTTACCCGGCACGTCGATAGCGGACCCATTCACGAGCTGGTCAAACTCAGCCTAGCAATGCCCCCTACCCTCGGGCGGGTAAGGCCACACCCCCTCCCAACCGACCACGACACAGTGGGAGACATGGCCTCCTGGTATTCGGCACTCGGGCGCTCATGTATCCACTCGGTCTCGACGTTGGGGCGTCTCCTAGCCACGGAGGTTTAGGGATTTTCACCCAGGGACATCTATGACACCCGTATGCTAGAACCAAACATTTCCGGTGTCCCCTCTGGCCATCCACGATATACCTGTGGAGACTACGACCCTGATGTCGCTAGGGCGTTAGTAATCACAACACACAATGTAAGATGCATGAGTCATACAATCCAGTCATGCATCAATCCTGCGCATACCGTGCGCTCATGTGAGATAACATCCTCCTATCAGGGAGTCTCATAACAACACGCTCAATGACATATGCAATGATCAACCACGTCTCATAACAAACATTCAAATGATGCGTATGGGCATGTATCATGATGCTATGCTGTCACATACTTATAATCGGTATCAATAACCAGCATCGACAATCGACCTCGATAATGTGGACATTTAACCAACATTGCCCCCAAGGAATGGCCCTCATGGATCCTAACATATAGTGAACCCATGACCTCACACAAGGGCCAATTATACAACACCATGGGCCTCTCTCCAGAGCTTACCACACATCATGATGACATGGGCCTAATATACATCATGCTGGGCTCCATCGCTTAACCGTCAAATGCATCACAATGGGCCTCATCACATAGGCCTCATATACATCACATTGGGCCTTACACACGGGCTGAATACACATCGCAATGGGCCTTAAATACAAGCCGTATATACATCACACAGGCCGAATACACACCACAATGGGCCTCAACTACGGGTTGCATATACATCATATAGGTCCCGACAATCGACCTCAAAAATTCAGAAATTGGCCTCGACAAATCAGAATCGGCAATCGGCCACGACAAGCAGAATCGACAATCGGCCACGATCAGTAATCGGTCATGATAATCGACCTCGATCGGTAATCGGTCAATTGGCCACGACAAGCAAAATCAACATTCGGCAACGATCGGTAATCAGTCACGCTAATCGGCCTCGTCGGTAATCGGTCAATTGGCTACGACAAGCAGAATCGGCATTTGGCCACGATCGTAATCAGTCACGATAATCGGCCTCGATCGGTAATCGGTTAATTGGCCACGACAAGCAGAATCGGCATTTGGCCTATACAATCGGAATCGATCGATAATCAGAATCAGCAAATCGGTCACGTCAATCAGAATCGGCAATCGGCCTATACAATCGGCCGAACAAGGCCTAAGGAAAGGTCACAATGTGGACATTTAACCATCATAATCATCGCCCATCAATGTGGACATTTAACCAACATTACTTCCAAGCAATGGCCCACATAGAGCTAAACATAAAGTGGGCCCATGGCTTCACACAAAGGCCTAATATACATCACATGGGCCGCACCTGTGGGCCTCATATACATCAAGTGGACCACGCCCATGGGCCACACCAATGGGCTTCATATATATCAACTGGGCTACATCAATGGGCTGCACTAATGGGCCTAATACATATCACAACGGCCTTGTCCATAGGCCACGAATACATCATAATGGGCCTTGTATACATCACATCTGGCCTCACTCATGGGCCCCACATACATCACAATGGGCCTCTCCATCTAGGCCTCACATACATCACAATGGGCCTCTCCATCTGGGCCTCATATACATCATAATGGGCCTCTCCAGCTGGGCCTCACATACATCACAATGGGCCTCTCCATCTGGGCCTCGCATACATCACAATGGGCCTCTCCATCTGGCCTCACATACATCACACTGAGCCATACAACAGGTGGGCCTGCACCTCCCAAATGGACCCACCAAATGAACAACATGAATGTACAACTCGTACACCAAGGTGGACCCTATCATATCATTTATTTTCCATCCAATCTGTACACTAGGTCACAAAGACCTAGATTAAGAGGAGAAGAAATTTCATATTTATTGGTAGGCATTGAATTCTTGCCGTTTGTTGGTGTGGACCACCTGATCAACAACTAGATCACGGTGTGGCCCACCGTGATGTATTTTGAGATCCAGCCTAATCATAGATTAACATAGTGATAGATAAAGTGAAAACAAAAACATCAACTGGATCGAAAACTACTGTGGCCCCTTAGAAGTTTTGAACGGTGGATATCACTGCACATACTATTTTCAATGGTGGGGTCTGCTTGAGCCATAGATCTAACTCATTCTTTCTCTCAAGCCATAAAATGATCTCTTAAAATGGTGGGACGATATGGATACAACACATGCATCATGGTGGATTCCATATGGGAAGGATGGACGGCATAGATGAGGTACATACCTCATGGTGGGGCCCACACTAATGGAAGGTGTGGACCACAATACATACATCACTGGGTCCCATGTGGGGCCTACCATAATGTTTATTTTCCATCTAACCCATTGATAAGGTCACTCAGACCTGGGGGCCCACTGAAATGTTTATTTGCACCTAACCTATTGATGAGGTCACATGGACCAGGGGCCCACCATAATGTATATTTATCATCCAATCCGTTGATTAGGCCACTCAAACTTGGGCCCACCGTACTGTTTATATGCCATCCAAACTGTTGATAAGGTCACGTATACATGGGGCCCACCGTGATATTTATCTGCCATCCAAACTGTTCATACAGTCCCAAGGATTTTAACGGTTAGACAGTGTGGATGAAGGGTGTGCTCCACATGATGAATATATCTGTCTTATTTTTAATCTCACACCTTAAAATGATTTTTTTTTTTTTTAAATGGTTGGATGGCTTGGATGCAACCCATGCATCAAGGAGGGCCCCACCAACTGAGGCACACGTCACCAAGGTGGGCTCCACGGAGCAGCACTGCTGCGTCTACAGCAGCTATACGGCTGATGGGCGGTACACCAGCCACTCCAACTCCCTACACGGGTGGGTCCCACCACAACGTTTATTGTCATCCAATCTGTTGATAGGGTCGCACAGACCCGGATGAAGAGTAAAACAAATTTCATATTTGATCCGAAACCTCTGCAATCCAAAAGGATTTCAATGGTAGGCATCCAATCCACTGTTTCCTACCGTGTGGGCCTCCTGAGTCCCGTGTGTCACTGATTTTTGGGGTGGCCCATAGTCACAAGAGGGCCCTTAAAATGCACGGTGTTGATGTAAACACTCATCACGGTGGGGCCCACGGCAGGGACCCACGTCCCTGCCCGTCCTTCACGTCTCATCGGTAGGACGCTGTTGCGTCAGCAGCAACACATGCTGCTTTGATTTTGTTTTTTTTTTTCTTTTGTTTTCTAATGGTTTTTCCTCTGTGGGGCCTGTTTCAGCAAGATCCACCCCGTCCACTGGTCCCTATAGCCTAAGACAAGCCAATCAAGCCTAATATTGGGCATGTTTCGGTTGTGTAGGAGGATCAAAGTGCATTTTAATGGTGAAAACTACTGTTTTCTATGCCATGGCCTGCCAGAAAATCGGATCAGCTTCATTTTTCGGCTCAACGCCTAAAATGAGCTGGGTAAAGAAATTGACGGCATGGATTAGCTCCATACGTCAAGGTGGGGCCTATATGAGTGGCCCACTCAAAAGCCCAAAATTTCAACGTGAGTACTGTCACTGTCCGTTCACACTTCACCAAAATACGTCCAGCGTCCCTAGATGCTGGACGGTTGGAATGTTATTCAAGGTGGGTCCACATGGACGTGGCCCACCCGATAAATTGATCTTTGCGTTTTCCCAACACCTTTAAGTAGGGCCCACATGGCTTGGACGGCCGTGGGGTCCATTTGATGGACGGCTTGGACATCACATACATCAAGGTGGGGTACATCCTGGTGGGCCACACGGCCACAACATCACACCAACATATTGAGAGAGAGAGAGAGAGAGAGAGAGAGAGAGAGAGAGAGAGAGAGAGAGAGAGAGAGAGAGAGAGAGAGAGAGAGAGAGAGAGAGAGAGAGAGAAGCACCCACCCATGATCTTGCCCTCCATCTTTCACCAAAGTATCCTAGAGCTTCAATGGATGAATTTTAACGGTCAAGATTGGATCATGGACGGTGGAGATGGGAGTCAGGAAGGTGGGCCACACTTGCTCTCCATGGAAGCCATGGACGTGAGTTGCTTGGGAGGAAAATGAGAGAGAGAATGAAAGAGAGAGATGAGAGAGAGGGATTGAAAGAGAGAGAGTGATGGGATGAGTGATGGGAGTGATGTACTTTGTTGTAAGAGGAAGTTGACTTTTGGGGAGGGTAGTTGTACTTGGGGATGGGGGTTGTACTTGATATTTGATTGATGGATTGATGTGATAGATCGTAGAGATTCTCTTGGAATTCACACGCGCGGCGTTTTCGTTGAAATCAACGCGGGCCCACATCTCCTGGCCTGGGTATCGCCTCGGCGCGTGAGACGCGCATCGGAACCGCGGCGACGGCGTGATCGTACTAGTACAAGTCTCGGGTCGAGCTGACTCTAATATACGAGACACGACTCGTAATCGCGTGCAAACGCCGATAACAGATTGCGGGTTGCCGGAATTCGACCGGAAGGACCGAGGAAACCTACGGAACGGTACGAGCTAGGTACGGATCTTACACATTATCTATGGATCTACTAGTTCTAACATGTCTTTTGAGTTTGCAGAATTGATGACATCCAAGTTTGAAATGAGCATGGTAGGAGAATTGAGCTACTTTGTAGGTCTGCAAGTGAAACAACTTGCTGATGGGATCTTTATTTCTCAAACCAAGTATGATCTAAACTTGGTGAAAAAGTTTGGATTTGAGAGCGGTAAAAACTTCGATACTCCTATGAGTACGACACTTAGGCTCTCAAAGGATTCAACAAGTAAAAGTGTAGATCCTAAGTTATATCGCAGTATGATAGGTAGTTTATTATATTTAACTGCGAGTCGACCTGATATAGCATTCAGCGTAGGTATCTATGCTAGGTATCAATCTGATCCTAAATAATCCCACCTGATTACTGTCAAGCATATTTTGATATATGTCGCAAGTTCGGCCAATCTTAGACTTTGGTATCCACATGATACTAATGTGCAATTAGCCAGGTATACGAATGCTGATTGGACTGGTAATATTGATGACCGCAAGTCTACCAGCGGTGGATGGTTTTATGTCGGGAACTGCTTAATTTCATGGCATAGTAAGAAACAGAGTTCCGTATCACTATCCACAGCTGAGGCCCAATATATTGCAGCTAGTAATGCATGCACTCAGCTTGTGTGGATGAAGAGGATGTTAAATGATTACGGATTTGCGTAAGATTCTATGGTTCTGTATTGTGATAATTCTAGCGCAATTAACATCTCTAAAAATCCAATCCAGCATTCACGAACTAAGCATATTGACATTAGATATCACTATATTCGTGAATTAGTGGAAGATAAAATTATTTCATTGGATTATATTCAAACTGAAAATCAGCTTGCAGACATTTTCACAAAGCCACTTGACAGAAACAGGTTCATTAAATTGAAAATGGATATTGGTATGTGTAATGTGATTTGAAATTATTGTGTATTCTTGTATCATATTGTATATTGTTATTTTTGCAAATTTATTAGATTTCAAAAATTAATAAAAATTGCACAATTTTGGGTCTACATGACTAGTCGAGCACACACTTGATCAGTTGTGGCATGACCGGTCGAGTAGCGCGTGAAGGGTGCTTTTAAGGTGAGTAAAACTACTTTTTCTTCACTTTATTCATCTTCTCCAATAGCCCCTTTCATGACCGGTCGAACCCATCTTCGATTGTAACTTGGTGAGTGCATCTTTTACATTTTCCTTTTGGATTTACGATCTTTGCACTTCTATTTTCTTGATTTTGAAGTTTATTTCAAGGTTTCTAGTGGTTTCTTTGGTTATCTTGCTAAAAAATCTGATTTGGGTGAAACCCTCCATTGCTTTCTTGTATTTTTTTTTTTGTGCATCTTGAAATGGAAGGTAGATATAAGAAGAGAACTACTTGTGGTCCTTCTTCCCATTCCATACCTATTTCGGTGCGTACTCTTCGACCAACCGAAGAGGACCCGGAATATGTGCAGGATATTCGTCTCCGCAATGTCATTGTTGAGCAGACTGTCAATTCCAACCATTTGAGTTCTTTCAATATTGTTTCCCTCCTTGTGGCTGTAGGATGGGCTAACATATTGAATTGGGGCGAAGCCACATATCGGTCCATTGCCCAGGCCATGTTTGCTTGCATTAGTGATATGTCTATTGAAAACTTAACCTTCATTATTACGTTTAGAGAAGGTACGTTTCCAATAGATTATCACTTGATTTCTAACTTGATTAATATTCCTGTTAATGATGAAGGGATTCCAATTACCACATTGTCTGAGAGATTAAATGAATCTGAGAAACGAATGTTAACTAGAGTATTATGCAACACGAACTCAGATTGGAATTCCGGGATTGCGCTCCGATCCAATCATATGTTACCTAGATACAGAGTTCTTCATCGTATCTTTATTTCAAATGTTTACCCGAGATCTGGTAACAAGATTGAATTAACTTCCTTCATGGTGCGCATTCTTCACTCCATTGTTTCTGGTATTCAAGTGTGTCTTCCATCTCTAATTTGCTATATGATAATTCAATTTCGTCTCTATCCGGGCCGTAACGATATACCTTTCGCTTACTTGATGACCACCCTTGCTATTCATTGTTTTGTGGTCATGCCTACTGGAGAAGCTCTTATTACCCATCTTCCTTTCAACAATTCCAACATTAACAAGATGAATTTGAAGTTGGCTCCTGGCCAAGTTGATAGGGATGCTGGAAGAGCTACTGAAGAAGCTGGAGAAGAAGAAGCACTACCCCCTGATAATGTGACTATGGATAATATCTTTGATGAATTATAATCTGATTCTGAGGCTGATCCTGATTATCAGCCATCTGCTTTTGATGAGCGGTTGAGAACCTTAGAGGAAAAGGTGGAAGGTTTGCATGTATCCCAAGAGACTCAATTCAAATATATGCGCAAATACCTCACTACGTGAAAAATGGAAAAAAAGGACGGATTTTGAGACGGTTGTGGACCGTCTGCAAAATTCCTTGGTTTAAAGCCGGTTTAGAGATGGCCGTAAACCGTCTCTAAAATTTTAGACGGCTCTTGACCGTCCTTAATATTATCTTAAAATGTTGAACGACCACAAATCATTTAAGACGGTCAGAATCCATCGTTAACTGCGGAGAAAAGACGGCTATCGACCATCTGGAATAAAAGACGGTCTTCGACCGTCTTATATGCGGTCATCTGAGATGTCAAAGACCGTTCGCATTAGAGATGGTCATTGGCCGTCTTTTACTTGTAATCTGAGACTGTCAAGGACCGTCTGCATTAGAGACGGTCATTGGCCGTCTTTTATTGGTAATCGGAGACTGTCAAAGACCGTCTGTATTAAAGACGGTCCTTGGCTGTCTTATAGCGGCTGTCAAAGACCGTTTGCATTAGAGACGGTCCTTATCCGTCTTATAGCGATCATTTGAGACTATCAAAGATCGTCTGCATTAGAGACGGTCCTAAACCGTCTCTAATGCTCAGGTCAAAAATTAAGAAGTTAAAAAAATTATGAATTTTGAAAAATAAAAATGGTTGAGAAGCTTAGAAAAATAATTAATAATGTTTAAGAAAAATTTAAATTTTTTTTTAAAAAAAAAACCGTGATTTTATAAAAATCTAGATTTTGAAAAAAAAAATAAAAAACTTCGAATAATGTTGATAATTTTGAAAAAAAAAAGATTTCGATAAAAAAAAAAGATATTTTGAAAAGGAAAATTTAAAAAATTAAACAAAATTGTGAAATAATTGTAAAAAAATATATATTTTAAAAAAGAAAACTAGATTTTGTATTTTGACAAGAAAAATTAAAAAGTTATATAACAAAAGTGAGATTAAAAAAATGATATTTCGAAAAAGAAAATTTAAAAAATTAAACAAAATTGTGAAAAAATTGACAAATTGTAATAAAAATATATATTTTAAAAAAGAAAACTAAAATTTGTATTTTGACAAGAAAAATTGAAAAGTTAGATAATAAAAGTGAGATTTTGATGATGTGTTGTATATCCTTGCCACCCCTATGTTTCTCCAACCCATTTTTGGGCTGGGTATAAGAAAATTGTGTGGATTTAAATCTTAAGTGGACCACACCACTGGAAAGAATGATAATATAGTACCTCGCCATTAAAAACTATAAAGAGCCCATCGTAAGGTTTTAGTAATGTTTATTTGCAATCCAACTTGTTGATAATGTAAAGAAGATCTAGATGAAGGTAAGCTACAAAGATCAAATTGATCCACAACTTTTGTGGCATTCAAAAGGTTTTTAATAGTTATTCATCATTGTTTTGATTGGTATGGCCCACCCGAGATTATTGAGTTCTTATGATTTGAAATCACATCCTAAAATATGATGGAAAAATATATGGACGGTGTCGATATACATAAAATATATCAAGGTGGGCCCTATACGGTTAGAGTAACACCCATGAAGGAGTTACCTAAATAGTGAAATGGTACTATAAGGTCACCTCATGGGAACTTCCCATGAGGTTACTCTGTGTGCGCCCCACCATGATGTGTGTAGAACATCAATACCATGCATTTGATGTGTCCCCTTTAAGTAAAAAAATCAGTCATATACGAAACTCAGGTGGACCATAACATCTAAAACTATGTGAAGACATCCCTAAAACATATAAAAGCATTTGGTGGGGCCCACATGAGTTTTGGATGTGTATGAAACTTGGTCCGACTCCTCATCCAAGTGGGACACACATAATGAATGGGCTGGATCTATGAACCACATCTAGGTGGGCCCAATAAATGATTATGAATGTTTTAATGGGAGGGTAACCCTCTCAACTATAGTATGTGGTGTAGCCCACCCAAGTCATGGATTGACTTTATTTTTAAGGTTGTGGCCCACCATGGAATGGTGCATCTGATTGACGGGGCAGATCCAAAGTTCAAGTGGACCCACCATAGAAAAGAGTGGGATAGTGACACCCATTATTGAAACCTTCTTAGGGTTCGCTGCGATGTTTATTTGAGATCCAACCTGTTTATAAGTTAATACAGACATGGAATAAGGGAAAACATATATATTAGCTTGGTTGAAAACTTTTACGGTCCAAAGTAAGGTTTTAATGGTAGGCATTTAATCCCCACTGTTTTTTGTGATGGGGTCCACTTGAACTTTGAATCTGCCTCATACTTTGGCTCAATCACAAGAAGTTTTTAATGTTGGATATTCAATCAACACCATTTCATGTGGTGTGGTCCAAATACTTGGATGAATAGGAAAAACAAATTTCATATTGATCCGAAACTTTTGTGACCCCCGAAAGGGTTTCAATGCACATTGCATCCTACCCTGCCGTATCCAGTTAGCAATGACACAGTGAATGTATTTTGTTTATCCACACTGTCAATCCATTTTTCCAGACCATTTTAGTGGTTGAGCCCAAAATTAAAGCATATCCAAAGCTCAAGTGGACCATACCACAGGAAACAGTGGGAATAATGATTTCCACCATTGAAATCTTCCTATGGCCTACTTCAGATTTTTATAGGCTTCACTTTTGAGCTTATGTAATAAAATTATATGTTAAAATGGATGGATGGAGTGGATAAAATGAATAAATCATGGTGGGCCCTACAGGATTTATCAGTACGCTTGGGAACGGATTGACTACTCCCCTGACACCAGCTAATGGCTGGTGGTCGGTGCTCTGTGGCCCCCACCATGATGTATGTGTTTCATCCATGCCATCCATATATTTTTACAGATAATTTTACAATATTGGACCAAAAATGAGATATATCCAAATCTCAAGTGGACCACATTATAGGAAACAGTGTTGAATGAGTGTCGACCATTAAAAACATTTTGGTAGCCATAAAAGTTTTGGATCAAGCTGATTTTTGTTTTTTCCCTTCATCTGGTCCAGTATGACCAAATCAACAGATTGGATGTCAAATAAACAGTACAGTGGGACTTAGGAGGATTTTAATGGTGGATATCCAATCACTATTGTTTTCATGTGGTGTGGACCACCTGAGATTTATATCCCTCTAATTTTTCGCATAAAGCTCTAAAATGATCTTTAAAAATGGATGAAACACATACATCATGGTAGGGCCCATAGAACACCGCCCATGGTCTCGCCCAAAATTGGGCGTGCGCTCAAAACAGAGTCGCACCCAATCCCTCTGCCCTCTCTCTCTCTCTCTCTCTCTCACCCCTGCCCTCTGCCCTTTTTCCTTCATTTCCCCCATTTTTTCGGCCTCATTTTTTCCTCTATCTGCAGATGCGGAAATCATCATCTGCTCTCTCTGTCCAATATGCCCTTCCTTTCCAAACCCTCCTTCCCTTTTTCCACCGGGGCCACAACCTCCACTTCCGACCCCCCCTCACCACCCCATGCGCAAGATAGCACCGACGACGCAGTGGAGCGCTGGATCCTGGAGGCGGAGGACTGACTTCGGGAGGCAATCGAGGAGCTGCAGCGCCGACATCGCCATGCCCGCGGTCGTCACCCACCTTACGAGCATGCCGATGAGTCGTGCGTCTCCGTTTCCATCTCTCTCTGGGTGTTTGATCCAAAGAAGGGAGGGAGCCGAAACGATGCCCTCCCTACCTGCGCACGCCCTCCTCAAGATCCAAAGAGGTATCTATCTCTCTCAATCTCTCTCAATCTCTATGCTGATTTATGAATTTGGGGGATTTAGTAATTTGTGGATTTCCGATTCGATGTGGACCCCCATTTAGGGATTTGGGGATTTTAGGGCTTATAGATTTGAATGTGGACCTCGATTTGGGGATTTTCTGATATTACAAATTAGGGATTTGGGGATTTTAGAATTTTAGGGATCTTGAGGATTTTTGGAATTGGGGATTTCTCACTCATCCTTCTAAAAACTTCAATTTAATTTCGGATTGGTAGTTTTTTTATTTGAAAAACTTCATCGATCTGTTATGGTAAGTAGGCTATTGAGGTTGAAGATCAAGCTCGAACAAGCCTTGTAATCGTCCATAAAAATCCAAACGCTATTGTTATGAGTTGGGATCTTCACTTCCACCAGAAACGGGATCTAGTGGACTCTGTCATGGATACCGATTTAGTAGTTTTTTTAGAACCGCATTGACAACAATAACCATAAGATACTGAGGTGGAATGGCTAGTGGAATGGCCTGAGGCATTACTCGGATGTGTGCGGTTGGTGGTTCCCTCAGACTTGGGTAAGGAAAATTGGATGTGTTTGACCTTGGAGTTATTTACTATAGTTTTAATTAATGATATTGCTGCCATGATATCACGTATATAAGAATCAGTCCATTGGATGTACTAAACTTCAAGTAATGTATGAAGTGCTTTATCCAAATGGCCTGCATTGCCACACCAAAGCGATATATTCTGCTTCTAGAGTATAGCAGACAACACAACCCTGCTTAACTATGAAACAACACCTCCAAAGAGGAAAAACATGTCATGAAGTGGACCGACCATCATCGAGATTTCCTGCTAAGTTTGCATAAAAGTATCCATAAACTTTAAGCTTATCTGCTCGTAATCACCTCTTGTTTCTTTCAGATACCTAAGTATCCTTTTCATTTCTGGCCAGTGTATTTCAATTGGTGGGGCCCACTGTGAATTTGTCCAAGCCTGGATGCCACACATGTTTTTCATTCTCTGTGTAACCATTATCTGGACCCACTATCAACATGCTCCAGTCTAAAAATTAAGCTGGACAAATCATCAACCGGACCACTTGCATACTTATATTGTTGTGCTTTCTTGTACATTTTTCTCATAGAGATGTATAACACCTGATTAGCGGACCATCCTGGTTTGGGTTAGGGCATTCTCATGATTGGCCCCACCATATGAATATCCCAAATCTTTCGCTTGTCTATTGGATGTGGGTCACAAATCTAGAGCAATTCCCTTTGAATCCCTATAAGAAGATAGGGAATACTACTTGTTTCATAAGGCTTAGTGAGGCAAAGGTATTTTTTTAAAAGCAGGAGTTAATTTTGATATACATGTGTATGAGAACGTATATGTGCATGTATGTATATTTTATTTTGTTGCAACTTGGTTATAAGTTATGGAGAAAAGCATCTAACGAGCTCTCTATTGCAGTGACTATTTGTTCAAGCTCCAGCTTATTGGAGATTCTGGTGTTGGAAAATCATGTCTTCTTTTGAGATTTGCGGTAAGGTCTCTAAGGATACTCTTCTTTGCTCCTACTCTTTTGATTCTAAAGAACAAAGGTTAATTGTTTTTATAATCTTCAGGCATCTTGTGTGTTATTCCATACATATACATACTCCAACATGCAACAATTGTAATCATCGTCTTGTACAATAATTGGATACTAGTAGTAAGAGCTATGCTTATTCATAGATGCATTGGCAGCTTTGCATTCATATGTGATAAAAGCTATTCATTCTATTCCCTTAATAATCTGTTGTCTTTTTGGTGCTTTCCTGTTCAAGCTTAATTTCAAAGTAAGAAGTTGTAACCTCGAGCTTCAGTTCTCAGAACATTAGGAACTCCACCTTGCTTGCTTTACATTTTTTCTTCATGATGACACTATGCTGAACAATTCTTTAACTGAATAAAAAATTACATATTGTGGCGACACAAGATTGGATAATAAAATTGTATCTTTAGGAATAAATGGCACCATACACTTTGTTGCTATACATCATATACTACATTCGTGGGGTTTTTTTTTTTTTATATATTTTTTTTATACCATTGGATCTGGTTATAGCAAATACTTGATAGTTGATAGTTTACTTTAGCATGTATGGTTTTGAACTCGTTCCAAGATCCCCACCCTCGTGTGCGCTAGGTTGCTATTAATGCAACTGGGCAATTGTCTACAGATTTGGGGCCAAACCTTCAAGTTCAGTATCATCAACGGGTGTTGCATGCATTAGCCTCAACTATGGATGATTTCCAAAATCCTCGAGTATAGGTAAGTGGGTTTCTGGCATTGTGGTTCATACTTGATAGAACATTGTCTGGTCATTATCTATTTCTTTTTTACGTGCATTGAAAACTATCTATTGTTTGGTCATTATCTATTTCTTTTTTAGGTGGTTGTTAAGCCCAACCGAGTCATTGTCACACTGTCTAAAGCTTTAAAAGGGAATTGGCTTGACTTGCACTTCAACGAAGATAAGGTAAATGCCAATTTTTTCATTTCCTCTTTCTTATTGTAATTACTATGAACAAGAATTAGGAGAAGTCAACCCCTGTTTTAATTTTTCATTTCCTTATCTTGTGAACACAACACACAATCATGTACTTGTGGAGCAGACCCGGATGTGCGTCGGAGCTATCCAGATGTTGAGTGGGGGTCCTTGAAAGGTGGGAATCGCTGTTATGACCATGATGAAGCTGTCCATTTCCTATGGACAACATTGGAGTGGCTTGGCCATTTGGACAGGCCGTGTATATATCTGTATTTGCTCGAAATTGGTGGAGCAGACCCAGATGTGCGTCGGAGCTATCTAGATGTTGAGTGGGGGTCCCTGAAAGGTGGGAACCGCTGTTATGACCATGATGAAGCTGTCCATTTCCTATGGATAGCATTGGAATGGCCTGGCCATTTGGACAGGCCGTGTTTATATCTGTATTTGCTCAAAATTGATGTAGCAAACCTGGATGTGCGTTGGAGCTATCCGGATGTTGAGCAGGGGTCCTTGGAAGGTGGGAACCGCTGTTATGACCATGATGATGCTGTCCATTTTCTATGGACAACATTGGAGTGGCATAGCCATTTGGACAGACTGTGTTTATATCTGTATTTACATGAAATTGATGGAGCAAACCCAGAGTGCGTCGGAGCTATCCGGATGTTGAGCGGGGGTCCTTGGAAGGTGGGAATCGCTGTTATGACCATGATGAAGCTGTCCATTTCCTATGGATAACATTGGAGTGGCCTGACCATTTGGATAGGCCGTGTTTATATCTGTATTTGCAGGGACCACACCCTTAACCTATAACCTAAACCTATTCTCAAATCCCAAAACCTATAACAACAACCTAAACCTTAACCTAAACCTATAACCTATAACCTAAACCTATAACTTAAACTCAATTCCCTAAACTCTAACCTACAACCTAACCTAAACCTATACTTATAACCTAAACCTATTCTCAAATCCTAAAACCTATAACTACAACCTAAACCTTAACCTAAACCTATAACCCATAACCTAAACTCAATTCCCTAAACTCTAACCTGCAACCTAACTGAAACCTATACTTATAACCTAAACCTATTCTCAAATCCTAAAACCTATAACTACAACCTAAACCTTAACCTAAACCAATAACCTATAACCTAAACCGAAACCTATAACCTAAACCCGAACATAAACCCGAACCCGAACCCGAATTCCTAAACCTAAACCTATTCTTAAATCCCAAAACCTATAACTATAACCTAAACCTTAACTAAAAACCTATAACCTATAACCTATAACCTATAACCTAAAAGTTTCGTAGCCATTATGTGGGCAAGAGTTTAGAAGATCCTTGAATCTTTCCTAACATTTGAAGAAAATCTCTTCCTCTTTCTAAGAAAAATTCATGATCACCCTCCTTAGGGTATTTATTGGTCTTATAAATCGGGAAGAGATTTTTAAGGAACACCCGGGTCATCTTAGCCTATGTCCAAATCGACCCCAATCTTAAGGAGTGAAGCCAAGACTTGGCTTTCTCCTTCAAAGAGAAAGGGAACAACTTTAATCTTAAAGTGTCCTCAGATACATTATGAAAGTGTAAAGTTGCTACAATCTCATCAAATTCTTTTAGGTGCAGATATGAACTCTCAGAATCGAGTCCATGAAACTTTGGGAGTAGTTAGATCACTCCTGGCTTAAAATACATGTTTCTTGCATTATGTGAAAACACCATGTAAGAAGGTGTACTCACCCTCATTTGTAACGCCCTAAAAATTGGGGGTCGAGCACAAGCTTAACACCCGAGTTCCAACGCATCACTTATGCAACATAGATAATAATGATTAAATGTTGTCCGTATTAGTGCATTAAACATGAGTGAGATTATACTAAATCAGCATATCATACTCCAGCGACAATTAGATTACGCAAGCAGAAGATTGTGATATGTATATAAAGCATATAAGTGATTGTAAGTCCCCAGAGTACGAACGTCACCAGGTTAACCAGTTACATGTATAACTCCAAAATGTGCAAAATGGTGAAGTGTAATGTCATCTATCCATATCCCTATAGCCCCAATACGCAAGTCTAGGTCTACATAGACCCGCTAGAGAGTTGCATATAGGAGAACTCCTCCTCGTCATCATAGAAGATAGGCTCCATCTCGTAAGCCTCGTCATCAACTGAAACTACAACAGAGTCTGGTCAGTGTTTTAAAACACCATCCCAGAGTGGGAGTGAGTGATCAACTCAGTGGAGTTATAAGGCAAAGGTTAACATGTTATCAATTCAGTCAAGCAGTAATGATAAAGCAATACAACAAGCATTCCTAGGTACTCTGATTAAGGCAAGGATGGTATGTGTTAATGATACATGCCCTCATCTACACTCCTTCTGCGACATCATCTCACGATCGCGGCATGCAACACTCCCGCTGTGCTCAACTCCAACGCCAAAGGCACATGCAATGCGGTGCATGTGCGTGATTAGCCAAGTTCTTAATTAGGCATATTCATACAGTAGGATTGGGAAGCTAAGGTACCTTCCTTTTCGTCACTTACCCAAACAATGATCCATCTAGGGTCGTCAATCCTAGTTAATCACATACGATAGGCAAGTTCACGAGTTTACACCATAGGTCGCTACAAGAAGCTCGTCACCGTCAGCGTAGGCTTAATTCACACTTGAGGTCACCCCACTAACGCCCTACCAACTAGCAGTCTATTTTCGAAGGCTCGTCACCAACCCGACTGGGGACCAAAGCCAGGCTGCGTCGGGGTAGGCCTATTTCATACTCGAGGTCACTCCACCAACACCCTACCAACTGACAGTCTATTTTCGAAGGCTCATCACCAACCCGACTGGGGACCACAGCCAGGCTGAACCAATGGAGGTCGACAGCTTGAATACAGTGTCTCATACCACCGTATTCAGCTCATGAGTTTGAGTTACTCACTAGTCACTACGGGGAGGCTCGTCGCCCCAGCGTAGGCCGACAGCTCGACCACGGTGTCCCATACCACCATGCCCGGCTCATGAGTCTTAGCGGATCGTGGCACCGTGGTTGAACGGGCTTTGCACTGGTAAGTTGATACCTTAGATTCAAGCAGTAGTGTCCATACATGGTAAACACACAATAGGCCAATCAGTTTAATAGACAAGTTCGACTGGTACGAGCGTACGTTGAATTAGCCGACAAGGTATCACTGTCGACGATCATCGTACAACTTAGATTCACCGAACACATCACCGAACACCATAGGTCGTTACAAGAAGCTCGTCACCGTCAGCGTAGGCTTAATTCACACTCGAGGTCACCCCACCAACGCCCTACCAACTAGCAGTGTATTTTCGAAGGCTCGTCACCAACCCAACTGGGGACCAAAGCCAGGCTGCATCGGGGTAGGCCTATTTCATACTCGAGGTCACTCCACCAACGCCCTACCAACTGACAGTCTATTTTCGGAGGCTCATCACCAACCCGACTGGGGACCACAACCAGGCTGAACCAATGGAGGTCGACAGATTAAATACAGTGTCTCATAACACCGTATTCAGCTCACGAGTTTGGGTTACTCACTAGTCACTACGGGGAGGCTCGTCACCCCAGCGTAGGCCGAAGCTCGACCACGGTGTCCCATACCACCATGCCCGGCTCATGAGTCTTAGTGGATCGTGGTACCGTGGTTGAACGGGCTTTGCACTGGTAAGTTGATACCTTAGATTCAAGCAGTAGTGTCCATACATGGTAAACACACAATAGGCCAATCGGTTTAATAGACAAGTTCGACTGGTACGAGCGTACGTTGAATTAGCCGACAAGGTACCATTGTTGACAATCGTCGTACGACTTAGATTCACCGAACGCATCAAATGTGGCAGAACTAATTCGGCCACTCAAACGGGAATTGTTACCTATTGCCTGGACTACGCAGTAGTCACAATCATACTCAAATACTTTAGGCATTCATATGTGATAGTCAAAATAACATATGACAAATAATTCAAATATAAATCTCATTTGAGCATTTTGACAAACACATAACACACATGTTATCATACGTTGCATTTCATCCATAAAGCACGAAGTAGTAAGATAGGTTACATGAAGGAAACTGTAACTAAAGATAAAGTAATTGAGAATCCTATCTCAATACCCTCCTTAAACACATTTCAGCCAACATTTTCTCATTCAGGTATTTTATCAGACACGTAGACTACACATATAACGTACATGTAAGATATTAGTTATAACGTATATTATAGCAAATCCTTTCACATGGGAGTTGCCACACTTACAATAATCATGTATTCTCAAACATAAATCATGACAAGAACAACTCAAAATTCCATATTCATTCGAACATTTTAACAAACACATAGAATGCATTAAAATCAACATAATTTACATATATGTGTAATATACGGAAAACAACATGTCTAAGCACATATGATAGCAATCAAGTCAGTCATAAATCATTAACTGACATTGAAAGCCTTGAAAACCATAACCTAAATGTTTATAGTCCTCACCTTTCGCCGGTAAACTCGTAACGAACTCAGTTTATACGCTAAGTCTTCGTCTACGGTACAACGACAACCTATAGCATGAAATAGGTTAACTATTTCATCGCTTACTCTACTTGGATCCCTAAACCAGACTAGGGTTAGGATTTCTTACCCAACAACAGGATCAGAATCGCTAGCGCGGTGATACAGGAGAAGTGGTTAAGCACGTGGAGTGATGGGATCGAATCCCATGAACTTTCTCTCACTCCCACTCTCTTCTCCTCACTTTCTTCTTCTCTTTCTCTCTCTTCTCTCTCCTAGGGTTTGGAATTCGTATGGAATGAGAGAGGGGTGGGTAAAGGCCCTTATATAGGCCCAGAACTGATGGGAATGGCCCCAGGGCCATGGTATACTTGGGTTATAGCTAAAAGTCACCTGTTTTGGCTCAACGAGGCACATCTGGAGGCCCCTTTTCTACATACCATCTGGAAAAAGTTCACTGACATTGGATATAGGTCAGGTTAAGTTTTCAGTCCGATCGGATTTATGGATTGACTGTGGCGGACCAGTTTCAATTCAACGGTCGTCGACACTCGATTAGGGCTACAAGTACACTGACCTATGTTGAAAAATTTCCCTAACCCGAGGGTGTATTTGCATCAGATTCTGATAGTCTGAATCCTTAAATTTGATCCGCTAGTGAACGGCCCAAATCACTTAAATTTGAGTTCATTTTCTAAAGGTATTCGCGTTTCTCACATACTTCGCTCCGGGTCCAAGTTGTGCGTTTCTGGATACTATTAGGACTTGATTTCTGAGATGGTTGTTAAACCTAGTAAGGCGATCATAACTTTATAGTTTCGCGGTAATCGAACTTTTAACGCTCGGTCCAGGTTCGATACGGAGTTTCAATGTGCTCCCGAGAGCAACTGGGTTTTGAGATTACTCCTAAGTCTTAAGGTAATGTTGGGTTAGTGATTTTAATGGTTTTGGATCTTGTAGTTTGTATAAAAAGTGGTTTAAGCCAAATACATCGATTGTTTAGTTTAGTACTTAACCAAATTCCGTCCTAATTACGACAGAATAAGATCCTAGGGCAGTTCTATGCCCCCTTTTGGCACTTTTAGGTAGTATATTATTTTAATTATTTTTTTAATAGTTCATCATCAAGTTCACTTCATCTCTACCAAATTTCATTATATTTTGTGTTATAGAAAAATTCTAAAAATTCTAGAAGTAGCAGCGGTCCGAACTAATAATTTTCAGATAGTAGTCGCATCAACCTAGATTCAATTATATTATATTTTTCTCTTATTTTTTTTTTTATGAAACTAGACTTATCAAGCCTCAATCTGGCTTTTGAATCACCTAAATCGAATTTATAACAAGGGAGATATGACTTTTTGAAGTTGATCGAAAAGTGTAAAAATCTGCAGTGAGGGTGCACCAAAACTTGGTGCTCCGGCGGCGCGCCGCCAAGCTGGCGAGGGCGTCGCCCGCCTGCTGTGGTGTTTGGTGGTGTTTTGCCACAGGATTTTTGAAATGAGTGTATCTTGCACCTCGAAATGAGGTATTCAATGTGCAATATATGATTTTGGGGTAGGAGAAGCTGTTCTATCCAAATAACTTATTTATTTCATGAGATTACAGAAGGTTAATGGTCAAAAACTTATCTTATGTATATATTTACTATTTATAGTAAATTTTAGTTTAAGTACTATTCTTCATCATTTAAACTTTAGGATTAATGTTTAATATGAAAGTCCTTAGAAAAATTTAAGAATAAGGTGGTGAAAAGTTAAATTTTTGAAGGAAATGGGCTAAAAAAGGATTTTAGACTTTGGGATTGAGTTATGAGAAGTTAATAAGGTGTTATGATCGACCCAGTGCCTAAGGACGTCCATCACTAAGTTGAGAAAAATCTAGGACGTTACAATCTACCCCCCTTAAAAATAATTTCGTCCCCGAAATTGGCTAAGGGTAATAAGTAAAGATTTTATTATTTCATTTTTCTTAGTATTGTTGGTTTCGGGTTTATACACGTGTTAGGATATGTAATAACTACATCAGCCTAGCTCATATTGATCTACCCCCCTTAAAAGTTTCTACCTTTAAGGTTTGGAAATAAATGTCCAAATCATTATTATTGTGTTAAGCGTTTGATGATAAGTTTACCTAAGGGTGGTATAATCTACTCTTTATGATTGGGCTAATACGGAAAGACAGTTGTGGTAGGCTCAAATTCGATACGTCGATTGCCCGCCTGACCAGGGCAGACAACTCGTTGTATCCCTTCCTAATCCTGATGTATCCTGGTCTTCTCCTCGGTTAAAGTAGTGAGTCCTTTGGTAATCACCCAGGATTGAGAATTAAGTTAAGTCGCGAATGCCTCGTAGGGATATGGTTCTGAAATTCTGAAATTTGATAATTCTAATTATTTAAGGAGTATTTTAATTCATTAGGAGGTTCAAGCCTCATGTTTATAAAGTTGTCCTTCGGGTATTGTTCAACGAGAGTTTTTGTTTAACCTATGTTTACTTGGTAGATAATAAGTTTTTCCATGGTGCTCATAGTCAAAAGACTATACTAGAAGAGTTTTCAATCTCCTAAAATTATATTTGTATGTCACCATTTCGATCATACGGCTAGGGGGTTATGGGCATATTACACTTCAGTTTCATTAATTTCGGGAGGAAAGGAAGAGTCGAGAGTTCTAAAATATTTCAGAAGTTTGGAATGTTAGCAACATAAGGCCGTGGGAAAGGAAAGAAGAGGGACATCTTCTTGACGCGGTATGAATCTTGAATTTACAAGGGATTAAGAAACTTATAATATTTTACTGTAGTCTGCCACTAACATGAGCTTACGGAGTATTAAACTATGAAACTCAATCCTACTCAAGGGTCCTAATTTAATTGCACAAAAATAATTTATATATATATATATATATATGTATAATTTAAATTTAATCACAGGATGATTCCTAGTATGATTACGAATAATTCCTAAATAGACACCAAATACTAAACTTTAATATGAAAAGGTATGACCAGTTTATTGGTAACTCGAAGTTGTAGAATTTTTTTTTGTTTCAACTCTTCTATTATTTATAACATATTTGTCACCTCTAGTTACCATATTATTTTTATAATTTTTATAGTAATCCATTGTTAGGCCTATTCTTTCATATGAATTAGTTTAACCGACCCAGTGTCTACCAATAGGAATACAGGTGTACCTTGAATGTGAACAGTGACCTCAAAGGCCAAAGGTGCTGCAGTTGCTGACTCAGGTGTTTCAGCTGCAAGTGCATGCACATGAGCTTATTGAGGATGATTTAGTTGCGCTGCCATAGGTCATTGAGGCGACCTATTTTGGGGTACAGGTGGTCGGTAAAGTGGCTGCGCTGGTGGTGCAGATCATAGAGGTGGAGTCGTTATATCACGTGGTGGTTGACGGTCGATCTTCCGAGGTGGTGTGATACCATTGTCTTTCATCTTGGTAAAACAGAAGGGGTCAGTGTGTCCCCCTTTGTTGCAGTATGTACACTAACGGTTCATTTTTCTCTGCCGGGTCGGTGGAGTCATGGGCCTGGGAGGCGAGTCTACATGTGGCCTCTTACCTAGGACTGGCTGGTGCTGCAATTTAGGCTGAAGCCTCAGGCCCATTGGTATACGTGTCTGAGAAGCTCTTTCTCTTTCTCGTTCGGTTCGTAAAGACATGTTGACTAGCTCGGCATAATTAGGAATGCTAGCGCAACACGTCTTAGTGTGGATATCAGGCCGCAACCCATCTGAAAAACGTCACATTTTCATCGGTTCATCTGCCAGTATCAAAGGAGTGTATTTGGCTAGCTCCGTGAATTTGTTCTCACATTGTGACATGGTCATCCCTCCCTGTCAGAGGCGAAGAAACTCACCCTCCTTTTCATTATGATATGTGAGAGGGAAGTACTTCCCATGGAAGCATGTCTCAAATGCATCCCAGGTCTACACATGTCCTGCAGGAACTGTTCGTAGGATATTATCCCACCATAAACTAGCCTCCTTCTTGAACATATAGGTGGCTAGCTCAACTTGTTCTGCCTCAGTGCAGTGTAGCGGCTTCAACATCTTAGAGATGCGATATACTTAGTAATTAGCCACCTCGGGTCTGTGAGTACCCGTAAAAGTGGGAGGACGAAAACGCTGAAAGCGCTCAAAAAGTCCGCTGGTATTTATGTTCCCAGCAGGGTGCGTAGGTGATGCAGACGGAACCATACTCATATTCTGGGCAAGGGCCCTTGCTATGGTGAGGAAAAACTGTTGCTGCTACTGCGAAAAACTGTTGCTGCTACTGCATCAAGAGCATCATTTGTTCCAACCTATTAGGAGGAGGAGCCGACTGAGTGTAACGCCCTGAAATTCGGGGGTCGAGTATGAACTCAACTCCCGAGTTCCAACGCATCACTTATGCAACATACACAATGTCGGTTAAATGTTGTCTGAGTTAGCGCAATAAACATGAATGAGATTAAACCAAAACAGTAATTCATACTCAAGTTCAATTGCATTTAAAAACAGCGGAAGACTGAAATTTTATATACAAGTATGTAAAGTAACAAAATTTTCTGAACTTCAGAGTATGAGTACTAGCTGAGCACCAATATACATGTAAAGTTTGTAAATTAAAAACCCAAAATACATCCTCAAAAGAGGCCCCGAAAGTCCCGCGATGCAGCCGGCCTAGGCGTAGCCGTCAGAATACTGCATGAAAGAGAACTCCTCCTGGTCCTCATCAACGTCGGGCTCTGGCTCCTGAACCAAGGCGCCCTCTAACCTGCAACAGAGTCTGGTTGGTGTGTACAACACCGTCCCGTAACGTGGGAGTGAGTAGCTAACTCAGTGGAACAATAATGCATAAGTTAACATGTTATCAAATCAACCAAGCAGTAATGATAAAGCAGTACAAATCAAGCATTTCTAACTACTCTTGTTAAATGCAAAAATGATATGACATGATGCTGTATGCCCTTGCCAAACCACCCTCAAGCGACATCATCTTACGTTCGCGAATGCTTAACTCCCTCAGTGCGCCACATCTACAAAGCACATGCGGTGCGATGATGCTCGTGATTGCCAAGTTATTATTAGTCCATTTCAATCAGCAGTATTGGGAAACTAAGGTACCTCCCTTGTATCATTCCCAACATGATCCATTCTAGGGTCGTCAATCCTAGTTATTCTCATACGATGTTATGGTTTGAGAAGCTTAGTGATGGCATCGCAACAGGTTCGTCACCCGTCAGCGCGGATACAGATCTCACCGTATGCGGCTCAATTGCTGGCCGTCAGCTCGAGTACAGGTCTCACCGTACTCGGCTCAATCACTAGCCGTCAGCTCAAGTACAGGTCTCACCGTACTCGGCTCAACTCACACTCTAGTTACTGTGAAAGGCTCGTGGCCAATCACAGATACTTAAAGTACACTCGATGATACCACGGAGGACTCGTCGCCCGTCAGCACGAGCACAGATCTCACCGTACTCGGCTCTCGCCGAAGTATCGACAGCTCGAATACAGTGTCCCATACCACCGTATTCGGCTCACGAGATAGTTGCGCAATGGTCACTACGGGGAGGCACATGGCCCCAGCATAGGCCGACAGCTCGACCACGGTGTCCCATACCACCATGCCCGGCTCATGCGTCTTAGCGGATCTAGGTACCATGGTTAAACAGGAATCACCACTGGTAAGTTTGGTACCCTAGGTTCAAGCAGTAGCGACCAAACAAGGTGAACACACAACTACACTTCGGTTCAAGTGGCGAGCCTGACTAGCTCGAGCGCACCACAAGTTGAGCGATATGGAGCGCAAAAGCACTCCGCGTGGCCAACCACTATCGCCAACCGAAGTACGACTCGGGTTCGCCGGACCCGTCCTTTGTGGCGACATGAATCTCAGCCACAATCACAAGTCTGGTACCGAGTGTTTGGACTATAAACATAGTCCCAAACTCAAACAGTTTTCATCGCTAGCATGTGAAGTAAAGCATGGTAAACAAGCAATACAAGCATGTTAGTCGGCATGTTATAAAGCATAAAGTAAGACATGAAGTAAAGCATGTTACAAAGCATGTTGAGAAGCATGTTATAAAGCATATTGTAATGCATGTACTACAGCACTATCCCCATAGGGATAGAATTGTGTGTGCACTGCAATTAAGTGGTTGCGGTGAACCACCGCATGGAGGGGATCCTACATGTCTCTAAGGGAGTTGGAGAATCCATATCAGCGCCTATCTAAGGCACTAGTACATGCACATGTACACCTACATGCACATACACAAACACTTAGAATACACATTTCCAACATACATGACGTATGTTAGGCAAGTTCGTGATTGGGCTGTCCCTAAGCCCCGGGAGTATTTTTTCCGCGTATATCGTATTCATACAGCAAATAATCATTACAATTACATATCCAAAATCCGCACGCATGCGGGATTTCTAGAATACGCAATTTCGACATACACGACATTTACACATGAACATATATTTTCGCGATCTCTTTCGCCAAACTAGTATTTTATCCACACATGATATAATCAAACATTAAATAAACATGTCAAACATTTTCTCAACAAAAATACGTATACGGTATTTCTACGTATATCAAGAGTATGTAAAATTCCATAATCTTTATCGCTAATCGAAACAGGAAACGGAAAGCACTTTGTACATGTGCATTTGCATGCAGATCATGAATCTATCATTATCTGTCATTGAAAGCGTTGAAAACCGTAACTTATACGCTTAAAGTCCTCACCTCAGCCCTTGGAATTCCAACGAATCAGCAAGAAGGTTGGTGCTTCCGTATACGGGAGTTTCTTAGCCTAAAGATCGCATTCGATTAGTCTTTCCTTAACCTATCACTAATCAGGCTCAAATCAGACCTAGGGTTAGGGTTTCTTACCTTCAAATGGGGTGGAAACCGCCGGGAAACCACTTGGAATAGAGCGGTGTAGGCCGTGGGAGAAGTGGAAGCAGCAGGAGGAAGATCGGCTTCGATCTCCACAAGTTTCTCTCTCTTTTCTCTCTTTCTCTCTTAGGGTTTGAACCCAAATTCGTATGGCTGTGAGAGGGGCTGTTCTAAGCCCCTTTTATAGCCAAAAAACTTCCCAAAATAGACTCAGGTTCAAGGGTAACTGCTTACATAGGCATTTCGCCGCTTTCCAAGCTCAAAAGGGGTGTTCTGGTGGCCCTCTTTGAGCCAAACGTCAGACTTAAGCTCACCCACTGCGGATCTACGTGGGATTACGTTTTCGGCTCGATCGGATTCCCAGATCGCACGTGGCGGACCACTTTCAGTTCAACGGTCCGTGGGCCACGATCGGAATTTCTGAGTACATGTAAATGTTCCTGAAATTTTTCTTAATCCGAGGGTGTAATTTGGTCTGATTCCGACGGTCAGGTTGCTTAATACTGACGCGCAACCGAAAGGTGCCAGATCACTATTCCAGATATTTTTTCTTGGATGGAAATAGTGTTTTTCACACTCCCTCGCTCCGGAGTGAAAATAATGGCCGTGGGACATCGGAATCATCTGATTTTTGAGATGATTGTCAAGCCCAGTGGGGCGGTCCTGGTTCCTTAGCTTCGTGTTAATCGGACTCCCGATGTGCGATCTAGACCTCATACGAAGTTTCGTTTCAGTCCCGAGAGCAGACGGGTAATGAGTTTGGCTCTAGACTTTAGGGTAACCTAGAGTCACCAATTCTGCAAGTTTTGGGTCTTGCAGATCGTATTTAAAGCGATCCCAACGGATTTCATGATTTACCGAGTTTAGTACTTAGTTAACTTTGTTAAATTTCTAAAGGATTTAATCCTATGTGATTTCTGGTCGAGGTGGTACTCGGCCCAATGTACGGAAATTTTCAGGTCGTTACAATCTACCCCCCTTAAACAAAAAATTTCGTCCTCGAAATTTATACCTTTTCGTAGTCCTCGAGAATCTGAGGGTAGTTCTTTCTGACCTCGGCCTCAGTCTCCCAGGTAGCTTCCTCCTCGGAATGATGTGTCCACAGCACCTTCACAAGTGGGATGACCTTGCTACGTAGTACCTGCTCCTTCCTATCAAGGATACGCGTCGGGCGCAGCTCGTACGTAGCATCCTCGCTCAACTGTACCTGCTCCCATCTGATGATATGCGTAGGATCAGGAACGTACTTCTTCAGCATAGAGACATGAAATACGTTGTGTACAGAAGCAAGCGGCGTAGGCAAGGCGAGACGATACGCCACATCACCCACTCGATCCAGTATCTGAAATGGACCGATAAATCTCGGTGTGAGCTTCCCCTTCTTTCCGAACCGAAGGACTCCCTTCATAGGGGAAACTCGAAGGAAGACATGATCCCCGACATCGAACTCCAGCGGTCGCCGCCTCGTATCGGCGTAACTCTTCTGTCTGCTCTGCGCTGTGCGTAATCGACGCCTGATGATATCAATCTTCTCTGTAGTCGTCTGGACCAACTCTGGGCCAATCAGGCTGCGCTCGCCAACCTCTGCCCAGCAGTGCGGTGCCCTACAAGGTCGACCATATAAAGCCTCATAAGGCGCCATACCAATAGTCGCCTGGAAGCTGTTATTGTAGGCGAACTCTGCGTACGGAAGACAGTCATCCCAGCTGTCCTTGAAGTCCAACACACATGCTCGCAACATATCCTCCAAAATCTGATTCACCCGCTCTGTCTGCCCATCAGTCTGAGGATGAAACGCTGTACTGAACTTCAACTTCACACCCATCGCCTCCTGGATACGAGTCCAGAAGATGGATGTGAATCGCGTGTCTCTGTCCGACACGATCTCTAAGGGAACTCCATGCAGACGAACGATCTCTCTGATGTACAGTCTAGCCAGCTCGTCTGCAGAGTTCGTAACTCTGATAGGGAGGAAATGGGCCGATTTGGTCAACCGGTCCACAATCACCCAAATAGAATCATGTCCCTTCCTCGTCTTCGGCAGCCCTGATATGAAGTCCATGGAGATGAAGTCCCACTTCCACTCCGCTATAGGCATGGGCTGAAGCAGTCCAGGAGGTCGGCGATGTTCTGCCTTGACCTGCTGGCACGTCAGACACCGAGATACATACTCAGCGATGTGGGCCTTCATGTTGTCCCACCAGTAAGTCCGTCTCATGTCCTGGTACATCTTCGTGCTACCAGGATGCATCGCAAGCTTCGAGTTATGGGCAGACTCGAGAAGCTCGCGTCTCAAGTCAGCCACATCAGGAACACATAGGCGGCCACGGAATCGTAAACCCCCATCAGAACCAACTCTCCACTCGGAATCCACGGCGTCGCTAGCCTGCTCTCGAAGCTCAGACAGCCGTATATCGCCCCTTTGGGCCTCAACAATCCTGTCGTCAATAAGTGGCCGCGCCCGAACGTGCGCAACACACTCAAAAGGCTCCTCGACAGTGAGTCTCTGCTCGAAGTCGCGCACAAACTCCATCATGTCCCACTCGGCTATCATCAGCGGTGCCGCAAATGCAATCATCTTCTTGCGGCTCAACGCGTCTGCCACAAGGTTCGCCTTGCCAGGATGGTAGGAAACCTCGAACTTGAAGTCCTTCAAGGTCTCCATCCATCGGCGCTGTCTCATATTCAAGTCTCGCTGCGTGAATATATACTTAAGGCTCTTGTGGTCGCAGAAAAGCTCGAACTCCTCTCCATAGAGGTAATGTCTCCAGAGCTTCAATGCAAAGATGACTGCTGCCAACTCCAGGTCATGTGTAGGGTAATTCTCCTCGTGCTTCCTTAATTGTCTCGAGGCATACGAAATCACCCTATCCTTCTGCATCAGCACACAACCCAAACCAACGCGAGACGCGTCAGTATATACCGTGTACTTCACCCCTTGCTCTGGCAATACTAGCACAGGGGCGGACGTCAACTTGTCCTTCAGCTCCTTAAAAGCTGCCTCCGCCTTCTCATTCCAGGCGAACTTCAGGTCCTTCCTAGTCAACTGCGACAATGGCCTGGCGATCTTCGAGAAATCCCGAATGAAACGTCTGTAATACCCAGCCAGACCAAGGAAACTCCTCACCTCAGTAACCGACTCAGGCTGCTGCCAATCCTGAACCGCGGCTACCTTAGCAAGGTCCACTGCTATCCCATCCTTGGACACAACATGTCCCAGGAACTTGACTTCCTCCTGCCAGAAGTCGCACTTCTTGTATTGCGCAAACAACTGGTTCCTCTCTAACGTACCCAACACTGCTCGCAGGTGCTCCTCGTGCTCCTCCCGACTCGTGGAGTATATCAAAATATCATCGATAAAAACGATGACGAATCGGTAAAGGAAGGGCCGAAATACCCGGTTCATCAGATCCATGAACACGGCTGGTGCGTTCGTCAGACCGAACGACATCACCAAAAACTCATAGTGCCCGAAGCACGTCCTGAAGGCTGTCTTCTGTATATCTTCCTCTCTCACGCGCAACTGGTGGTACCCTGACTGAAGGTCAATCTTCGAGAAATACTTCGCCCCCCTCAACTGATCAAACAGATCATCTATCCTGGGCAAAGGATACTTGTTCTTCACCGTGACCTGGTTCAACCTACGGTAATCAATACACAACCGTAGCGACCCGTCCTTCTTCTTCACGAACAACACAGGTGCTCCCCAAGGAGACACACTAGGTCGAATAAAGCCTTTCTCTACAAGTTCGTCAATCTGTTTCCGCAGTTCCTCCATCTCGCATGGAGGCATACGATAGGTCGGCAACGAGATGGGCATCGCACCAGGCGTAAGGTCAATCGTAAAGTCAATCTCGCGCCGAGGAGGTAAACCAGGGATAGTCTTAAAGACTCCAACAAACTCCCTAACCACTGGCGTACCCTCCAGTGTCGGACCATCAATCGGCACAAGTAATGCAGCATAACAATCAACTCGACAGGGCCAACTGACCTGTACAGAGAACGTGAACGCTGTGCCGTCAGGTCCATAGGCGGTCACGATCCGAGCATCGCAATCTATCTCCGCCCTCATCTTGGCGAGCCAATCCATGCCAAGTATAACATCGTAGTGCCATAGCGGAGCAACAATAAGGTCGACGTGCTCCGTGCTGCTACCCAAATCTATCGCGCAACTCTCGCATAAACGCGTGACATCCGAGAAGGTCCCGGTGGCCGTAGTGAGTCTCGTTCCCTTAGTGGGAACAGAATGCAAAGATAGGCGTTTCACCGCCCCACATGAAATGATAGAGATAGTGGACCCAGTGTCCACCAGTAGAGAAACGGGAGTACCATGGATATGAGCCGTGCCCTCGAAGGCCGTCGGTGTCGATATCGACGTCTCAGGTGCCTCAGCAACAAGGGTATGCACACGGGCCTGCTGCTGGCGATTCGGCTGAGGAGCCTGGGGTCGCTGTGGCGGTCTGAAGAACGGCACAGGAGGTCGGAATGAAGGATGTGCAGGAGCGGTCTGTAGCGGCGGAGCTGAAATGGTCTGGGGATAAGAGCGACCCAATCTCTGCGGTGGCGCAAATCCGCTAGCCCTCATGCGCGAGAAGCAGCTCTCGGCAGGATGTCCTGGTTTCCCGCAAAACGTGCAGGTCACCAACGGGCGTCTCATGGGAAGCACTGGCGCTGCAGCCCTGGGGGGAGAATCGGCTCGAGGCCTCTTGCCTAAAATAGGCCTGCTCTGTGTATCCTGGCGCGGTCTCGCAACCATAGTACCGCGTGATCGGGCCAGACGGTCCACATCCTGCTCGGCCGTCATAGACATGTGGACCAGTGCTGCATAAGTAGGGATAGTGAGGCAGCAAAGCTTCGACCGTATGTCAGGTCGCAAGCCTCCAGTAAATCGTCGCATCCTCATCTGCTCATTGACGAGGATGGTCGGGACAAAGCGGCCCAACTCGGTAAACCGGTGCTCATACTCCGTCACCGACATGCCTCCCTGCCTGAGGCGCAAAAACTCGTCCTCCCGCTCATGTCGATATGTCTGCGGGTAATACTTCTCGTGGAACCGAGACTCGAAAGCCTCCCAAGTCCACACGAAGTCCACTGCGACCGTGCGCAGCACACTGTCCCACCATAAACTGGCCTCCCTCTCAAACATAAAGGTAGCCAGCTCAACCTGCTCTGCCTCAGAGCAATGTAACATCCGTAGCATCTTGGAGATGCGGTCCAACCAGAACTCTGCCTCCTCGGGTCTGTGAGAACCCGCAAATGAAGGAGGCCTCAAGCGCTGAAATCGCTCGAGTAGCCCTCGCGTACCGACATCTCCAGTAGGAGGTGCAACGGGTGCAGGCAGAGGCGCATCCTCACATCGCGCAGGAGGCTCAGAATACTCCTCAGGATGCGCAGACGTAGTAGGTGGAGCCGCACCACCTCCGTGGGACAAGGCCTCAGCAATAGTGGCCATCAGATCCTGATGCTGCTGCTGCTGTATCTGCTGCTGCATCTGCTGCTGCTGCTGTATCTGCTCATGCTGCTGCTGCATCTGCTGCTCTGCTGCTGCATCTGCTGCTGATGCATCATCATCATCAGCTGCTCAAATCTATCAGGCTGTGGAGCAGCCTGGGAATCATGATGTGCAGCAGATGACGGCCGATACTGCTCTCTGACCGGGGGTGTGTAAGGTGGCTGTCCACCACTAGGACCAGCAGAAGGCTGATCAGATCCCAATCCACGGTCAGTAGGACCGCCACTACCAGAAGGAGTCTGGTCCATAGAGCCGGTCAAACGTAGATGTGCCGTGCTCCGCGTATACTGCCGCGGCATGCCCTATACAACATAGGGTAGATCATTCGTGAGATATAGCACAAAACACATCATGAGGCACTTACGCATTCCACACATCATCAATACAAAGAGGCTACATGCTTTTCATTTACTCAAAATTGTCATAATACATGGACACAGAGTTACATGAATCACGACAGAACATCACATGATAGCCATTACATTCGTTACATAAAACATACAAAGCATGCTACTACCTACTACATCAACAACATAAAAACATAAACCGCCTATCGCGGTAACCAACATAAGCAACAACACACAACACATGGATGACTAAGCATCCGAAGTAGGCGGTGGAGGAGGAGCATTCTTATCCTGCGCACAGCACAGGATGGCCTTCAACGTACGGGACATCTTCTTGAAGCTTCTCTTTATATAGGCGTCAGTCTCTTCAAGCTTGGCTCGAACTTGACCAATTTCTTGCTGCAGGGCGGCTTGCCCTTCCTCAAGACGGGCAAATCGCGCGTCAAAAGCATCCCGATCAATACCAGGCTCCTGAGCCACAGGAGGTGAACTCTCCTCGGTGTCCTGAGCCTCAGGTTCTTCTTCCTGTATATCATCATCGCCCTCCTCATCACTCTCCTCGCCGGCACTATCCGACTCATCACCAGAGTCGTCGAGTCGGGCTTGCCGCTGTTGAGGGCCGATCTTCATATTCCTGAGTGTCGCTTCACTTATGATTCGGACCGGTGCAAGATCCTCCATGTTCAACCTGTAGCCTACATCACGAGCCATCCTGCAGATCAGACGGCCAAATGGAAGCGAAAGATCGTTCCTGGTAGAACGAACGGCATGCACTATCTGAGATAGGATGAACGTGGGTAGGCATATGTCGTCTCCATGTCCCATCTTGTACAAGAAGTCTACCATCACCCGAGTACATTCCGTGCGGTTACCCGTTCGTGGGTACACGTTGTAGGTGAAAATATGATGGAGTAAACGGAAGTCTTCCGCCATTTTTGTCGACGCAATGCTGTTTCCTCTCCTCCAAGTAACCCGGCGACCACAGAGATATCGCGCGCGGCGATCCCTTTCCCGCGCACTTCTGGAAAAGCTACCACTGGGGTGTACCTGACCACGCGGCAGCTTGGTGATCCGAGCCACTTCATCCACTGTAATTGTGCGTCTAATGCCCCTCACAGAAACAGTAAACTGAAGAGGCTCAACAGATGCGTCCACGATGTGAGCATAGAAGGCGCGGACCGTGTTCTCACATGCAGGCGACTGGCCATCAAATATAGAATTCCAACCGATGTCCACCAGGTGGTCCATCAGTGGGTGTAGCCCGAACATCCTTTCATCTACATGGGCTTCAAACACAACTTTGCGGCCCGCAAAGCGCCCATATTCCATGCCAATCGGGTAAGCATTTCTGGCGGGATGGTCGGGATCCAAGTCTCGCTTTGACCTAAATTCCCGCACGGTGCTTGGGCCGGCCCCGACGTCGGATCTTCTTTGAGAATGGGCTGGCCTACTTGGGCCGGCATCATCAGCCGCGGTTTTCCTCTTTCCCATGAAAGATAGGATGGAGGAAAGAGAGAAAATGGTGGCCACCACACCAAGGAGGGCCATGGAAATTTGCCCAAAATGGGGTTTAAGGGCTGATCTCTTTGCTCCACCACAAATAATCAATGCAATGGGTGTGGGAGGAGCCCAAGAGGTAGAAAATGAAGAAGAAACAAGAAGGAAGTGGGATGGGTTTGTATCTTACCCGATTTTGAGCTCCAAAGAGGGATATGAGAGCTCCAACTTGAGAAAATGGGGAAAGGGGAAGCTAGGGCTGTTGTGGGAGGTTGGGATGGGTGAGATATGGAAGAAAAATGGAAGATTTGGAGGTTGTAGGGATGGGTTTTTAGAGAAAATCGAAAATGGGTGAGATGCTTGAAAAGAGGGGTGAAATGCAAAGGGGTGCTTCCAACCCTATTTATTCTAATCAAAACCACAAACCGCACGTGCCATGGTGTTAGGGGGTTGGGCCGACCAACCCCACACTTAAAATCTCGCCGGAAAAGCAACCGGCCGGCGGCGCGCCGCCCGACCCGCGGCGGCGCCGCGGCCGGACTTGGCCGGAACCGCGCGCTGCCGCGGCCTGGCCCACCTTGGCACGTGCCCAGGGTGCTGAATGCACCCTGGCTTGGTCGAAATTCATAATGGGCTGACGTGGGGGGCCCACGAACTCCGTTCGGCTCCCAAACGGGCAGTTTTCGGAAATTTCAGAATCAATCTGATTTTTTCTGATTTTTAAGGGATTATTTTTTGGTGAAGTGTGACCATGACACGTCAATAGACGGTCAAGGGGTGATTTGGAGTCCACGTGTGCGGTCAGGATCGAGTACAAACTCGATCAACGCGTCTATTTTCAACGAATTTCACCGAACGGTGAAGTCGGGAGACCCTAGGACTGTTTCTAAACGTTTGCGCACCCTCCTAAGTATAATGCGTCAGCGTACGTAGTGGGGACATAACTCAGGTCCGTTTTAATCAAAATCATGCTCTGATACCAACTTGTAACGCCCTGAAATTCGGGGGTCGAGTATGAACTCAACTCCCGAGTTCCAACGCATCACTTATGCAACATACACAATGTCGGTTAAATGTTGTCTGAGTTAGCGCAATAAACATGAATGAGATTAAACCAAAACAGTAATTCATACTCCAGTTCAATTGCATTTAAAAACAGCGGAAGACTGAAATTTTATATACAAGTATGTAAAGTAACAAAATTTTCTGAACTTCAGAGTATGAGTACTAGCTGAGCACCAATATACATGTAAAGTTTGTAAATTAAAAACCCAAAATACATCCTCAAAAGAGGCCCCGAAAGTCCCGCGATGCAGCCGGCCTAGGCGTAGCCGTCAGAATACTGCATGAAAGAGAACTCCTCCTGGTCCTCATCAACGTCGGGCTCTGGCTCCTGAACCAAGGCGCCCTCTAACCCTGCAACAGAGTCTGGTTGGTGTGTACAACACCGTCCCGTAACGTGGGAGTGAGTAGCTAACTCAGTGGAACAATAATGCATAAGTTAACATGTTATCAAATCAACCAAGCAGTAATGATAAAGCAGTACAAATCAAGCATTTCTAACTACTCTTGTTAAATGCAAAAATGATATGACATGATGCTGTATGCCCTTGCCAAACCACCCTCAAGCGACATCATCTTACGTTCGCGAATGCTTAACTCCCTCAGTGCGCCACATCTACAAAGCACATGCGGTGCGATGATGCTCGTGATTGCCAAGTTATTATTAGTCCATTTCAATCAGCAGTATTGGGAAACTAAGGTACCTCCCTTGTATCATTCCCAACATGATCCATTCTAGGGTCGTCAATCCTAGTTATTCTCATACGATGTTATGGTTTGAGAAGCTTAGTGATGGCATCGCAACAGGTTCGTCACCCGTCAGCGCGGATACAGATCTCACCGTATGCGGCTCAATTGCTGGCCGTCAGCTCGAGTACAGGTCTCACCGTACTCGGCTCAATCACTAGCCGTCAGCTCAAGTACAGGTCTCACCGTACTCGGCTCAACTCACACTCTAGTTACTGTGAAAGGCTCGTGGCCAATCACAGATACTTAAAGTACACTCGATGATACCACGGAGGACTCGTCGCCCGTCAGCACGAGCACAGATCTCACCGTACTCGGCTCTCGCCGAAGTATCGACAGCTCGAATACAGTGTCCCATACCACCGTATTCGGCTCACGAGATAGTTGCGCAATGGTCACTACGGGGAGGCACATGGCCCCAGCATAGGCCGACAGCTCGACCACGGTGTCCCATACCACCATGCCCGGCTCATGCGTCTTAGCGGATCTAGGTACCATGGTTAAACAGGAATCACCACTGGTAAGTTTGGTACCCTAGGTTCAAGCAGTAGCGACCAAACAAGGTGAACACACAACTACACTTCGGTTCAAGTGGCGAGCCTGACTAGCTCGAGCGCACCACAAGTTGAGCGATATGGAGCGCAAAAGCACTCCGCGTGGCCAACCACTATCGCCAACCGAAGTACGACTCGGGTTCGCCGGACCCGTCCTTTGTGGCGACATGAATCTCAGCCACAATCACAAGTCTGGTACCGAGTGTTTGGACTATAAACATAGTCCCAAACTCAAACAGTTTTCATCGCTAGCATGTGAAGTAAAGCATGGTAAACAAGCAATACAAGCATGTTAGTCGGCATGTTATAAAGCATAAAGTAAGACATGAAGTAAAGCATGTTACAAAGCATGTTGAGAAGCATGTTATAAAGCATATTGTAATGCATGTACTACAGCACTATCCCCATAGGGATAGAATTGTGTGTGCACTGCAATTAAGTGGTTGCGGTGAACCACCGCATGGAGGGGATCCTACATGTCTCTAAGGGAGTTGGAGAATCCATATCAGCGCCTATCTAAGGCACTAGTACATGCACATGTACACCTACATGCACATACACAAACACTTAGAATACACATTTCCAACATACATGACGTATGTTAGGCAAGTTCGTGATTGGGCTGTCCCTAAGCCCCGGGAGTATTTTTCCCGCGTATATCGTATTCATACAGCAAATAATCATTACAATTACATATCCAAAATCCGCATGCATGCGGGATTTCTAGAATACGCAATTTCGACATACACGGCATTTACACATGAACATATATTTTCGCGATCTCTTTCGCCAAACTAGTATTTTATCCACACATGATATAATCAAACATTAAATAAACATGTCAAACATTTTCTCAACAAAAATACGTATACGGTATTTCTACGTATATCAAGAGTATGTAAAATTCCATAATCTTTATCGCTAATCGAAACAGGAAACGGAAAGCACTTTGTACATGTGCATTTGCATGCAGATCATGAATCTATCATTATCTGTCATTGAAAGCGTTGAAAACCGTAACTTATACGCTTAAAGTCCTCACCTCAGCCCTTGGAATTCCAACGAATCAGCAAGAAGGTTGGTGCTTCCGTATACGGGAGTTTCTTAGCCTAAAGATCGCATTCGATTAGTCTTTCCTTAACCTATCACTAATCAGGCTCAAATCAGACCTAGGGTTAGGGTTTCTTACCTTCAAATGGGGTGGAAACCGCCGGGAAACCACTTGGAATAGAGCGGTGTAGGCCGTGGGAGAAGTGGAAGCAGCAGGAGGAAGATCGGCTTCGATCTCCACAAGTTTCTCTCTCTTTTCTCTCTTTCTCTCTTAGGGTTTGAACCCAAATTCGTATGGCTGTGAGAGGGGCTGTTCTAAGCCCCTTTTATAGCCAAAAACCTTCCCAAAACAGACTCAGGTTCAAGGGTAACTGCTTACATAGGCATTTCACCACTTTCCAAGCTCAAAAGGGGTGTTCTGGTGGCCCTCTTTGAGCCAAACGTCAGACTTAAGCTCACCCACTGCGGATCTACGTGGGATTACGTTTTCGGCTCGATCGGATTCCCAGATCGCACGTGGCGGACCACTTTCAGTTCAACGGTCCGTGGGCCACGATCGGAATTTCTGAGTACATGTAAATGTTCCTGAAATTTTTCTTAATCCGAGGGTGTAATTTGGTCTGATTCCGACGGTCAGGTTGCTTAATACTGACGCGCAACCGAAAGGTGCCAGATCACTATTCCAGATATTTTTTCTTGGATGGAAATAGTGTTTTTCACACTCCCTCGCTCCGGAGTGAAAATAATGGCCGTGGGACATCGGAATCATCTGATTTTTGAGATGATTGTCAAGCCCAGTGGGGCGGTCCTGGTTCCTTAGCTTCGTGTTAATCGGACTCCCGATGTGCGATCTAGACCTCATACGAAGTTTCGTTTCAGTCCCGAGAGCAGACGGGTAATGAGTTTGGCTCTAGACTTTAGGGTAACCTAGAGTCACCAATTCTGCAAGTTTTGGGTCTTGCAGATCGTATTTAAAGCGATCCCAATGGATTTCATGATTTACCGAGTTTAGTACTTAGTTAACTTTGTTAAATTTCTAAAGGATTTAATCCTATGTGATTTCTGGTCGAGGTGGTACTCGGCCCAATGTACGGAAATTTTCAGGTTGTTACACTGAGGTATGTGTGGCGTCGAAGTGGATGAACGGTTCTGTTCGGGAACCGGTGGTGCATAAGGTGTTGGCCCATTGGTGGGGCCAGTTGCCGGTTGTGAATCTGGCATCATCTCAAAGTCTGGGCCCAAACTAGGGTCCGTATGACTATCGTTCAGGGGAGATACCCCGTCAATCGATCCGTCAAGTGCAAGACATGTTGTACTCCGAGTGATTTTCGAAGGCATTCCCTATATACAACATAGGGTGCACATGTGTAAGATTTAGAATAACAACACATACTTCTCCAAACATTCTACATATCTCACTCCAAGAAGCTTCATGCATTTTATTTAACCAAAATCATCACGATACATATGATGTGGTATTACCGAAGTCATGACAGAAGATGCATGTGAGCTAATTTAGCAAAAGTTTTAACACAAACTATTCTAACACCTAACTAAACCAACAAGGGCTGTTACCTAGAAAAGCGAGAAACAAAGCACGACAATAGGCGACTCCTACATATGACTAGTCCGCTGACTTTGGTGAGGGCAGAGGTGCCCCCTATCCTGCATACAACACAGGAGCGCCTCCAAGGTACGAGATGTCTTCTCAAATTTCTGTTTCAGATAAGTCTGATTCTCTTCAAGCTTTTTCCTCAACTCGGCCCGATTTTCTTCTATCTTGGCCATACGGGCTTCTATGGCGGCCTGATCATGGCAGTCCTCACGAGTAACAGTAGGAGGTCCCCCATCTGAATGCTGGGCCTCCTCTCTTCCCAAAGAGATAGTAAACTGAAGAGGCTCCAATAGTGGGTTCCGTATATGAGCACAGAAGGCTCGTACGGTGCCTTCACTTGAATGAGTGTTTCCCTCAAATATGGGTCCCCAACCATTTTCTAGGAGCATGTCCATTACTGGGTATAACCCGAAAAGCTTTTCATCCACATGAGCCTCGAATACAACTTTTTGGTTACGGAACCTCCCTAATTCGGCGCCCACCGGTAGTGATCTTTCGATGGGGACCAGCGGGTCAAGATCCCGTTTTGATCTTCTCTCTCGTTCGGCGCTCGTGCCTGCTTCGGTGCCCATCTTCTTCCTTTTATGGGTTAGGCAGCTAGGCCTAACTTCGTCCGTGGACGCCCTTCTCTTTTCCATAAGAGAAAGGAGTGTGGAGAGCGAGAAGATTGTAGCAACTAGTTCAAAAAGGGCCATGGGGTGGAATAAGCTTGAGAATAGGGTAGATTTGGGAAGTTTAAGAGTTATGAGACATGAAGATGGATTTGTGCACTCAAATGAGGAGAAATAAAGGGATTGAAGTAGAAGATTGGTTGGTGGGGTTTTGGAGGGTTTGAGACACAAAAGGAGGGCCTTTGTGCTCAATAAATGGAAATAGTGAAGGTGGAGGGATGGAATTGAGGAATGAGAAGGTAATGACGAACAAGATAAAAGATTTGAAGGTTGGAAATGTATGGAAGAAAAGATTTGAGAGGGAAAGGAAGCTTTGGAGTGTTTGGGAGTGAAAATGGAGTGGAGGGGGCTTGCAATGGGTCAAACAACCCAAAAGAGGGTTTTAAAGGGGTAGTGGGGTGCTCCCACACGTGTGACAGGGCCCACATGGCCGGCGGTGGGCGGTGCGTCGCCGACTGGGCGGTGCCGTCACCCGGGCGCTGTGAAGCTGGGCGGTGTGCCGCCGACCAGGCGGTGCCGCCGTCAAGGCTCTAGACGTCCGGTGGTGGCTCCACCTAGGGGCGGTGTCCACCCCTCCTCGAGATATCGAAAACAAGTGGGACCCCCCTGGGTCCCTCTGTAAATTATGGTGTGGCCCTCACATCCATTTGAGGCACTTTCGGATTCACCGAATTATCATCGAAACCCGTCGATTGACGGTCTAGAAGGGGATTGAGATCATTTTATGTGATCTCGGTTGCATATGGGGCGCATTTCAGCTATCAGTTTCGCTTCAACGGTCATATGATCACCGACGGGCGAAACTGGGGATCCTACGACTGTTTCTACGTTTTATCGCTCCCTCCTAGATCAAAGTACGTTAGCGTGCGTCGTGTTACTATAACCCAGGTCCAGTTTAATCCAAATCACACTCTGATACCAACTTATAACGCCCTGAAAATCGGGGGTCGAGCACAAGCTCAACACCTGAGTTCCAACACATCACTTATGCAACATAGATAATGATGATTAAATGTTGTCCGTATTAGTGCATTAAACATGAGTGAGATTTTACCAAATCAGCATATCATACTCCAGAGACAATTAGATTACGCAAGTGGAAGACTGTGATATGTATATAAAACATATAAGTGATTGTAAGTCCCCAGAGTACGAACGTCACCAGGTTAAACAGTTACATGTATAATTCCAAAATATGCAAATTGCTGAAGTGTAATGTCATCTATCTATATCCCTGTAGCCCCGATACGCAACTCCAGGTCTACATAGACCCGCCAGAGAGTTGCATGTAGGAGAACTCCTCCTCGTCATCATAGAAGACAGGCTCCATCTCGTAAGCCTCGTCATCACCTGAAACTACAGCAGAGTCTGGTCGGTGTTTTAAAACACCGTCCCAGAGTGGGAGTGAATGATCAATTCAATGGAGCTATAAGGCAAAGGTTAACATGTTATCAATTCAGTCAAGCAGTAATGATAAAGCAATACAACAAGCATTCCTAGGTACTCTGATTAATGCAAGGATGATATGTGTTAATGATGCCTGCCCTCGCTTACACTCCCTCTGCGACATCATCTCACGATCGCGGCATGCAACACTCCCGTTGTGCTCAACTCCAACGCCAAAGGCACATGCAATGCAGTGCATATGCGTGATTAGCCAAGTTCTTAATTAGGCATATTCGTACAGCAAGATTGGGTAGCTAAGGTACCTTCCTTTTCGTCACTTACCCAAACAATGATCTATCTAGGGTCGTCAATTCTAGTTAATCACATACGATAGGCAAGTTCACGAGTTTACACCATAGGTTGCTACAAGAGGCTTGTCACCATCAGCATAGGCTTAATTCACACTCGAGGTCACCCCACCAACACCCTACCAATTGGCAGTCTATTTTCGAAGGCTCGTCACCAACCCGACTAGGGACCACAACCATGCTACGCCGGGGTAGGCATATTTCATACTCGAAGTCACTCCACCAATGCCCTACCAACTGGCAGTCTATTTTCGAAGGCTCGTCACCAACCCGACTGGGGACCGTAGCCAGGCTGCGCCAATGGAGGCCGACAGCTTTAATACAGTGTCCCATACCACCGTATTCAGCTCACGAGTTTGGGTTACTCATTGGTCACTACGGGGAGGCTCGTCGCCCCAGCGTAGTCCGACAGCTCGACCACGGTGTCTCATACTACCATGCCTGCCTCATGAGTCTTAGTGGATGGTGGTACCGTGGTTGAATGGGCTTTGCACTGGTAAGTTGGTACCTTAGATTCAAGCAATAGTGTCCATACATGGTAAACACACAATAGGCCAATCGGTTTAATAGACAAGTTCGACTAGTACGAGTGTACGCTGAATTAGCCGACAAGGTACCATTGTCGACGATCGTCGTACGACTCGGATTCACTGAATGCATTAAATATGGCGGAACTAATTCGGCCACTCAAACGAGAATTGTTATCGATTGCCTGAACTATGCAGTAGTCCCAATCATACTCAAACACTTTAGGCATTCATATGTGATAGTCAAAACAACACGTGACAAACAATTCAAATATAAATCTCATTTGAGCATTTTGACAAACACATATCACACATGTTATCATACATAGTATATCATACATAAAGCACGTAGTAGTAAGATAAGTTACATGAAGGAAACTGTAACTAAAGATAAGGTAATTGAGAATCCTATCTCAATACCCTCCTTAAACACATTTCAGCCAACATTTTCTCATTCAGGCATTTTATCAAACACTTGGACTACACATATAACATACATGTAATATATTAGTTATAACGTATACTATAGCAAATCCTTTCACAAGGGAGTTGCCACACGTACAACAATCATGTATTCTCAAACATAAATCATGACAAGCACAAATCATAATTCCATATTCATTCAAACATTTCAACAAACACATGGAATGCATTAAAATCAACATAGTTTACATATATGTGTAATATACGGAAAACAACGTGTCTAAGCACATGTGATAGCAATTAAGTCAGTCATAAATCAGTAACTGACATTGAAAGCCTTAAAAACCATAACCTAAATGGTTATAGTCTGCACCTTTCGCCGGTAAACTCATAATGAACTCAGTTTATACCCTAAGTCTTCGTCTGCGGCACAACAACAACCTATAGCATGAAATAAGTTAGTTATTTCATCGCTTACTCTACTTGGATCCCTAAAACAGACTAGGGTTAGGATTTCTTACCCAACAATAGGATCGGAATCTTCGGCGCGGTGATATAGGAGCAGTGGTTAAGCACGTAGAGTGATGGGATCGAATCCCAGGAACATTCTCTCACTCCCACTCTCTTCTCCTCACTTTCTTCTTCTCTTTCTCTCTCTTCTCTCTCCTAGGGTTTGGAATTCGTATGGAATGAGAGAGGGGTGGTTAAAGGCCCTTATATAGGCCCAGAACTGATGGGAATGGCCACAGGGCCATGGTATACTTGGGTTATAGCCAAAAGTCGCTTGTTTCGGCTTAACGAGGCACATCTGGAGGCCCCTTTTTTGTATACTATCTAGGGAAAGTTCCCTGACATTGGATCTAGGTTAGGTTAAGTTTTCAGTTCGATCGGATTTATGGATCGACTGTGGCAGACCAGTTTCAATTCAACGGTCATCGACACGCGATCAGGGCCACAAGTACACTGACCTGTGTAGGAAAATTTTCCTGACCTGAGGGTGTATTTGGGTCAGATTTTGATGGTCTGAATCCTTAAATTTGGCCTGTAAGTGAACGGCCCAAATCGCTTAAATCTGAGTTTATTTTCTAAATGTATTCGCATTTCTGGCACACTTTGCTCCGGGTCCAAGTTGTGCATTTCTGGATACTATTAGGACTTAATTTCTGAGATGGTTGTCAAACCCAATAAGGCGATCATAACCTTATAGTTTCGCGGAAATCAGACTTTCGACGTGCGGTCCAGGTTCGATATGGAGTTTCGAGCAACTGGGTTTTGAGATTGCTCCTAGGTCTTAAGGTAATGTTGGGTTAGTGTGGTTTTGGGTCTTTTAGTTTGTATAGAAAGTGGTTTAAGCCAAATCCATCGATTGTTTAGTTTAGTACTTAACCAAATTCCGTCCTAATTACGACAGAATAAGGTCCTAGGGCAGTTCTATGCCCCTTTTTGGCACTTTTAGTTAGTATATTATTTTAATTATTTTTCTAATAGTTCGTCATCAAGTTCACTTCATATCCACCAAATTTAATTAGATTTCGTGTTGTAGAAAAATTCTAAAAATTCTAGAAGTAGCAGCTGTCCGAACTAATAATTTTCAAACAGTCGTCACATCAACCTTGAATTATATTAAAATTTTTATTATATTTTTCTCTTATTTTTATATGAAACTAGACTTATCAAGCTTTAATCTGGATTTTGAATCACATAAATCAGAGTTATAACGAGGGAGATATGACTTTTTGAAGTCAATCAAAAAGTGCAAAAAATCTGCAGCGAGGGTGCACCAAAACTTGGTGCTACGGCGATGGCGCCGCCCGCCCGCTATGGTGTTTGGTGGTGTTTTGCTATGAGATTTTTGAAATGAGTGTATCTTGCACCCTGAAATGAGTTATTTGACATGTAATATATGATTTTTGGGTAACAAAAGCTGTTCTATCCAAATAACCTATTTTATTTTGTGAGATTCCATAAGGTTAATGGTCACAAACTCATTTTATTTATATATTTACTATTTATAGTAAATTTTAGTTCAAGTATTGTTCTTCGTCATTTAAACTTTAGGATTAATGTCTAATATGAAAGTACTTAGAAAAATTTAAGAATAAAGTGGTGAAAAGTGAGATTTTTGAAGGAAATAAGTTAAAAAGGGGATTTTAGACTTTGGGATTGAGTTCTGAGAAGTTAATAAGGTGTTATGATCAACCTAGTGCCTAAGGACGTCCATCGCCAAGTTGGAAAAAATTCGGGACGTTACATCATTAGTTATAAATAATCATGTAGAGTTCTAGGCAGAAGAGCATTATGTACATCATTTTCATCTTGTTGCTCTTCAGCGGGATGGTGAGGTTGATTGTCTAGAATTCTAAGGTGGTATTTAATCTGGTGATGGATAAGCAAACCTTTGACTAATCCTCCTTCACTCAAGAGACGTAGAGTGTTGTCACGAACCCACTTGGGCATGAAACACTCTCAACCTAAGTTTAAACTAAAACCTACTTCAGAAAAAAGAAAAATTACATAAAATAAGAAAATATGAAATACTACAAAAAGGAAGAGTTGGAAGGATATTACTAGAATAACGATTCTATGTTAGGTTTTACAAAATAGAAGAAACGCCATTAGTATTTGATAATTTAGAAAAACCTAATCTAGAAAAAGTTAAACCTAATCCTAAACTAATTCTAATACTAATGTACTTCAGGAAAACGTAACTGAAGTCCCTAGCAACAACGCCAAAAAATTATTCACGAACCCCAAGTGCAGGGTTGCAAAGTAGTAATAACTTGGTGAGGCCGAGGTTGTATCCACATGGACTTGCTAATGTGTAATCTATGAAATACTTTAGAACTAGAACTAAAATCTAAACTAACTACTAAAATTTGGTATTAAAGAGTAATGGTGGAATAAACTATCAGGAATAGAATACTAGAGCGCAAAGGATCCACTGGAATGTGTCATCGATGTCATCAAATGGACAATTTCTGTACTTTTGATTTTCTGCACTTTGACTCAATTTTCTTCTTTCCTTAATTTTCTTGGATCTTAGAATCTTGATTGCTTCAATCATAACCTCTGTAGATCAAATCCTTCACTTGGTAATTCTTTGAGTATTAAATTCTTACTTTAAGCATCCTTTTCTCCTTAGCTCTCAAAATACATCGTAAGAGAAAATATACGTAATTAGATTAATTAAGCGCATCCATGTTCATAAAACCAATGCATAACAAGGGGGAATATATAATATCTCACACTCAACATCATGCAATCGATGACAGCCTGTAACCCTTGTATGAGTTGCCAATTCTCTCATTATGCCACGTTAAAAGCTGCCACTATTAAAGGTAAATTCTTTAGAGTAACGTTCATGGGAATACTGCCTGACCCGTCATTAGAAGTCATAAATCTGAGGAGAATTGATACCAACTGACGTAGGGAAGGACATGATGAGGTCGATCACCATCTTCCTTAGGGATTAACTACTGCGAATCCATAGAGCTCTTTGGACTCCTCATAGAGCTTCCTCGAATTCATGAGGGATACAATTAGAAATAATTTCTAATAAGTTCAAAATAAATTGATTGATGATAAAAAAAAATGAAATTACAATCCTTTAAATAATGAGCTCAAACCTAGGATGAAGTTTTAAATTCAAACTTCCTAAAAACGTGACTTACTATAAATACTAAACTTACTATTTATAGACGGTCTCCATTCGTACTAGACTTGATGGTTTTTGGCAAAAAATAGTAAGTATCCAATTTGGCTGGACCAAATTATTCTCTTAAAATTTCTAAGCCCTTTTCATGTTGGGCACGATTCCTTCAACTCAAAGGATCAAAAGTTATAATCGAATTAAAACTTTCTATTTATAGCAAAAATGAAAATAAAAGGGACTTTTAACCATCGATCTGATGGAATCTCACAAATCCGGTGTGGGCAACCCAACATAAAGGGTTGGTTGGCTAAAGTAGCTTGTCCTACCCCAAAGTCATATATGATGTGTTGAAAAACTCATCCTGATTTGCGAGATATGACTGTTTTAAGGTTTTGAGGGTCCAAATCATTTCCGTTCTCTGATCCATCTTTGCCATGAAAGTGTCCGCGACCTACTCGACAACAGCAAGGAGCTTGATCCGCGAGCTCCTCAACATCCTGAGCTGACCAGATTGACCACGACCAGAGGCGAGGTAGGAAATCCTACCCCAAACCTAGTAAGAAAGAATTTGGAACAATCCTGATTGAAGATCACGCCGACTGAGGCAGACTCAACAATATTTTTGGGAGTAGATTCCTATCTAAATAAGGACTCTCGGGCATACCCAGCGTATCCCATGATACACTGATTTTGAAACAACCCAATGATCCTATAAGTATAGCCACCACAAACAAAAGAAGGTAAGCTAAAAATAAAAATCAAGCTTTTGATTCGAGTCTACCAACTCACTACCAGAAAAGGGGCAAAGGCTACGGATAAAAATCGTAGCTAAAGACCTATTGCTACGATTATAGTCCGTAGCAATTGGTACTGTAGCAATAGGTCAAAAAGCTATGGCTATGGATAAAATATGTAGCAATATATATTAATAGCTATGGATATAGTCCATAGCCATACTTTCTGTAGCGAAATGTACATACAACTACGGATAATATTTGTACTTAAAAGTAGAACGAAATCCGTAGCAAGATGCTGAATTTAGCAATAACTACGGTTTTTAGAACATGGGCTACGGCCATAGCTACTTTTTTTTTTTTTTAAAGTATAATAATGGTGTATGTTACCATTGCAAGTACCTGTTGTGATTGATCAACTCATCTAAGCTAATACAGTTAATGCTGCTAGGAATAGTACATAAAATGCAATCAGGGAAGAAAACGATGCATTCATATTACAAATAGCAATCAAATCATGATTCACATTACAAATTGAAATAGCGGTGAAGACCGCTTGATTTGAAGTCGGAATATGCCAATATCTCTTAGAGGGGGGTGAATAGGACTTTTTAAAGATTTATGAGTTATATTAAAAATCCTATCACTTTAATCCTATTATGTATGCAATTTTCAGGATTACTCAAATGTAACTCTACTAGCTTCCAAGTCAGGTAGAGGATCCAATCACAAACTAATCAAGATATAGCAATATGCAACTTAGTCTATGTTAGATGTGACTGTGTATGTGTGTGAGATGTGATCAGATATATGAATATGGATGCATTGTCATGAATCACACATATAGAAAAGCAATCACAAACACAGTCATTTTATAGTGGTTCGACGATAAGTCTACTCTACTCCCGGCTGTCGCACTCAACCCTTGAGTGTACCGAATTTCACTAAAGAGGTTTCCCAGGGTTCACATCTAACCTAAGTTTTTAAATTAGGTTCACCTTCAACCTCTACATGGAGGTTTCTACACGGTTGACCTCAAACCCTAAGGTTTTACCAGGCTCACCTAAAACCTAGAGTTTTACTGGTTCACTCCAAACCAGATGTTTATGCTCTCCACAGAGCAAGGGTCCACACAACGCACCCACCACGTACACTCTCGCTGGAGGCTAAGGATCTTCCATAAGACCTTAACTGAGGTTTTACGCGGTTCACCTCAAACACAGAGTTTTACTGGTTCACTCCTAACCAGATGTTTATACTCTCCACATAGCAAGGGTCTACACAACGCACCCAGAGGTTTCTACTCGGTTCACCTCTAACCCTGGAGTTTTATTGGTTCACTCCTAACTAGATGTTTATGCTCTCCAAAGAGCAAGGGTCCACACAACGCACTCAGAAGTTTCTACTCGGTTCACCTCTAACCCTGGAGTTTTACTAGTTCACTCCTAACAAGATGTTTATACTCTCCATAGAGCAAGGGTCCACATAATGCACCCAGAGGTTTCTACTCGGTTCACCTCTAACCCTGGAGTTTTACTGGTTCACTCCTAACCAGATGTTTATGCTCCCCACAGAGCAAGGATCCACACAACATACCCACCACGTACACTCCCGCCGGAGGCCTCCTTGAGGACTTCAAAGGGTGAGAACCACTTAAGACCAAGACCTAGGAAGGAATGATCACAAGTGTCCTTTAAACTCTAGATACTTACAGATAAGTTAATGAGTCCCGTTAAGCACAATGCCAAAGATCTCCTCCTCCTTGTTGACGAAGAGTCTTTAGCTCCCTTGAACTGTAACACAAGATGATGTACCAATGCTAGGCTTCTGGTTGGGTCAAGGGTGAGATGGAATCCTACTCTCTAAAGATTTTCCTATAAGGAAGATAGAGTAGTTCCTCTCTTATGCATTCAAGGCATCGCAGCTTAATGATTTGCCATTAAGGTGGTAGCTGGAGGATCCTTGAATGCGGAAGTTCATTCCCCAATCCACTCAATTGAATATCAATGATGAGGGTGGATTGGAGGATGAACTCCCTCGAGAGAAAGGGCTTTAGGTATAAGATGTAAGTTGAAACACTCAAAAGCTCTCTCTACTTTCTCTCACAGCAACAAAAGACAAGTCCTCTATAAATAGGCAAAAAGTTTTAATGGATATAAAACGGTCACATTTATGACAGAGTTCGATATCATCGAGCAGGTTCGATATCATCGATGGTCTGCTCAATGACTCGGACTCGATGTCATACGCTTTTGAAACTCTTTGCAAATTGGTCGATGAATCGAAGCTATTGTCGATGTCATCGGATTTCGAACTCCGATTCCATCGATGACAGGTTCGATCCATCGACACTTGAAAAATGAGAGAGACTTGACTTTGAGATATTTCAGGTTTTCATGAATAATCGGGGGAACCGTCGAGGTCATCGGAATTTGAATGTCGATGACATTGATATCAGAGTCGAGGCATCGATAAATCCAACTGATTTATCTTTGAACTTGCTCGACAGTTTATGGCTTTATTCGATGCAATCGATCTGGTGTCGATATCATCGATATTTGAATATCGATTAAATCGAAGGGCCCCCGATCATAGTTAAAAATAACCTGAAATTACTGCTGTAAGAAATGCGCACCCACTATCGATATCATCAATGGACCTCTGATCTTATCAATGTTTGAATTCAGATCATATCGGACGGTGATCGATATATCGAAGAATTTTGAGATTTTCATTAAAAAACAGGGGCGCCGAAAATTAGCCTGTCGATCTTATCGAGCCACTCTCGATGGTCTTGAGATTTGAATATCGATGATATCGATACATCGTTAATTCGTCCAGATATATTGTGAAGTTGCTGGACATATTTAGTGCTTTTATCAATGATATCGATATGTGTATCGATACATCGATAAATCTGTCCAGATGAATGTTTAGTTGCTAGACATTTTGGTCCTCTTATCGATAATATCGTTAAGGTATCGAGGACATCGACAGTGCAGGTCGATCATATCGAGGGTGCTTCGATAAAATCGACAAGGCGAGAAAAACTTAGAGATTTTTCTATTTTGCAAAAAGTTTTCTCATCACAAAAACCCTAAGATGTCTATCTTATTTTAAGGGTTTTAATTACCTGGTGTTTTGGGACATGAGATGTGAGGCTATGATTTACCATTGCGAGCTTCCACACATCCGGTTGAGGCAGACGCTTGAGATAATCTTCATATCGAGTTCTGCAGCCAGTCTGACTCACCACACACGTAACTTGACAAACCAGGGCACTAGCAGGTGCACTTTCACAAATAGCAATCAAATGTTCATACAATGTAGCCTACATTCACATTTTTAAATAAACAAATTTCAGAATACAACAGATTTCCAGTTGTAAGTATAATAGGAGCAGAGGACGATGATCAAACAGAGCAAGTTAGAGTATCAAACCCAAAACCATCTAGAATTGCTAGCAGGTTCATTGGAACACAACTCTGAGAATAACCACTACAGCCTTACTATGACATGGTGACACTAAGCACATTAATTCTAACTCTGATTCTCCATTAAGACTTCATCATTTAGCTCCTGGATCTAAAGAGAAAATGCTTCAGCTAAAACCTGAATTCAGATTCATCCAAATCCAATGAAAGTAATTGGAACCATAAGCAGCTGATCACACTCCAAACATTAGCAGGAAAAACTTTCCCATTCCAACTAACATCAGCTAAAACCCGTCCAAACAAAGGAATCTGCAACTAATACCTGAACCAAAACACTTAAACACACACTCCCCGATTTCAAACTTCAAAGGATATTAAATAGACAAGAATGACAACCATCCATATTCAACATATGCATGTGATCTACCATATGAGTGGACCGGCTTGACTTTTAGGCTATGAGCTCGTATCACAATGCACACCATCAGATAACATATCCTGCAATGCACCATATGCTATAAGGCATGATAGATTCAAATAAATCCCACACAACTGCATAGGAGTTTGTTTCGCCAAGGCCACAACTTAGGATCAACAACATGTGTTGCCCCATGGGGGCTAACATGTAGTGAGGTTCGAAAATCAAAACCATCCTTCCAATTTTGAGGAGAGTCTGGTCCAATCATCACACTATAACATGAACTAGACCATTGTTTGGTGGAGTTGAATGAAAATTTCTTTTCAATGGTCCATGTTAAGCTAGATATGATGATCACAATCGTCATTTCATGGAATTTTCTTATTGTAGCACATCTATGAAAGCACCTGGAGGGTGGACAGTTTCGACCATCAATGCATGTGGGCCCCACAAGGGTGACACATGCTGGCTATTCAATGGCCTGAAATGGGCAAAACAAATTCTGTGCACAAAAGGCTTTTTGGAGAGAAGGATAAGTCAACACTTTATTCAGGAAATTTTTTTTTTAAAAAAAGAAGCTAACTAGGTATCGAAGGTGACGTAGGGAAGGACATGAGGTCGAGCACAGTCTTCCTCAAGGGGATAACTGTTCCGAATCTATGGAACTTCTCTGGACTCCTCAAAGAGACTCCTCGAATCCACGAGGAAAAGAAGAAGAAAAATAGAAAATAAATTCTATAAATTTGAAATTGATTGATGAATGAAATAAATGAGTTCACAACCCTTTAAATAGGGATACTAAGCAATGAGAGAGAAATCATAATCAAACTACAATTAAAACTCCTAGAATTCGTAACTTATTATAAATAGTAAACTTACTATTTATAGACAGTCGTCATGTGTACTAGTGCGCAAGATTTTTGGCCAAAAATAGTAAGTGTCCTTTTTGGCTTCACTAAGTTATTCTCCTAATTATTCTAAACACTTTTCATGTTGGGCACAACTCCTAAAGCCCAACGAAAGAAGAGTTATAATCAAACTAATACTTACTATTTATAGTAAAAATGGAATTAAAATAGGGAAACAACTATCGATCAGGTGGTATTTCGCAAATCTGGCTTGCTCAACCTGACATAGCGGGGTTGGGTGGCTAAAGTATCTCGTTCTACCCCAAAATTGTATATTTTACGCCTGATAACTCATTCCGGATTGCGAGATATGCCTGATTTATGGTCTGAGGGTCTGAATTACTTCTATCGTCAACCGGGCCTTTTCTAATCCATCTTGGCTATGAAACTATTCGCGACCCGCTCTACATCAGTCCCCTCCACTTCAAAAGAACTCGTCATTGAGTTCTCATCCTACTTTGGTTCATGATACTCAGTCAGGTCCGCGATGTTGAAAGTCCAAGAGATCTCCATGTCGCCTGGAAGGTCAACAACGTAAGCGTTATCATTGATCTTTCAAAGGATCGGCACCGGTCCAATCTTCTTGTTCTTCAACTTGTTGTATGTCCCGGTCAAAAATCTCTCCTTGCATAGATGAATCATAACTTGGTCACCTACCTCGAACACCTTTTGTCATCAATGCTTGTTGGCTTGTTCCTTGTACTTGTCGTTCGAGGTGTGTAACTTGTCTTGTACCTTAGCATGAATGCCCATGATCTTGTCTGCCATATGTTTTGTTGTAAGACTCATACCTAGGAGCTTGGGCAAAGGGACCAAGTCAAGTTTGTGGTGAGGCACTCGGCCATAAATAACCTGGACTAGGGTCTTTCTTATCGAGCGGTTTACCATGTTATTGAATGTAAACTCCGCTTAAGATAAGGCTAAGTTCCACTGCTTCGGCTGTTCTCCTAAAATACATTGAAGGAGGTTGCCCAACGTGCAATTCACAACTTCAGTTTTCCCATCGATTTATGGATTGTAGGCACTGTTGAACTGAAGTTGTGTACTAAACCGGTTCCACAAAGTCCACCAGAAGTGGCTAATGAACTTCATATTATGGTCAGAAGTGATAGTCTTGGGGACCCCGTGTAGCCGCTCGACCTCTCTGAAGAACAAATTTTTCACGTGTGTCGCATCGAGGGTGAGCCATCTTCGAGAAACGATCTACCACCACGAACACCGAATCCATGCCACGTTGTGTCCATGGGAGACCCAACACAAAGTCCATTGATAGGTCCTCCCAAGGGCCGTCAGGTACAGGTAATGGTGTGTAGAGGCCCGTATTCTGAGACTGCCCATTGGAGATTTGGCAGACATGACAACGCTGTACCGCTCTACCCACATTACATACTAACTGTGGCCAGTAGTACCGTTCTTCAACAAGTGCTCGCATTTTATCCCGTCCAAGGTGTCCACTAAGGCCACCTCCATGTATCTCTTGGATGATCTGTTCCCTTAACGAACATTTGGGGATGCATAGTCAATTACCCTTGAAAAGAAACCCATTTTGCATATGTAAGTCACCGGGGTGACCTTCTTGGCATCTTACCCATGCATCCTTAAAGTCGTCGTTGTTGACATATATGTCCTTGAGGCGCTCGAACCCAACAACCTTTTGCTACTTTGTTCTATTGCCTAGACTTATGTTTCAGCACGAACGTGAATTCCTGCAAAAATGAAATCCTTCTAACATGCACACGGTTAACGTTAGCTTGACTATTAATGAATTTAAGAGCTTGATGGTCTGTGGACAACTTGCGGTTAATTTTAGTAAAGCTCCCGTCGGCTTCGTCAGTCCACTGAAACTACCCCTTCTTCATGCAATGTATGATTGTTGATACAATGGTACTAAAATTCTTCACAAACCTATGATAGAATGTTGTCAGTCCATGAAAGCTCCGTACTTCGTGAATGTTTTCTGGAACCAGCCATTCCTTGATTGCCTTCACATTTTCCTCATCCACCTAAATGCCCATGGATGTCATGACAAAACTCAAAAACAATAGGCTATTTGTAAGACCCGTATCCTAGTTCGCACTGTTCCGATGAATCCTGCGATTATTTCCGTCGAAGTCCGGCAATCCGTGACTGATAATCGACGTTGCGATCGATCGTAAGTCGTATCCTTTAGATTCGAATCGGTTTAATCCGAGACCTGTATCATTGCGACCGCACCGTCGCTGCGGTTCTAACGCCGCGTCTCGTGCGTCAATCCGACGCTTAGATCATAAGATGTGGACCGTGCATTATAATGACCGTGGACCGCACATTGCGGGACCCACCCATCCCATGTGGCACCAATCCCTAGGTAATTATGAGGGTGATGGATGACATCACCCTAAGCTATAGCCACCCTACACCCCTAGCCTAAGCTATAGCCACCCTACACCCCTAGCCTAAGCTATAGCCACCCTACACCCCTAGCCCTCTTACAAGCAATTAATGCTAGCCACCCTCTCTCTTACACCACCTACCCACATCCATCACTCACCATCACTCACACCATCACTCACATCTCTCCTTATCTCTCTCTCTCTTTCTCATTTCTCCACAATTCCAAGCAAGGAAAAACCCCACGTTGGAAGCTCTTCCCATGGAGAGAAAAATGTATGTGTGAGGCCCACCTTTCCCTTCCCAAAACCTCTCATCTTAGCCCTTGATTTCCCATCTCCACCGTCAAAGAGGAGCACAAGAAGGTTGGCTTTCCAACGGACCAAGAAGATCGCTAGGTGGGTGCTTCTCTCCCTCTCTTTTTCATTTCTGCGTGATGTGTGGTCCACCATGAATCACATATTTTGTGTGGACCCATTGGATGAATGGGTTGGATCTATGCCATCCAGCCCATTAGTGGGCCCAAATGGAAGGAAAACATCAGGTGGACCACGTTCATGTGGGACCCACCTTGATGCGTGATCACGTGCATGAGGAGCCCACCACCATGATGAGTTTACCCATGTCGTCCGGCGTCTCTGGACGCTGGACGGGCGTGGTTAAAATGGAGTCTGCGTGCTGCCAGGGAGTGCACTGACAAGCCAAACAAAAAGAAAAAAAGAAAAGGAGGAGAGTAACTTTTGGGGTGGGCCATGCATGCGGGCCCCACCTTGATGTATGTAGATGATCCACGCCGTCCATTCTATTCTCCAGCCCATTTTAGGCGTTGAGCCAAACGATGAGGCTGATCCGATAATCGAGTGGGCCTTACAATAGGAAACACTGGTTTTTGCCGTTAAAACTTTGAAAAATGATTGTTGGGGTCCACGTAGAGCTTGGACCCACCTGAAATTTGGTTCGGACGCCTAATTTTGTGGGACACATACCATGGACGGGGTAGATCTAGTTAATGTGGGTCCCACCTAGGATAACAAAATTTTTTACATTTGAGAAAAAGGTGGCAGGAACCTTGCTGCCATGACGTGCACAAAAAGGAATGGGTCCCATTGGCCCTAGTTGTGGACCCCACCGTGATGTGTGTTCTAAATCTCTGCCGTCCATTTGTTGGGACCCCTTCGATGAGGCGTCGATTCCAAAAATCAGCCATGAATAGTTCTTAGATGGCCCACATCGCCACTGTATATACGAAGGTATGTTAAACCACTCGGAAATGATTGCTGGGGTCTATTTGAAGCTTGGACCCACCTGAAATTTGGTTTGGACGCCTAATTTTGTGGGACACATACAATGGACGGGGTAGATCTAGTTAATGTGGGTCCCACCTAAGGTAACAAAATTTTTACATATGAGAAAAAGGTGGCAGGAACCTTGCTGCCATGACGTACACAAAAAGGGTGGTCCCCATCGGCCCTAGTTATGGACTCCACCATGATGTATATTTCGTATCCACACCGTCCATGAGGTGGACAACCCCCTGAGGTGGGTCCCCTCCAAAAATAAGCTCGATCCAACGCTCAGGTGGCCCACACCAGAGGAAACAGTGTGAATTGAACATATACCATTGAAACCCACTTTGGGCCCACAGAAGTTTTGGATCAAGCTAAAATTTGTTTTCACCCTCCATCTGGGTCTGCGTGACCTTATGGGCGAGTTGGATGGAAAATAAACATTACGGTGGGCCCCACATGGGACCCACAATGATGCATGTGTTTATTACCACCGTCCGCCTGGACGGTGGTACCCACAGTGATGTAAGTATTTCTTTCTCACCGTCCACTGACGGTGGACGGTGAGTTCCACTTGATGTATATGTTCTATTCACACCATCCTCCCTGGACGGTGTGTGCACGTGTGTACGTACGTATGTGTGCGTGTGTATATGCACGTGTGAGTGCAGGCATGTGCGAGTGTGCACATGTGTGCATGTGTGTGTGAGTGTGCACATGTGTGTGAGCGTGTGTGAGAGTGTACGTGTATATATATATATATATATATATATATATATAAATATAATATTATATTATTAATATTGTATATATATTATATACATATTGTATTATATATATATATGGTGGACCCCACCTTGGTTTATATAAGGCCCAAGTGTTTTAGGCCCACCTTATCATATTTTTGGCCGTTGTTGAGGCCCACCTTGATGTGTATTTTTGGCTGTTGTTCAGGCCCACCTTGATGTGTATTTATGGCCGTTGTTGAGGCCCACCTGGATGAGTACTTGTGGCCGTTGTTGAGGCCCACCTTGATGTGTATTGTGGCCATTGTTGAGGCCCACTTTGATGTACATAAGCCCATGTGATTTGGCCCATTCGAGGTATTCGTGGCCCGTTGTTAAGGCCAACTTCGATGTATATGAGACCCATGTTACGGGCCCATTGTGATGTATTCTAAGACCCATGGGTTATGGCCCATTGCAATGTACATAAGGCCCATTGATGCGGCCCACTTGATTTATATAAGGCCCATATGAGGCGGCCCATTTGATGTATCTAAGGACTATGGGTCGAGGCCCAATGATATGTATATAGGTTCATTGCAATGAGTGATTGCTCCATGGTTTGGGTAATGATGTTTGATGACGGGTCATGCCTTGGGAGCAATGTTGGTTTGACGTCCACATTGTAGATTAATGTTGGTTTAATGTCCGCATTATAGATCTCCCTAGGGCCCATTGATAGACCCATACTGGTTACATATAGGCCGTCTAGGCCCATCTTCGGCGTAAGGATAGTTCGTTACTTTATAACATGATTAGTATAACTCCATGATTCATACCCATACGCATCATCTGTATGCTTGGTGTGAGAGATGTTTGATCATAGCATCAGCCATTGGGCTGAGACATTTACGGGACTCCTTATGAGATGGAGTGTCCCACATGATCGCGTGGTACGCGTGAGATTGTTGCATGACTGGTAGTGTGACTCATGCACTTGCATTGTGTGATTGTAGTTACTGTATGCCCTAGCGACACCAGGGCCATAGCCTCCACAGACACATCGTGGGTGGCTGGATTGAATACCGGAAATGTTTGGTTCTAGCATACGGGCGCCATAGATGTCCCTGGGTGAAAATCCCTAAACCCGATGGTACCAGAGGATGACTCCAACGTCGAGACCGAGTGGATGTACGAGCGCATGAGGGCCGAATACCAGGAGGCCGCGTCTCCCACTGTGTCGTGGTCGGTTGGAAAGGGGTGTGACCTTACCCGCCTGAGTGAGGGGGCAATTTCTAGGTTGAGTTTGACCAGCTTGAGGAATCGGTCCGCTATCGACGAGCCGGGCCCGATATTGGCAGGCGGATAGTGAGGTCTCTTCCACTCTCCCAGTTGTGCGTTCGGATAGGGGCGGCAAGCTGGCTTGAGTGTACTAGACCCCGGTGATTATCCAGACTGATAACTGTATTGACGTGAGGATTGACATACTTGAGCTGCATTATGCATCGCATGGATATGTGTACTTATGGGTACTGGCACGCTTGCTTTGCATCTCGCATATGACATTTGGCTACATAGGCCTCGCATCGCATGGTCTTGGTATGACCGACAGCATTCATGCCTTGCATTACATAGCTTTATTATAAGCTGATAGCATTCATGGACTTACCGCATATTTCCGCATTACTCTGATATTGTACACTTGGCACTCGCCTTACACACACTTTCACCACCCTCTAAGCTTTTTGTAAGCTTATGCACGATAGATGCGTGCAGGTGGCGTTAGGTTGCAGCAGCGTTGAGCTCGGAGCGTGCAGCAGTCTTCTGGAGCTTTTGTTATTTTCAGTATATTGTATTTCCCTTTAATACGCCTTGTACTCAAAAGTTTTTGTTCATAGTGAACTTTGTGATGGTGTTCTTGTGGTTATTGTTCGTGGGTTATGCTTGTGGTTATGCTCATTACGAATCAAATTGATTATTAGAAATCCTCCTTGTAGCATCCCAGGATCGGAACTTGGCGTATGGGCGCTGGGAGCCGAGAATGGGGTTCTACGGAGGCTGTCGGCGCCGGATTCGGTGATCGGGAATTTTGTGAGCCCGGTCTCCGAGTTTGGGGCGTGACACTATTGGTCATGAAGCTGCACTTTTTAAAATTGAGATACAATTTATTTTTAGCGAGCACTTGAAGGACCTTCTTGAGGTGTTTCATATGAGTGGTTTCATCTTGGTTGTGTATCAAAATATCATCAAAATAAACCACAATGAACCGCCAAATGAATGATTTCAGAACTTGGTTCATCAACCTCATGAATGTGTTAGGCCCGTTCGAAAGACCAAAGGGCATGATCATCCATTCGTACAATCCTACTTTGGTCTTAAAAGCCATCTTCCACTCATCATCCTGCCGTATTCGGATCTGATGGTAGCCGCTCCTTAGATCTAATTTAGAGAATAATTTCACACCCTTAAGCATGTCCAATATATCATCTAGCCATGGTATGGGAAACCTATATTTTATGGTGATTTCATTGATAGATCGACTGTTGACACACATGTGCCAACTCCCATCTTTCTTAGGAGTTAATAGAGTAGGTACGACGCATGGGCTCATGCTTTCTCGAATAAGACCCTTATGAATCAGTTCCTCCACTTGCCCTTGGAGAATTTCACACTCCTTCGGATTCATCCGATTGTGAGGACGATTGAGTAAGCTGGACCCAGGGACAAGGTCAATATGGTGTTGGATATCTTGAATGGGAAGTAATCCATTTGGAAGATCATCAGGCCAAATTTCTTTAAACTCATGCAGTAAGGGTTTTAGTTCATCAAGGATGTTGGTGGGAACGAGTTCTTTTCCTTTTACAATTAGTGCATCGGCCTGTCCTATTTCTTTGAATTTCTCCATGAAGTCCCATATGATTAAGAGGAAATGACCCTTCACCTTAGAGGCTTCAGGTGGTCCCTCTGGATCCATAGGGGCCAATATAGTTTTTCGGCCGTCCTTAACAAAAATCTACACATTATCTTGCTCTTTATGAGTGACGTCACGGTCGAATTCCTAGGGTCGACCGAGTAGTATGTGACATGTTTCCATATTAATCACATTGCATACTACTTCATCTTTATAATGTTTGTCAATTGAAAATGATATTGTGCACTGTTCGGTTACCTTTGTTTCACTGACCTTCTTGATCCAACCGATCGTATATGGGGAGGGATGATGCTCCATTTTCAATTGTAATTTTTTTACCATTATCCTGGAGATGATCTTCTTGCTACTCTCATTATTGATGATCACATTACAAACTTTTTGATTCACCGTACACCTAGTTCGGAAGATGTTATGTCGTTGTGGGTGTACTTCTTTCCTTGGCGCATACAATAGTGTAACGCCCTGAAATTCGAGGGTCAAGTAACAACTCAACTCTCGAGTTCCAAAACATCACTTATGCAACATAGAGAATGATGATTAAATGTTGGCTCTGTTACTGCAATAAACATGAGTGAGATTATACCAAAACAGTAATTCATACTCCAGATCCATGTACAAACGCAAGCGGAAGACTGAAAGATATATATAGAGGTGTATAAAACAAAACCATCTCAATCTCAAGAGTATGAATACCAACTGAGTCACCATATACATGTATTTATTCCTGAATCAAAATGTCAAAATGGTACAACTATAATCATAAACTCTGTAGCCCCGTAAATCTGGATAGCCTACGCGAAGCCTCCAGCGAATTTCATGAAGGAAAACTCATCCTGATCATCATAATAATCAGGCTCAGCCTCCTGTGTATCAAAGGTACCTGCATCTAAGACAGAGTCTGGTGGGTGTCCAGAATACCGTCCCGTAACGTGGGAGTGAGTAGCTAACTCAGTGGAACAATAAAGCATAAGTTAACATGTTATCAAATCAGTCAAGCAGTAATGATAAAGCAGTACAATCAATAATCCTAAGTACTCTTGTTAATGCAAGTATGAAATGCAGTCGTGATGCATGCTCTCACCAACATACTCCCTCATGCGACACCATCTTACGTCCGCGGCATGCGTTCATCCCTCAGTGCTCCACATCTTCCAGGCACATGCAGTGCAATGATGAGCATGATTACCGAGTTGTTATTAGTCCTCTTCAAACAGCAGTATTGGGAAACTAAGGTACCTCCCTTGTACTATTCCCAAACATGATCCCTTTTAGGGTCGTCAATCCTAGATAATCTCATACGATGATGCGGTTCTAGGTCGCTGCAAGGGCTGTCAGGGCTGTTACATGGAATCATTGCACCACTCCCCCATCACCTTATCAATACAGGCCTAGTTTATACTTTGTTTACTACGGGAAGGCTCGTCGCCTCTCCGCAGATGCAGAGTATGCTAGAGGTCACTACACCAAGTACGGTCAGGGTTGTTAGGACTGTTACACGGAATCGTTACACCACTTTCCATCACTCATTAAAGCAGTGTAGGCCGACAGCTCGAATACAGTGTCCCATACCACCATATTCGGCTCACGAGTCTGGTTGCTCAATGGTCACTACGGGGAGGCTCGTGGCCCTAGCGTAGGCCGACAGCTCGACCACGGTATCCCATACCACCATGCCCGGCTCATGAGTCTTAACAGATCGAGGTATCATTGTTAACGGGATTCCACTAGTAAGTTTGGTACCTTAGGTTCAAGCAAAGGCGTCCAAACATGGTGAACACACATAAGGCGGATCGGGTTACTTGACGAGCTTGACTAACTCGAGCGCACAATCAATTTGAACGACATGAAGTGCATAAACACTTCGCGTGGCCTAACCACTGCTGCCAACCGAAGTACGACTCGGGTTCGTCAAACACATCCTACGTGGTGAATGAATCTCAGCCACGAATTCTATTCTATTACTGATTGCCTGGACTAACTCATAGTCCCAACTTCACTCTAATTCAACAAGAATCATATGAGATAGTTAAAGCAGGAAATAAACAAGTAATGCGATTCTCACAATCAAACAAGCATGTTATAAAGTACAACATAAACAGGATTCCACACACATTCATGTCATGAGTAATACAGACATTACGATGTAACGTATATGTGGTAAATCATGTACATGGTTAAGGTAACCGAGATTCATATCTCGATCCTCATACAAGTACTCTTAATTAACCATTAGCACATTCAGACATTTTCACACACACATAGAACACATACATCACCATATATGGTGTATGATGATGACACATGTGTTAGGCCAAATCCCATCACTAGGGAGTTGCCCCGCATATCACGTGCATACACCCATGACGGGTGATCATGGCATGCATGAATACAAGTTCCATATCCGTTGGAACATTTTCTCAAACACTTGGGCTACACATTTAACACATATAACGTATTTTTGCCGTGACGTGATTTAGGGCAAGTCCCTTCGCTAAGGAGTTGTCACACATGTATTGAGCATATATTCACGAAAAATAAACATGTTAAGCACAAATCCAAACTCCAAACATTTTCAAACATTCCAACATATACATAGAATACACTATATTCCATATAGTTCATATAAACTCGAAAGGCGAAACAGACGACACATTTTGTATGTGAAATAGCATCCACGTCAGTCATAAATCATTAACCGACATTGAAAGCCTTGAAAACCATAACCTATACATCTAAAGTCCGCACTTTACGCCGTAGAAATGAGTAATGGACTCAGTTAAACACCAAGTCTTAATCACTGGCAGAACGGCAACCTAAGACATGAAATAGGTTCGCTATTTCATCACTTGCAACAATCATAACCCTAGAATAGATTAGGGTTAGGGTTTCTTACCTAGAAACGAAGCTAGAATCGCCAGGAAAGTGATTAGATCGGGGTGATTAAGCTTGTAGAGTGGCAGGGTAAAGTAGCAGGGAGATTCTCCCACTTCTATCACACTTTTTCTCTCTTTTCCGTCTTCTCTCTCCTAGGGTTTCTTCAAATTCGTATGGGCTGAATGAGAGAGGGTTTAAGGTCCTTATAGGCTAAAACATAACCAAATAGACCCAGGGTCAAGGTATACCTAGGTTATATCCAAAGTGAGTCCATTTCGATCCAACGGAGCACTTCTGGAGGCCCCTTTTCTATGTGCGGTCGGACTTAAGCTTACTAACATTGGATCTAAGTATAGTTAAGTTTTCGTTCCAGTCGGGTTCTCAGATCACACGTGGCGGACCAGTTTCAGTTCAACGATCACTGAAACTCGATTGGGGATTTCGAGTACACTGCCATGTATATGAAATTTCTCCTGATTTGAGGGTTTATTTAGGTCAAATTCTGACGGTCTGATTGCTTATATCAGGCCCACAAGTAACAAGTTTCAGATTACTTAAATGAGACTTGATTTCTAAAGAAAACCAAGTGTTCTCACACTCCTCGCTTCGGGCTTAAGCGAATAGCCATGGGACACTATCTGGATTTGATCTCCCAGATGGTTATCAAGCCCAGCAAGGCGGTCCTAACTCTATAACCTCGTATTATTCAGATTTTCGATATGCGGTCCAGATCTAATACGGAGTTTCCATGTGCTCCCGAGAACAGACGGGTAATGAGATTGATCCTAGATTTTAGGGTAATGTAGCGTCAACTATTCCACAAGTTTTGGGCCTTGCAGATCGTATTTAAAGTGATTCGTGCGGATTTCATATACAATTTAGTTTAACACTTAGTTAACTTTGTCTAATTTCTAAAGGATTTGATCCTAAGTGATTTCTGCCTGAGGTGGTACTCGGGCCATTGTATGGAATTTTCCGAGTCGTTACAAATAGTCGCCTCACGATGAGTGATCGCCATGATCCTTCTAAACCCAACCTGACTCATCCGTCTCGTCTTTTGTGGCATGCTCTGGTTCCTCAATACCTAAATCCTCATCGACGTTTTTAACACTACCATCATTGATGGCGAGGTTCGCCACTTGTTGTTGGGGACAAGCATTTGATAGGTGACCCGGCTAGCCACAACGAAAGCAATGGTCCGGCCCTGGCCGAGCATAAGGGTTAGGGATCCTGCTTAGGCTAGCAGTAGTCGATACGCCCCTTTGGGGTTTAGCTTACCTGCTTCCTTGATCCCGGTTCACAGGTGTAATAGGTTGAGTGTGTGCTCTTACGTGCTTCTTCCCCTTGGGTTGTGGAGCTCCCTGAGGTGGACCTACCGCGGCGACCCTTGCGGTAGGATAGGTCCATCTATTAGGATGTTCAAGTTGCGCTTCCGACCAGGTAGTCAACTTGACTGCATCATTCATCATACAAACGAACTGCATCTGGACTCGATCGTGGATCGTCATACGCAATCCACCCTTGAATCGGGCGACTTGCTGCGATTCAGTCTTAACTAAATTGTTACGCGCCGCTAAGCGGTGGAATTCATCTGTGTATTCTGTCACCGACCGACTTCCCCATCAACAATTTTAGTATTGTTGGAATAATACCTGATCGTAGTCGCTAGAGAGGAATCAGGTGCGTAGCAGTTGCTTCATCCGCTACCATGTGTGGATTAGTGCTTTCATCTGTCTGGTTCGTGCGAGTTGTAATTGGCCATTGAAGCTAGGAATATCGATCCTCATCTTGAACTCCCGATTTATTCAATCTACTCGATTGTCACCTTTTCTGGGATATTAGAGGATTATGTCATCGATCTCCTCCTCGCTGGATCCCCCTTCCTCAGGAATGATCCTTTGATGCACTGCCGACACTATCCCACCATCAGGGCAATTACGAGTTTCAACAATTGGTTGTGGAGGATTATCACCAGGAATGGCCTCCATCATGGGAGCAATAGAAGCCTACAGCCCTTGCATGGCTTGTCGATTCTCTTGTTGTGCTGCATCGAAAGCTGTTAAAAGATGATCTCATAGAGCACTGTCTACAAGATTGTTGCCCAACCTGTCGATAAAAGCCATAGATCCGAGGAAAAGCCTCGCTTTGATACTAAACTGATGTAGGGAAGGACGTGAGGTCGAGCATCGTCTTCCTCAAGGGGATTACTGTTCCGAATCCACTGAACTTCTTTGGACTCCTCACAAAGACTCTTCAAATCCATGAGGAAAAGAACGAGAAAAATAGAAGATAAATTCTATAAAATTCAAAATTAATTGATGAATGAAATAAATGAGTTCACACCCCTTTAAATAGGGATACTAAACAATTGGAGAGAAATCAAAATCAAACTACAACTAAAACTCCTAGAATTCACAACTTGCTATAAATAGTAAACTTACTATTTAAGATGGTCATGATGTCTACTAGTGTGCAAGGTTTTATTCCAAAAATAGTAAATGTCCTATTTAGCTTCACCAAGCTATTCTCCTAATTATTCTAAGCACTTTTCATGTTAGGCGCAACTCTTAGAGCCCAACGGATGAAGAGTTATAATAGCACTAAAACTTACTATATATAGTAAAAATGGAATTAAAATAGGGAAATGACCGTTGATCAGGTGGTATTTTTCAAATCCAGCTTGCGCAACCCAGCATAGCGGGATTGGGTGGCTGACGTAGCTCGTTCTACCCCAAAATCATACATTTTACATCCGATAACTCATTCCGAATTGTGAGATACGCCCGATTTAAGGTCCGACGGTCTAGATCACTTCTATCGTTGACCGGGCCTTTTCTAATCCATCTTGGCCATGAAATTGTCCGTGACCCACTCTACATCAGAAGGGTCGATGGCTGTCATCGGCAAGTCCATCTGTAGGGTGCACGTCCACAATTAATCACATCTATTCTCCAAATTCGGACGACAACAGTAATGTAATATATTACATGTCAATTTATATAATCTAAATAGTAAACAACGCTAGTCAAATGCGCTTATACCCAACACTAAACATCCAATGTCATTATAAACGGAATCATCGGAAAATATCTATATCCAGGCGACATCCGTAGTGTTATGATGTGTGTCAAATGCACAGCGGATGGACCTTTATTAAATTTCTAATACATATGCCAAAATACCAACATAAAATCATTAAAGTAGAAATATATCTTAATAGGACCGGGGCTTTGCAACAAGAAGAAGAACACTTTTCTTGTGGACTGTAATTCCTGGAGATTCAGACATGTCTAAATCCTCCACACTTTCCCCATTAGGCATCTCCCAGTCGAAATGATAGAGAATATTGGCAAGCACGAGCTCAACATTGGCGATCGCGAACTGAATTCCAGGACATCCCCTTCTGCCTGCTCCAAATGGGATCAGTTCGAAATCATGCCCAGTAAAATCTATATGGCTACTGCTAATCAAGAATCTCTCTGGTTGAAATTCTTCCGGGTGTTCCCATGATTTAGTGTCCCTTCCAATCGCCCATGCATTGACAATGACCCTCGTCTTTGCTGGGATGTCATAGCCCTGTATCTTGACATCCTCCATTGACTCTCGTGGGACCAGCAACGGAAGCGGAGGGTGCAATCTTAGTACTTCTTTGATCACTGATTTCAAGTATTTCATGCGAACTAGATCGTCCTCAGCAATCATGGAATGTCCTCGAGCTAGCCCCCTCACTTCTTCCAACACTGTCTTCATCACTTTTGGGTGCATTAGGAGCTCTGCCATTGCCCATTCAAGAGTAGTGTATGTTGTATCAGTTCCTGCAGCAAACACGTCCTGTATAGAAGAGATTATAGAATAACATCAACATTATTAGCAAGGTTTGAATCTTCAATGTGATGTGGGGTAGACTCCTACCTTAGATCAGCACAATTTATAAAAAGGACAATTCAGGTTGTCCAAATTGCTCACACAATTTTTGATGGAGCATACTGGGAAAATTGCAGTGTGAAGGTAGTATATTAACCATATGATTTTTTTACTTTGAATTCAGACTACTCACTATTTTATTTTTGACCATCCATCGAATTTCCATTTATTGGTTGGTTAGTTGCTTAATCAGTATGACTTTAGAGATTATGTTCATCTGCAATGAGACACAATTTTGATTGTTTGAAGTACATCAGTGCCACATGTAAGAAGATGAGTAACCACCGTTCTTAAATGGCACAAAAAAAAAAAAAAAAAATTACTAATATAGGAATTACGAAAAGAAAAAAATATATATTTTAAGATGGCGTGACTAACAGTCCATGGCATGCTTTCAAGGCTAAGCTAGTCAGGATCATCCTATTGCTGACTATTTGTTCCGTCGCTTGTTTATTGGAAAAGGGTTGAGATAGATTGCGGCACTTGTGAGGAATTTAAAGATTGGTTGGTGGCACATTTACACATTGTGCATGTGTACATTTGATCCATGTCCAAATTGACACGTATGTCACTGCTTTTGGTCCTTCAAGATTGTGGGTGGTAAATCTACATATATTGGATGGTTGAACTTGGACTGTCACACGTGGCATAATAAAACACATCACTCATGTCGACAGATAAGTGTGATTCTCATGTGAAACAAAACATACACTTTCATTGACAGGTATTCCACCCGTGGGGATACCATATATGTAGTCTAATAATCATATATCGATCGATACTTTTTTGCCTAAGGGGATAAACAAACAATGGACATGTATGATTACTTGAATCTTGTCACTACTCAACATTCCCCAAGTCCAAACAGCACCTAAATTTAAAAGAAAAGAAAAGAAAGTAGCAGGGACTCTTCAACCGTACACTACTGTCCAATTTGCTTATCTAATTGTTGATGGAGTATAAGTGGTGTTGATGACGAAATCTGGATCACCCTCCACTTGGTGCGGCATCTTTGGGGGACCCTGGTCCTGCACAATGGATTAGCAAAGGAGACCCTGGCTAAGCCGGGGGACCCTCCGATGCCTAAGTCAGGCCAAGGGAATCTTGGTCTAAGTTGAAAGGTAGAGGGAGAGTACAAGATGTTGCGTACTTGTAGCAGTGGGGTCTCATCGTATTTATACCTGATTGTCGGATGGTCTGGGTCCGTTAATCTCGGCACAATTTACTCAATCAAGAGGATTTTTGGATCGTGGAGATATTGTACGCAATCTAAGGATCGTGTACTGTTTCATGCGCATCTGCGGGCGAAGTAACCGGTCACGTTTGGTCACGTCCGCTTATGGTAGTTTCCAAGTTCGGTGCATAATGCACTCACATTTCGCCCTGACCTCCGTTCAGGACATTTAGAGAAAGATGAGGATGAGGATGAGCCCTCGGCTCGAACATCCTTCTTCGAATGAAGATGAGGACGAGGACGAGGACGAGGATGGGGCTTTGGTTTAGGTCGTCGTTCATCGGTTGAAGCTTACCATACCCAAACCCGGGTTCGGCTTGGACGTCGCTCTCTTTGGTAGTGTTCGTCATTTCGGATATTCTTGCGTCTGATCGGACTAAGAAGATGCTAACCCTCGGAACTATAAGGGGTTCGGATCTTCCTATAACAAGTGGTATATGTAAGAACTCTATAAGGTGGGCCTTATTGATCAACGGTCTGGATTATCCTAAAGGTTGGGCTGTGTAATGGGTAAGCCAATGGGCGCTACTTCAGTCTGATCTGCGCAACTGTGCGTAAGGGGCTGGAATGTTATAGCTGTGATACGCACAACTGTTTGTATACAACTAGGATTGAACAGGTGTGGAGCTATGGGGAGAGGGTTGTGATGGGTTTCAAACTCTCTTTCCCCAGCAACTATATAATAAGGCTAGGTCCCCGATCCTACACACAAGTCAGAAAAGCTAGTCCCATCGAATTATCTGAAGACGAGTGTAAGGAGAGAAAAATCTGGTATCTATTCTTAGCTATGGCCTCTTAAACAAGTATGCCCTATCCCTCTTTCTTTTGATCACCATGTTCTATGCACATCTAGATCTATGGGCTTATTCCGCATATTAGATAAGTCTCACAGTTGGTATTAGAGACATTGTGCATAAGCATGGATGATCAAATTCATCTATTACAGATTCAAATTCAACAATTAAGTTTTCTTTTTCAAATTCGAAACCCATATCCGAATTAGGGTTTTCCAATTCGAAACCCAGTCAGTTAATTAGGGATTTTTTGAAACCCTAAACAACCCTAAATCTAGCTAATTAGGGGTTTTTTGGAAACCCTAAATCCAGTTAATTAAGAATTTTTCGAATCCCTGAATCCAGCGAAGTGATTAGGGATTTCCAATTAGAGTCCCATATCTGAATTAGGGCTTTTCATATTGAAACCCATATTAGTAATCGGGGATTTTGAAACTCAAAACAGAGATTGGAATTTCGAATTCAGACCCCTCCCAAATCCAGAGATTAGGGATTTGGAATCCTAAATCAAATTTGCAAATTTCAAATATGTAACCCCATATCCAGTGGAAATTAGGGTTTTCCAATCCCTAATCCCTGATTAGGAATTTCAAAATCATTTCAGACAGCTTTTGTGGGCCCTTACTTGCGATTTGTGGGTGCCGACTGCCATTGTTAATCTCCAGATTTATAGACGTAGGCAATGACACACCATCTTCCTCTCAACCATGTTTTGGAGCCGTTGCTGGTGTCGCATGGTTGAATCTTCATTGCTGGAGGCCATGTCCACCGCTTCCGATGGCATACTTGACAAACTAGATCTATCTCGGCTCATTAGAACTGCCAGAGATTGAGTATCCTCTCATCGTACCGGGCAGACAGCGAGAGCTGCCTCTCTCTCTCTCTCTCTCTCTCTCTCTCTCTCTCTCAGTCCGAAGAAATTTTGGAATAAGGAGTTTTCCTGGTTAGGGATGTTGTCGGTCTGCGGACACGATTTTTCATCAGTACGGGTCCACAGATCTAGTCTATATTGCATTCGTGTCTGCATTCTTGGGCCTGATAGCATATTTGGGCCCATTATTTATACCCTGGCCATTCAAATCATACCAGTACTGGGGGCCATCCTTTCGGGACCCTTTTAAGGCACTGGTTCCATTCCAGATCCATTGATCCGGGATTTGATCCATTCTAGATCTATTTCATAGATCTAGACCACATGTTTAGTTTATAATTAGTATACAAAACTCTGACTCATTCAATAGATAGACATAAAGAAATAATCTTTCATCTAATGAATATATAAAATATGATCTGATTTGTCTATCATATGAACACTTATGTATGGATCAAACCATCCATCTGAAAGGTTCTTATGACCAACTGTCTATTATGTGAATGTCAAGGGTTAAAATTGTAATGCTCATCAAACATGCGGAGTCCTGATTCAACCCAATTATGAGCACATTACCCATTCTTAAGAGTTGATGTAGACTATTGAAAATTGATAATCTAACCTACCTACATGTTTCTCCTTTAAGTTCCTTATATTTCCAATGATAAACACCAATTGTCTTGTGGGCTGTATCAGACTAATTTAATTATAATCCATTGAGGACAGGATTATTATCACAATCCTAAGTCTATATTTGTAGAATTGGATTCGATAGTATTAGCCACCATAGTGACCTCTATCGATGAAAATTTTATTGGTATTGACTTGTGAAATTGGGATAAAGAGGATTGCGTGTAGTTGAGTTCACATTCCATGCATGCGGTAATGAAAACATAAATGATTACCGTTTGACAGGAAAGTGAACTGGTGAAGTAAATGGTGCTGGTGATGTAAAGCTGAAAGACTCATCTCACCCATAGGTGTTGAGTGTCTCAGATTTACATGATTGACATCACTTAGCTTCATGTTCAGGAGGATCACTGATATATTATCATTACCTCCCACAGGAGGAATGATGATGATGTAACAAATCCTCACCAGGCTGTGATGGTAGGGCACATCTTCATCCTAGATATATCAGTTGATGTCCTCTTTAACAACTGAATTAACTAAATTTTTCCTGATATTTGTTTATGTTCATGAATTATTTTATGAAATAATGCACTAATATGAGTACATATCTCTTCCATTTCAGTCTCAATTCTAACTCATACGCATCAAGTTCCTGCCCTAAATGGATCCAATTATACTAAATGGAAGGAAACCATTGAAGTTGTCCTTGGTTGCTTGCAATTAGACCTTACCCTAATAAAACTTGAACCCCCTGTACCTTCTGAGGATGCCTCTAAAGCAGAGATTAATCGTTACGAGGCATGGTTCAGATCGAATGACACATGCCTAAAAGTCATAAAGTATTCGATCTCTAAATCCATGAAAGGTGTCATGCCTAAAGTAAATAAGGCAAAAGCTTTCCTAACCGAAATGGGAAAATGATTCAAGAAATCAGATAAAGCTGAAGTGGGTTTTCTTTTGAACAAATTAATCTGCTCATCCTGCGACGGAAAAGGAAATATCCGTGAATATATTGTAGAGCAGATCGAGGTTGTTTCTAAGATCCACTCTCTAGGCCTTGTATTTACTAATGATCAACTGGTTCATTTGATCATGAATAACATACCCCCTCAATACGGTACGTTCCATGTGACTATAACACTCTAAAGGACAACATTAGATTTCGTATTGTAGAAAAATTCTAGAAATTCTAGAAGCGGCAGCTGTCCAAACTAATGATTTCTGCACAGTTGTTACAACGACCTATATTTAACTATATTAAAATTTTTATTATATTTTTCTATTATTTTTATATGAAACTAGACTTATTAATCTTCAATCTGGTTTTTGAATCACCTAATTCGGAGTTATAATGAGGGAGATATGACTTTTTGAAGTCGGACCAAAATTGCAGAAAATGTGGTCGAAAACGGGCCAGCTAATGAACTGCGGCCCGCCCTGGCCCACATTTTGGCGAGGCCTCGCCAACTCGGCGATGCCCTTGCCGGTCACTGACCTGTTTGGGGTGATTTTGTCGTCCGATATGTAAAATAGATGTATTTTACAAACCGGGATGAGTTATTCGACGTGAAATATATGTTTTTGGGGTAGGAGAAGTTGATCTATCCATGTAGCCTACTTATTTTGTGAGATTCCAAAAGGTTAATGGTTAAAAACCCATTTTATTTATTTATTGACTATTCATAGTAATTTTTAGGTTAAGTATTGATCAATATCACCTAAACTTTAAGATTTGTGTCTAATATGAAAGCACTTAGAAAATTTTGAAGGACGAGGTAGTGAAATATGAGATTTTGAAGAAAATGGTTTGAAAAGGGATTTAAGACTTTTGAATTGAGCGTTTGAGAAGTTAATCAGGTGTTAGGATCGACCCATTGCCTGAGGATGTCTATCACCAGGTTGGCAAAAATTCGGGATGTTACAAGTTTATCAGGGATATTTGAATATCGATTAAATCGAAGGGCCCCCGATCATAGTTAAACACAACCTAAATAAATACTATAAGAAATGCGCGCCCACTGTCGATATCACCGATAGACCTCTGATCTTATCGATATTTGAATTCAGATCATATCAGACGGTTATCGATATATCGAAGAATTTTGAGATTTTCATTAAAAAACAGGGGCGCCGAAAATCTGCCTGTCGATCTTATCGAGCCACTCTCGATGGGCTCGAGATTTGAATATCGATGATATCGATATGTGTATCAATACATCGATAATTCGTCCAGATATATTGTGAAGTTGCTGGACATATTTAGTGTTTTTATCGATGATATCGATAGGTGTATCGATATATCGATAAATCCGTCTAAATGAATGTATAGTTGGTGGACATTTAGGTCCTCTTATCGATAGTATTGTTAAGGTTTCGAGGACATCGACAGTGCAGGTCGATCATATCGAGGGTGCTTCGATAGAATCGACAGAGCGAGAAAAACTTAAAGATTTTCCTATTTTACCAAAAGTTTTCTCACCATTAAACCCTAAGATGTCTATCTGTTTTAAGGGTTTTAATCACCTGGTGTTTTTGGGACATGAGATGTGAGGCTATGATTACCTATTGCGAGCTTCCACACATCCGGTTGAGGCAGACACTTGAAATAATCTTCCAATCGAGTTCTGCAGCAAGTCTCACTCACCACACACGTAACTTGACAAACCAGGGCATTAGCAGGTGCACTTTCAGACTGGTCGAGTCTTTAACAAAAAAATTTGAAAATTATAAACAAACTTAGAACTAGTTGAAGATTTCTTGGACTGGTCGAGCTAGTGCTAGGACTAGTTGAACATAACCTAAGACTAGTCGAAAAACAGACTATGCACTTATAAAATGAGTCAATTGAATTATGTATTCAAAATGATCTACCCTAAGGTCAATCTAAGGTCATTCATACCTTGTTAATGATGTATGAACAGTGAATCCTTCTTTTACTTCAGTTGATAGACGTTTTTGAAGATCACGAAGCTTGAGATCTTGTCATACGATGAAGCTTGAAACTTGAGACTTTTGAAACTTGAATATATCACTTACATTGAAGCTGAGCATGAGTTCAAAAGTAAAAAAGTTTGTCTTAACTTGGACGAAGCTTTGAAAACTTGAACTATTGAAGCTTAAGAGATTGAATTCACAATGTATGTATTGACATGAACATGTAATCTTGCACTTGAAGTTGTTAGTTCTGGTCTGTAACTCTTGTTCTTGTATATGAGAAGCACAGTCTTGAATATGTGATGCGCTACACAAGACATAGATTCCAAGAGGTTTTGGCACTATAAAATTTGACAATCATAGGATCTAGGAAACATAGCACTTACAGAATAGATGTACCTTTAGTCTTGACACATAAGGTAGGCTCACACTTGCTCCGATGAAACTGATTCTTGGCAAAATAACCATTGATTTTGCTATACCAAGCACGCGGCGCTTGCTTTAGTCCATACAACGCTTTCTTCAACCGATAGACTTTATCTTCTTTGCCCTCCACCCCATATCCTTGTGGTTAAGCAACATAAATTTCTTCATTGAGGACACCATTCAAGAAGGCTGATTTGACATCAAGCTGAAAAATGGACCACTTCCTTTGAGCTGCGAGTGCAATGAGGGTTCGTGTAGTCTCCAATCAAGTAACTGGTGCAAAGGTTTCATTATAATCGATGCTTGGCTGTTGTGTAAACCTTTTGCAACGAGCCTTGTCTTATATTTTTGGATTGAGCCATCTAAATGAGTTTATAATTGTAAACCCATTTTACTCCAACAACATCTTGCTGCTTGGATGATCAACTAACTCCTAAGTAGAGTTCTTCTCGATCATGTAAATTTCCTCTTCTAGCTTTCACCCAATTGTCTTCTCGAGTTGCAACTTCAAAGCTTTCCGGTTCTACTATCGAAAATTGTAAGGCTCATAGATGTCTCTCAGACTCTTCATTTTCTCGGGGGTGATTCGGATGAAATACTTGAAGTTGTTGATGGAGAACTTGATAATGCGGATGAAGTAGCTTTTGGTGAAGAGAATAGAGTCGTGGGTCCATAATCTTCTTCATCATTTTCTGCTTTTGTTTCTTCTTTTACATCTTGAGTACTTTTTGGTTCATCTTCTTGTATAAGAACGGGTTGTTCTTGTATATTTTTCTTTTTCCAATCCCAACCTGTACTTTCACTGAACAAAACATCTCGACTAATCATTAGCTTCCCCGTCTTAAGGTTATATACTCGATAACCTTTCGACGAAGTACTATAACCAATGAAAAAACAAATTTCAGATTTTTCATCAAGTTTTTGACGCTTTTGAGATGGAATATGAACATAACAAATGCAACCAAAAATTTTGAGATGTTTTACAGAAGGCTTGTGACCTGACCATGCTTCAATCGGTGTTTTGCCATCCACGGCTTTTATAAGACTCCGATTAAGCAAGTAAACAACTGTAGACACGGCTTCAGCCTAAAAATTATTTGAGATGCCTTTCTCCTTCAACATAGAACGAGCCATTTCGACAATTGTTCTATTCTTCCATTCTGCAACGTTGTTTTACTGAGGTGTGTAAGCAACAGTCAATTGCCTCTCGAGTCCTTCTTCACAATATGTCTCAAATTCCTTAGAGACATACTCGCTGCCATGATCACTTCTCAGCATCTTGATTTTGAGACCACTTTGTCTCTCAACTTGTGATTTGAATCCCTTGAAGATCGAAAGAGCTTCTGACGTTTACTTTATGAAGTACACCCACATCATTCTTGTATAACATCAACAAATTAGGATGATAAAATACAAGCTTACACTAAGTGATGGAGTTTGCATTTTTCCACAAATATCAGTGTGGATCAACTCCAGGGCGCCTTTGCTCTCCACGTGCTTCTTGAGAAAGGTGCACAATGATGTTTTCCCAATGCACAAACCGATCAAATGTCATTTTTAATTTCGACAGAAGGTAAACCATTTACCAGATTCTTTTGATCCATCAACTTCAACCCATGAAAGCTCAAATGCCCCAGTCTTTTATCCCAAAGCCAAGATTCATCAAGTGTCTCAGCTTTTCGGCACAATCGATCGAATATCGCAACTTAATAGGAAAATTACGATTTTTCTCCATATTCACCTTAGCAATCACTTGATTTGTCTTGTCATAGATAATGCAAGAATCGTTTTCGAAGAATATAGAGTGCCCATTTTGAACAAGTTTCCCAACACTCAGCAAGTTTTGATCCAAGTCAGGAACAAGTAAAACATCTTTTATATACTTAACCCCTTTCTTGGCTTCAATGGCAATTGTCCCTTTCTATTTGCTTCCACAATAACACTTTTCTCATACGGACTTGAGATCTGACGGATGAGTCATATTTGTGAATATCCGATCATCACCTATCATATGATTGTTGCATCCACTATCAAGTACCATATGTCTTCATTTTGAGTGAGTGAATACTGACATGCAAAAAAACATGTTTTCTTCAACTTTTTCTTCAGAGAAGTTTGTAGCATGCTGATTATCCTTGAAATGACAATCCTTCTTCACGTGTCCAAACTTTTTGCAGTTAAAACACTGAGGTTTGCCTCGATTCCAAACACTCACTTTCAATATAGCCAGACTTTTTGCAAAAATTGTAGGTAAGATTTGAATTTTTACCTTTGTAATTTCGATTCTGTCATTTCCCTTGCATTGATTTTCCACCTTTCTTGTAATTGCCTTGATTCTTTCCGGGATCAGCTTATGTCTTCTCGAAGAAATTTGTGAACCAATTGAAAGTTTTGTTTGAAACGCACTTTCAACTGATTTTTCTTCACGCCTCAACAATCTTTGCTCGTGTGATTCTAAAGAGCCTATTAACTCAACCAATGATAAGGTTGAAAGGTCCTTAGATTCCTCTATTGCGGCAACGACATTATCATATTTTGCAGGGAGGCTTATTAAAAGTTCTGAACCACCTTTTCATTAGAAATAGAATCTCCATAGATCCTAATCTGATTCACAACTTCAATCACTCGTGAAGGATAATCTTTCATTTTTCCGATTATTTTATTTTCAAAATTTCATACTCCCTCCATAGAGTTTGTAACTTGATGGCAATTACTTTAGACGTACCTTTGAACTCTTGTTGTAAAGTGTCACAAGCTTGCTTTAAAGTTTGAGATGAAATGATTCTAGAGAAGATATAATCAGAGACACTTCGTTGGGTGAAGAAGAGGGCCTTCGCATCTTTCTTCTTATTTTCCTTCAGTTGTTCTTGTTGTATGACTGAGAGAGATGTGAGATCGGTTGTAGTTGGATAACCGTTTCAACAATCTCCGTAAGCCCTTGAGATTGGAACAAGGTCTTCATTTTGATGCTTCAATGATCAAAACTCCCTCCAAAAATGGGAATTGCGGGATGAATCGTTGCACCATTAGTTGTCATCGATTCTACTTCTTAGAAGTTTCTAACACCCAGTCAAGACTCGAAACGTGGCTTTGATACCACTTTGTAGGCTATTGTAACCTTTTTACTTTAAAAAAATAGCTTAGAAGGGAATAGGAGAATAATGATTTTTGTTGTATTGCTTTCTTTATACTTGAAAATGAAATCCATACACATATTTATAGGCTTTTGGATACATTCAACAAATAAAAACTATTTAATAGATGCATAAAAAAACTAAGGGACACGTGACTCTTCAACAAAAAGACATGAACCTTTTCACAAAATTCTAAGCATGAATATGCATGTATTGCAACAAATACATGTATTCCAAAAGGTATATGTATGTATTGGAACAAATTAATACATGTATCTGATTAAGTACATGTACATGTATTTGAACACATAGATGAATCTCTCTTCAAGTGCATTAATTCAACAGAGCAGGTTATCGAGGAGAGTTTAACAGCCAGCTGGTCTTTTACGCTAGCCCAAAACTCGAGTCAAGGGAGCTTTTCCAGTACTGACAACTACCAAACTGGGTATTGTGGGCTAGCGTCCGTCCATTTTGCCAGCTTTTTTACACTAAACTAAAAAATCATGGACATGGATTGCGTCCTACCCCGCCTGTCTCCAGCTGGAAATGGGCAGAAGCTTTGATTGGCCACCCTGATGTATGGTCTTATCCACACCATCCATCCATATTTTGTTTTTATATAATTTCTAAAAAAAACATTTTAGATTGTAAGCCTAAAAACGAGGCAGATCCAAGGCTCAAGTGAACCACACCACAGGAAGCAGTACAGGAAGCAGCAGTGATAGTGATTCTCTGAAAGTTTCTAGGGCCCACTGTGAACTTTATTCGCCATCTAGCGGATTCATAAAGTTACATAAACCGGGATGAAAATAAAAAAAAACACACATCAGCTCCATCTGAAACTTCCGTGGCTCCCAATAAGTTTTCAGCGGTGTGAGAGTTTAATGTCCCATTGTGTAGTTATGGCTTATACTTTGAAAATGATAGGAAAAAAATGGATGGACGGTGTGTGAATAAACCCATTACATCACGGTGACCACTCAAAGCTCATGCCCGTTCCAGCTGGAGACGGGCGGGGCAGGACGCAATCCTACCAAAATGAAGCAGATCGAATCTGGACCACACGACAGTAACCGGGGGATTGAATGCTCGCCATAAAAACTCCCTCCAGCACAGAAGTTTTGGATAAGTGATATTTTCTATTCCCCATCTAAGCTTATCGACAAGTTACGGCAAATAAAATTTACGCGTGGGGCCCTGGAGGTTTCCATGGGGTGTCATTATCCCCACCGTTTCCTGTGGTGTGGGCACCTTGAGCTTCCCCTTGACTTTGGGATCCTGCACTAAAATTAGGCAGCAAAACAGATGGATATAAAACTTAAACATCGAAGTGGTCCCCACGGCACCTCACCACACCACTCCAGCCACTGCTGGGGTGGCGCGGACAACATCAATTCCGCGTCCTAATAAACCACAAGGACCAGCGTGAGTTTAGTAATTTTTTTTTATTTTTTTTTTTTAATCAACCAAAATCCCATCAATGGCTATTTATTCAGAAAAAATATATATAATTAAAAAAATAAATAAAAAATCTGAGGAATAAGAGGGGTAATTACCATAACAAGGGCTTTGATTTGATCCTGTGTGAGGGAAATTCCAGCCGTGAAATCCTTCTGAACTTGCAGCAAGACATCCACAAAGTCCATCATACGACCATCACCATCGTCATCTCTCTTTCCATCTTCATGGTCCTTGAGAATCCCACCAAGTAGATTATCCCACTCCTCGAAATTCTTCTCTACCCTTTCATCCATACCGTTAAACTTGCTAATCCATGCAAGCCAAGGGAAGAAATCACCCACATGGAAAGCCCCCAAAAGCTCCAGAAAATCCTTAAGCAGCCTACGAAATCTCTTCCGCTATCTTCTCCTTCAACTCCCGCTGTATACTTCTTCCCAAAGGCAACCCTGCAGGTATATCATTGTTGATCGAAATGATCATCTCGCTCAAGTTCACTGGACCCATCTTCGTGGATGACCGGATGTTCTCGATCATAAGGGCCACTTCTTCTTCTCTCACGGGCCGAAATGACTTGACCCGCTTCGAGCTTAACAGGTGGACCATGAAAACCTTCCTCGCCTGCCGCCAGTACTCACCATAGGGTGCGAAGGCTAGGTCTTCGCCATACATGAGCCGCTTGGCCATGGAAGTAGGTGGCCTGCTTGAGAAGATGAGATCGTGGGTGTTCATGATCTCTCGGGCCATGTCTGCTGATGAGACAACGACGGTGGGTATGGGTCCGAGTTTCAAGAGCATGAGTGGGCCATGCCTTTTAGAGAGTGCATGGGAGGGGCGGTGAGGCAGGGGGCCGAGCTGGTGGAGGTTGCCAACGATGGGAAGCTTGAATGGTGAAGGAGGAAGGTTAGGTATTTTATTTTCCTGTGGTGGAGAAAGATGAAGAGGAGAATTGAGAGGAGAAAGGCTACAAGGAATGAGTGCATGATGCCCATCTCATGGCCTTGCTGCATGACTTGCATTCTGAGATCCTGAGTCCGATTTCCCACTCTCTTTATCTTTTGCTAGCACGGCCCGCGCAATCTGTCTTTTGCGGATGTAAGATGGGATTTTGACTGTGCTACCTCGAAGTTTGGGTCAATTATCTAGAAAGCTCCATCAATCCATGTATCTTTAGAAGGGCCTCGTGACATCTTTTGGATTTCACGGTACTA